>JADMNL010000031.1:183625000-184825000 GCA_016271365.2 Neoceratodus forsteri
ACTACCCCTACTCACCAGCTCTCGCTTTACCGCCCACTGTGGTTCTGTCTCCTCAGAGGGTAGCTGCCCTCCATCAATCTTTGGACTGGCAATCCCCAAGCTCTGAGCCTCTTGAGGTAGGGCCGCCTCCACATCCAGCACTCTATCTGTAATCTAGAGTGCCGGCCGTGGTAGTAGAGGGACAGAGGGGTGGAGACAAGGGCCCGACATGGGCATGTGGCGAGGCGGCACTGAGGAGAGTCTTCGCGTATCCAAGAGTGGGGATTTTTCCTCTTGGATTGCACTCAGAAGCTCAGCCGTGCAATGATGTCTGGATGGCGTGCCGTCATCATCTGCCTCGTTCCTCCCCTAGTTGGCTCCTTTGCAGCCTGTACCTCCAGTCTCCACCGGGGGCCACTACTGCTTCGAAGACTCCCCGGATCCCGCCCCAGGGAGAAGAGATCTGTCCACTGGACACTTGATCCTCTCCCTCCCCTGCTGACCCCCGGCAGCCCGAGCTCGTTCCCGAACACAGGTCACCGGCGTGGCACGAGGTGTGGCATCCAGCACTTCAACCCTCAGCGTCACTGGGCCGGCCCCATACCTCCCAGTTAATTTATATTCATTAGGCTGCCCTCATTTATCACTGTGGAAGATACTGTTTTTCCCTGTCCTTCAAGTCTTCAGTTGCTCCATACACATGAAATAGGTGCATGATCACTGACCAAGTAAGAGAGAATACCCCCAAAAAACACCATCTTCTTAGGTTACTTACCTATACCCAGTCGATCAACAAGCATGCTCTGGTGCTGCCGTCTTTCCTAGTCGCTTCCTTAATCATCTGTAATAGATTTTTTCTTGTAGGTCTTTTCTGCACTTCTTAGATTTGAGGCCTAATCAGTTTAAGTTTAGGTCACCCACAATGACCAGTTCCTTATTCTTAAAGAGTGCTTACCACATTTATTTGCTCTTCCAAACCTGGCAGTTTAGTCTTAGGTAGGTTGTAAACACAGCCCACGAGGTTTTGTTTTTTTTTGTTTGTTTGTTTTTTTTGTGTTACTATTGCCCAAAATTAACTCCACAAACAAACTTTCACACCCCGTCTTTATAGTTCCCAGGTCTAATCTATTCACACTGACTGAATCATGAATAAAAATGAGAATTCCCCTGCCCCTTGATGGTGAAGTCCTTCAGGCAGACGCGACTTTCACTGGTTCTTTTTTTCTATACAACTGTACACATGGGAGAATACCTGATTATGACCCAACTTACACGTTCGAGAAATGCCTGCTTTCTTTGGTCATCTGCAACACCTAACATTTCAACTCCCAGAAAGAAGTACGATTCTAGTCGAAAGGCCTTTGCATATTCTGCCCCAGATTCCTGGGATAATCAACCCCCCAGCTTAGGGAGCCCCAAGTCTACAAACGTTTAAAACCAGCCTCTCTCACCACCTGAGAACTTCTTGTACAGTTCCCATTTGGGTTCTGTGTCATCCTCTGCCTATCACAGTATATTATCCACTTATGGCCCAATTTTCCATATTGGTTATTCCATGTATACATCATCCTGGTAGTGAATTATGTATTGTTGGTACCATAGTGCATTTCTATCATATACATGTATACTATTTGCAACTGCTTTTCTACTGTGCTAAGTTATGCCCACTGTTGTCCTCCCCGAGTCCCCATTAAAGTGAGATGCCACATCTCAGAGGGGTTATCCCAGTTGGATACATTTCACATAAATAGATACAGTACCATAAATAATGAAACCGATGAACAAGCTTAGCATTCAGATGGAAACCCATAATCATCCCCCCCTCCCCAAAACAGATGAAAATGTTGTGATTTGGGGGAAGGGGGTGGGTTCTCCGATTCAAATTGGTTCTGAAGTGATTCTCCAAAACTCATGCTTCTACTATTTCCAATACTGACAGATGTAGGGATGCATGCTCTTCTTTTTTCTATTTGTGCTCCCTTCACTGGGCTGCCCTCTTCTGTTGGTTAACCCCCAGCCCTATTTATTCATTCATTCACTCATTCGGTGACGGGGTAGGTGCACTGGTCCAGGGACCGTTTTCAGTAAAAACCCAGGCCATGGAGATGGCACAGAATAGAGTAACAATACAGAGCAATGCAATTTGTAACATGGCAAGAACCACAGTGGAAGAATACCATTATTCTATTCGCTGAAACCCATCAGGTGACACAAAGGCAAGTGGGTATTAATCCCCACTTGTCATCGGGAGCACGCCTACTGAGAGAGGAGAGGGAGGAGAAAGAAAGAAAGAGAGTAAAATAATGTAACATTTTTATTCTGCTGGTTTGTCTGTGCATACCTATAGGTGCATACCTATAGGTGGCACAACTCCATACTGACACACACACACACACACACACACACACACACACACACACACACACACACAGATGGAATGCTTCTAAATCTCCTACCCACCTACCCAGGGGACCTCGCAGACTAGCACGACTATTTGCAGTACTAGGCAGATAGCGCTCAAGGAACAAACTTACGTAGTGTACAAAAATGGAATAACGATATTGTTGTGCCACATTTCTTCCCATGTTAGAAATAGTAATCCTGGTGATTGCAGGCACCCAGTCTGTGGAGGATCATGATATGAGCCATTACTCTTGCTGTACAGAGGAAGAGACAGGTAAATGGACATGTCCTCCACAATGCAGTAGTCTCATGTATCAGCGCACTCCAACAACGAAAGGGAAAAACATTAATACTGCCGCTAAGAATTAAAAAATCTTGATGTTTTCTTGTGTTTGAGAGGGCAATGTTATGTCAGTATGTGTTATGAATTTGCCGACACTATGTATATCGAGCGTGCAATGTGCACGTTGTTAGATCTTCACAGTGTTTCAAAAGGATGAAAGTGCAGCATGTTTCTCAAGCAGAATTACTGGTTTTCCGAATTTTTATGTTGCTGTAAGTGAAACAGTATTGTAACAATACTTACCTTGCATTTGCCATATTACAAGCGCATGAATCCATTAATCATGTCTACTTTCTCTGCACCCTGTACTACCTGACTGTATTGTACTGTTTCTGTCTCCCGGGTCGCCCCTGAAAAAGGGACTTCCGGGGCTCTGTGGGCCTACCTGGTCACCAAAATTCAATAAATAAAATTAAATAAATAAAATAAATAATCCACTCCAAAGTCGGGTTCTACTACGGAATTTATGCCCAGCTGGTGGCTGGAGGCACTGGGCCCCAACCGGGCATTAATTCCCTAGTAGAGCCCTCCTTTGTCATGGATTAATGCTTATATACAGAGCAGTACAATACAAAGCACTGTGAATTTAATTACAGGGAGAGATTATACAATGGTACTGGGTAAGAATGGGGGTGGTAGAGAGTACACATAAGAAGTAGAAGATAGCAAAAAAGAGCACCTATCATCCGCCATTCCTGGACACTTACCCCCTTTCTCCTATACCTACCCCATGGCTTACCCCTGCCTCCCCATAGTGTGACCATCAGAGATCCCAAGTACCTTTCAGAAGTCTTGCCAAGGGAGAGGGCGCCCAGTAAGTGGTGCAGAGCCTGAGGGGTTTTCCCAGCTTCATCATGCCTCGGCCAAGAAGTATTTTTCAGTTTTTCTGTTTTCCAGTTCCCACAGATGCCTTGAAGGTAAGCTGCCTTCAAAAGGCATCCCATCGACCCTGAGGGTCATCCAGGTAGCAGTGACAGGGCATCACTTTTGATACTGCCCTCACCTTCCACGCCCACATCAACTCTCTTTCCTCCACCATAAACTCTCGGATCGGCCTACTTTACCACCATAGGGACTGCCTGCCCCTCGCTGCCCTCCGGCTGGCCATCACCTCCTCCATCCTGTCCCTAGTGGACTACAGCTTGGCCCTCTATGCTGCAGCCGATAACATGGCCCTCTCTAAAATCCAGCTCTCCATCAATAAGGCCTGTAGGCTCCTGACCGGAGCCTCCAGCTGCACCCACACCTGCCTGCTCTATTCCTCCACCAACCTGCTCAACTTTGAGGAATGTCTGCAGTATCAGACCTGCCTTCTTTCTAAGAAATCCTTGCTCGGACTCTTCTCTCCCGAGTCTCTGCCTCCCTACCACAGTCATTCTCATCCGTTTCACCACACAGCTCTGTTAAAGCCACCTTCAAAGTGTCCAGAACCAAGACCTCCCTGCCCAGAGGCCCTACTCTTATCAAGCCCTCGCCTGGTTCAACTCCTCCTCCCTACCTGCATCACCAACACTGAGAAACTTGGTCCTTCAAAACCACTCTTTGAAACCATCTCTTTAATGTCCGCTGCTGTAGGTGCAACTAACCCTGCCCCCAATCCTACTGCAGGATCTTTCCCTGTCTGGCCCCTAATCTCAACAATGTCCCTGGACTGACGATCCATCTTTCCCCCTACCCCTTTTTACCTACACTCTTAGGTTTATACAAGGATTAATTCCACCTCAACTCCAAAAAAATTGTACATCTTTAATTGTAAACCTGTATTTTATACCAACATGTATCTAAATGTATTCTGTGTTCAATGTCTGCACCTGTAATGTTGTCCAATGTTGTATCTGCACAATGTTCTATTGTCTTGCCCTCACTGCGACGAGGTGCCTTTGTAAATGAGTCCCTGACTCAAAGGTTGTAAATCCAACTTGTATAAATAAATAAGTAAATAAATTATGCACGACCCTCCCTCCCTGAAGAATGGCATCCATTGGGATGCAGAGTCCTCCATTCCCTGGCCAACCCAATGATCGTGGACCCCTGATGATCATGGTTTGTTTCCCAATCTGGGATGCCAGCATCGCGAGCGACAGCCCTGTCCACTGTGCCGATGGGCCAGCCGTATAGGACTACATTCTTGCAACATATAACTATAATAAGGCAATAAACATGTACAATGCAGTAAATAAGTGCATGCAGGTATTGTGGAACCTTTGAAGAAGAGCAATTGTGCCCAATGGTATTTCATAACGATAAATAAAATGTTACTGGTAAGGGCACTCTGTATCATTGTTTTGTGTTTTATCATTATCAGCCTGGTCTGTGTTTCTTTGTAACTGTGACTTCCCTTTCCCTCAGATCGCACCAGGAAACAAGCCTTGGCTCCACTGTGCCTCTCCCAATTTTTCAAATAAATAAAGGTCAATTTTACAGTTATCAACTAATTAATCCAACAAAGGCGACAAGGCTTTGGAGAGTTACAAACAACTGAATATAAACGCACTCAGGAAAAAAATAAAAGCATGGACAACAGAATCTATTTGCAATAATTTTATTGCAAAATCAGCAACAGGGGAGCACAGGTCTAACAGCCCCAGCGGCTTTGGGGGCACTGTACTGGTACGTATGGAAAACTTCAGCACGCGCTTAGCCACCCGCACCCCAACGCTAATGTTGGGATTCTGAGTGAGGAAGCTGTGGGTTCCACATCAGCTCTGAAAGGAGTTCCAGTAACTCGTGCTGCTACCATTTCCAACACGGATACAGAAATACCATTTTGCAACAGAAACTCCATTATGCAGTAAACAGTACATGCACGTATATCACTGGCAATGGCAACTGGTCCGCATCTGACAGTTTTCAATGAATTCGTCCAACAATACCTTTGGAGACACTGTGCCGGTACCTATAGAAAAGCTTAGCATGCGCTGAGCAAGACGTTGCTCAACAACCCCCTGGCAAGTCATCGTGTTTCGTATACCGTACATCAGAATGCTTACTTACCCGTTGGATAACGAAGATCCCGATCACCAGCCCTGCTACCAGGCCCATATTATATTAGCAGCCTTATTGTCCCCCTCAAAATCCCTCTCCGTCGCATCAGCTGTTGTTACAAAGCAACATTCACCATCCGGATCCGAAACCCGGCCCCCTCTCCGCTACCAATCCGATCGATCTAACCCCGAAAACTCCGCTTGGGCCTCTCATATGTAAACTCCAATTGGCCCTCAGTTCCATCAATTAAGTTTTCCTCTAGGGGCGGGAGGTTGGCTGAGGACGATTCCAACTGAATAAATGAAATAGCGCGTAGCTTTGTTGAACTTTTTGGGTTTTTTTCTTCAGTATCACAAAAAATAAAGATTTAACATTGAGTAACGTTTTGTGATGTGTGTCAGAGTTCAAAGACGAAACGATACTGAGTGGTGAATTCGTTCTCCGAATATGGCCGAGTGGACTCTTCCTTCGCGAGGTTAAAGTTGAGGTGTGAGGTAAAAGTTCGGGGCGATGTTGAAACATGGCGGTAAGTGTGTGAGGAAGAGATGGCTGTGGGGTTCTTTAGTTAGAAGGCGAGAGAATGATTATTAGATTGGCAGGCGGGTTTAGGATGCAGGCGCATACCTCTCAACTGTACCACATTACGAGGAACGTTCCTCATTTTACTTTACAAAAGCTCCCTGTTCCACACTGTGAGGACTTGTTCCACATTCAGTATTAACATTTTAAAGCAAAAATCTATAGTAAATGATGCAAAAAATATATTATTCTATTAATAACACACTTTCTGAACATAAATGCAAACATTTTAACAGTGTTCTGAGTCTCCTAGCTAAAGATTTGATTAAGTGTTCCACATTTGGGGGACAAAAGGTTGAGAGGTATGTGCAGGCGTGTGGCTTTTTGAGGTGGGATGCTGGTGGTGGTGGCTGATGGCTCTGGCGTGCTGGATGCAAGAATGGTTGTTTTCGGTGTTTTTCTTTGTGTGTAAATATTTCACTGAACCGGTTATTTATTAAAATATTACATCAGGGAGTAGTGCGCTGAGAAAATAAAATCTCCAGTATAATGATGTCGAATAGAAAAAAAAAAAAGTATAACAGCAAATAGAAAAGTTACATGCTACCAAGACCTTTTCATTTCTTCTAAATTGGGCAGAAGGGGCTTAAACTGATGAAGTCATTGCCTTTAGCCTAATGGTCAAAAATATTCTGATGGGTTCTTGGAATAAAAAAGGGGAAAATGTTAATTCAACCATTAGGGTTGAAGTACAAAGAATACCTCGCAGTTACTGGCTGCACCTCTTATAGCTCATTTTAAGAGCTCACTGGAAACACTATGTACATACATACGAAGAAGCCAGCAGAAGAAGGCCATTTGGTCTATCAAGTCTGCTGCTATTGCAGGGTCCACAGCTTGAGCTACTGTCCATGCTGTCCCTACCTACTCCTCTCATTCTTCCTACCCACGATTCTTACCTTCCCCTTATGCCTATCCCAGCCTCTCAAAGCATGTACTTGCTGGAGGGAGTGGGGAGACATGATAGAAACCTTCAAGTACCATAAATGTGTAAACGAGGTGAAGGGAAAGGAAGGGCAACCTCTTCCAATATAGGAGTAGAAGAGTGAGGGGCATGATATGAAATTGGAAGGTGGCAGGATAAGGGGAAATATGAGGAAGTTTTTCTTCATGGAAAGGGTGGTAGATGCATGAAATAGTCTGCCACAGGTGGTGGGAGCAAGCACGGTGGAGAGATTTAAACATGCGTGGGACAGGCATAAGGGAACCCAAGAAGTGGGAAGGAGAGGAGAAAGCAATTGATCAAGTAGGGTCCGAGGCCGCAAACAAGGGTAGGACTTATGGGCAGAGTCCAGACTGGATGGGCCTAGTGGCCCTTATCTGCTGACAGTTTCTGTGGTTCCAGAGGAGTGCAGATATAGTTCTGCTACATTAAAGCAGTAACAGAAAGGAAGCTAGCAACCATAGACCAGTCAGTCTTGCATCAGAGGTGGAGAAACTAGTGGAGTCACTTTTTGGGGAAAAAAAGCATTGTGGAGTATCTTGAATGAGGGGGGTTACAAAACTAGAGACTGCGTGGTTTTACGGGGGGGGTCATGTCATACAAACCCGATAGACTGGGTGATTGGGGAAATAAATGGGGGTGGGTCAGTGAACGTGGCCTACTGACACTTCAGCAAGGTCTTTGACACCATACCACTTAGAAGAGTCATTAGGAAGTTGGGCAGAGTGGCGGTGGATCCTAAGGTGGTAAGCTGGGTACAAAATTGGTTGATAGGTGACAGAGAGCGGTGGATAACGGAATTCCCTCAAGAGAGGAGAGTACCCAGTGGGTGTGTCAAGGCTCGCTACTCGGTTCTGTCCTCTTTAATGTCTTTATAAATGATATTGCAGAGAAGCTGGAAGGAAAGGTATGCCTCTTTGCAGTTGACTCCAAAATCTGCGGTAGGGTGGACACCCCTGAGGGGATCAAGAGAATGTACAGAGACCTGAGAGAACAGGAGGAGTTTAAGGGTACGGTATCTGGATTTCATTGCAAAAAAGTGCAAAAGCATGTACCTAGGACACAGACACCCAGAGCTGGAGTTTAACTGGGGGGGTTATTGATGGTTACCAAACAGGAAGGAGACCTGGGAGTAATCCTGTCTGATGACCTCAAAGTGCCAAGGCAGCAGGGTTGGTTGGGCCAGTGAGATGTGGTGCATAGGTAGGGGTATCAGTAGCAGAAGGAGGGAGGTGGTGTTGCCAGTGTATAGATCATTAGAGAGATGCCACCTAGAGTATTGTGTCCAGTTGTGGAGACCACATCTCAAAAAGGACATAGACGATGTAGACTCTCTAGAGGAGTGCAGCTAAAATGGTGCAGGGGCTGCATCAAAAACACTATAAGGAGAGTCTAAGGGATCTCAATATGTACATCCTGGAAGAGAGGAGGGGAGAGGGGGATATGACAGAGACCTATAAATACAGGAGGGAGTGGGAATATTTTTCAGAGAAGAAGGTGCACAAGAACAAGGGACCATGCAGTGAAGCTGGAAGGGGGAGAATGTAGGAGTGATGTGAGGAAGTACTTCTTCACTGAAAGAGTTGTAGATGTCTGGAACAATCTTATAGCAGAGGTAATAGGGCAAAAACAGCGGTGGGCTTCAAGCAAGCATGGGATAGGCACAGGAATCTTAGTTGGGAAATGGGGGAGGGGAGGTAGCTGGCTATCGGTTGTGGTCTGCAGGAAAGGTGGGGCTGCCAAGTTGTCTGCCAACAAAATCTATGTTTCTGTGTGTACAAAGTAGGGAAATGTTACTTATTAAAATGCTTCACCATGAAAACTACACTGAGAAAATAAATTCTTCCTAGGTAAATATATGGAACAGAGAAAAAAGATGCACATGCAGCTTGTATTCTAATATAATTACTGGTAGCCCTTTGTAATGCACATTTTGCCAGTGTTCCCAAATGCATGAGGTTTGCCGTAATAACTGGCTGTGTATTATGGTGTTCTTTTACAAACAGACCTGATGATCCCCTTAAGCCGTACGTGTCACTCATGTTTGCTACTTGTTCATTTTTTAAACTTCAGCTACCTATGTGGAAGCGGGGATAATGGGGGAGGCAGTTAAAGGGTATCTAGCTAGAATCCAAACTAATATGGACACTAACCAGAGGTGGGAGATCATAAAACTGGGGATTGAGGAGGTAACCAAGACCTGCATCAGGGTCCAGAGTAAGAGCTAGGGCCAAGAAACCCAGCTGGTTGAGCAAGGGGGTCATGGAGAAAGAAAAGAACTGCCTTTAGGAGGTTCACAAGAACAGGGAGGGGGAGGACAGAGAGGATGACGAAGGCAGTAAGGGTAGCCAAGGTGAATAAGGAGCTCAGGCTGGCGCAAGGCATCAAGAAGGGGGAGAAGGAATTCTTCAGGTACATCAGGGAGAAAAGGAGTTGTAGGGACACAGTAGTAAGGATTAAGAGGGATTGGGGGGTGGAAAGGGCAGAGCAGGCAAAAGCATTTATCGAATACTTCTGTTCGATGTTTACTAAAGAAAGGGGGCACTACCGGGGCGGGAGGTCAGGCTCGGTGGGGGGGTGACCAATGGAATCAGAGTGCAGGGTACTGAGGGTGGACAAGGCACCAGGGGCAGATGGCATTCACCCCAGGGTACTGAGAGCTGGCAGAAATCCTGGCGAGGCCCTTGGCAGACCTGTTCAATGCCTCCCTGGTCTCAGGAAGTGTACCTTAGGACTGGAGGATGGCTCACGTGGTACCCCTCCATAACAGCGGTCCCAGAGACAAATCAGGAAACTACAGGTCGGTAAGACTCACTTCCATTGTGGGAAAACTGATGGAGACAATCCTGAAGGAGACCAGTGGGCTGCAGGACATTGGGCAGCATGGGCTTGTCACTGGCAGATCCTCTCAGGCCAACCTGGTGGATTACTATGACTGGGTAACTAGACAGTTGAACAAGCGCCATGCAGTGGATGTCCTGTTTCTGGGCTTCAGTAAAGCATTCGACTCTGTGCCGCATGGGAGGCTGTAGTAAGCTGGCAGGTACAGATACAGGTGCAGGCGTGAAAATGGTGGAATGGGTAGTAAACTGGTTACAGGGAAGGCAGCAGAGGAGGGTGGTGGTGGTGGGAGGGGAGCTCTCGTCTCCGAGGGCAGTGACAAGCTGAGTACCGCAGGGCTCAATGCTGGGACTGGTGTTTGCGTCAGACATCTCAATGGGCATCAATAGCAAGGTCAGTTTGTTTGCAGATGACACCAAGATGGGAGCAGTAGTGGATGACCTAGGAGGGTGGCATGGGTTGCAGGATGATCTGTCAAAATTGGAGATCTGGTTGGACACCTGGCAGTTGGGGTTAAATGCCAAAAAGTGCAAGGTGCTACATTTTGGGGCAAAAAAAAGAACCAAAACAAGAAGGAGCTACCAGCTGGGGTTCAGCTAGCCGTGACAGGAGGAGAAGGATCTGGGGATGATTATAATGGGCTCAATGAACAACTCGGCACAATGCAGGAAGGCAGCTGCAAAGGCCAACAAAATGCTGGGTTGTATTGCCATGGTTGTATCTTCAAGGAGAGAGGAGATGATTATGCTGTTGTATATGTCACTGGGTAGGCCACACCTGGAGTACCGCATGCAGTACTGGTGCCCATACCTGAAGAGGGACATTAAGTTACTGGAGGGAGTGCAGTGCAGGGCAACAAAGATGATCCAAGAACTGGGGGACATACCCTACGTGAGCAGGCTGAAGGAGTTGAACATGTACTCACTGGAGGAGAGACTGGGGATATGATTGAAACCTTCAAGTACATGAAGGGAATAAACAAGACTGGCATGGAGGGACTATTCAAATTAGGCGGGGGGGGGACACTCGAGGTCACAATCTCAGATTGGAGGAGGAAGGTTCAGGAGGGAGATGAGAAGACACTTTTTTATGGAGAGAGCGGTGTCTGGGTGGAACGCGTTGCCTGCGGAAGTGGTATCCTGTAGAACAGTGGACTGCTTCAGAGCGGGATGAGATGGGGTAAGAGGGAGGGGAAGGAGGGGTAGCTGCACACTCAAGCAGACTTGATAGACCATAAGGCCTTTATATGCTGGCAAGTTCATATGTGCTGATTTGCGCCACATGATCATTCAGACTCCAAGGAATAGCACACTGCAGATTCACCAAGGTTCCATTGATTTTCTACCTTCATTTTTCCCTACTTTGTACGTCAACCTTAACATATGTATCAATGTAGTTTTGTGCAGTTTATTTCCTTACTTTTGGAAAAACCTATGTAACGACTTACACCTTTCACTTTTGCCATTCATAGCATCCGTGACGCACACTGTGCTTTGTCACAAAGAACCTAAATCATCACACACATTGCCCCAGATGTGTAGTGACCGTAACAGCTGTATCACTGCACCAGGCTTGTTGCAGACTGCCAGTGGCCCAAGAAGCAACTGCTTAATTTTTTTATTTTAGCTTGTGTAACTAGACAAGGACATGTCTATTTTCAGGTATGACCAAGGAGATTACAGTTGGGGGAGCATAGTACAAGGAATAGAAGAGAACAATATTAAAATACATATGATTACTAGTCCACAACGAAGATATAATGCACAGCTATACAGAGGTCAAACAATCAGTAGATTAAGTAAAAACGTAAAGCCAGTATACTGAGATCTTACAGTGGACCAAAGAAATAAGCAAGTAAGCAAAATCATAATTTGTAGGACTAAAGACAGCATCCTCACCTACATTGTGCTATACCTGTCACAGACTTTGAGTGGCCCTGAAGCAGCTGCATCTTCAAACATATTGTGCCAGACCCATAGCAGACTTAGCAAGTGGCCCAAAGTAGCTGCATCATCACACACATTGTGCCAGTCCAGTAGCAGACGTCAAGTTGCCAGAATGCTGCATCATCACAGACATTGTGCTAAACTTGTAGCAGACTTCACGAGTGGCCCGAAGCAGCTGCATCTTAAAACATTGTGCCAGACCCATGGCAGACTTTGTGAGTGGCCCGAAGCAGTTGCATCATCACACATTGCCCCTGACCTGTACAAACCTCGCAAGTAGCCCAAAGCAGCTGCATCATTGCACATGTTGTACTGGTCCTGCAATAGATTTCGCAAGTGGCTGGAGAACCACATGCATCATCATCACACACACTGCACTGGACCTGAAGCAGACCTGACAAGTGGCCCAAAGCAGCTGCATCATTACACACATTGTACTGGTCCTGTAGTGGATTTTGCAAGTGGTCAGAGAACCAGCTGCATCATCACACATTGCCCCTGACCTGCAGCAAACCTAGCAAGTGGCCCAAAGCAGCTGCAGAATTGCATATGTTGTAATGGTTCTGTAGTGGGCTTCGTAGGTGATTGGAGAACCAGCTGCATCATCACACACAGTGACCCTGACCTGTAGTGAATGTCACGAGTGGCCCAATACAACTGCATCACTGCACATGTGCCGGTCCCGTAGTGGACTTCGTAGGTGATCTGAGAACCAGCTGCATCATCACACACATTGCCCCTGACCTGTAGTGAACTTCACAAGTGGCCCGATGCAGCTGTATTATCACACATGGTGTCTGACCAGTAACAGATTCCCCCTCCCCCCAATCCACTCACCTTTTCGAAAATTCATCCTACATTGGACGACTAGCACTTTCCTCCCTCCAGTTCAGATGGCCACCATTAGCTGAAAAGAGAAACGACTGGAAAAACAAAATCCCGAAATGCAGGAATCACACATTTGTCGAGACTTGTTTGTTATCATACCTTAGCGATTTGGGTCCTAAATTTGCAAGATTCCCAAGCACCTCCCTCAGACAATTTTTGGGCAGTCCCCCCCAAAAACACAGACACACAAGACCTTTCATGCTTCTTTTCTCCTACAGGTAAGAGCTTTTACCTTCCATAGGATATTGAAAACCACAAGTCCGTTATATTCATGTGGCTGCTATGAGGTTGCTAAGTTAGGCATATCAAAAATGTAAAAAGGGAAAATCCCAATAAGCTAAATTGCACTTGTTTGTTATGACATGGAACTATCGTAGGCTGAGCTGTGTCCAATTATGGTAAGCTGAGCTGTGCTTCAGGAAAGCTAAGTTTGGCTAAAGAAATGTAATGATTTTTGGCAAAAAAAAATTACAGTTGGCATCAGAACTCAGTTACACAAATCTCCTCCCAAAATTTGAATTTTAGAACCTTCCATTTTTTATTAGTGAAGGTATTTTCATTGAAAAAGGATCCTTTTACCATTACCTTCTCTGTTATGGTATCTTTTATAAGTACCATGAAGACATAATCTTCGCTTGTAACATCACAACCTGTTGCCATGGAAATTATTTTGATGTCACAAGTGGAGGATTGACTTCAGAGCAAGTAAGGCAGCAGGAACCAATGAAGACTCTGTTTTCATGAAAATGTATATGTTCGAGGGCATCTCTCGCAGCAGGTACTTACTACCTTTGGGAGTTTGCCAGAGGGCACTCTTGCAGATGGTCACTTTCTTCCAGCAGTAGCTAGTGGGGGCCACCTACTCTGTGATGTCATCACATTTTGCAGGTATAAAGGAGGTGGGTGGCCCCCAGTACCCTCAGTTCTGTTCTTGCCATCTACCAGCTTGCAGCACAAAAGCTCTCCAGCCTGACTGTGCTTCACCATCACTGACGAAGACCAGAACCTGATCGGCCTGCCGTTCTCCTCTTCCATATCTACTCAAAACAAGTGTCTCAGTCAGAGGCATTATTTAGAACCTGCCCTTGTGGCAAAAAGATCTAAAGATACAACGAGCACCCAGTTTGTGTGCAGTGTTTAAGGGCTGACCACAAAATCTCTGATTGCTCCATCTGCAGAGACTTCAACCAGGCTGTCACAAACGCACTCAGCAGGTCAGGCCCTCTGCTCACACAGTGCCAACCTCAGAGCACAATAGTGTGAACAGGTAACAGACATGGTAACCCTCCTGTCTGCTTTGGGGTCCAAATCACCTTTAGTCTCAAGTTCTGGGGGGATTCAAACTGTGAACCATATGCTAGTGTACCCAAATGTGCAGGCTCGATAATAACTCTTTGGGGATGCAATATATCTTTCACCTAAGGGCACCTAACCAGGTATCCAAAACGAACTCTTTTTAACTCTGTAAGAGAACTTAGGTATATTCTTACCTTTTTCCAAGCTTAGTAACACCATCAAGCTGTTGAACAGTTTTGTCAGACTTAACCCCCTATACGTCATATGCAAAAAGAACTGGCAGACACCCGGGCAGTCTTTCAAAGAAAAGGTACTTTACTAAAAGATGATAAAAATATGAAAAATGTAAACACAGAACAATATATCAAAGAGCTCACAATCGCATAAAACAAGGGAAAATTACAAAGCAAAACTCCTACGACAATACATTTAGATCTTTGCTATCTAAGGTATTACCTCTGGAAGTGCGTTTTAAAGTTAGATCAGAGAGCTGTGTCTCTCTAGAGTCCCAAGATGATATATGCCATTCATCTCAGACACAAGTATCGGTTTAAACTCCGTGTTGCCACACCCGTTCTGTGAGTCATCTAGCTCCCCCTTTTAGAATAAAAAAATCACAAAACATGATTTCCTACCAGGAGGTATTTTAAATAAGGTGTAGTCAGAAGAAAAAATACATTTCCTATATATAACTCCTTAATTACACGTTTACTTTGAACTTAGCAGTCACACACTGGCACCAGTGTGTTAAAAGCTAACAGGAATCGGCCTGATGTCATCCTTTTTCTGAAGTCACATGTGGTTTGCACTTCAAAAAGCCTAGGCATGTCATAAAAAGGTAATAAAGTGCCATTCTGAAGGAAGTCAGTTAATTAAATGGTTCCTGGTCAGTTTACACATCCTGTAGCTTCACTGAAACCTTTGTGGGGGCTGCACCCATGAGCATAGCGCTGTCTTATGTGAGACAATCGCATACTATATTTTTATTTTACAAATATCATACAATAATCATAACCAGCTGGCCAAGTGTCACACAGGCTACTCATCGTTGACGGCTCCAGGAATTGGAGTAGTTCCTAATGGAACAGAAACTTGCTGTCCTAGAGAAGAAGGGGCCACAACAACATGCCACCTCCTCTTCTTCTCAAACATCCCATAAAAGCTCCAGACACAAACACAGGGACAAAACTCCTTCAAAAACTGAAGGTAAACATTACCACTCATCGACGACCTCTGCTCACATGTCGTTGAAGGTGACATCAAAATCTTCAGCCGATAAGGCTAAATCCTCAACGATAGCTTTGCCTGTTCTGTCGACAGCACTGGATGAAGCTCCCTCAGTGGTTTTCTCACCTTCCACCACTTCTGCTTTGAGCCACTCGTCGACTGGCCAGCGTTCCTCTAGAGGGGGACATTCTGCCTACGGGTCAACAGCCTCTTTCAAACAGTCTGAGACTTCACCCTTTCAGTCTGCGATGAGACCGTAGACTGAGCAGGGCTTCATGATCAAAGAAAAGGGTTTCTCACTGTTATGCCAGAATTGCCCCCTCCTGCACAGGTGACCTCTCCTAGAAACCCACTTATGTATACTGGAGGGACAGGACTAGACCTCTCAGGGACACAACTGTACCCCCAACACCATCCCATCTCCTCTAGTCTACCCCTGACCTCTCAAAACTACAGGGGCCACACAGCCAACAACCACCACTTTCTCAGTAGACATGGCCACAGTAGTGCAAACAGTGCTACAAGTTATGCAGGGTCTTTAGCCCACACAGCCACCAAAAGTAGCAAGCCCTGCTTCCCCCTCTCCTCCTCCGAAGTGCTTCTGGCCAGAAGCTACATATGTACCCATCAGGGACCTATCAAGATCCCCATCCTATCATTCCTTAGAGGAGGACTCCCTACAGTAGGAAGTAGAAGATTATAGGAGGATTTTGAAGAAGAGGATGGCCTTCGGCCTCCTTTCACTAATTCCACTATATCTTCTTTGGATGGGGATCAGGAACGTTTCACTCCTGTGTCACCCCTGACGATCCAACTTTCCTAGAAATTATGACTGAAATTCAAAATGTTGTGGGTTTCACTACAAAAGAGCCTGACAGATCATGCCAGAACCTGGCGGATTATCTGGAGCTCCCAGAAGACCCGGCTATAGTGGTCCCACCTATCATTCCATCCTATCAAGATGCGATCTTAACAGCATGGCAAAAACCTGCTGATACCACTCCTGTTACCAAGCACCTATAGACCATGCTTACTTTGAAACCACACCACAGGCAGGCTCGGTGGTAATAAATGCAGCACATGATGGGACTAAAAAACCGAAACATGAGCTCCCTTCGCCCAGATAAGGAATCCAGGTGGCTGGCCTATAAGGGGAAGAAAATGTGTCAAGGAGCAACTTTGAACATTAGGGTCATCAGTTATATAGGGTCATAGGTGCAATACGAGTTCAGGGTGGGATCCCATTATGAACTCGTTGCCTATTGGCGAAAATTGAATTTCTTTTCACCCATATATTTATCCAATTTAAATTGTTCTAAATCCTTACTGTTGACCCCTTCTGTAGGCAAGGAATTCCATAACAGTGGCATTCTCTGAGTAAAAAATTTATTTCTCTTAGATGTATTATTTATTTCTGATCTAAACTTCAAGTTATGTGATCTTGTTTCATACCCTATTTCCACTCTCTGCAGACAGACTCACATAAGGCCTGGTCTTGAATAGATCTATATGCAAGACATGCATCACCTCGAAATGCACAATATTCGAGTCATATGGGCCATTTGTTAACGTATCAGAAGACCCTTTGGGCGACTGCCATGGAAGTAGCCAATAAACTGCCTCAGTCCGAGGAGAGAGAACATTTACTAGCGCGCCTCCCCCAAAAAAAACCTTAAAACTGACTGTAGCCTCTCACACCACCTGCTTAGAACAGCTTATGACATAGCAGATACTTCTGCCCGATCCTCTGCCATTGGGGTCCACCTGAGACGTCCTGTCTGGCTTAGGGTTTCAGGCTTCACAGCGGACGTTCAGCAAAAGATAATGAATGCACCCTTTAATGGGGAACAATTGTTTGGCTCTGCCACTAAGACCATCTTAGATGACCTACAAGCCTCTGGTCACACACTAAGATCAGTCCATGGCATGTACCATACCCCCCAGGGGTCAGGACAGCCTAAATATTATCATCAATATCAATTTAGACGCACTGGAAGTTAGCGCAGATTAGGGAGACAGACCGATTTAAAGGAAAACACTCCTAGACCTCTAGCAGACCTACCTCTGCAGCCTCCCGTGGCGGTCGTGCCACCCCCTCTACCAGTGGTGGCTTTACCATCTCCAGCTGATTGCCCCAGCCCCCCCCCCGGTGTGCCCTCCACCACAGGCCTCTGAGGCGGTAGGGGGTTGCTTTTCATGCCATCTAGAGACCTGGAAAAACATCATTACAGACAATTGGGTGTTACAATCTGGCCACACTCTCGAACTAACAGTGTCCACTAACACACCCACCACAAACGGTGACATACCCACAAAATCGCATCCCTATTCTGAAGGACGAGTTGCAATCTCTCAAACAAAAGACAGCAATACAACCAGTCCCAGTAAACCAACAAAAAAGGGGTTTCTATTCCCATTTCTTTCTGATTCCCGAAGCGGATGGGAAATCTGTGTCCTGTTCTGGACTTGCGCGCACCAACGAATATATCCAATACAAGAGATTTTGTATGGTTGCCTTGAATACCATACTTCCCCTATTACATCAAGGGGGACTGACTCTGTGCCCTGGATATGAAGGATGCATACCTTCATATTCTCATTCATCTGGCGTATCACAAGTACCTTTGCTTCAAACTGCTAGGGAACACTATCGGTTCAGAGCACTACCATTTGGCCTCTCGTCGGCACCCAGAGTATTCACCAAATGCCTAGCTGTAGTAGCTGCTGCTCTCAGAAGTCACTTTATGTTCCCCTATCTAGACGACTGGCTCAGAAAAGCATCCGTGAGGGAAAGGACTTATCCACTCCCTACAGGCAAACTTGCAACTCTTCCAACAATTGGGCATAACAGTAAACCTGCCCAAGTCTCAGCTAGATCATCACAAAGACTCCAATATATAGGAGCCGTTCTGGACACAATGTCAGGGAAATCTTATCTACCAGGAGCCAAACCCTGACAACATTGGCAAAGCTTTACAGTACACTACAAGTTGTCACAGTCGGGCAACTCCTAAAATTATTAGGACACCTGGCTGCGGCTATTGCTACTGTCACATATGCTCGTCTTCACATGTGAACAATTCAGTGGGCCCTCAAAAGACAGTAGCACCAGAGAACAGGGGATTTGGAGGACCATATCATAGTCACTCCCATACTGCAAAAGGCACTACAGTGGTGGGCAGGCCAAACTAATCTAGAGAAAGACATGCTCTTTCAAGCGCCAGTCCCTATACAGACCCTAACCACAGATGCCTCAACCACGGATTGGGGTACCCACTTAGATCACAGATATCAAATACAGGGCACATGGGACAAACGCACGTCCAGACTACATATCAACACATTGGAGATGAGGGTGGTGTGGCTTTCCCTCAGAACTTTTCAGCCTTGCCTAGTGCCAGGTCCCTTACCGATTACAACTGGACAACATGGCAGTAGTATCCTACATCAACAAACAAGGGGGTACCAAATCCCGGATCTTATGCCAAGAAGCATCCAGAGTGTGGCACACTGCCATCCAACAGGATTTGACACTTATAGCAGTCCACGTACCTGGCATAAAAATACCTTGGCAGACGATCTCAGCAGGTACTCCCAAGGGATCCATGACAGGTGGTCGACAAATTTCCTTCGACTGGCTTCCGACGGCTAAAACTGGCAGGTCAACCGCATTTGCAGTCGGCCGCCGGTTCTACTATGGTAGCTGTGTTTTCTAGGGGGCTTCACCTCTCAATCCCTCCCCCACGCAGGATTATCAACCCTCACTCGGAGTTGATCCGGGGCAGGACCACCGCACAGTGCCCGTTCCAGCGGGTCCCCACAGCGGCATGGCGCCTGTAGTCGCTGTGGGGGACTCACTGTCGCTGTTGGGTGGGTAAACGCTCCCAAGGACACGAATGGACAATCAAAACCTCAGCACTACAGAGCATATTCAGAACATGGTGAACTCCAGAGATGGATCTGTTCACCTCTCTGGAGAACCACAGACTGCCTCATTACTGTTCTGTCGTACAGGACAGGAAGGGTCATATTACAAATGCCCTCTCCCTGCCATGGACGGGAAATTTATACGCCTTTCCCCCAGCTCCACTTCTTCAGAGAGTCCTGCTAAAACTATAAAAGGAACCAGCAAAAATTATCCTAATGGTGCCTTTATGGCCAAGGCAGATTTGGTTTCCCTTGCTATAACACCTAACGATCACAGATCCCCTTCCCCCCGGCATGTCACCAGACCTCCTTACTCAACAGCAAGGTGCCATTCTCCACCACAGCCTAAGATCACTATACCTACATGCCTGGCTCCTGAGCACACATTCATAGAACGAGCATAAAGTCTCTGATAAAGTGGCACAAATCTTGCTGGCAAGCCAGAAAATGTTATCAAGACAACTGGAAGCAATCTGCCATCTGGGCAACACCGAGATCTCTCGATCCTTTCACCTGTCTGCTTTCAGGGATCCTAGAATACCTCACGGATCTATCGGCGCAAAACTTGGGATACTCTTCCAGTGGCTACCATTTCGGCCTTCTATGAACCTATCTGGAATAAGACATTAGCTCAATTGTATCTTACAAAAATGTTCCTGAAAGGGATATTACATATAAACCCCCCTATCAGATGCCCAATACCACCATGGGACCTTAATTTTGTAATGGAACAGCTCACTAAAGAACCGTTCGAACCAGCTGAAATGAGACATGCGCTACCTGTCATGGAAAACATTATTCCTGGTAGCCATCATCTCAGCCAGACGCATCTCAGAGTTACAGGCTCTGATGTGTAAAGAACCTTACTTGATTTTTCATAAAGACGGAGTGTCTATCTGCACCAGTTCCGCTTTCTACCAAACGTGGTTTCAGACTTTACTTTAAACCAGTCCATAAGCCTACCAGTATATTTTCCCAATCATACCAATCCTGGAGAATTACTCTGTACAGTGGACATTCATCGCATCCTAAAAATTTCTCTCTCTCGAGATCACAACCTATAAGAAAATCTGACCAGCTTTCTGTGGCCTTTGCCTCCCAAAAAGAAAGTGTTCCTGTAACAAAGCAAACATTGTCACACTGGCTAGCAAATTGTATCACATACTGTAATACAAAAACACAACAGCCTCTGCCAGGGAATGTTCATGCACATTCGACCAGGGCAGTCTCAACCTCGGCTGCCTGCTTCCGAGGAGTTTCTGCCTCAGATATATTTGAGGCGGCTACGTGGTCTACTATTCATATATTTACAAAGCATTACAGTCTAGACATCCTATCCAAGAGCAGGACTTCATTTGGTCACGCAGTTTTACAAGGACTTCTTTCATTACAGCCTTCCTTCATTTACAGTGACTGCTTGGGAATCATCCCAAAGGTAGTACCTGCTGCAAGAGATCCCTCAATGAAGATAGTACAGTTTCGTACTTACCGTAACGGTAGATCTTCGAGAGGATCTCTTGCAGCAGGAGTATTCCTCACTCTCCCCTCCCCTCCTCTAGCAGAGCAGTTTCTACTCTTTACAAGAGGGGGCATCACTGGTCTCCTCAGTTCTCCTTGAGCCATGCTTAAGTGAGCTGCCAGCCGGCGAAGAACTGAGGCTACTGTGGGCCGCCCACTTCCTTTATACCTGCAAGATGTGATGACATCACAGAGTGGGCAGCCCCCACTAGGCACTGCTGGAAGAAAGCGATGTCTGCAAGAGCACCCTCTGGCAAGCTCCCAAAGGTAGTACCTGCTGCAGAAGGTCCTTTTGAAGATCTACCATTACGATAAGTACAAAACTGTACTTTAGTAATAATGAATACACAGAAATTTCAATTTGTGAATACAGTCAGGGGATTCAAGCAGGCCTGGGGTAGAATGAAGGGAATAGTGGTTGTCTGGGGTGACAGGACCAGGGAGGAGAATGGGATAGGATGGGGGAGGGTGAGTACCCTGGAGAGACTGAAGGTTCCAGGGACTATAGGGAACATGGGCAGATTGGACGGACCTCTGGTCTTTTCTGCCATCATTGTCTATGTTTCTAATTATGGGGAATCTTAGAGATTTTCCAGTGCTAGCAGTAATTCAGAAACCTGGAAGATCACTTTACCTCGCTGTTTGCCAGATCATCTGCAATCTTTAGAACTTGGCTTTAGTTGAAATAGCTAAGTGGATCAGTCACCTTGACTGAGCCATATTCAGCATTCAGTAGTTTTGAAGCCCAACTTGATACTGTGACTATTTTTTTCATACAGCTTTTAAACTCTTCCAAGCTATATTTATTTTTTTTACTTCTCACAATATGCCGAACCTGAATTCTCAACCCCCAAACTAACTTGCAGCAATATAATATCCATTTTTATGTCTAAAACAGCCCACTTTCAAAATATTAAATTGAAAACTTTTCTCTTTAGCTACAGGATAAAGAGAAGAAAAAGAAGGAAAGTATTCTAGATCTTTCTAAATACATCGACAAAACCATTCGGGTGAAGTTCCAAGGTGGCAGGGAAGGTAATATTTTATTTATTGAGGATTCGGAAAGTGCCTTTGAGTCAGAGACTCCTTTTCAAAGGTTCCACGTCAATACAGGTAAAACATGGTACAGAGCAATGCAGAGATGGAACACAAGCATACATTCATGATACAAGAAATACGGTAAATTAACATTTAGATACATAGCAGATTCATGCATGAGACTAAAGAACAGAATACATACAAAAGCTCCAAAGGAGCTAGTTCTGATATTTTCAGTGTGTTTTTTGGGGGAGGTAGCCAGCCAGTTGCCTTAGTTAAAGGATCGAGGAGCAGGTCAAGGGGCAGTGGCAGTCACAGGTATTAGAGGACTGTAGGTGGTTCCTAAGGTAGGCTTTGTAGAGGCCAATTCTGTTCACGTTGGTGAAACCAGTAGGCAGTTTATTTACCCAGGAAGGGGCTCGGTAGCTAAAGGACCTTTAGAACTGGGAGGTGCAGCAGCGAGGGACCAACAGGAGTTGCCTGCAAGAGCTATGGTTGTACTGCCGTGACAGGGCCCGTTGTATTAGAGGTGAGAGACCAGCGAGGGCAAGACCAAGGGTAATCTTTTTGGCCATGAGGCAGGTATAAAACTTGATTCCGTTATCAAGGTTAAGCCAGTTCGTGGCATTTTAGAGAGAGCATGTGTGGGTTAGACGATCACAGCCCAGGATGAGGCGACAGGCTTTGTTGTGGGGGAGCTGGAGCCTGGATAAGGCTGAGGAGCTGGTAGCACTATAGATTAGCATGCCACAGTCTAGGAGGGAGAGGACCGAGGAAGAGACCGCTAGACGAAGGGCATCAGGAGTAAGACAGTGTTTGACCCGGTAGAGGATCCCAATCCGGATGTTGAGGGCTGTGGACAGTTGATGAATGTGTTGGTGGAAGGTAAGGCTTGGGTCAAGTGTGATGCCCAGGTACTTAAAGGAGCCCACTTGTTCGAGAGGGGTCTGGTTGGTAGTTAGGACTGGCGGGCAGTGGTCCTTCCTAGAGTTTAGTGGGTGCGAGAAGTACATGACTTTAGTTTTTTTATAGTTTAGGATGAGGTGCTGTGTGGGGAACCATTTTTCAGCCGTGCTGAATGTGGATTGGAGGGAGTGGTGAAGCTGGGTGGGGTCAGGATTGGAGGAGAACAGGACAGCGTCGTCCGTGTAGAGTAGGATATTGCCGGGGGAGGGAGTTAAGGAAAAGACTGAATAATAAAGGTCTGAGAATGGGCCCCTGTGGGACACCAGAGCGGACAGGCAGCCGACTGGGAAAGGTAGTACCAATTTTGACTTGCTGGAAGCGATCAGCCAGGTAGTCGGTGAACCAGCCGAGGGCATCTTGAGAGAGACCTAGTTTGGATAGTGTAGCTAGAAGGAGGGGGTGGTTGATAGTGTCAAACGCTTTAGTGAGGTCGATGAAGACCGCACTAGAGAGATGACCACTGTCAAGGGCGGTGTGGAGGTGGGTGGTGAATTCAAGTAGGGCGGTAGTCATACTATGTCCTTTGTGGAAACCGTGTTGCTGGCTGTAAAGTATATTGTGTTTGTTGAGGTGGTCAGTGAGCTGATCAGCGACGATACGCTCAAGTGCCTTAGGGGAGGAGAATTGAGATGGGGCGGTAGTTATTGGTGGAGGTAGGGTCCCCGCTGTTAAATATCTGGGTAATGGAGGCAGATTTCCAGTACGAGGGGAATTTCACAAGACCTAAAGGCTGGTTTATAATGTGGGTGAGAGGGGTTAGCACTTCATGAAGAGTGAGCCAGAGCAGTCTCGGGTCTAAGGAATCACTACTGTATTGGGAGTGGTTTATTGCCTTTTTTGAGGTAAGGCTCAGTAGACCTGGGGGAGATGCATCGTAGGTGAAATGGAGGGTGCGCTGGGTGTGAGGTGGTGTCGGACACGGGCGGTGGATCGGAGAAGTGGCAAGGGAGGATGTGGCTGAGGTCGGAGAAGGTGTGGTTAAATGCGGTGGCTATCTGAGTGGGATCAGATGTCAGGCCCCCTTCAACCAAGATTTGCGTGGGGGGCAGGGTTGTGGGCTTTGCCACAGATGTCCTTAATACTGTTTCAGAATTTGCGCCCTGAACCCCAGGTAGAGGTTAGGGCAGATTTGTAATACTCGACCTTGGCTTTGCTTAGGGACCATGTGCATTGGTTCCAGGCCTCCCTGTACTTTTGTCTGCCCGTATGTAGGCCAGTCTCATTAGTGAGGTGCCATAGGGAATCTTGGGACCGCATGAGGGCCAGTAGGTGGTTGGAGATGCAGGGCGCTAGGTTGCCTTTGACCATCCTTTTGGTAAGAGGGGCGAACATGTCACAGAGTTAAAGGAATGGATGAAGGGATCAAGGGTGTTTGTTATGAATGACCAGTCGAGCATGTTGAGGTGGGCTTTTAGGAACGTAAGTTTACCAGGACCATGTTTACATTGTAGGATCATTTTCGGAGAGGACTTTGGGGCCTTACTGGTCCAGTCGCAGAGGACAGGGGAGTGGTCACTAATTGCATCTAGGAGTATAATAGTGCTAATGATTTTATGGGGGCGGTTTGTGAACACTAGGTCCAGGAGGGAAGAGGACCCTGTGCGCTGGTACAGACTGGTGGGTGAGGTGACTGTTTGTGATAGGTCATGGGCTGAGGCTTCGTCGATGAATGGGGTGGCAAGGTTAGACTGCCAGTTGATGGTGAAGTCCCCAAGAACAATTTTTTCTCTATGAGGTAGTAAGGTGTCAAGGTAGGACATGATAGAGTGGAAGGATGCCTTCTGGCCCCTGGGGGGGATCGTAGATATCGGTGACAAACAGCGGGGTAGGGTATCGTCCAAGGATAAGTTTGTGTGAGAGAGCTTGGGGTCTGGGTATGAGATGGGGAAGGGGGCAGTTGAACAGTCAAAGTATCCTTGGTGTAAATGGCACAGCCACCTCCCCGCTTTCCCTGGCGGTCAGCCCGGAAAACGTTGTATCCAGAGAGGGTCACCAATGAATCGGGGATACGGGAGGAGAGCCAGGTTTCACCCAGGGCAGTGCTATCGGGCTGATGTTGCTGGACGCATCCCTGGAATGAGTCCCATTTTTTTTAATAAGCTGCAGACATTAAGGGTGGCAATATGCAATCCACCTGCAGAGTGTGTGGTGTATATTGCCAGACATGAGGATGAGGAGAAAAGGCCTGAGGATGGGATTCCAGGTCAGCTTTTTCGGGCAGTGAGATATGCGTGCTTGGGGCCCTTTCAAGTTAGAGAATGTGGGAATGGGGAGGGTAAGTAAGTGGGGGACGCCAGGGTCAGGAGCTGCAGCGGGGGTGACAGGATCATGGGTGGTGAGTGGGGGCCTGGGAGGTGCAGGAGGTAGTGCTCCACTCCTGGTAATGGCAGAATGCTGCGTGAGGAGGTAGGTGAAGCAGTAGATCCCTCATGGTGCTGTGAGATAAATTGCATGGGGGCAGCCAGATGGGCAGTAGGACGTTATATCCAAAGGAGAGTAGATATTCAGGAAAAGTGGAGGGTGGAGATGTCAGTATTGGGAAGAGCAGGCTGAGCATGGGGATGACATACCCATACATAGTAGCTAGGCTGGGGGGGGGGGACCAGTGGAAGAGCCAGAAGTTGGAGACAAGAAGCTGCAAATCATCTCCTAATGGCGAGCAAGTATAGGCTGCTAGTGGAGAAGTGGGCTGATTGGTTCAAACGCACACTTGTCCCCCTATGTAAGGAGGAGTTCACCAAGGGTGGTGGTGTGGGCAGTGGGGAGCCGACGCAGAGCATCGGCAAGGCAACTCTCGGCCTGTTCCAGAAGCGAGGAGGGCACGGAGCTCCTACATCTGCCTATTCTGTTCCGTACCTTGTTTTCGGGGGGGGCCCACTCCACTGCTAGCCCTCACAACCTCCACGGACCCTGGATAGATAAGCTGTGGGAAATAAAAGAACCAGCTAAGGATTTAAAGCTGGAGTGGGCGGGGTGCAGCTGCTTACAGAGTGACTCTGGTTTCAGTGCATGGCTGAGATCACTGGCTGGCTGAAGCTGCGTAGTTTGTAGCAACTGAGCTAATTAGTTTAGCATAGCCCAGTCTCCCTTTATTTATTTATTTATTTATTTTAAATTGGCAGAGCAGACTTGGTAAAATAAATAAATGACCCCTTTATGGTCTCTGATACTGCCCTGGTTTGAATACTTGCATGCACACAGCTTGTCCTTAAAGTAATACAACTTATGGTGGCTTTAGAGTGCAATTCCTTTCAGTAAGTTTGCCTTTCAGTACACAGTACTTTTAAGTTGGCCTACAATGTATGCAGTTAGCCTAGAATACATGCAGGGTTTGTTAAATTAAACTAAACTAAATAAAAGCTCTTCATTTGTATGCCGGCAAATTCAAATTGTTACAGATGGCGCCAAACAGACAGAGGGAGACAGGGTTTGAAACTTTAAAAATGGTGCCAGTCAAACTCTCGGCCTGTCCAGAAGCGAGGAGGGCACGGAGCTCCTACAACCGTCTAATTCTGTTCCGTACCTTGTTTTTGGGGGGTTGGCGGCTCACTTTAGCTGATGCAACCTCCCAGACCCTGGATGGATAAGCTTGTTTTTGGGGGTGGGGAGGTGACTCCACTGTGAGCCCTCAGGATGTCCACGGACCCTGGATGGGATAAGCTTGTTTTTGGGGGGGTGAAGGGAGGGTGACTCCACTGCTAGCCCTCACGACCTCCGCGCACCCTGGATGGATAAGCTTGTTTTCAGGGGGTGGGCGACTCGACTGCTAACCCTCATGACCTTCGCAGACCCTGGATGGATATTGAATGTCTTCCTTGCTCGTCCTGCAGATCCTTTTCTTTGGCAGTGAGGTAGCATTTTCCACTGGGGTTAAATTGGGCTGGAACTCCATTCTCCCAACGCTTCTAAAAGTTCTTGATCTTCTGATACCTTTCTTAAAGGAAAACATCCTCATTTATAAGTTTGCACTTTTGGGCAGAGTAAACGAAAACAATTTACTTACAGCTGGTATTCTTGTTCTTTTATCTAGCTGATCCTGCCATTCCATCCCTACATTATGCTAATGCAGCCATGCTGGCAGGAACCCAGAATCCACCATGGCCAGGGTCTGCAATTGAAGACAATAGCAGGAGAATCAGTCTTTCCAGATGTGTTCAGGAGCTATCTGTAGCCGATTTGGTGGGCTTGCAGCCACCCTGAGGCTAATTACAGCGTGCATGACTGTACTTTACCTCAGGAGTGGAGCTTTAAAATGGCTGCAAAACACATTTGGCGGGTTGAATCTTCTGCAGCTGACCCTTGCTATTGATGCCATCCATGAGGATTCTAGGATGATGACAAAGCTGCTGCTTTAAATGATGGCGTGTGCATTTTCAACAACAGTTTTTTTTTTTTGGGAGTACTTACACAAAAGTGCAATTCAAGCAGAGGTTTTCCAGTCTTGTTTCTTTGATTTTATTTTGCCTTGTTCCACAGCTCCCTGACTTTTTGTGGGACTTCAGTGGCACTCTCATCTGCTTACTAGAGATGAGCAACTTTGAAAATAGGTGCATTGACCCATGTAAAATGTTTCAGTAGAGTTTTTGAAGGATTGTGATCCTTTTGACTAGGTTTATACACTCCTCCGAATGTATATTTTTTAAAAGGTTTTGCCTATACAGAGGATATAGTGGAGCATTCTCGGTTTTGTCTTAAAACATTGGGAGGAAACTACTGTGCATTTACTCTAGCACTTAAAACTGTTGAACCATTCTGATCGTGTCGGGTAGCAGAGCAGAGTATCCAAAAAAACATGATTTTCAGCCTGGACAGTTTACATTTACCATTGTAAAACAGTGTGGACCGCCATACCTTCCAAAATCATCTAGAGATCGTGTAATTGACTTTCGTTACTGATAGTTTCCTTTGAAAATATGTTTAATATATCTGCCCCCATATTCAGAGCCGGTGCAAGCGCAGCCTGTGCTTATAATAGTGCACAACCTGCTCTGTGTGATATTTAGCCAGTTAGCATGCCAATAGCGTGCACTGGCTGAATTTTGGGCCATGCTACTGCAGCGCTAAGTGGATATGCGATGCGCCGACATGGACCAGTTCTGCATATGGCCTCACAGGAGATGACGCTCCCTGAAATGGGATGGCGCCTGGGCTCCTGTGGACCATATTTTGCCCAATCATGAAAATTAGCTCCTTGGGCATGCATGGCACTAAGGGGCCATCTACATGCCCATTATGGGCTCATTTGCATGCAGGGCAGCAGCCCCTTAGCATCCATGTAGGTTAGTTAGAGCAGTCCTTGATGTCTAGGGGATGCCTCCTACCAGTTGCCCCAGGATTATAAAGTTGTATGCCTCCGGCAGTCTAGCAGGTCCCCAACCCCCCGATTACTTGTGCCGTTGTATTAATTCATATTCCTGGTAGTCTAGTTCTCCCTCCACCCATGCCCATTGTATTACTTCATAGCCCTGGTAGTCTAGTGGACCCACAACCGATTGCCAACCCCCACATTCACCCTGATCACCCCTTTACTAGTAAGAAGGGCACAGAGGTGCAGCCAACACAATCCTCAGCCGACCACCGCCTTGGCAGTCGCATAGTGCAATCATATACGTAATCGTGCACTTTGACTGTCGGACAGTGTCCAGCCAAGGAAGTGAGCAGAGTGCTGTGTCAGCCAATGCTCTGCTTCCCTTTTTCGGTGAGGGGCGATCCGGGGGTGCAGGGTGGGGTTCTAAGCAGGTGGGGGGAGGTCAGGGATGGGGACCACTAGACTACCAGGGCTGTGCACTGCTGCAGGGGCATGGGTGACTGGGGGTGGGGGGACCACTAGACTACCAGGACTATGTATTAATGCAGTGGCATGGCTGATTGGGGGAGCACTAGATACATGGGTTGGTGGTTGCTGTACAACCACCCTGCCTTCAGCGGGTGTTGTTGATGCCACAATAAGATGTGTTTCAGCGGTGCCACTTTAGGGGCTGCTTAGCACCGCTGCAGACCTTTGACTATACATAGTGCTGCGCCATTATGCATGAGGGACCCCTCATTTGCATAGGCACAGTGGTATGCTTGGCACGATCATGCTGCCAGATTTGGTCAGCACTGGGGGCCTCAGAATATGGCCCACCCAGAGCACCGGCATAAACCCAGGTCAGCACTGATGCTGACCTTTGAATATAAGGCCCACAAGTCTTTCAGTAGAAAGGGGGGAGGTAACCAGATGGTCATTAGCTGTTGTTCACACTATACTACCACAGTATTAACTAGTCATCACCTGCTAGAAAGTAGGACATGATTAAGATGGGATCGACATTGTCTGAGGTCTCAGAATAACTGATATTGAGATTGCCTGCCAGCGCAGCAGTAGCACTTCCACTCACAATGCTGGCGACCCAGGTTCGGGAATGGACCAGAGTTGCTAGAAGTCCGGCAGGGGGTGGGCCGGATTGAGTGGCCCTTGCACACTGTCCACCTTTGGGAGGAGGGAGGGTGGTAGTGTCATGGTGCAGTGTTCCTGGGTAACCACAGGATGTCCTGCCACCAGAGGTTCTGTAGTGAACAGGAGGCATGCCAGATGCATGGTGTTATCACACCACACCTCCTACGGCTACTGTAGAAACATTGCCAGACGAGCTGTATGCCGCCATCATTGAGCTGCCGCCACCACATAGCCAGTCCAGTGCTGCCTCCTCTGACACTGAGCACTGCATCTGACTGGGTAAAGGAGGGGCCCCGGATACTATGCCCTAGGGGTAAGCCGGGGAGGAGCACAGGTTGAGGTAAGTCCTGAAGCTGATGTAGACAGTGATTGCATCTGTAGGTGGGGGGGGACTGTCCAGGCACCACAAAGTACACTAAGTTTTAATAACAAAACAAAAAAACAATATTGTAAGGGAGGTAGAGAAAGCTCATGTTTTGTCCTTGGAGGAGTTTGAGTTTGCACCAGATCCTAACAAACTGGGTAAGGTTTGTTGTTGTATATTGCAGACTCTTGAATAGGGCATCATTTGTGTAACCCCTGGGGATCCTGTGGGCTGCAGTAAATGATGTGTCTAAGTCTCTGGACCCCAAAGGGTTAACTTCAGAAGCTCCTTGGTCACGTGACTGGTGCATAATATCAAAGCAGTTGGCCGGATGCCTGGAGCTGGAAATGTCCTGGGAATTGGTGAGATGACAGTGTGTTATCTGCAGCTCTTCTGAGGCCAGTGCTGATTCCCAAGTTCTCTGTGTGAGGAGACCCCCGTGTGTTCAGAATGTAGTAATGGCTTTTTTTTTTTTTGGAGATGAGTTTGAAATTTGTGTCCCTCCTTGTGTGGAGGGCATTCACAATCCAACTCTAGGAATTCAGATATTCTTCTCATTGTGAGACCAAAAGAGGTGGGGACCCATGATCCCTTTGTTTGCCAGTTGTATGAAGCTGACCCAGGCTTAATGGAATGAATATCCGGATGGATGGCAGCCCCTTAAGTGTGGGTCTGGCCCTATGTAGGTCTCTGCCGAGTGCAAGATGCATCTATAGGGTTCCTTGTTATTCCCCTTTGTAAGAAGAAACTTGTCCTTGTTTACCTTGAATGCCTGCATGGTCTTCATGTCCACATTCTCCACTGGTAGGCTGTTCCATAGGTTCACAACCTTCTGGGAAGTGTGCCTCCTAACACTACCCCATTAAATTTACTGCATCAGGATGTGTCCCCATGTCTTGCTGGATGACAGCAGATCAAATGTCTCTGTTCAGTCTTGTCCATATCCTTCTGTATGTGGAAGACTGAGATCATGTCCCTTGTCTGCTCCTTATAGAAAAACTAAACCCTCGTATCTTGTACATTTTGCTTCCATGTCAGCAGACAACTCTTCCTGTAGCTGATGATGATATGGGTGTTTAAAGTTTGTTTTCACTGTTCATGCTCACCCCCTGTAACTATCCTGGGGTCTCCATTTTATGGTGGTTGAATGGCATTGTTCATGAGAGCTGCATTAGCAAAGGAGCACATGTCACACCACCCATTTATACCATGTATCTCTGTACTGAAAATGCAGATATCCTGAAAAGACTCTTCTGAAAATACACAAATTGAATGCAGTTGAAAGGGAAAAACCCTGCATTACAACTCTGACAGTTTGCAAAGCTAACTGAAGGTAAATGTGGTATTTCACACCTTGCTCTAACTGAGTTTGTTGAAATCTAATTAAGCAGATGGGCATACTGTGGAGTATAAAGGGTTCTGACACATCATGTTCTTGTATGCTTATGCAGTTCTCGGGAACAATGAGATTTCAACAACCATAAAATTGAGAGCCCCAGGATAGTTTCAGGGGACTAGCATGAACAGTGAATACAAACTAAAACAAACACATATATCCCCATCAGCTACAGGAAAGGAGTTGTCTGTTGACATGGAATCAAATAAAATTTACAAGGTACGAAAGGGTGTCGTTTTCCTTTAATCCTTGAATTTTCTAATTGTGTGTGTATGAGGGTTTTCCTCAATTTCCCCAGTCGCCCATCTCTTGGTATAAATACTCCCTTGTTTGTGCATGCTCATCCTTTTATTTTTATTTAAGGGGAGCCAGTCCTTCCTGTATAGGCTTACCCTACAACAAAAGGTTTCTCAGTGGCTTAGGAACCGAAACTTGACTCTCTACATCATTATCTTAGCCACACGTTGGTCTAATAACCCCTCTGCATTTTCTGGTTTGCACATGGCACAGGTAGTATCTCTGAGTATTACTCAAAGACTTTATATTTTCATCTATTATGCAATCCGTTTTCTATAGATATATATGTAGAGAGATAAGCTGAGCTGCATTTCCTAAAACTTTTTTTTTTATATTCTTACAGCAAGTGGAATCCTAAAAGGTTTTGACCCACTACTGAACCTGGTGTTGGATGGTACCATAGAGTATATGAGAGGTAGGTCATACACTGCAGAAAAAGAAAAAAAACATGAATTTTTTTTTTGGGGGTTGCCATGTCTGTGTACTGTATCAGTGGTTTAGAATTGCTGCCTTCAGAATGAGCTGTGTACTTAACCCACAGCCCGTTGGTCATATAATAGTAAGGTAATCGCCAGAAGTTGGGACTTTAGTCCTTTGTTGCAATTTTGCCTTTCTGAAGAGTAATACAGTAATATCTAATCGAGGGTTACAATTACTATAGAGGGTTACAGTTACTGTACTTATGGCACAGTGCCACTCTGTAATTGCAGTAACTACAAATTAAACAGCACTGGAGAATAACACTGATTCAGGATGCTTTAGCTAACCACTCTGCAAAAGAAATTTAGGGCCCAGTTCTTCCCCTTGTTTGGTAAATGTATTACAGTTACTGTGACTAAAGGGTCTTGGGGTCTATCTGTCTGGTTCTAATTAGGAAGCTTGAACAGTGCTAGCTTACACAATCTCACCAAGTAAACCATATTCAAGTAATGCTTGGTAATGTTTCCTCTTATCTTGTCCCCCTGTTGAGTGCATGTTCTGTAGTTCTGCTTGCAGTCACCAACTCCGATATCTCTGTATACACCATCCTGTCTGTCCGCTTTGATAGTCGAAATGTCATGGTCATATACCCTCTTAGCCTTTTCTGTGTGACAAAGGCCAGAAAATGTTCTTACTGGTTTGTGTTGACATCAACAGTGAAAGGTTATAAGAATTTGTCTGCAGTCATGTGTATATCTCTCTTCCCCCAGCGAGTCCCATCCCTCCTTACCTGCTGGCCATGGAGGTGACCTTGGAGACAGGAGAACTCTGCGCGGTTGATGTAATACACCTCCTGTTGCTGTTGGATGAGTAGCTGGGCTGCGGGGTGGGGGGATGTATTTGTGGCTGAAGCTGTCATGTGGAGCTGCCTACATCAGTTTGGGGGTGGTTATATCTTACGTGAAGGTGTCTCTCAGCATAAGTAGCTGCACATCCTAGCCGTATCCTGTGGGCACGACCGGATCTGCTGTGTCTGGTGGAGAGTGTGAGAAACGGTGGACAGTTGTAGAAGTGTTGCATCATGGCAGATTCAGCCCAGACAGAGAATGAGGCAAGATAAAGCAGATACAGCACCTTCACAGCAGTGACACCTGGCTGGATGGAATTAATCCTTTTTTATACGAACATACGAAGAAGCCAGCAGAAGAAGGCCATTTGGTCTATCGTCTGCTCGTATTGCAGGGTCCACAGCTTGAGCTAATGTACCTGCCCTCCCTCCCCACTCCTCCCATCCTCCCTACCCATGATCTTTACCTTCTCCCTATGCCTATCCCAGCCTCTCTTAAAGCTGCCCACTGTCTTCAACGAGATGACCTCTTCCGACAGCACATTCCAAGTGTCCACCACCCTCTCTGAAGAAGTGCATCCTGACCGCCCTCGTAAACCTCCCACCCTCCAGCTTAAGACTGTGCCCCCTAGTGTTATGGTTGCCACTCTGCTTAAAGAGACTCTCCTTAGCAACCTTATTTATCCCTTTCAAGTACTTGGATGTCCCAATCCTGTCTCCTCTCTCTGTCGTCCAGGGAGTACATGTTCAGTGCCCTCAACCTCTCCTCATATACCTTACTCTGCTGACTGGCTATCATCTTTGTAGCCCTCCTGTGGACCTTCTCCAGCAGGTTAATGTCCTTTTTGAGGTGTGGGCACCAGTACTGAACTCCATACTCTAGATGCAGCCTTACCAGTAACCTGTACAAAGGCAGTATAACCCCTTCTCTCCTACTACTGACCGACCCCCACCCAAGATAAGCTTCCCAGCATCTTGTTTGCCTTTGCTACTGCTTTCTTGTACTGTGAGGAGTGTTTCAGGTCACTAGTGATCATCACTTCCAGTTCCTTCTCCTCTGATGCAGATATTTTGACTCCGCCCAGGTAGTACTCCAATATGCATAACTTTGCATTTCTTGACATTGAAGCCAGGCTGCCAGATCCAGTACCACCTCCCCAGCTTTTCCAGCTCTTCCTGTAGGTCCTGTATCCCTTCAGCTGTGTCCACTCTCCCACAGAGCTTAGTGTAGTCTGTGAATAGGCACATTTTGCCCTTAATGCCATCTCCAGTGTCATTGATAAGATCTTGAACACCACCGGCCCTAGTACAGAGCTCTACGGGACCCCACTGGTTACCTCTCTAGTGCCAGATAACTCTTCTCTGCCCCCACAACCACCCTCTGGGTTCTGTCCTTCAGCCAGTTTTCCACCCATCTGGGCATCTTTGCCCCAACCCAGAGATCCGCCAACTTCCTGATCAACCTTTTGTGGGACACAGAGTCAAAGGCCTTGCTGAAATCAAGATAGAGGAGGTCTACCGCTTGGCCCCTGTCTACTGTCTTAGTGACACAGTCAAAGAAGTCAATCAGATTTGTTTGACATGATCCCTCCCCCCCCCAAAGCCTATGCTGCCCATCATCCTGGAGACCATGCTGCTGTAGATATTCCACCAACCTCTCCTTTAGTATGGTCTCCATGAGCTTGTCCACAATGGAGGTCAGACTGACTGGTCTGTAATTTCCTGGGTCATCCTTTGGACTGCTTTTGTGGAGGGGCACTAGATGTCCTGTTCTCCAGCCCTGCAGTACCACATTTTGTTTTGTTACTGATCTACAATTTATTTATAAAAGAACAGGGTATACACCCAGCTGTCCACAAATGTATCGGGGGGGCGATGTTAAACATTAACCATTTGCTAAGGGATGTTGCAATATCAGATGTCTAGTACTGTGACATTTGTTTAAAAAATAAATTAACTCATTTGTTCCCATAGACACCATATGGCGTCAGAACCATCCAGTGCTGGATCGGGCCCAAAATGGCTACTGGGAGCAAACGAGTTAAATTGATTATCATAATTTGCAGAATTTTTTTATCTTTAAGAAAAATGGTAAGAATGAGACTTGGGAATATGGTGACTACGGAATGTCAGTCACACTCTGAGAGGAACACACTCCTGAAGCAGCAGTGCTGAGAGTCAAAACCATTTATCACAGTATATTGTAGTATGCCATGATGAATGATGATAATGGTATGTTTTGTTTTTTTTTTTCTCGTTCCTTTTTCTTTCTGTATCACTCCACGTTGTCATTGAAAATATGGTTAATACATATGCGGTACAATACACGAGGTAGCCCTAAGGATATTGGCCAGCTCAACACCATCCAGATGATGAACCATTTAAGACTCCTGGAGGGGGCTCAGGCACCGGAGACTGCTGGGGGGGGACTCCAAGTCAGTCATTGGGAAAGGGCAGGATAGTGTGAAGGCACCCAGGAGAAGCAAGTCTACCAGGAGAGTCTTGGTGGTCGGGGACTCTGTGATTAGGGGGTAGAGAGGGTGATGCAAAGTGGGCACTAAGGACCCACAAGACAAGGACATCACAGTGGGGTCAGTCCAGCGAGGCAGCCAGACACTCTGCACCTCAGCAGGGAGGCAGGACAACTGTGGTAAGTTCCCTGCTAAACTCTTGTTGATCGCACACTGCAAGGAAGGGGGGAGTGCTAGGGACTAGCAGAAGTTTAGGAAGATGTGACATGCCCTATCTAGGGTAGGTTTAAAAAAAAAAAAAAAAAAAAAAAAAAAAAAAAGTTTTAAGAAAGCAGGCAAGGTAGGAAATGGATGTGCTGGGAGTGGTGCAATTCAGTGGTTGTGGGGCTGCAGTTTTCAAAGACACTTTCTGGAGACTACAGTGCTATCCCATCGGCATGCACCTCCCTGGGCTTAAAGGGGGAGGTTGCTCGACTCTTGCTTGGGTTGGCTAGGATTCAAGGGACCTCCTCCCCCCACCCAGGAACCACCAAGTCTGCCACCACTGCCTCAAAGGTTGCCAAGGAGGCGGAGCGGCTGGACTATTGTGGGCTCTGGAAGGGTGAGGGTGGTGAGTCGGAGGAACATCCCCCAGATGGTATCATTACACAATTCCTACACCACTTTGGTGGGGCAGGATTTCCTATGGAGGCACTCGCAGTAGTGAGCAGGGAGGATGTGGAGGTCTTCCGTAGTGGAGACCCCAATGATGGTGGCAGAGGATGCTATAGGAGGAAGAGGAAGCAACTCCTGGTGGGGGACTCCATTGTGGGGGGATAGATTTGGGGGGAGGGAGGTTAGGTGCCTACCCGGCACCAGGGCTTGGAGGGATGGGAAGCGGATCACTAGGGCAGCAGGACGGGAAGGAGAGCTGGATGTTATTGTCCACCTAGGGACGAATGTCCTGGCTAGAGACAAGGCTAGGATAGTGCAGGAGGAGTTCAGGGAGTTGGGGAGGGGTCTTAGGCGGGTAGTACACTTAGTGGCCTTTTCTGAGGTGTTGACTGTCTACGACGGGGGAGGATAACGTACTCCTTACCAGGAGCTTCAACGTATAGTTGAAAGAGTGGTGCAGAGAGGAGGGGTTTGGCTACATTTGTAGACTGGGGATCCACCAGAAGGGATAAAGGCCTATACAGGGGAGATGGCCTTCATCCATCTGGGAGGGGAACCGAAGTGTTTAGTGAACTGTTTAAATGATGCATTTGCAAGCATTTAAACTAGCCGAGGGGGGAAGCAGAAGGAAGAAGGGGAACATAAACTGCCCTTTCCCACAAGCTGAACTAGCCACTAGGGAGAACCCAAAGGAGGGGAATCCATAAGGGTACCTAAAAACAGGAAAAGCAGCATGGTAGAAATGGAGACAGATGGGAGAGAAGGCAGATGGGGTAAGGAGAGTAGCCAATAGGCGGGGAAAATGTGGGGCTGACAAGAAGGGTGGTGGCAGAATTTGGAGGAACATGGCGCAGACACTGGTAGTCTGGGAAATAAAATCCTGGATCTAGTGGCCATTATGGCAGAGGCTGACCTGGACATCGTCACCATTGCCAAGTCATGGTGCAGTGAGAACAATGGCTGGGATATAGCCATGCCAGGCTATACTGTGTTCAGGAAGGGCAGGGTGAGTAAGAAATGGGGAGGAGTGGCTCTTTACCTGAGGGATAACATTAAAAAAACAGGGAATACAGAGAGGGGTGGAGGCACTGGGTCACCCTAAAGACCAGGAAAGGTGTGCTATTCGCACTGGCGTGGTCATCTGACCTCGAGCACAAGGGGAGGAGCTGGACAAGGTTCAGGTGGAAGCCATCCAAATGATGGTGACTAAGTGAGAGATGCTGCTGGTGGGGGACTTAAGTATGTCGGATATAGATTGGAGCATTCCAGCTAAGCTTCAGCTAGGGACCGGGACATCGTGGACTCCCTTGCAAAGGACATTTCTCGGGCAGCTAGTATGAGAGCCAAGTCATGAGGGAGCCGTATTGGACCGTGTACTCACCAACCGTGACAATGTTGCAGACATCACGGTGGGTGGCCACCTGGGGACCAATGATCGCCATACAGTGTGCTTCAGTATAAATACTGTGGCAGAAGCGAACCACACAAAAGTGAGGGTCCTGAACTTCAGGAGGGTCGGCTCTAAAAGGTGGGGAATGCCTCGGGATGCCCCATGCGGGGAGGACTTAGTGGAGTAGAGGAACAGTGGTGAAACTAAAGTGGAGATAGTGAAGTCAGCAGACCTCTGCATCAGGCAAGTGGAAAAAGAGACCACTGTTGTTCTCAAGAGGTGGCTGGAAAGGTGAGGGCAAAAAGGGTAGCATTAAGGAGGTATAAGGAGACATGGAGGGGAGGATAGGGCAGTGTATCAGGAAAACAGAGGGAGGCAGTTGGGAGCTCAAGAGCACAAACTGAAGAGAAAATATCCCAGGCAGTAAAGAAAGGGGACAATGCATTTTTCAGGTTTGTAAACACAAGGAGAAAGACCAGGGATGGGATTGTAAGGGTAAGGAGGGGGAGGGTGTGTGTGGAGGGGAAGCAGGAGAAAGCAGACATACTGAAGAAATATTTTTGTTCAGTGTTTACAGAGGGGAAGGGGAAGGTGAGGGACCACAGATAAGGGACGGGAGCATTGAAGGAAGAGAGGTAGACACCAGTCCATTTAGAGAGGAGAGAGGCCTGAGGGAACTCAGCAGATATGAAAGTGGACAAGGCAGTGGGGTCAGACGGGATACACACAAGGAGCTCAGAAGTGCTAGCTGCACCACTTATAGTCCTCTTCAACCAATCACTGGAGATGGGAGTGGTTCTGGAGGAGGGCAGATGTATTCCCACATCACAAAAGTGGTAACAAGGAGGCTGACAACTACAGGCTAGTCAACCTTAACTTTGGTGGTGGGGAAATTAATGGAATCCCTGCTGAAGGAAAGGATTGTGGAATATCTTAAATCAGCGGCTTACTGGATACAAGGCAGCATGGATTCATTGGGGGGGGGGGGGTCATGTCAAATCTGATAGGTTTCTTTGAGTGACCAGGGAACTGGATCAGAGTGGAGCTGTGGATGTGGCCTACCTAGATTTTAGTAAGGCCTTCAACACCGTCATTTTTTTCATTGTTTTTTTTCCCCCCAACTGTTTAACCAGGAATAGCACACTTAGCTGAAAGCTTGTTTACAGGTGCAACCTGGGAGCACAGGGAAGTTAAGTGACTTGCTCAGGGTCACACAGTATGCAAGTTGGGGTTGTGGGATTCAAACCCAGGTCTCCAGATTTGCAGCTCAGAGGCTTAAACCACTGTGCTATATTGCTTCCCATTCCACATAGGAGACTCGTAAACAAGCTGGGCAGAATGAGAGTGGGCCACAAGGTGGTAAAGAAATTGGTTGGGGGATAAACGAGAGGGTGGTGGTAAATGGAGTTCACTTTGAGGAAGGGAGGGTGATCAGCGGGGTGCCACAAAGATCAGTACTGGGACGGTCCTCTCTGTCTTTATTAGTGACATTGCAAAAGGGCTAGAAGGAAAGATATGCCTTTTTTGCAGATGACATAAAGATCTGCAACGGGGTAGGCACTCCAGGGAAGGGGTGGAAATAATGAAGAGGGATCTAAGAAATCTTGAGGACTGGTCAGTGTGTGGCATCAAAGTTTTAAGTGCAAAATCATGCACTTGGGGCACAGAAACCTGGGGGCGGATTACAAGATGAGGTACTGACGACCACCATACAGGAAAGAGACCTGGGATAATCCTATCTGATGACATAAAGGTGGCCAAACAGCGTGACAAGGCAGTTGGGGAGAGCCAGTGAGATGCTAGGGTGCATTGGGAGAAGTATCACCAGCAGAAAGAGGGAGGTGCTGATACTGCTGCAGTACTGCATCCAGTTTCGGAGACCACATCTCTGGAAGGACATAGAGTAGAGGTGGTCCAGAGGAGGGCAACTAAAATGGTACAGGGTCTGCACCAAAAGCCCTATGAGGAGAGACTACAGGACCTCAGTATGTACTCCCTGGATGAAAGGGGGGGGGCGGATATGACTGAGACTTTAAAATGCCTCATGGGTATAAATAAGGTACCAGAGGGGAAGCGTTTTTCAGAAAAAAAGATGCTGAAGAACAAGGGGTCATGCTTTGAAGCTGGAAGAGGGTGGGGGGGTGAGAAGGTACGTCACCACAGAAAGTGGTGGATGCATGGAACAGCCTCCCAACGGAGGTGGTGGGGGCAAAAACTGTTAATGAGATTCAAGAATGCGTGGGATAGGGAACCTTAATGGTTAGAAAGGGGAAGGTAAAGCCAGAGATCAAGTAGGGTCTGCGGTGTTACGGTAGGTAGGGAAAAGGACAGACTGAGTGACCAGGCAGTCCTTATCTGCCCCCAGTCTTTGTCTATGTGATAACTTGCTAGACATCGACTCTGATATTCTAGGGACCAGGAGCACCAGAGGGTGGGCTTTGCTAGCTGCCTTCCAGGACTGTTTGCTGGTACAGCTAGTTAAAGAACCCACCAGGCAGCCTGCAGTTCTCCATGTGGAGCTCACCAAGTCGAGCATGATGGGAGCCATGAGAATGGGGGATCCACTGGGGAACAGTGACCATAACTCCATTTGGTTTGAACTTGGCCTTGGGTCCAGAAAATCCCATTTGAACTGAAGTCCTGGATGGAAGGGTGGACTGCAATAGGCTGAGGGAGTTGGACAGGGAAAAGTTAATTTTGGGGGTGGATAACATGGGGGGGTGGGCAATTAAGGGAACCATTCTTGCAGCATTAAGCATGAAAACGGTAACCAAAAAGAACAGATTCAAGAGACTGTTATTTTCGGCACGGTCCAGAAAGCGGTGGGGGCAAAGAAAAAGGCCTCATACAAGTATAAAGAAAAGCAGGGGAGGAAGAATGGGGAGGATACACACTGAAAAAGAGAGAGAGGCAAAGAGGGCAGTTGGGGAGGCAGAAGCAGACACAGAGCTGCATATTGCAGAGGGGGTAGAGCAGAGGAAAAAAATATAATTGGAAGAATTTTTTTTTTTATCGCTGTACTGTTTCTGTTCTCCGGCATGCCCCATTCAGCCCCCCAGAATTGCCGGTGCTCACCTTATGCCTGGCCCAGAAGCGGTGCCTGCAGAGGGTCGGGCATCATCCTGCTGCAGGGTTATTTTCTCCTCAGTTACACAGGGCCCCAGGAGTAGAAACGCATGCACGTGGAGGCGAGCATGCGCACTACGACCCCAGTAACAGCCCCTTCCGCCCACCCATCGGACTAGCGCCTGTGCACTCTCTAGCCTGTACTGTACCCTGGCCTTCACCAGGAGGCAGACAAGAGCAGAGGGATGCAACCATCCCTCCCCAGAGAGGAGAGCTGCCTTCCGCCCCATCCAGCTCTAGGCCCTCCCCCCCACTGGCATCCGCCCATGCTCATTCCCCGAACACGCTTGTCGGCATGGCACGAGGTAAGCTGTCCAGCACCTCAACCTCAGCACCACCAGGCCGACTCCAGTTATATTGAGAACAATGGAGGGGAATCAAGACTGGGGACTACAGACCTGCTCAGTTCCTCTATTGTAGGAAAGCTGATGGAAGTCAGTGGTCAAAGTGGAACTTGTGGACTAATTGGAGAGCAATGGACTCCAGGACAGTAAACAGCATGGATTTGTGGCAGGGAGGTCTTGTCAGACTAGCCTGATAGCTTTCTTTGACTGGATGATGGGAGAATTGGATAGCGGTCATGCTGTGGATTTCCCCTACTTTGACATCAGTAAGTGCTTTTAACTTGGCACCTCACAGAAGATGGAGGATCTGGGTACAGCTGAGGTGTTCGTAAACTGGGTAGGTAACTGGCTAAAGGGGAGGCAGCAGAGGGTTGTAGTCAGTGGATTCAAGTCAGTAGAGGGGGAGGTCACATGCAGGGTACCACAGAAATCTTTTCTGTGATTGGTCCTCTTCAGTATATTCATGTTCATTAACAACATTGGTGAGGGTATCCGAGTAGGCTGCATCTCATCACAGATGACAATGTGGGAGAGTAGATAGTGATGAGGAAATCGGGGGTTGCAGAGTGATGTGGAAAACTAAAGGGGTGGTCCTAAGATTTGGCAGTTGAAATTCAGTGCCCAAAAGTGCAAGGTAATGCACGCAAGTAACAGGAACCCCAGGAGAGAGTACTGGATGGATGGGGTGAGATTTCGCACTGTAGCTGAGGAACAGAACCTTTGAGCTATCAAGTGACTCCCTCAATTGAGTCAGTGCAACAAGGCAGATAGCAAAGAGAGTGAGATACTGGATTGTATCAGGAGGGGTATTGATAGCAGAAGGGAAGAGGTAATACTTTCTCTATATAGATTTTTAGTGTGACAACATCTGGAGTACTGTGCCTAGATACAGGCTGGAGATGGTGCAGGGTATCAAAAATGATTCTGGCCAACAGGGCAGGTCTTGTGAGGAGCGCCTCAAGGCACTGAACACATACTCACTGAGGAGTAGAAGGGAGAGGGGAGATAAGATGGAGACATTCAGGTTCCTAAAAGGAATAAGGTGAACTGTTGGGAAGTATTTAGCTTGAATACTAGTTTATGGTCACATGGATATGAGTGGAAACTAACAGGAGGGAGGCTCAGAAAGGGAAGGAAGAAGTAATATTTTACAGAAAGGGCAGTGGTGCCATGGAACAGTCTGCCTGCTGAAGCGGTGGGTGCTAAAACAGCTGTTGGTGGGTTCAAGCATGGTTGGGATAGAATGAAGGGTATAGTGGTTGCTGAGGGCAGCAGAATGTGGGAGGGATTGGGGGGTGGGGGCTAAGACCCTGGAGGAACAGTAGGTCCTAGGGCTAAATGCGGAACTCTGTCAGACTGGATGGACCGTTGGTCTTTTTCTGCCGCCATTGCGTATGTTTCTGTACGAGTAGTCTGCTCCCCCACTGGGACAGTTGGGGAGCACATTACCCATATGTATTAACTACTGCCCCATTGACAACGCTGGAGCTAATAGAAAAGGAAATTACGGTGAGCATGATGGACTCTCTCCCTTTCTACAATAAATAATTGTCAGTGTAACTTATCGTGATACACTGTGACATCCTTGCACTTGATCCCTTCAGTCTCTAATGTACTCGGCATACCACCTCAGCAAAGTTGGAACCTTATTATGCAGTGCTGGGTAAACATTATCCCTTTATATTGGAGAGAATTTGCATCTCACTATAAATGCAACACCATTTTGTGATCTTTATTATTTGCCAACATCTCACTTGGGTTATTGGATCTAGTTTGGATGAGTGTAACTTGATGGTATATACAGTCTCATTTGTTGCTCTCCCCTAAGGAAGCCTCATTGGTGTGTTGCATAAGAGCTTATATTGAATCTTTCTGAAATGTAGCTTATATTATGTCGTCTTTCTTTCAGATCCAGATGACCAGTACAAGTTATCAGAGGACACACGGGCACTTGGCTTGGTGGTGTGTAGAGGAACGTCTGTAGTTCTAATCTGTCCTCAGGATGGCATGGAGTCAATTCCAAATCCATTCGTTCAACAGCAAGATGGATAGGCTCCACCTTTCATCCACTTTCAAAGCTCAGGGTTCCGATTCCTCTGGTGTTCTGGTGCAGAAGACTGTACAAGCAGTGTCTCTGAACTAATTTATATATTCCAAATGAGAGTTCATAGCACTTACAAAAGCTATTCCTCTATACTTCTTTTCATTATGCTTTATTTGAGACTATAGGCAACACCACCATTTGCTGGTGGGATGAGGCAGTCTCACCAGTTATGTCTACGCTGAAGAGTGTTAATATCTTGATAGTTGCTTGTATTTAAAAGTTCAAGAAAAGAGAATTCAGTTTTTGGTGGTTCATCTGCGAGATCAGGTAAATACCTGATTTTTGAATGTTTCTGGGTTCCCTAACCTAAAATCTTCCCTGAAATACGAAAGACAAGACTGTCTTCAGAGACAGGTCCTGTAGCTCACTCTTTTCTCAAGTCCTACTTTTCCTCATCGACTTAAAGAATCAGTCATCCGCTTTTATGTGAGGAAATAGTTTGACTGGTACAGTGTCAAGTATGTTGTTGAAACCAGAACTAGTGTGTTCTACTTCATTGGTATTTATCTTAACAAAAGGAACCCTGTAAATTTCTTTTAACTTTGCAAGTTTTTGTTTTCCCCAAAAATATACATCCACCTGCTTGGTGCGGAAGGTCATTTTGCTGCTTCATACTATGGAGACTGTAAAGTACTGTATGAGACCACTTTTGTTCAATGTCCAGCTCTTCAAAAGCTGCTCCTTAGCAATATTGTAAAATTTTTGTTTGTTTTTTGTTTACCGGTATGTGAACAGCAGTGTGCAGCATTTTTAGTTTTTTTTTAAATATTTGTAATGTTTTCAGAAGAGATTTCACAGCTGTGGATAGAACACAGCTGAACAATAAATAATTCTGTCATGTCTCAAGATCTTTACTGATATGGAACTTTTTTCGGACTAAAATTTGTCCGACTATAAATATACACTGGGGGAGATACGCAAATAAATATACAGAATGATTGTGATTACAGTATAGTTTAGCAGGACTGAGCTCTGCACACTGCAGTGGAGATATATATATTTTTGTTACATTTTGTTTACCAAGGTTAACTCTGCCAGTCTGAAGAAGGTAGGTGAGCTAAAGTACCAAAAAGTGACTTGCCTGGGGTTCTGCAGAGACTTTTGTGGGATTCCAACCTCTGTTTTGGTTTAATAACCACTAGACCCTGCTTCTTTCCTAAAAGAGTCTTGCATCGGATGGGAATTGAATACAGGTCTTCCATGTGGTAGGCAATAATGTGGCCTTCCATGTAGTGAGCAGGAATTCTACCACTGAACGACAGATGCAGTACTGCGCATCTGTGAGAACTGTCACTAGAATTGTGTATTTTATTACATTAATTATTTTCAATTTTTACCCTTTTCTCTCCTATAACCCTAACTTCTCTTGCCATATTTGCCAATCATCCATGGGCAGCAGCCTTCCTGCTTCTTGCAGTGTGTCCTGTAAATGGATTTGCCAGTGATTTAGCTCCCGACTCCCCTTCTGCTGCAGGCATCTTCATAAACTGAGCGCCCTAGACTGGTTGGCACACTGTGTATTTATCTATTATCACCCCGTTGCCACAGTCTGAAGTGCTCCCATTACAGTATCCTACCCCCATGTTGGAATATCCACACCCTCCAACCAATGAGATCTTACTTCGAGAGGACTCTTGCAGTAGGTATTCATAAGTAGGACTAAGCCGTCAGGCGTCGGGACCCCACGGAAAAATCTCTAGCTAGTAGTCTCTGGCAGGGACTGCTCCCTCGTCAGGTGACTGGTGTCAGCCGACGTCAGTATAAAGGGGGTGGTCCCGACACCCGCCCTCCAGGTCTTTCCCACTGTCGGCTTGCAATAGTACCTCGTGGAAGAACAGCGTTTGAGCATCTCACCATTTTGGATAAGTATGTCTTTTTCGACATTTTCTACATTATTCTGATAATTGTGTATTACTACCTCACTGTGCATGTTGTCCCCAACGCCATCGGAATCGCATAAAAACAAGTAGGACTCATATGAATCCCAGCTCCCTCATAAGGACAGCCATTCCCTCTGCCTCTTCTGTCTGGGCCCAGACCACTGCATGGAGGAGTGTGAGCACTGCCGAAAATTTAATCCTGCTACCCAGAAATGAAGGCAGCAGTCCCTAGAAGCCCATTTACTCAAAAAGAAGATGGCATCCATGGAAAAGGAACTGAAGAAATTGAGGCAGGCGTCCACTTCTCCGGAGGACCATCATAAGAAGAAAAAGGGACAAGGAGAAACACCAGGACACACCATCCACAGCGGCCACGACTTTGGCTGGAGTCACGGCCCTCCAGGTAACTTCCCCTCCGTGGGATCGTCCTTCGGCCGCTTTAGTGGATTCTAAGCCAGCGTCGGGGCGCCCGCCAGGTTTTGCGCGGGCCAGATGGGAGCCTCGGGGCAAGGAGGCCTGCACTCCCGCTACTGCCTCTAAACCCAGGCCTACTGGTCAGTGTGTGTCCGATAAGCCGGGCGCCGGTCCCACTAACATCCGCCTGGACACGGCTGATAAGTTGGTCGTCGGTACTCCTGTCCGCGCAGCCAGTGACCCGTCAACAGGCTCTTCCTCCACACCAGAGTCGCCGCAACACACACCCGTTGCATTGCCCACTGAGGTTCCTGCGTCTTCTCCTGAGGAGCTCACTCCTTCCTCCCCAGCTGGGGTCAAGGATTCTGGAACGCTGCCGTTGGGGGTGCCCCCGGATGCCGGACCAGACATCTGACAACCCGACATCACCCTCCAGCATTCTGCTTCCTGACAATGCACCGTCCAAGCCATCTGGGCTTCCGAACCCTCCAGCGGGCCCCTCCGGGCCGATGCCTGACCCGTCCAGTCCACCTACAGGGCCGGCGCCAGGATACCCGATGCTGCACTACCTGGCTCCTCAATACCAGACGCTGGGCCTCCCGCCGTCAGGTTATGGGTACTCCTATTATGGGTTCCCAGGTTACCCGTATCCGAGCCCCCCCCCCGCCGCCTTCTCCCCCTCCTCCACCTACCCCGCAGCCTCAGGTGGATCTGAGGGAGGTCTTGGCCTCCTGGTGGGCTGAAGCCAAAACACAGATCACCCAAGAAGCCGAGAACCGTCTACCAACACTGGACCCCCTGCATTGGCGAGAAGAGACTCCCTTACTTCTGCCTGATACCAGAGCTGAACCATCTGGTTCTCGAGCCAGGGAGGACATGCTTCCTTGGGGAAATCCCAGAGAGGGCGAGCCTCCTCCTAGGGAGGATTCATCGGAGTCTTCAGAGTCCGATCTGGACTCCGAACGCTCTGACCTAGAGGATGAGCCCTGCACTCCAGATAAACCCAAGCCTCAAGGTTCGTCAGAGTCCCCTCAGGAAGATCCTTCCTTTCTGGAGCTGCTGAAGAAAATGTAGGCCGCCTGCGAGTGGCAATTAGTGGAGCCAGATCCCCAGCATAAGAAGCTTGCGGCCCATCTGGACCTCCCAGAGACTTCTCCCACCCTGATTCCACCCTGGATAGAGCCTCACAAGGATCTTGTCTCCACTATTTGGAAGCAACCTTTCTTGTTAGCCCCCCCCCCTTCCTCGGAAGGCCGACAGGCTATATCAGGCTCCTGGGGGGGAAGGATTTTCTCGTCCTTCACCACACGACCGACCAGCCCAACCCTAAGTATCTCAGCTCATGCCCCGACAAGGAGTCCGTCTTCTGACCAGTATGGGAGCCTGTGGTCTATGCTTCTTCCACTCTGGGCATGATGGCCCTCAGTTATGTCGGCCACATGGGGGACTACCACAAGGCTATCTTAAGTCAGATGGAATCAAAACTGGACTCCTCCCAGATTCGCAAACAAAGCAGGAACTGGAAGATCTTGTCCGCTCCATGCACTTGGCCTGTAGACACATGCTTCGTGCTACATATGACGCGGTGGACACTGCAGGCAGGAGCTCGGCCTTCGCCGTATCCTTACAGCGTCATGCCTGGCTCAGAGTGTCAGGTTTGGCCCCTGAAATGCAGTCAGCCATCCATGATGCTCCCTTCAGAGGGTCTGTGCTGTTTGGCGGTGATGTCAAGGACATCGTCACCGATTTATAGGAGAAAGGTTTGGCATTAAGGTCTGTTCAAACAATATACAAACCCTCTCAGAGGCAGAAATGGTCCTTTCGGCACCTCAGCTGCCAAAGGCCTAAGCAGACGCAACCTGACATCCCAACAAATGCAAAGCTGTGTCAGCTGCCAATGCCCCCAAAGCAAGAAAGCTCCCGGGGCCTTAGCCACTACTCTGCCCTCCTGCCTCTCCCACTGCTTCTGCCCAGTTCAGAGGAACCGGTAGGGGGGAAGATTCTCCTCCCATCTACCGGGTTGGGAGAGGATAACTACAGATGCCTGGGAGCTCCAGCTGATTGCAGCAGGACACTCAATAGAGTTCATTCAAAAAAAACCTTGCATACCACCCCCTCCCTCCTCGTACTCCCACACTCATCTGCAGTTGGTACTGGAAGAAATCCACGCTCTTCTGCTAAAAGAGGCAATAGAACCTGTTCCCACCCACCCCCCACCTTCAGGGGACAGGCTACTATTCTCACTTCTATCTAGTACCAAAGAAAACCGGGGACCTGAGGCTTATTCTCAACCTCAGCTCCTTCAGTCAGTTTGTGGAGTACAGACTGTTTCGAATGCTGTCCCTCCAGAGCCTTTCCCCATGCTGCAGCCGGGACTGTGGCTACGCGCCCTGGATATGCAGGATGCCTACCTCCATATCCTCGTCTGCCACTCCCACTGCAAATACCTCCGTTTTTGTTTTCAGGGGTCCCACTACCAGTTCAAGGCCCTTCCCTTTGGTCTATCCTCAGCCCCCCCCGAGTATTTACCAAATGCCTGGCGGTGGTGGTGGCCTTCCTGCGTACCGAGGGGGTCCAAGTCTTCCCCTACTTGAACGACTGGTGTCTGGCAGCCCCGTCCAGGGAGGAACCTTTGGGCTCCCTTTCCCTTACCCTTCAAGTATTCTCTGATCTCGGGATTACCATCAACCCTGCTAAGTCCCATCTGATCCCTTGCCAATGGCTGCAGTTCATAGTGGCAGTGTTGGACACGGCTCTGGGCAAGGCTTTCCTACCCCCGGACAGAGCCGAGACACTGTCAAACCAAGCTCTGCTCTTATAGAGTCTCAGAAGGGTCGGAGCCACGTAGGTCCTTCGTCTTCTCGGCCTGATGGTGGCTGCCATCCCACTCGCTCATCTCCACATGAGGATCTCTCAGTAGACGCTGCTGTCTCAATGGGACCAGTCTCGGGATGACCTGGATCACGAAATCCTGGTGTCAAACCATGTGGTCAGGGACTTGCAAAGGTGGACGGTTCCAGAACATCTCAAGTCTGGGGATCCCATTCAGTACTGCCCCTCCCACCCAGACCCTGATGACGGATGCATCAGGGGCAGGTTGGGGTGCCCCCTCTCAGGCCCCCACCGGACTCAGGGCAGCTAGTCTCAGTTTGAACAAAATCTCCATATAAATGTCCTCAAGCTGAGGGCAGTACTTTATGCCCTCCAGGCTCTCCTCCCGATTGTTCTTCCTGGTTACCTTCTCGTACAATCAGACATGTATGTTGTCTGGTACCCCAACAGACGGGGGGACGACTCATTCCTATCTTTTCTACCAGGAAGCCATGAGAGTCTGGCACTGGGCGTCCCAGCACAGCCTTCATCTGCCAGGGATGGAGAACATTCTCTCGCGGATGCCTTAAGTCGCGCATCATCCAAGTCTCATGAGTGGAAACTCAACCAGGTGGTGCTAGACATCTTCCAGCACTGGGGGACTCCTCAAATGGACCTCTTCGCCTCCCCAGACAACAACAAACTTCCCGCCTTCTGCTCGCTCACTCCAGGGCAAGACGGTTCTTGTCAGGACGTGCTGGAAGGACAGATTTGTCTACACCTTCCCTCTGATCCTGAGGGTACTCAACAAGCTCAAGTCGGAAGGAGCGAGAATGATCCTCATCGCTCCTTTTTGGCTGAGGCAAGCCTGGTTCTCTCTTCTGCAACAGTTTTCTGAGGCACCTACTCTTCCTCTATCACTGTCTCAACATGTGCTGACCCAGGAGAAGGGGACCCTGGTTCATCCATACCTCAAGTCTCTTCATCTTCTACACGTGGCTCCTTCAGACGTAGCTAAAGCTAGTTTTGGAGTATTCCCCGCGGTTGCTGACATCCTGGTAGAGGCCAGAAAGCCTTCCACCAGGTCCACTTACGCCATGAAGTGGAAGCGCTTCACCATCTGGGCTGGTTCTAAAAACATAGAAACTTTTTCTTGTCTAGCTAATAAGGTTCTGGACTACCTTAGGCACCTGTACGACTTGGGCCTTAGTTACTTGTCTGTGAAAGTACATATGGCAGCCATTTCAGCTTACCATGTCCCTTTCAGGAGCAGGACGTTTGCACAACTAGAAGTCTCGGAAGACTTTTCTGCGAGGGGTCCTGCACTTAAGACCCCCGATCCACAACCCTGCTCCTCCTTGGGACTTTAACTTCATTATCGAGAAGATTACTTTGCCTTCCTTCGAACCTGCAGTGGAAGCAGAGCTGAAGTTTCTTTCTTGGAAGACTTTGTTTCTAGTGGCCATCACCTCAGCATGGAGGAGTTCTGAGTTGCAAGCCGTTGCAAGCCTTGATGTGTAAAATCCCCTATTTGATTTTTCACAAGGATAGGGTGGCCATGCGTACTAATCCTAAATTTCTTCCAAAAGTGGTGGCTGAATCTACTCTCAATCAGTCCATCGAGCTTCCAGCTTTCTTCACGGAGCACTCCAATCGGGGAGTATCTCTTCCATACCCTGGATGTACATAGAATTCTGAGATACTACACTCCAGGACTAAGGATCTCAGGAAAACAGACCAGCTCTTTGTGTCTTTCGCTCACAAGAGAGAAGGCAGCCCTGTTTCCAAGTAATGCCTTTCTAAATGGTTGGCCAGTTGTATCACTTTCTGTTACGACCCTTCCGGGTCGGGTCAAAGGCCACTCCACTAGAGGGGTCGCGGGCCTGTGCCGCGTGCTTCAAGAATGTTGAGATTTGTGCAGCCGCAAGCTGGACTTCCGCCCATACCTTCACTAAACATTACAGTTGACACTGCTCTGTCAAGAGCAGGCTTTGGCTAGCTGTTCTGCAGGAATCCTTTCCTGATCCCTGTTCTAGAAGCTCAGCCTTTGTGGATGTTTTTTCTCCTCCGCTTTCTTTTGTTCCAGACTGCTTGGGACTCAGTCCTACTTGTGAATACCTAGTGCAAGAGCCCTCTCGAAGTAAGATAGTACAGCTACATAAGAACTTACCGTAACAGTCAATCTTCCAGAGAGGCTCTTGCAGTAGGTATTACCTTCCCTCCCTCTGTCCCCTCATTTTCTTTCTTTCAGATATGGTACCATATCATCTTCTCTCCTGTCAGCCCTTTGGCGCTTGGTGGGAAAGAACTGGAGAGCGGCTGTCGGGACCTCCCCTTTTATACTGATGTTGGCTGACGCTGGTCACCTGACGTGGGGGCGGTCCCCACCAGAGACTGCTAGCTAGAGATTTTTCTGTGGGGTCCTGACCCCTGACTGCTTAGTCCTACTTGTGAATACCTATTGCAAGAGCCTCTCTCGAAGATCTACTGTTACGGTAAGTTCTTGTGTAACTACTTTTTCCTCTCATTGCCAGTATTGGGAGGCAGGTCTAAGAATGTGCTTGCATGGGACTGTTCCCTTCCCCTGAGCAGCAAGGGAACCGTAGTTCTACGACTGCCACAAGGAATTTCCTCCAGAGAGTGAGACAGTTATTACCTTTATGCCTGGGTTATATTTCCTTTACCTAATTAGTTTTTCTATCTAATAGGATTAGGTGTAATAAATGAAACCATAATCTACCTGGAAGCTAATGCTATTCCCCTTCATACTTTATCAACATTGTGAGACCTTACTCATGATATCACTAGTAACCAGTCTTGCAGCAGGTGAGTGGCTTTACTTGGTCAGTTGTGATGTCTGTGCTGATGCAGGTTTAAAGCAGAATCAACTAGATACTATTTTTAGGTAGTGTACCAGCTCTTTAAGTAGCATCAGGGCTCTGGAATTTGGTCTTCCAAATGGATGGGGTTAGTTAGCCTTTAGCATTAGCTTATCCAAGCAGCTTTTTAAAATGTATTTATTTTTGTCTTGCTCCAACCATACTCTCCAATACTTCTGCCCCTGAGAATACTCCATCACCCCTAAAGAGCCTATTCTCAGTCAGAGGCCCCAAGGGGACAGCACGAGGTGCAGTAATGTGGTGGGGCTGGTGGGCACCATCCGAGTGAGTAGCATTTTAAAATATTTCTTTCCTATTAGACCTCTGTGCCCCACACCACAGCATAGAAAAGTGCCATTTTCAAAGTTTTTGTCAATAAAAAAGGAAAATTGGGCAATCTTGTGAGATCATTTGTCCAAAGTCCTGTACCACAGTGGCATATTTCCCTGTAGCCCTGCCTCAAAACGGCATTTTGATTACTACATGGTCTATGGAATAAATAACGGAATGTGGTGGGGGGTGTCTCTGTTTGCCTTCAGGTAGCTTAGACGATTGTGGGGGTTAATATAAGAACACAGTAATACCTCCAAAAAAGAACAGTTACTCAACATAACAGTAGATCTTAGAATCTCCTCCACTGGGCTACACTTTTGGAACTGTAATCTACCGGCGTCAGGACCACTTGAACAGATTGTTAGCTGAGAGCCACCTATGATGATGTGCAACATTGGTACCCACATAATTGTGGGAGGCTCCATTGCTCCTCAGTTCCCTACCAGAGATAAACTTGGAGGGCCACCTACTGTGAGGAGCCAGGCGATCAAACCAGTGCCAAGCACAGGGGGACAGGCAGGGCCCCCTGAGGCGAAGGGCCAGGGCACCTTTCGGTGAGTGATTTGTACAGTCCTGCATCTGTTGGAGCTATATGCTCAATAAATTCAGCAAACTTTCATTTCTATTATTGTCTGAGATTTCTTCTCCCATAGTGTGCACTGCTGTTTTCCCTTTCAGGGAGAAGCATGGAACTGCAAAATAGTAACCCAAGTCACTGAAGGACACCCCAGAACAAGCAGTGGATGAAAAGAGTTGGCCTGTGTCATAGGGAATAAGGCTGGTGTGCTGTGGCTCAATAGAGGAGATTCTCTCAAAGATCTAGTGTTGCGGTGAATAGCTGTTCTATCTTCATCGAGGATATCTGCTCCATTGGGCCAAACCTGTGGAACAATCTCCAAGCAGTACACCAGGTGCCCAGGGAGGATGGTGAGGTCTGTTACGTAATCAGAGCAAATAATGTGTAGGTCTGCTGGCCAGGAAAGAACCCGTATGTCAACAGGAGACTGTGTATGTAACACACAACAGCTAAAGCTATACATAGGTGCCCACGGGGTAGTAGTTACCACCATTAGGTGTAGAAAGGCCATGCACTTCATTAGCTAGGCCACAAACTGCAGTTAGAAAGCGCCACTTCACATTTCCCATAGCTTAAAGGAATACAGTGAACCAGTGCTGAAAAGAGGCATGGAGCAGAGATAAGGCACCCTAATCCATGTGGGGACATTAAAAAGGCTGAGAATAAGTTTTGCAGTCTGGAACATATTATGTGTAACAAGGGTATGGGGCAGAATTTCCTATGAGTAGTTTCATCTAGAGGAAATGCCAGACATTAAATCAGTTGGGTAATGTGGGCTCAGGCACCATCAGGGGTAACATAAGTAGGAATAGGCTGTACAGAAACCCTGACCCATTGGAAATAACATGCAAGGAATCCGTTTGTGCAGCATTTATTTATAAAAGTTTGTTGACCGGGTCGTCCCACTGAGACTAGAAGTCCATTTTTCAGGGACAAGCGGGAGGGGGGAAGCAGATGGTAACCAACTGAAATTGAACCAGAGTAAGCTGTTGATTTTTTAAAGTGAATGGGGGAAATTTGACCAGGATACTGGGGGAAAATCCCTTACTCTTTTCGAGAAGTACCATGGGATCTTTAACATCCACCAGAACAGGTAGACGGGACCTCAGTTTAATGTTTCATCCGAAAGACAGCACCTCGAGTGCAGCATCCCCCTCATGCTGCACTACAGTGTAGGTACTGGGATTTACCCCAGGTGCCTGGTGTGGGGCTAGAACCCACAACTTTTCGATCTTCCAGCATCAGAGGTGAGAGTGCAACCTGCTGAGCCACTGACACTGATATAACTGTAAACTGAAATCAAACTGATCAGGAAGTCATTGTGCCCAAGAAAACTTATACTAGCCACTGAAGACTCAAACAGGGTCAGTGTGTGTATTTTTTTTAATTTTATTTATATTTATATATATCTGTAGCCTATTAGTAGAAACAAGGGAGGATATGGATTAGTAATTGGGGACACTTGTATGTAAAAGCAGTCCGTTGTAAGTGTACTGATGCTCCAAGAAGGGTACAATGAAAGAGACCTATGTAGCAGCAGGCCTAGCATTATGGCAAAGGAGTATTCAGCTTGGTGTTCTCCAGCCAGAAAAGACAGTGGACAGCAAGGGTTGTTTTATGACTTCAGAAGCCATGTATGCAGATGCAGGGATCACAGGTCAGGATCGACCAGGGATGCCCTGGCTTGCGGTAGTAAATGTTTACAAAGGGGTAGCTGAACCACAGGCTCCACTGTCTGGTGCAGTAGAAGTGGGAACCAGATTTGGTGTGGCCAGAAAGTTACCACTAGTATTGGGGTGGCATGCTGTGAAATTCAAGGGTGGTGTATAGGATTTAGGGAGGAAATTTATAGTTGCCAAGCATGAGAGTGACCTCAGGTGATCATAGCTGATATCTCAGGTAGCAGGGCGGTAGGCAAAGTGAACTAGATGCTGGGGTGCACTGGGAGGGGGATCTCTAATAGGAGAAAGGAGGTGGTGCTGCCTTTGTATTGCTCACTTGTGAGACCCAACCTGGAGTGCAGTATCCGATTCTGGAGACTGCACCTCCGCAAGGACCTTGATAGGGTGGAAGCAGTCCGAAGAAGGGCTGCTAAAATGGTGCAGGGTTGCACAAGAAACCATTTGAGAAGAGGTAGCAGGGCGGTAGGCGAAGTGAACTAGATGCTGGGGTGCACTGGGAGGGGGATCTCTAATAGGAGAAGGGAGGTGGTGCTACCTTTGTATCGCTCACTTGTGAGATCCAACCTGGAGTGCAGTGTTCAATTCTGGAGACCACACCTCCGCAAGGACCTTGATAGGGTGGAAACAGACCAAAGGAGGGCTACTAAAATGGTGCGGGGTTGCACAAGAAACCATTTTCAGAGAGGCTGTGGGAACTCAGACATGTACTCCCTGGAGGAGAGGAGAGCAGGAAGGGGCATGATTGAGACCTAAAAGTACCTCTCGGGTGAACAAGGTGGAGGAGGGGAGTTTCTTTCACATGAGGAAGAGCACTAGAACATGGGGACGTTTTATGAAGTTTGGTGAGGGTTAAGAGGGATGTAAAGAAATATTTCACAGAAAGGCTGGTGGACACCTGGAACAACCTGCCAGAACAGATGGCAGATGTGAAGACAGTGGGGGAGCTTCGAACGCGGGAGATAGGTACATGAGCATAATGAACAGTTGTAATGGAGGAGGGGGGGGGGACATGTGTGGCCAAACTGAGTCCAGGGTGTAATGTTAGGCAGGGAAAATATGGCAGACTGGATGGACCACCAGTCCTTATTTGCTGACACATTCTGTGCTTTTATGTTTCAGTTTGAGCAGAACCTTCTGTAGTAAAAGTATTGGAGTAAATACATAAAGGAGCCTTCTTGTCCAAGATGGGGGCAATACATCACGCAGAAAAACTCTGCGGGCCTGGAGTGAATGAGCCAAAGTGAGGCAGTTTTGAGTTGTGAGGGATTCAAACTGTTCCACCTCCAGATGATCCTACTTTCTGAAGAGGTCATCCACTATGGAGGTCCACTCATGTTCCTGTGAAAGGGACTGTTTGTGAGGTCACCGGGGGACACCTGGGAGAAACCTACTGGTGGATGGTTTCTCTGATGTTTTCCACCGAACACGTCAGATAAGCTCGATGGGCACATACCCACTCTGTCTGGAGAGCCTGTGAATCTAATCATCCATATGCGGGAAGACGTAGAGTCCTTCTCTCCAAAGGGTAGCTGTCAGAACTGTGAAGCATGTAGTAAATAACTGTGGTGTGGAGGAGAGACCAAAGGGCAAAACTCCATTCTGGTTATGTCTACCTGCTAGTGTAAAGTGAAGGTATTACCTGTGGCATTTTCCAATTCTGACCTAAAAAGAAGCATCATTCATGTCTATGATACAGACACAATCCCTTTGCTGTAGCATGGAGATGAGAGCCTGGAGTGACATCATGTGAAACTTTCTGTTGTCGATGAACTGGTTTAAGTCTCGCAGGTCCAGTATGGGCCTTAGGTCATCTGTCCATTTGGGAATTGGGAAGTACCCAGAATAGAACCCACTGTTCTGTTCTACTAAAGGAACAGGTTTGATAGCACCCCCTTTTTCTTCTTGTTTGAGACAAGAGTGTGCTACATTTTTCAGAAGGGACAAGTGGTCCAAAGGAAAAGAAGGGGGGAGGAGTTGTACCAGAGAGGTGGACAACTCCAGAGCATACCCCTTCTCCACTATGTCTAGGACTCATTCTATTGTAATCGCCATCATTTGGATAGGTGTAGGGTAATATTCCCCCCACTTGTACACCTAGGGGGAAATAGTGGGGGGCTAGGGTATGATAACCCTCCAAGGAGAATTCTGTTTTGGACATAATTTATCAAAGCTGATAGCTTTCCTTACCCTGGGTCACCTATCAGTTTGGCAAGTAGTAGAAAACCATAGGGTATCTGGATAGTTCTTCAGCTCATTTGCCTGGGAAGTTTCCAGGTCCCAAGATGTAGAGGTGGTGGGTTTACCGCCCTACAACATCTAACCAGTCTGGCTCCACATTAGGGGACCAATTACCCAGGATACTAAAGGCTTTCAGGAGATCCTGAATAGCTGGCTGTTCAGGACTAGTGGTCAGGCGAGTGATATAAGGCTTGATACATATGGTCTGGTACATCCTATCGGTCCTGCTAGGGAGCTCAGGGCTTCTTGAATTTTTCAAGTAGCTTCTGAGAGGAGGGGTTATTATTAGAAGAAAACATGGGGTCCATGACCACAGTGTCTGTTGCCCAATAGTCAGAGAGAGTAGGACCGAAGCATAGATCTGTGTTGCAGAGATCACCGTCTCCATCTGAATCATCCAGAACCTCCTCCATAGTTAGGAGGTTAGGACACAACTAAACCTCATTGACTTCTCGAGTGATGACTGAGTACACTGACAGAGGTGGAGACCAAAGCATCAGCTGCGACTGAGGATTGAGAGACATGCTGCCACGTCCTGTTAACAATGACAGTATTAACCGGAAAGGCCTAGGTGATGGGACAGTAGTTACCATTGGTGGTGTATACTGCGCTGACAGTCGGTGAAGTACTCTGTCTGAGAACGACGCCAGCATAGCCTAGAAGTTGACGCCACTTGTGGAAGGGTTTGTGACTGTTTTGAGGCCATAGCCCATCAACAGAGGCCGTATACCATCCATAGTAGGTATGGCAGAGTCGAGCCCTGACTTTGGTGTTCCAGGGTTGTTTGGGAGGCTATAGTCAATGCCGCTGGCACAGGCAATGACAAGGACTTGCCATCCTTCAGGGGAGAGCTTGACAGTCCTGGTGACTGTATTTGCAAAAGTGTAGCCTGCTATGACAAAATTAAATGTGTTGTAGCATTTGTTTTGGCAGAAAAGTATTTTGTGCTCAGGAGCCTGACATCTTTTAGAAAAGGTTTTCGGGCTGAAACTCCCCCAAAAAAAAAAAAACTCATCCATGCACAAGTTTACACGAGCTTTGTGGCCATCTAGCAGTGTACACATGGGAGTGGGTAGTCCACTCACGAAAAAGTAGGGACAGTAAATGATACATGTTTTCCTAAAACTGCTTTCAGTGCTTATTTTTTGTGAAACAAACCCTTTCTGCATGATGCATAACAATAGATCTGTGTGTAGGTATAATTTTTTGAAGGAACCTACAAGTATCTGTGAAAAGTTGAGTGTCCCTTAAGTTTTTTTTTCACGCAGAATTTGGTCAGTGTATGTGGAACAGACTCATGACACATGGGTTGGTTCTGACACTAAAACAAATCTTTAAGGATTGGCTGGATAACTTATTAATGGGTGGTGCAACTGAATGTTATTACCACTGAAAATTGGGGAGCAGGTTCTATGGGCACCACAGCCTTCTGGTTTCTATTCCTTGGTATGAACCTTAGCATTGCCAGTAACCTTTTTTATTCTCTTCCAATCTTTTTTGTTTTATGGCTCTATAATCATCTCAACATTTTTCTCATTCTGTTGTCTCCTCCCCCTCCCCTTTTTTTTATGACTAGCTCTTCTCTAATACAGCAATTTGTGCATCACTTCATTTTCTTCCCCTTCCTCACTGCACCCAATAATGTCGTGTGTGTGCACGTGCGCATCAGGAGTAGTCATGGGAAGCCATCTTCCCATTTGAACTTTGTGCCTTTGCTAAGTTGGGTTATACTATGGCAGGCAAACTCGTGGGGGCCAGGTTTTCAAAGTCGATTATTTGCCACCAGTTCCCAAAGTATCGGGCATCTACCGCACGGGACTTAGAGCAAATATTGATATTTTCAATGCCTGCAGCTAAAAGAATCCTGCTGTACCATATACTTTTCACTGCTTGCCTCTAATCCTGGATGCAAGCATCCATAAAGTACAAACGTCGTAAATGTCATGACTGAAAAATATCACACAGATCAGTCCATGGGGATCAGCACACCGGTGCACTAATCTCCACAGCCACAACCTTGTGCCAGGTTTAGAAAATTTGATCCATGGTGTTATTATGCCATTTTGGAAGTTTCTGCCCTGTCCAGCAATGCTCCTTGCTGTTTCCACAGAGCTCACACAATAAGAGAAATTTATAAAAAGCATTTACATTTCAGAGACTGATGGGATGGGCTAGCTCAGCTCAGGGTCTGCAATGGCTGTATGGACTTAGGATGCCTAAGGTCAAGTCTGACTGTACCCTTCCCCACAGGTTTAACTGGGGGATGTCTCTCCAGTGTTTAGCAGCTGGGCTTGCAGACTCTGGACCCAGTATTCAAAGGGCGGCCTGCAACAATCCAATGCCGCTCACTAGCCATATGAGATTTCACCCCATTTGCATGGGAGACTAGTCCCTCATCCCTTGCATCAGCAGGTTGGGCATATGTGCTGGACGGACAGACACACACAACTGCTATAAAAAAAAAAAGGGGTGTATTTACTGGGGACCTAGAAACTTGTACAAGATTTGTACTAGCTCCAATCCATGTGAGGCCTTAGATCAGGGTTAGTAGGCCCCAGTTAATGAATTCAGAAATTCTCATTATTTCCTACGGGTAGGCATCACTGGGCCAGTCACTCACCCTACCCTGCTCCCTTTATTCCTCCAAAATATCTTTTTAGAATATGCACTAATTTTCTGCAAAGCTTCCACCTTTCTTGATGATGCAGTGATTAAGTGAGGGGAAAACATGCACCATGTACTCCACCCCAAGTGCAAAACAGTAGCTGGTCTATGCCCACTCTTAAACCAGCCGACGTGAGCAGACAAATGCAGGCCTTGTCATTTTCTCCCAGTACATGCAAAACATGTTTTTCTGCTGGTGGAGGCAGAGCAACCCATGTTAAACACACACTGTTTGAGCAAGGTAATTTTGCATGAGGGAAGGTTAGTTGCCAGTAAGAAAAGATCTTTGAGAGACTCTCTTCCATCGAGCCGCACCTTTTGAACTGTAAGCCGCCAGTGTCAGGACCACTCGGAGACTTTTTCCAAGCCTGAGCTGCCCACGATGATGTATCTTGGTGCCACCTATGTAACATGGGTATCCCCATACCTCCCTCAGTTTTCCCATCAGAGACAAACTAGCAGTTTTACCACACCAACAGCAAATAGGAAACCAGAACCTTGCCCAGGCAACACAAAAAATGAGGTTCCAGAAGGAAAAGCCCATTTGAAGGACGCAGAAAAGAAGACTAGTCATGCAATATATGGCATGTCTTTAAGAGTATACCACTTGAAAATACAGAAGGGGCAGGTGGAAGGGGGAACTGTAGCTCTGGAGGAGATTATCTTGAAGATCTACTGTTACTGATAAGTACCTAACCCATCTTCTTTGAGGGCATCTCCCTCTATAGAGTCACACCTTAAGAATAATTGCCAAAGCCGGGCTGGCCCAGTGGCGCTGAAGGTTGAAGCACTGGACACCACACCTCTCGCTATGCCGGTGACCTGGGTTTGGGAGGAAGCCCAGGCATCGGGAGCCATCCGGGGAGTGAGTGGATTGAGGGTCTGTAGACTACTCTTCTCTCCCTGGGGTGGGTTCCGGACTAGCACCGCACTGCAGCGGCGCCTGATGGAGATTGGGGGTTCCACAGTCACATGCATCTAGAGGGGGGAGGAGTACGACGGATGTTGGCACATTGTGCACAGACATCATTGCACGTCCGTACTCCTAAGGGGAGAAAAACACGGCTGAAACTGGCAGTCGGTCATGGTGGCTTGATGGCCATGCCTCTGCACACCCCTGGACCCATGTGCAATCGCATCTGGGTATTAGATCTGGGCCCGGCAGGTGGGATTGGGGGTACCCACTGCGGGTACTCTGTGTGCTAGCCCTTTATGAGTGAGATGCATGAGTGAGCTGCCAGGGATCACATGGAGTGCTGTAGACGGTGGCCAAACGATGGCAGAATGAGCCACAGGGAGAAACAATGTTGTGATAAAAAAAAAAAAATCATTCCCAAAACCGGCGCTGGTCGCCTTACCTCTCTGTCTGCACCAGGGATCAGGGTTCGGGAATGACCATGGTCACTGGGGAGCTGGCATGGCGGAAAAGAGAGGGTGCGGGGTTGAGCAACCATAAGGTAGCCCTCCCCTCCTGGGGTGGTTGCCCACACCCCCCATAGTCCCACTCCCACCAGGTGGAGGTCTGGTGGGAAGCATAGGTGGGAGGTGCAGTGGCGATAACCAGGGGTGGGGCGGAAAAGGCAAAGCCGGTACTCAGCATGCGCCTACGTGCACGTACATGTCTGCCAGGGTCCTGGGTCAGGGAGAAAATGGGGGTAAAAAAATCCTTAAATATATATCTATAAAGAGTGAAAATCAACAGTGTCCTCTCCGATTATCTGCTTGTAAAATCTGGGGTCCCCCAAGGCTCCCTATTGGGACCGCTCCTTTTCAGCATCTTTCTCAACACTCTACCACGCCGCTGCCCACAGCAGATGCTACTCTATGCAGATGATGCAGTAATCTTCTCAAACTGCCCAGACCCAGAGAATCTTGAGTGCAAGCTGCAACATAGCTTCGGGATTGTTGAGGAATGGTTCCAGGACCACAAACTTATCCTAAACAGTAAAAAAAAAAAACATGATGTTCTGCAGCACTCGAAGCAAGTACAAGTCATATGCTCTCAACATTAGCACACGATCTGGAACTGTGCTCGAACATATCCAGCACTTTAAATATCTTGGGGTCACACTTGACAGCAGCCTGGCCTATGACCAGCACATCAGCAATGTGGCTAGGACTGTCAACTACAAAATCAGTTTCCTCCACAGGCACAAGCACTGTCTCACCTTGGACACTCTTAGACTAGTGATCAACAGCTCCGTCCTCTCTGTCATAAGACTACAGTTTGGTCATCTATGGTGCTGCTAGCCCCACCACCCTCCGCAGAATATCGGTAGCACTGAACAAGGCCTGCAGGCTGCTCACAGGAGCTGAATGTCTCACCCATACCTGTGACCTCTATGCTCAAACGGGCTGGCTCCAACTTAGTGGGAGGTTACACTACCAAACCTGCCTGCTGGCAAAAAAGGCGCTACTAGGTATTCTCCCCCATGGCAAAGCAAACCTACTTCAGCCACACAGCAGCAGCAACACACAACAGACAAGAAGTACTAGCACTCACCTCTACCATGTTCCTTGTCTTCAAACGACGCAGGGTCAGCGCTCTTTTGGCTTCAGGGCACCCCTCTGGTTTAATGCCCTCAGCCAGGACATCTCCGCTCAACCTACTCTGGGCCCCTTCAAGAGACTCCTATGCCAGCAGCTTTCCGCATCCAGCACCTGTAACTGTTGCCACTAGTCCCTCTACCACAGGGCTCTGACCTACCCATACGCAGCTCCCACCATGGCATGCCCAGGCCATCTCTACCACTCCTACACTCCCTCCCCTACTTCCACTTGGTGGCTCACATCTCTGTTTGGCCACCCGCCTCATACATCCGCCCCTCACGCCTCATTTGAGAAGGTCCATGACTGCAGCAACTCTATTTCCCACCCTACTCTCCCCACCCATCATCTCTAGCCCTCTCTTTCCTACCGCCTACTTTTTTCTCTAACTACTGCCTCAGTGAATTCCCAACCCTCTACTACCTGCAACTATCCTCTCCTATAACTTACTGTAAACGCAACCCAAGGGTGTTTTACCCTCTATAGCTTTTTTTTGTTAGTATAAACCTGCTTGAATAATCCATTGTAGTTATTGTAAATATTGAACATACCTTATACTCTGTTGCTTGAACCCTTGTAATACTGTCTTCCCTCCTATTGACGTGGAACCTTTGTAAAAGAGCTCTCAACTCAAAGGTGTTTAATCCTAGATCCTAATAGATAAATAAATATATGAAAAAAATTCCCCAAGCAGTATAGGACTGAAAATCAGGAGAAAGGCCAGACAGTAGTGACGTGGAGGAACCCTATGACAGCAGGCCTTGAAGGTATGGCCGGAAGAAAGCCAGCCCATCTATGGGACACCAGATCTAAACCACAGTACTTAAAGAATGAATCATCCACGTGGTGGCAGAGCATATAGCAGCTGCCAAAATGGAAAGAAAACAAGCCAAAAAAGTGGCCATGCCACAGGCAGCAGACTGACATACAGGACCAGGAAGCACCTTGCTAGGCTTCTGGAAATGAAATGCAAGAAGCCAACCACTCTGGAATGGTATGACATAGAAACAGGCCCGCACCTTCCTGGCACTTTATAAACCAAAAAAGTGAAACTGCATGCCGGCCAACGTACAAACCAAATAGATGTGTGAGACTTTATAGGTATCCAGAAACTGCAGGATGACAATGCCCACATTCGGGGGGGGGGGAACAGAAAGATGAAGAGCTTGACTCTATGCAGAGGCAAGCAGAACCTTGGGAAGGAACCGAGGATGGGTGTAGATTGAAAACTCAGTCCTGGAGATCAGTAAGGTAGGGGATACGGAACTAATGCCTGCAGCTCTGAATCCTGGTGGGTCAAGGGGACAACAACCAGACAAAATGCCATGCAGGCAAGGAAACACGCATCATAAATGGCAGCAGGTCACAACAAAACCCGTGTAAGGCAGTCGAGCATCAGATTAAGGTCCCACACTGGGGAATCCAAAAGCAGGAGCATTGTAAGGAACTTAAGGACACTACCAAATGAGCTACAGTCATGCCTATGGACAAGATAGAGAAGGACGAAGAGCATATCCACACTAAGAAGCACTGGAGGAAAGAGTCTGAAAGAGACAAGAGGTAGACCAAAGCACACTGACTGGAAAATGGAAGGATCTAGGGAGTGAAGCATACCAAATACTTTTTTGCTTTAAAGATTTTTATTAGATTTTAGTAAAACAAAATACAATCAGAAACACAAGCAACATGTAACAACAAAAAAAAGGTTCTTACATACATTCATGATTGAAACAGTCAGGTCTTGTATAAGGAAATATATTTACAGGTTCATTATACTATAGAATCTGTACTTGTGAGAGAGACTTTTCGGGATTAGAAAATGGAACAGGCCTAAAATGGATAATATTTTGATCATGTAATATCCAAATAAGTAAGGAAAGGGACCCAGTTTTTTTCAAATAGAAAACTTTTACCAACAGCCTGATGTGCCAGTCTCTCATTATTGATGACTTTACTCATTTCAGAGGCCCATCCACATATTGGGGTGGGGGGGGGGATTTCCAGTGTGAGAGCAGGATTCTCTTAAGTGTTAAATCAGCTGACCAGATACCAAATACTGAAACGTGGCCATAACAGGGAATATGAGTGCTGAGGAGACATTGGCCAAGCTGTCAACAGAACATATGCAACAACAGGGGAAATCCCCTAACTAGACAGGGCCACAGTAGTAGGAGCCAGGCATGATGTAGTAGGGTCAGAATGTCTGAATACTTCAGGAAGGGACAATGGAATAGAAACCAGAAAGACCAGCAGGGCTAACAGCTGGTGAGACCAGCAATACACACCTGGTGTAAAAGAAGTCCTTAGAAGAGAAGAGGCCCATATCAGGAGCAGCTCCTGGCCTGTAGAAAAATAGCCAGTGATAGTGGCAGAATGCACAGTACCTGTCAGGACCACAGTGCACAGGCAAACCTCCAACAACAGGGGGAGGGGTGAACACACACAACCATGGGGGATTCAACAGACTTGTACAAAGCCTAAAAAGGCTGAGGCAGTCTGAAGATGACCCAGCTGCAGCAGGACCAGGAACCTGGATTACAATCACCCAAGCTACACTGACGGAGGGGGCCCATAGAAGAGCCTGGAAGACCAACTAAGGTAGCATAGTGGTGCATAAAACCAAATGTGTCTACCAGCAGGGTAGTAACTTATCAGAAAGGTGGGTAGGGAGAGCATAGGATAGCCACTAACTGAGGCAAACCTAACCCTAGGCCAAATAGTACAAGGCCAGAAAGGGTAATATAGCACCAAAAGCCAGATCATGTAAGTAACACACCAGGATAGGCAACCAGAAGCATGAGCGACCAGAACCTGGAAAACACATGGAGAGCAAAAAGCATCTAATGCCACAAGGAGCAGTTGGCATAAGAAATGTTTGTCAGCTGCCAAGCCACGAGCAACAAAATATGTGCAAGGCAGCCAGCATGGAAGGCCACTCACGAGTCAACCACAAGAGAAGAATGAGACTGAAATGCCATTGGCAGCCATAAATCACTGAAACAAGTCAGAAAACAAACAGCCATATCTAAGCCTATGGCAGCAAAGGTGAACTGGCAGGCATCCTATGACAGCAAGGCACCATAAACCACAATAGAGGGCACAGTACACAAAAAATTAGGCACTATAGACCTATCAGAGCAGCCATGAAGGCCACTAAGCCAATTCCAAGCAGGATGCAGGACAGTACAATTTCATTGGCCATGGAACCACTGCCAAGAACCAAGGAGGTGGCAACTGGCCTGGGCAGCAAATACTGCCCACAGAGCCAGCTACAGAAAGAGAGTGGGGCACTGAAACAACTGGTGCCTCAGATCTCCCAAAAAATGGCCAGACAAGAGTCAAACCCATGAGTACTAGGATGGGGGGGGCCTATAAAGTCCAGCTTCCACATCTGTAACAGCAGGAGCCACATACATTTGACTCTGTGCCCCACAAAAGGTTGATCAGGAGGTTGGTGGATCTTGGGGTTGGGGAAAAGATGGCCAGATGAGTGGAAAACTGGCTGAGGGACAGAACCCAGACGGTGGTTATGGGGGAGAGATATGTGGTACCAGAGAGGTAACCAGTGGGTTCCCACAGGGCTCTGTGCTGGGGCCAGTGTTGTTCAATGTCTTCATCAATGACACTGGGGATGGCATTGAGGGCAAAATGTGCCTATTCACGGATGACACCATGCTCTGTGAGAGAGCGGACACAGTTGAAGGGATACAGGACCTACAGGAAGATCTGAAAAAGCTGGGGAGGTGGTCCAAGATCTGGCAGCCTGGCTTCAATGCCAAGAAATGCAAAGTTATGCATATTGGAGCCAAGAATCCCAGGACAGAGAACTACTTGAGTGGAGTCCGAGTATCTGCATCAAAAGAGGAGAAGGACCTGGGAGTGATGATCACTAGTGACCTGAAGTTAGGTTGCTTGAAAGGACAGAGCAAAGAACCTTACCAGAGCAAGAAAAAGGATTAAGGCTTCTTTTGGCTAGGCAGATTTACTGTGTGTTATTTTCCTTTGTACTCAAAGGGATTATTACTATTTGTTGCTTTATTTTTCTCTGATTCAAACTGCTGTTGCTGGGTATACCTTCTGCTGCATTATTACAGGGTGTGCCTACAGGTGTGTGCTTACAGAGTACTGCTGTAATCTTCTGATTCAAATTGTCTTTTGCAAGGTATATCTTCTGTTGCTGCTTTATTTCTCTCTGTAGCGAAGTGCTTCTTACAGGGTATATCTTCTGTAAAATAATTACAGATGGTGCTTTACAGGTTTTACAGTTTTATCTATCATTAGGATAAGCTTTCAGGGCCACTGCATTTTTTGCTGGCTGATTGTTTCTGCTCTTACCTCATTTCTTTCGTCTGTGTTTCTTTCTTTTTCAGCAGGGGAAGGGCCCAGCCACCCACCCCATCCCCAACCACCCCACACTTTACTCCTTTTATAGGGTAGCACAGTCGTGACATTTCCTGTAGTAAAGCAGGAAGGGACGGATCAGAGGGGTATCCACACAGTGACCTCATTTACAGGGGCACAAGTAATTTAACTTGTTATAAAAAGTTATACACAAGCAAACAAACAAAACAGAAAATCAAACTTTTGCTTTCATTTTCCTCCTTCTAATTACTCTGACCAGGTTATAAACCCAGCAACTTATCTGGAATGGATATTATTAACTGCAGGTACTGCGGGACACTTTTCAGAAGGGCAGTTTTACAGGATTTAGGACACTGTCCTACATGCTGGGCCATTGGAGATCCAAGGGCTCAGTTCCAGGCAGCATGGGCAGAAATTGCGTGCCTCAAATCGCATATTCAGGAGGAAATATATTATAAGAACTGCCCACCATTTCCCCAACATCCAACAGAAGCACCTCGACTGCAGAGGGTAGTTGGTCCGGGAGATTGGCAGGTGGTTAGGAGGAGCAAATCGAGTGCCCCATCACTCGGTGCTCTCCAACATATCACCTCCACAAACCATATAAAAACTACAAACAGGTATCTGCCTGTATCTCTAAAATCAAACAAAGGGGCAGAGAACACTGCAGCACAGGAGCTAGCACAACAAAACTCGCCCAAAATAGGAACCAAAACAAAAAAGCAAAAAGGAAATCCAAAAAACTTCTGAGCATAGGAGACTCCATGATTCAGGGAGTTGATACCTATCCCCTGCCAGGGGTAATGGTCAGATGTCTCCCAGGTACATCAGTGTGGAGAGACACTGACTGCATTGGTAAAATTGTACAGGAAGCAGGAGAAAACACTGACGTCCTGGTACACATAGGAACTAACAATCTCGCCAGCCAGTCAGTTGTGGAGACCAAGGAACAACTGACCAGGATGGGTGACAAACGTATCATCCATTTCGTCTGGCATCTCCTTCTCTGAGATCCTGCCAGTCTGGGAGAGAGGGGCAGATGGACGGAAGGTCAGAGAAGGGGAGATAGGGGAGCTAAACATGTGGCTGAAGGGCTGGTGCCAGGAAAAAGGACACAAATTTGTAGGGAACTGGCAACAGTTTTGGGAGTGAAAGTTCTTTAAATCTGAAGGACTGCATCTGTCTAAGGAGGGAGTCAGTGCATTGGGGCAGAAGTTTGACGTCTTTGCAGAATATTTAAACAAGCAAACGGGGAGAGGGGTGCAGCACCTGATACGTTGAATGGGAAGAACATCCCTCCCCCCTCAGCTAGTGGTCAAACAGGAGTTCAGCATGTTTGTAGTTCATTTGCATCACCAGGTAAGGAAAAAGGTCTGGCTCCCCATACAACGCACAGGGGAAACGCCAGACCTAGCCCCTAGCCCAACAACTAACACACCGAAATCTGGCCAATGGAAAATCATGTGCACAAATGCTCACAGTCTGGGAAATAAGATCCCAGACCTGCAGGCAATAATGACAGAGGCTAAACCGGACATAGTAGCCATTAGTGAGACAAGGTTTACCAGTAACCACACTTGGGAGATTTCAGTACCTGGCTGTGTATTTGTTCAGAAGAGACCGAGGTGCAAAAGGGGAGGGGAGGGCCCTTTATGTCAATGAAAATATCAAAGCTACAGAAATTCAGAATACACATAAGGGGCCAGAAGAACTGTGGGTCAGGCTGGAAACAGGAAATGGGACAGCCATACGAACTGGGGTTGTGTACAGGCCTCTAGACCAGGGGGAGGACACAGACACGTTACTGTTAGAAGATATACAAAACATGACAGCTAAAGGGGAGGTTCTGATAATGGGAGACTTCAACATGCCAGATACAGATTGGTCAATACCAGCAGGAACATCTGCCAGAACTAGACACATAGTGGATTCCCTGCAGGGGGAGGGCCTCAAACAACTGGTACAACAACCCACAAGAGACAGGGCTATCCTAGATCTAGTACTGACTAATAGGAAAGGATCACAGATCTCCAGGTAGAAGGTCACCTGGGGGTCAGTGACGATCACATGGTATGGTTCAATTTGGCCACTAGAACTAAATCATCCCATTCCAAGGCAAAAATATGGGACTTCAGAGGAGCTGACTTTGATAAGATGGCCAACAGAGTTAAGCTAGCCCTGGCAAAAAGAAATACAGGCAAGGGGGTACAGGCAAAGTGGGCAAGCATTGAGGATGCAATACTTGAAGCAACATCCCATTGTGTTAGAGAGAAAAGGAAGGGCAAAAGAAGAAGGAAACCACATTGGTTCTCAAAAACAGTAGCAGAAAAGGTCACAGCCAAAAGGCTGGCCTTCAGGAAATATAAGGGAACGCAGCAGGATGAAGATAGGGAGGCATACCAAACTTCTCTATGGGAAGCATGTAAGGCAGGCAAAGGCCCAAACCGAGGAAACACTAGCACAAACAGTAAAAGAAGGTGTCAAGACTTTCTATAGATGCATTAGTGAAAGGAGAAAGTCCAGAGGGGTATTGCTAAGATCAAAGGGGATAAAGGGGTGTGTGAGGAGGAGGACCATGTAAAAGCATCTATCCTAAATAGATACTTCTGCTCAGTATTTACTGAAGAGAAGGTAGGGCAGGGCCCACAGCTCAGCACCATGGACACAGGGGGGAGGGAGGTGTGCACTAATTCCTTCACAAAAGAAAGGGTCCTACAAGAGCTTGATAAGCTCAGGGTGGACAAGGCAATGGGACCTGACGGCATACATCCCAGGGTACTAAAGAAGCTAAGGGTGGAACTAGCAGAGCCATTATCAGAACTATTTAGTGAGTCTCTGAGCACAGGAGAGGTCCCAGAAGACTGTAGAAGGGCTCATGTGATCCTGCTCCACAAGAGTGGTAGCAGGGAGGAGGCAGGAACTACAGACCAGTCAGTCTTACCTCAGTATTGGGCAAGATTATGGGAGAACTCCTTCAGGAAACGATAGTGCAACACCTGGAATCCATAGGAGCACAGGATCCAAGACAGCATGGGTTTACAACAGGAAGGTCCTGTCAAACTAATCTCATAGATTTGTTTGACTGGGTAATCAGAGTGGTGGACCAAGGGGGAGCAGTTGATGTCACCTACCTTGACTTCAGCAAAGCTTTCGATACTGTTGCACACAGAAGATTGATTAATAAGCTGGGTAGGTTCAGGGTGGGTCAGACGTTGGTCAACTGGGTGGCAAACTGGTTGACAGGCAGAAAACAGAGAGTGGTGGTAAACGGTATACAGTCAGAAGAGATGCAAGTCACAAGTGGGGTACCTCAGGGATCAGTCCTCTTCAATATCTTCATCAGTGACTTTGCAGATGGACTGGTGGGTAAGGTTTGTCTGTTTGCAGATGACACCAAGATCTGCAACAAAGTAGATGATCCAGATGGGAAGGGCAGAATGAGAAGAGATCTGGATAAACTGGCAAAATGGTCGGAAGAGTGGCAACTTGGGTTTAACGCAAAGAAGTGCAAGATCATGCACATAGGGAAGAGAAACCCTAAGGCCACCTATCGGCTGGGATGGGAGTTGCTGGCAGTCACAAAGGAAGAAAGAGACTTGGGCATTATCATCACAGATGACCTGAAATCATCCAAGCAGACCACTAAAGCAGTAGGTAAGGCTAGGGGGATGTCGGGGTTTATTAGTAGGGGTATCACAAGTCGGAAGAGGGAGGTAATAATCCCTCTTTACAAGACACTCTTTAGGCCCCATCTGGAGTACTGCGTGCAGTACTGGAGGCCACACCTTCACGAGGACATTAACCAAATTGAGGCAGTCCAGAGAAGCTCAACCAAAATGGTGCAGGGACTGCATCAGAAAACATATGAGGACAGATTAATGGAGCTCAATATGTATGTATGTATTTATTTATTTATTTAGCTTTTGTTGACCGGGTAAGTGCACTAGACAAATCCTGCCTATTTTCAGGCACGACCCAGGGGGAAGGGGGATACAGATGAATGGCAACTGACCTTGAACCAGATTAAGCTGTTGGTGGTATTTTTAGTGAATGAGGGAAATTTGGCCAGGACACCGGGGAAATTCCCCTACTCTTTTCGATAAGTGCCATGGGATCTTTAACATCCACCTGAACTACCACCAATCCAGGCAGATGGGACCTCGGTTTAACGTCTCATCCGAAAGACGGCACCTCAGAAATGCAGCACCCCTCTCATGCTGCATTACAGTGTCAGTACTGGTATATTATCCCAAGTGCCAGATGTGGGAACTGAACCCACAGCCCTCTGATCTCCCGGCCTCAGAGGTGAGTGTGCTACCTACTGAGCCACTGACACTAAATACCCTAGAGCAAAGGAGGGAGAGAGGTGATATGATCGAAACATTCAAACACCTTAAGGGCATTAACAAGGTGAAAGAGTCTAACATGTTTCAATATAAAAAAAACAGCAGGACAAGAGGACACAGCATGAGATTAGAGGGGAGGCCGATTAAGGGGTAATGTGAGGAAGTTCTTTTTCACAGAAAGGGTGGTGGATGCATGGAATGACCTACCTCAGGAAGTGGTGGATATGAATACAGTGCAGGGCTTCAAACAGGCATGGGACAGGTATAAGGAAGCAATACAGATGAGTATGAACAGATAGGCCATTGACAGAGCAAAGACCGATGGCACATTCGTAAGGTAGAAAAAGAAATGGGCAGACTGGATGGCCCTTGCAGTCCTTATCTGCTGACAGCTTTTATGTTTCTAAGCACTCCACACAGTGCAAGAGAGCAGCAGTAAAGGCAAACAAGATGTTGGGATGCATATCTAGGAGGATCAGTAGTAGGAGAGAGGAGGTTATATTGCCCTTGTACAGGTCACTGGTAAGGCCACATCTAGAGTATGGAGTTCAGTACTAGTGACCACACCTCAAAAAGGACATTAACATGCTGGAGAATGTCCAGCGGAGGGCTACAAAGATGATAGTGGGTCAGCAGGGTAAGGCATACGAGGAGAGGTTGAGGGCACTGAACCTGTACTCCCTGGAAGAGAAGAGAGAGAGAGGAGACATGATTGGGACATTCAAGCACTTGAAAGGGATAAATAAGGTTGATAAAGAGAGTCTCTTTAAGCTAAGTGGCAACCATAACACAAGGGGGCACAGTCTTAAGCTGGGGGTGGGAGGTTTAGGAGGGAGGTCAGGAAGCCCTTTTTCACAGAGAGGTTGGTGGACACTTGGAATGCACTGCCGGAAGAGGTCATCTCGTTGAAAACAGTGGGCAGCTTTAAGAGAGGCTGGGACAGGCATGGGGGAAAGTAAGAATCATGGGTAGGGAGGATGGGAGGATTGGGGAGGGAGGGGACATTAGCTCAAGCTATGGACCCTGCAATATGAGCAGACTTGATAGACCAAATAGCATTTTTCTGCTGGCTTCTTCATATGTTCATATGTATGTACACAAACTGCAGTATTAGGAGGAGAAGGGAGTGAACAAAACCCCATATCGGATGGGGACAGAACAGCCTAAACCCCAGACAACAATATCAGTGATGGGGGATGACCCAACAATGATTGTATGGTACATCAAGTGAGGCTGGAGCACCTAGATCTATGCACATGACGGAGGCAAAAACAGCAGTATGGAAAGCAGTGGAGTCGTCAGCAGCACCGGATGAGGAATACAGTGTCAATGATGTTAACATTGATGATGAGCCCAGTAACATGCAAGGAGCCTGTAACAGTACCCAAACAGGAACCTGTACCATCTGGCATGGGGCATGGTAACCTGAAATGTGCTGACGGTAACGGCAGCAATGTAAATGAAATGAGACCTACAGGTCCAGGAAGCCCTGACGTGGCAACAACACTGATGACAGGGGCAGTTCTGACATTCTGACTGATGAGTGCTAGGGTGGAAGGAGGCTCAAAGGTAACCCAGAGAATGAGTCTGAAACCACAGTGTGTTAGTATGTGTGACCAAACGATGACCAGGTCAGCACACAGTTGTCCAAAGGACAGCCAAAGCATACTGCCACTTAGGAAACCCCAGGCTGCCTCGTGCCAGATGAAAGTAGTGATGACAAGGGGAAGGCCAGCTATGACAAGTGCTGTGAAACAGCACAGGAGCAAAGGTGATGACAAGATTATCAATGGCAAAGATGACCACAGTCCCCGGAGTAACACAGAGAAGAGTTGCTAAAGTAGCAGGAATGGCTGCTAAGTGAAACTGAACGACCTAAGAGCAAAAAGCTGTGGAATAGTATAAGGACTCGATTCAGGGCTTACAACAAACTGAGACTTCAACAGGATGGTTGGAGCAGTATGAATGGGGATGACAGCAAGACTGTTTTCATTGCAGATGGCATTAGACTCCAGAGTAAAACAGAATAATAGGCAAAACAGCAGCAGGAATGATAAAGTGAAGCCAAGGGATAACCAGTGAACAAAATGCTATAGCCAACACAAGGACCCAAGTCCAGAGCCAGCAGCTTACGCAGTGTCATAAGAACAGTGGGAGCAGCAGGAGTCAATGATCAGCATGGCAACAGCAAAGAACCAGTCTTTGTAACAAAACAGAACAAAGACAAAAATCTGCAGCAGGAGTACTGAGGCAGATCCAGGCAACAACCTGCGAGCAGAGAGCCAAGGGACAGCAACAGAATCCAGTCACAGAGCCAGCAACTGACCACGCTGTCAATGATAGTTGCAGCAGCTGGAGCCAAAGACGAGAACAGCAATAGAAAAGAAGACAACAGTCTCCAGAGTAAATTAGAGATCGGAGCCAAAGACTGCAGTAGGAATGCAGATGAGGCTCTCAGGCAACGGCCAGCAAGCAGAGAGCTATGGGCCAACATCAGGAACCGTGGCTGAGCACAGAGCCAGCAGTCACACTATGGCATCAGAATGACAGAGCAGCTGGAGCCGATGACAAGAACATCAACAGCAAAGAAGGCAACAATCTCTGGAGTAAAACAGAGAACAGAGCCAAAGACTGCAACAGGCGCATCAAGATGGAGCCAGGTGGCAACCAGCAAGCCTAGAGCTATGGACCCTCTTAAAGACCCTGGCCCAGTACCAGTAACCAGTGTTGGTATCACAAAGATGACATGGTAATGGAGGCAGGAAATAGCCAGAACTTCTCCACAGGTGTAATCCTATGGTGTATCACCAGGATCCAGAGGGAGAACATCATGAACCTGTTTTTATGTGGCGGACAGATGGCTGGATGGTAGCAAAGCTGATGAAAGAAAGGTACAACCCAGAAGTAGCAGTACCATTCCCAAATAGAAAGACCAATGAGCTGAGAACTTGGAACTGAAGAGTAGCAGAGGAGGCTGGCACAGAAGTGGGCCCAAGGCTTTGTGGTTTGTTGCAAAAAAGGGCTGCACAGAAAAGCAGCACCGGATCAAAGACAGAAAAAGTGTCGGTTTCAATTACAGCAGCAAAAGCAAGTGTCACATACTGCAATTGAAAAAATCAAGAAGAAAAACGTCAGTGATGGAATACAGAGAAGGTGTTTCTTCAGTCCGATGTGAAGTTGGTGGGAGAAATAAAAACTCAAGGGGGATGGGGCCACCCACATTACAGGGGCGATGCTGACGTACATTAACATGGGTGGCCCCAGCTGGCCAAAAAATTTCTTAGTTGTCCTGATGCCAACAATCTTCAGGTCCAAAGGTGTGGCTCTATGGAAGGAGATGTCTTCGAAACTCTCTTATTCCAGCATTAGATGCATATTTTATTATGTAATCCATAGTAACAAAAATTAACACATTGAAATTAACTGTTGGGGATCAGTCAACACAAAGAACCTCATACTCAAGTGTGGGGCTGGTGCCAATGTGCACCTTGTGGGCAAAAACATTTTGGTTTACTTGCCATTTATTGTAGTCTAGTAGACTATATTAGACTCATTTTGCTTAGTTGTAGGTAACATCTTGTTTTACTACAAATCCCAGAATCCCCTGCAGCTGATATCAGAGCAGTAGACTGCAGTGGTAGATTCAATAGCCTACAGTGCATGTTAGAGCTTTTATAATCTCCAATCAGATGTTTTCCGGGACTGCTTTTCTACAGGGGCTAAGTACACTCCTCTGTAACTGTACATAGCCTATGGAGGATAATGGGACCAACAAACAGATGAGAGCTTATATAAGCTCTAACACGCACTGCATGCTATTGAATCTTCTCACTGCTGCCTACTATTCTGTCATTTGCAGGGTATTCTGGGATTTGTAGTAAAAGATGTCAGTTTACAACTAAGCAAAATGAGTCTGATATTTTTTTTTCTTTTAGTATGCTTTTTTTGCTTGCTGGGTCACCGGTAACTCAGCCCTTGGTCACGGCTCCTCTGTACCCCCACCTCCAGCAATCACCATGATTCTCCACAGTCACCCCAGCCTTGCCCCCCAGAGGGCGGGTTACGGAGCTGCACCCCTACCAGATCCGCACTACAAATATCTGGTCGGGAGAGCACTGGCACCAGAGGCTAATTGGGGCCCAGAGGGAAGGGCACCATGGAGGCGACCCAGCAGAATGTTTCCCCTGTAAGCAGGGCGGGAATGTGCAATGACGACCAGCATCTGCCCCACCCTGAAGTCTTGCTGGCGTCAGCTGGTTGTGGCAAACTCAGCCTCCACTGGGTGCTGCTCATGTGCTGAACACTCAACCCCCCCCCCTCACAGAAAAGGAGAGCAGTCCTGGGGATGCTCGATCCTTCTCCCTCCGGCCAGCCCTCCGACGACCCGAGTCTGTTCCCTAACCCGGGGCACCGGCATTGCAAGCGAAAATCCAACCGCAACATGAGTCTGACATAATCTACCATACTACAGTAAGTAATAAGTAAACCACAATGTTTTTGCACACAAAGTGCAAACTGGGACCAGCCCAACACTTGAGTGTGGGGGCCCTTGGTGGTGACTGTTCCCCTTTGACTGTTACCTGTATTGTCATATTGCCACATTATAAAGCTACCAACGGTCCCTGTTTTCCCAGGACAGTCCCTATTTTAGGCAGCATGTCCCAGTGTCCCCATAAGTTACGCAAAATGTCCCTTTTGTCCCTTTTTTTGTTTACTTGTCCCGGTTTTGTCCCTTTTTTTTTTTGCTGACTGCTAATCCGTGAGTGACAGTTATTTCAGCACCACTGTGGCGCTGCTCGGGCTGGACAGCAGTTTGCAACTTCAACCCCTGTGCCTGTGTTGCACTGCAAGCATGTCAGTGGCAGCACAGTAAAGCATGTTCCTTCCTGTTAGATTAGACTGGGTAGTAGTGCAAACAAGCACATGTGGATGTCTGCCTGCCAGGCCAGCAGCTGAGAGGGACTCTAGACAGAGGAGAGACCGGCAGCAGGGAACTAAGGTACCCAAACCTGATCAGCTGTAAAGTGTGTGAAAACAATCTGGTGTGGTGGTGGGAGTCACTGAAGTGAAGTTTGCTCAGTAAATGAGGTGAGAGGCAGCTGGTTGGATGGGACTGTCAGGAGAAGCAATACATGCAGCTCGAATGTCTGATCATAATTTAATGCAGGTTTGCTTCTAATGAACTTTCTGTACATCATGATTTGGAACCTGCTGCAACAGAGTGATGTATTGTTTTAATCTGAATGTTTGCTACTGGTGTTACTGTGGTGCAGCATGGCCAGAGCAAGCAGCAAAATGTAATGGACTGTGCGCAGCATTGTCTGTGGCAGTGCCTGTGGGAGTGACACAGTGGGGGATCATGATCAGGATGGACTGTCCCAGTTTTAGGCCCCGGAAAGTTGGTAGCTTTACCACATTATGAAATGTACTGCATTACTGTATGTCCCAGGACACTCCTGTAAATGACACCTGTGTCCAGTGAGTTCTTACCCATTAACAAGTGAATAAATATACACAAATCTGTTCGGCTAAAACAAAATGGTCTTGTGTACTTTGAACATAGTACTTGCAGGTAATGTAATGCAATGCTAAAAATGCTTAGAGATCACAGATTCTGTAACACTAATGAAAAACAAGTGCAAATGAACAAATATTTTAATGAAATAATCTGTGATACTTTTTCTGTCTGCTTTGATTGGTATTTTTAGCACACTGTTGAGGCTGATGTATTGACTTGTGCTACATTGGCTCACAGTTCTAGATGCCTCACATGAGCAAGCAGTGTGAGAGGGTCAAGTTAATTTTAACCTGGCTAAGCAGCGCGAGTGGGTCAAGTTAATTAGAGTCTGCCTATCTGAAAAATGGAATCTACACAGGAAGAACAGAAAATGGAGCTCAGTGAAGATCCAGTGCAAGATACGGTTCTTGAAGTTGACAACCATTTGTTCCATGTTAACAGATACTTGCTTTCCACAGTCAGCAGATATTTTGAAGCCATGTTTTATGGGAGCACCAGGGAGGCATCTGAAAACCACATTATTCTGAAAGGAGTTGACATAGAAGCTTTCCAAGTTCTTCTAGAGTTTGCTCACACATCAAAAGTGATGTTAAACAGACAAAATGTTATAAGAATACTGGAGACCGCAGATTTCTTTCAATTAGAGAAACTGAAAAAGTTGTGTCTTAAGTTTTTAGAACGGGAGCTCTGTGTTTGCAATTGTTTGGGGATGATGTCGTACGCCAAGCAATTTGCATACCATGATCTTTACGTGGCTGCCCGTTATGTCGCACTCACCCACTTATCAGACCTGCTGTCTGAAGAGGAATTCTTCCAGCTTACGAAAGAAACACTGCTAGACATTTTAGAAAGTGATGATCTTTTTGTTTCAAGGGAGGATTTGGTTTTTGACGCAGTGGTAAAGTGGGTAATGCAAGATACGAGCAGGCAGGAGGAATTTTTGGAACTGGCCGCAGCAGTGAGGGTGGCCTTTCTAAGTCTCTCCTTCCTTGATGTCCTGGTGAAGCGTACCAAGCGTGGCACAGAGCAGGACATTTATGCTCGACTGGTTAGGAAGCTGGATCAAAATCCCCCCCGGAGCTGGAGCATCATGGACGAGGCCCTTACCATAAGCAGAAGCTATGAGACGATGTACGTTCTGGGAGGGAAGCATGATAAACAACAGCAAGAGCTGTTTCAGTTTCACCCAAAGACTGGCACGTGGCAGTCCTGTGCCCCACTCCAGCGCAAGAACCTCACCCAGTATGCAGTAACTGCAGTAGGTAACTTTCACTGAATTATATGTTCATGGTGGAAAAAGGGGGCTTTGACTGAAACAGGTAAACCATAGATCACTAGGAAAGCTTGATTTTAAATGTTTTTAACTCACTTGGATAAACTCCTGGAGTTGTAACATCTCATTTGCAAGGGGGTTCCCAAGAGCAGCACAAAACACAGTTACAGTACTAAAACCAATATAAACAACCACAGAAAAGAGCTAGCAATAATACATCAATGTGCAAATTACTCAATCACAAATATTGGAGGACTGAACAGTCCCTCTATTGTATGGGCCCCGGCTAAGATTTTAATGGGTTATTGAATGTTGCTTGCTTAAAGTGTTTGCAAGGGTCCCAGGTAGTTTGACTTATTCCAAGTGCTGAGCTGTGAACCTGGAGAGCCAGGTATGAAGCCCACAACTGCCACTTACTGTGGGACCCTGAGTAAGCCGCTTAACCTGTAATCATCTGTAATATTTTTCAGTCATTTGTATACCATAAATTACAGCAATATTCTCTCTCCTGGATTGTAAAGTGCTTTGAGGTACAGTGTATATGGAAGGTACTATATAAAACCAATTTTATTTTCTTCCTACAGTCACAGTACGATAAAACAACAGGACAACTTTCACAGATTCAAGTGTGGTAGTTGGTAACTGGCATGGCCAGGAACCTGAAAAGCAGTAGTTGGGATAAGGTTAGGATGTGCACATCGTCCAAGTTCAGGAACACGCCTGAGCAGAGTGCCAGTGGTGGGGGTTGGGGGAGGACTGAATGTTCAGAAGGATGCTATCTTCTTGGGATGGAAGAGGACTTGCTCTGTTGTACTACTGTCACCTGGGTGACCACAGCTGGCAGGGCAGCAGATGATGCCAGCCAGAAGGGGAAATGCAGATGGGCTCTGCAGTGCTGTGCACGCATCTGGTGCTCTGATACTGGCATCCTAGCGAGAAGGGAGAAACAAGGATGGGAACCCCAGTGCAAGCAAGATGATACCAGGTTACTCCCAGTCCCTGGCCACCAATGCATCACACAGGGTGGGGGGTGACCCCAGGCCCGGGGAGAAGGTTATGATTCAGTGACACAGGCAGGCAAGGTGGTGTCAGGCTGGAAGTCACCTTAAAGGTAAAAAGGGGGTGCTACACTGTCAATTATTTTTGTAGAGAACAGGCAGGCAAGGTGGTGCCAGGGCTGGGAAGTCACCTTAGAGGCAAAAAAAGGGGGGGGGGGGGCTACACTGTCAATTTTTTTTTATAGAGAGCTATTTGCACCCTGTGGCCACCTACTCCTGCCATCAGGCCTCCACTGCCCCCAGCCCTGTCTGCCTCTGTCTCCACTGTCATGTCATGTGGATCTACAACGAGCAGGGCCCGAGATGGAGGGGGCCTTCACATACAGCCACAGGAAGACATGGCATTTTTCTGGTATTTCTCCCTGCCCTCCCAGAGCAACAGCAGATGTGCACGTACACGCTCCCAGAGAAGCCAAGTGCTCCTTCCTCCCTTCCCTATGTTACATCAGTCCTCGACTCTGCTCTGACATCCAGCCTCCACCGAGTGTCAGCCGAGAGTGAGGAAATGTGCCTCCCCAATCCAGAAGATGACAGCAGCCCAGCAGCCACTACAATCATCTCCCACCCAACCCTTGGTGGCCCGAGCTTCTTCCCAAACTCAGGTCATCGTTATAGCATGAGGTGTCGTGTCTACCACCTCGACCCTCAGCATCACCGGGTCAGTCTTGCTGTAAATTATTTAACGAACAATCAAAAACAAGATGAGGATGAGAACACCTTTATAGTTCCCTAAATGTAACTTATTGCAGCTGTCAGGGGCAGCAAAAGGAATACTTGTACACACAAAGTGTAGAGACAGAATGCAGTATGCATGTAGCAGCCATTGAAAAAAAGCTAACTCCACATACACAGCCATGTTGAATTTGCACTCAGTTCCACAAGTAAAATTACAAATCTGAGTTCCAGAAGTCAGTGTTGCTGTGCAGAACTGTATCCAAAGGGGTCCACTGGCCTGAATTCTGAAGGGGCCCAGATGGGCACCTCATCTAGAATCTGAGTCATCCGTGGTCATCATTAGGAGGGGAATGCCTAGAGGAATGGGGACCCTGTCTCTAGGTTGGAGTGGTCCAACTACCACAGCAGGGATTAGAGAGGAGGAGACACTTGTATGAGACATTCCAACTCGTCTCAATGCTTTGCCCACTGTGCCCTGAGGAGCCACTGTGGGATCCTCATGTTGAGGCAAGCTAGCAGGACAGTTAGTATGGCAGCTGCCAGTAGGTCAATTGACCTTAGAAGGCAGCTGGCCAAGACGTAGTTGCTGGATGATACCAGCTGTGCCTGAGCCACCAGTGCCATAGCACAGTTGGAGGGCAGACATTCCTGGCCCAGTCCACTTTCCAGAGCTACCCCTAAGTACTGGAGCCTCTGGCAAGGGGTAAGAACTGACTTTGGTTCACTGACCAGTATACCCAGTTGGTCAAACAACTGTCGGGTCTGAAATAATGCGCAGACTATGGCTTCCTGAGACAGGTCTCTCAACAGTCAGTTGTCTATGTATGGAGAGACACAGAGACCCTTCCTATGGAGGTAGGCTGCACCACGGCAACAACTTTGATAAATACAGTGCATTCCACTTGTGTGCATACTGGATGTATGCACATGCTGGTTATATAAAATAGCATCTCCCAGTCCAAATCGTATGTACTTAATGATAAAAAGCTTGCTGGTATGCACACCAAATTTCGGATGTATGCATACTTTTTCCTCAAGCTAGGGGCTCAACAGACATCAGTTCTGTCAGTCACACCTGTTAAACAAGTGCTAACTGTGTTGCCAGTGGTTAAATATATGTAAGTTTTAGTTTCAACCTGTTTGTCAGAGCAAGCAACCATAGAGAAAACAAGTACCTTAAATAGTTTAAAGTGTGCACATTTGATGAATTAGTATTTTTTAAATGACTGTCTGATACATTGTCATGGTAAAAGTGAGTAGTAAATGATAATGTGTTTTACTGAGTTACTCCATTGTTTTCAATCCAATTTCGGTTGTATGCACAAAAATAGGATGCACCAAGCATGTGCATACATCAGGAATTGACTGTACACATGGTGCACAGCATGAACCTAAGGGCAAGACACGAAATTGGAAGTGAAGGCCCTGCAGCATGAAACAAAGGTAATTTTCTGTGTGACTTTTGGATCCTGACATAAAAGTATGTGTCTTTCATGTCCAGTGCAACCATCCAATCCCCCTTTAGTAAGAGAGAGATGAAGGGCTGCAGAGAGACTATTTTGAAACTTTTTGTATTTGATGAATACATTTAGTCCTTGAAGGTCTAGTATGGGCCTTAGATCTCTAGTTCATTTTGGGACCAGAAGGTACATGGAATAAAAGCACTGGTTTTGTTCTGAAATCAGGACAAGTTCCACAGCCCTCCTGCAGAGGAGAGTTTGCACCTCTTCCAGCAGGAGGGCAAGATATTCCGGAGGATCTCTGTTGGGCAATCATGGGGGGGGTACTGCAGGAACAGTAAGCAGCTCTAAGGTGTGTCCTTACTGAACAACCTCCAGGACCCAAGCATCTGTCATTTCACTCCACTTTTATCGGAAGAGGGAGATGCACCCTCCCACCAAAACTTCTTGAGACAGTGAGGCCAGAGGAAGGGGAGGGGAGCCAGAAAGTGCTGAGGGCAGCAGGGGTGCTGGTAATGGGTTGACGTTTTGCGAGTCTGTCATGGACACTGGAAGGCTGGTTCGCAGCTTGGGCAGTGGAAGGCTGCGGATGCTAGTAACCTTGTCCCAAGCCTTTTGAATAGCCATGGTCTGGTTGGGCATAGGGCCTGCAAAAAGAACCTCTACCCCTTCCCCAGGTTTAGGGTTCAAAATATGTATGGACCTTAAAGTCATTTTTGAGGACTGTTAATCCCTCAATGAATTTTCTTTTTCATTGCCAAATAACTGCATTCCTCTTAAGAAAGCATTCAGCACAGGTTCTTGTACATCAGAGCTAAAACCAGCCACCGTTAGCCAAGAGTGGCTGCAAAGGCAAATACCTGAGGCAGCAACATCTGAAGCATCAGGGGCAGACCTGAGCAGGTGCTTTCCAGCTTCCTGTCCATTAGCAATAGCCTGCTGGGCCAATGTTTTGTCTTGGCCCTCTGGCAGTTTATCTGCCAGGGAGGCCAGTGTCTTCCACAGGCAATTCTGATATCTTATCATGTAAGCCTGATAATTTGCAATCCATAGGCCAAGGGAGGCAGAGGCAAAAGTCCTCTTTTCCCATCACATCCAACTTCCTCAACTCCTTATCTGGAAAAAGAGAACGCATGTGCTTGGGTGCTTTTGATCTATCATGAGCAGCCATAATCACTACTGAATCTATTTCAGGTTGAGATGAATAATATGGCTTGGTGGGGGCTGAATATTGTTTATCCACCTTTTTGGGAACTGCTGGCAATTGAATGAGCATATGCCAGGCAGCCAAGGTGGCATCCTCTAATGCACAATGCACAGGAGGAATTATTACCATAGAGGAGGCAGAGACCTCCATGAATTCATAGAGATTTTTCTTGGAGGAATATTCCTCCTCTGCCTGAAATCCCCATTTAGCCTGTACCTATTTAAGGAAGGCCAGAAATGAGGCATCCTCAGGTGGAGATCTTGGAAGTGCTTTTCACACTCTCCTCTGAGCAAGAAAAGCAGAGTGTGAGCCAACTATTACCTCCTCTTCTTCATCCACAGCCACCTCCTCCTCTTCCATGTATTCTGGATTATATTTCAGTTTGTAGGCATCGACCATCACTGGTAAAGTGTCAACAGAATGGGAGATAATGGAGCAGGAACCGTTGATGGAGGTCATTCAGAACCTGGCACAACGGTGGGGACTGAGAACTGAAGCATCAACAGTAAAGCTGATGGGACAGCCAGAGCACTGACGGAGGTGTCAACAGTAGCGGCAGCAGCAGCAGTTGCTGGAAAAGCTCTGACATTGATAAAGAAGCTGAGTGTTGATGAGCCCAAAGGGGACAATGACAGCGAAACTGTTGAGAGGACTGTGCCTGTTAGTAGCTGCAAAACCCCTAGTGGGGGACCCAATCCTGGTGTCTCTGAGACAGTCAGTGGGGTAGCAGGATCCAAGGCCTTAGTCTGGGACACATCTCTGTCAGAGGACTTGACCTCTTCTTAGAGGTGAACAAGAATGTTCTAGGGAAACGGCCTTTTCTTTACATAAATTACATAGAAATTGCTAGCTAAGGACCACTTGGCCCACCTAGTCTGCCCATTTTCCCTACCTACTGTAATACTGCAGACCCTAGTTGGTCTCTGACTTTACCTACCCCCCCCCATTCCAACTAATAAAATTCCCTTATGCCTATCCCATGCGTTCTGTTTTTGCTTCAACCACCTCCAGCGAGAAGCTGTTCCAGGCATCCACCACTCTTTCTGTGAAGAAATACTTTCTAGCATTTCCCCTAAATCTACCCCTCCAACTTCACAGCGTGTCACCTCGCTCTTGAGCATCTTTTTTTCTGAAAAATGCTTTCCTCTTTTACTCTATTTATACCTGTGAGATATTTGAAAGTCTCAATCATATCCCCTCTCTCCCTCCTTTCCTCTAGGGTATACATATTAAGGTCCTTTAGCCTCTCCTCATAGGGTTTATGATGTACGCCCAGCACCATTTTAGTTGCTCTCCTCTGGACTGCCTCTATTCTATGTCCTTTCAGAGATGTGGTCTCCAGAACTGAACACAGTAATCCAGGTGAGGTCTCTCAAAGGTTTTATACAGCAGTATAACTACCTCCCTCTTTCTGCTGTGATACCCCTCCCCTCTGTCTGTGGTACTTCCCAGTGTAACCGTCAGATTCTTATGAGCTAACTAACTAGTAACTAAAGTATGGAAATTGTTCAAATATAGCCAAAGGGCAAAATATATCTTCTTGGGCCCCAAAAGACTCAAGTCGAGAACCCAAGAAGGAAAGGTAGTGATAATATTTAGTAAAACACCAGAAAAATAATAACAACATCTACCCCACCCAAGGTACACCCCTGAGGTGCAACACTGTACCTGCCAGCCCACTTCCCAAAACCAGGTTCTGAGAAGGGAGTCGGGGGGGAGGTCTGAATATAGCAAGACTCCATTAAAATAAACAACATTACTACGGTGAGTAATTTTTTCTTCAAACAACATGAGGTCTTGCTGTATTCAGACATAATGCAGACTACCAAGCAGTTCCCTATGGAGGAGGGAATGCAGAACCTACTTTGGGAAGAGGCTCTGCAGTACTGCGGTACCAAACCTAGCATCACTCCTAGCTTGGATGTCCAGGGAGTAATTCTTGGTGAAAGTATGTACTGTTTTCCAGGTGGCTGCTTTACAGATCTCTAACAAAGGTATATCTCTGGCTGCAGCTAGAGAAGCAGCTGTACCCCTGGTCGAATGAGCCCTCAGGCCTGAAGGGGGTATCCTACCCAATTTGTCATAACAAAATTGTATACAAGAAACAACCCACCTGGCAATAGTTCTCTTAGTGGCAGGCTTACGTTTTCCCACTTCACCATAAGTAAGAAACAATTGAAGACAGTCATTTCTATGTGCCTTAGCATGCTCAGTGTAGTAGCTAAGGGCCCTCTTAACGTCCAGACTGTGTAACCTTAATTCACCTGAAGAAGAATGGTATGTGAAAAACACAGGGAGAGATACAGACTGGTTCAGATGAAAATCTGAAACCACTTTGGGCAAGAACCTCCTATTGGTTCTGAGGACTACTTTGTCCCTATGGAAAGAGATGAAGTCAAGTTCCACTGACAGGGCCTGTAGCTCACTAATCTGCCTGGCAGAAGTAATAGCTACCAAGAACACAGTTTTCCAGGTCAAGTACTTCAATTCGGCCGAAGCCAGAAGTTCAAAAGGCGGCTGCATTAGCTGAGCTATGCAGACATTAAGATCCCAAGGCAGAGTGGGCTCCCTAAAGGGAGGATTAATGTGAACCAGACCTTTGAAAAACTGTTGGAAAACAGGATGAGATGCCAGGGAACAGCCCTTCCCTGCTGAGAGGAATGCAGAGACAGCTGCCAGATGAACCTTCAGAGTGGCAGGCCTAAGGCCTAAATCATTGAGATGAACTAGATAGTCTAAGGTTGTGGAAATGTCTGCAGAATCGGGCAGGATGCCTTTCTGAGAGCACCAAATACTGAACCTTTCCCATTTGGAGTTGTAAGTTTTTCTAGTGGAAGGTTTCCTAGAGACCTTCAGAATATCCAGAACTCCCTGAGAATGATATAGTGCTGCATATTCTAAGTCTTCAAGAGCCAGGCCTTGAGGTGGAGAGACTGGAGATTGGGGTACCAGATCTGCCCTTGGGAGGAGGACAGGAGATTGTATGTCCTGGACAGAGACAGGGGACGTGACACTGACAAGGACAGCAGTAGAGGATACCAAGGCTGTCTGGCCCAGTCTGGAGCCACCAGTATCACTGTGCAGGGTTGAGTCCTGATCTTGATCAGAACTCTGAACAGCAGAGGGAAGGGAGGGAAGGTATAGAGAAACCTGCCCTTCCAGTCCAAAAGGAGAGCATCCTGGGGGACCATCATCAGGACTGGAGGTCTGCAACAAAACACTGGAAGTTGATGACTGTCCGGTACTGCAAAGAGATCTATCTCTGGAGTGCCCCACCTGGAGAAGATGACCTCCAGTATGTGAGGATCCAGGGACCATTCGTGGTGATCCTGAGAAATTCTGCTCAGAGCATCTGCTAGTAAGTTGTCCTTCCCTGGAAGGTGAACTGCTACCAGAGAAGTCTGAAGAGAATAGGCCAGAGACCACAGCTTCATGGCCTCTGTGCACATGGCCGAGGACAGAGTGCCTCCCTGCTTGTTGATGTACCACATTGTGGTGGTGTTGTCTGTTCTGATTTGGACCACCTTGCCCTTGACTGAATCTGAGAAGCTCTGCAGGGCTAAGAAAACTGCCCTGAGTTCCAGGAGATTGATATGAAGGAGAGACTCCTGTGGGAGACCAGAGCCCTTGAGCTGTCAGGGCTCCCCACCCTAGGAGAGAAGCATCCGTAGTTAAAACTACTGATGGGACTTGAGGGAGAAATGGAACCACTTGTCTGAGGTTGTCCTGGTCCAGCCACCACTGGAGAGCTTGGACCAGTGTCTGAGTCACTGGAATCAGTTTGGTAAGTGAATCCTTCTTCTGAGACCAAAAAGACCTCAGATGAAACTGAATGTCCCTCATCTGGAACCTTGCTCTCTGCACCACTGCCATGGAAGCTGCCATGTGGCCCAGGAGCTGGAGGAACTGTCTTGCTGGGACGGGAGACCTGAGGTCGAAAGGAGGAAGCGAGATCCACTAGGGCCTTTACCCTTGCCAGGGGGGGGAAGGAAGGTTTTTGCTTGTACAGTGTCCAACTCTATGCCTATAAAGGTGAGAAGTTGAACTGGTTCGAGCACAGACTTTGGAAGATTGAGAAGAAAGCCCAAGGAGCTGAGTAGGTCCTGGGTAGTTTGAAGAGCTGACTTGACCTGTAAAGGAGACTGACCCACTAACAGCCAGTCATCTAGATACGGAAAAAATGATGATACTCTGTCTTCTGAGATAAGCCACCACTACTGCAATGCACTTTGTGAACACCCTTGGAGCTGATGTTAGACTGAATGGCATGGCTCTGAATTGGTAATGGCCTGAAGGCAACTCGAACCTGAGGTATTTTCTGTGGGAGCACCTGATAGGATATGGAAGTAGGCATCCTTGAGGTCCAGAGATGCAAGCCAATCCCCTGGCCTTAGAGAAGGAAGGATTATTCGCAGAGTTACCATTTTGAATTTTGGCTTTACGATGTTTGTTCAAATATCTTAGGTCTAGGATGGGTCGCCACTCCCCTGTTTTCTTTGGGGTAAGGAAGTACCTGGAGTACAGTCCTTTTCCCTTGTGCTGAGTAGGAACCTTCTCTATAGCTCTGAGAGCTAGAAGAGAGGAAACCTCTGCCTCTAGAGCAAGAGTTTCTGAGATTGATGCTGGTGGAAAAGACTTGGCCCTCTTTTTTGGAAATTTTTTGAAGCTGAGTGCCAGTCCCTGGCTTACTACTTCTAGGACCCACTTATCTGAGGTCACAGACTTCCAGGCCTGGAAGTAGTAAGCCAGCCTGCCTCCTACTGGAAATGGGGAGTCGACCCGGGCTCACACATCGGGGTGTCTGCTTGGCAGGAGCCTTCGACTGAGAGGAGGAGGGAGCAGCCCTGCTTATCCCCCTCCTACCCCTCCCTCTGAAGAACCCCCTCTGTGGGAAGGGAGAGGAGGCCTGGCTTGGTAAAAAGGCCTTTGAAAGGGCCTGCCCCTGCCCCTAGACTGCTGCTTGTGCAGAATGGCTTTCCTTTCCTTGGCCTGTGCACTTCTGTACGTGGTCCTGTATTCATCCATTTTCTTCATGTAAGCCTCTGTCTGCTTCCCAAACAGAGAGTTACCTACTACAGGAAAATCCATAGCCTTAGTCTGGGTATCCTGCAAAAGGCTAGCACATCTGAGCCAAGCATGTCTCCTGAGAGATACAGATGTAGCCATGACTCTAGATGCCACATCACTGGAGTCCACAGCAGCATGAAATTGCATTTTCGATGCCTCAATTCCATCAGCAGCCACCTCCTCCAGCTTCTTGGCTAGCTGGCGAGAGGCCTGTTTAGCCAGTTCCAGAACTTTGTCCCATCTGGATTTCTGGTACCTGGCTGTGTAGGCCTTATAAGTAGCCTGCCTGAGTCCCAAAGAGGATGCCAAATACTGTTTTTTGGCCATGGCATCCACTTTCCTGGAGTCCTTATCCGGGGGTGTGAAGCCAAAGGAATGTTAGCCCTGTCACAGGCTGCAGCCTGCACTACCCCAACATGGCTGCAATGACTATTAAGGAACTCTGCAGCTGAGCCTGATATCAAATACCTCCTGTCCATTCGCTTGTCCACAGGAAGTATTGAACTAGGGGTTTGTAAAATTTTGCGTGTCTGTTTCCCCAAAGATTTATGAAGAGGGATAGACAGCTTTTTGGACTCTGAGATGTCCATCATCTCCACAAAATCAGACTCTTCCTCCTCTGCTGCTGCTTCAACCAAGGGAAGCTGCAGGGTTTGTGCCACCTTTTTGTAGAACAACAAGTGTAAAGGGGACTCAGAGAGCCTGGGAGGAGAGACACCCGAGGGCCTGTCTGGGGAGATGTCTGGTTCGATGGGCACATCCAGACCCCTTTCATCGTCATCATCATCGTCATCACCGGGATAATCTTCGTCTCCCTCTCACTCCTTATAATAAACATCTGGGTCATAATCCGGAGGAGACAGATCCCACCGAACCGGCGGTGTCGGTTCACACGGAACCGCCCTCGATTGACAGTACTAATTATTTTGCTATTTCGTTCATGTTGAGAGAGGGATACAGGATCCGAACCAGCAGACTAGCATTTTTTCTTTGACGGAACCGACCCCTCTGGGTCAGCTCTCCTTTTGCCTGAGGAGGTATCGCCTAGGTCAGTAGGCACCTCCTCAGGTTTGGCTGCAACCGAACTGGGCTGGCCATCCAGATCTACGGACTTCTCCGCCTCCCTTTCCTTCAACCTACTCAGTCTTTTATCTAGAGTGGTTTTAGGAAAGTTCTTACAGATTTGGCAGTCTGATTTGAGGTGGTCGAACCCCAGACAATAAACACAGATGAGGTGGGGGTCGGCCTTAGCAAAGACCCCCCCTCACACTCAGTACAGTGTTGAAACCCAGCGGGACCGGTTTTCTTCTTGGGTTTCTCAGATATGGCCAACCTAACAATTACCCTATAGCAGCTTTCAAGCCAGGTAATGAGCAACCGATCGGTTACAAACCATGTCATGGGCTTTTTAAAAGAACCAGCAAAAGTCTGGTTCTTTTGAAACTGATTGATGCCGGAACACCACACTAATCCCAGAAAAAGAGAAAAAATTCAACAAAGTCGGTTCCGAACTGGACGACCGGAAAAAGCACCATGAAAGACGGTTTCCGCTCTTTTGGCAAAATAAAACACAGTCACTACCTATCTACATACTACCTGTACCGTAGACAGAGGCTGGAAATCCGAAAATAATAAACAAATGCGGTTAAAACCGAAAGTTTTTATTTTTCTTTTACCGAACCGAGCAGAGGAAATCTCCGGAGCGACTTCACTGTTGGGTGGAGTAAAGAATCTGATGGTTACACTGGGAAGTACCACAGACAGAGGTTTGAAAACCGAGCTCGAGCTCAACGTTCTATGCTTTTGCATAGAGTTAACTCTTTCCTGTCCGGGGCAGTTCAAGTGCTGGGGCTAACTGCATTATGTCTGAATACAGCACGACTTCATGTTGTTTGAACCAATTTCTTACCCAGTTTAATACCTTTGGACCCACTCCCAGACTGTTCAGCTTGTTTACAAGTCTCCTATGTGGAACGGTGTCAAAGACCATGCAGAAATCCAGGTAGGCCACATCCACGGCTCCTCCCTGATCTACCTACCTGGTCACCCAGTCAAAGAAATCAATCTGATTTGTATGAATTGACTGAACCATAGTGGCCTCCTTTTTCTCTTACTTTTGCTAACTTGCCTGATGCAGAGGTTTGTTGCCCTCAATATAGCCCCTTTGTTCCCACTGTTCCTCCACTACATCCAAATACCCCCAACCCCCCTTCCAGGGCACCACTTCTCCTTCTCAGAGCGGCAGTGCTTTCCCACTGACTTAGATGATTTGTCTGTTTTCTTTGATGAATCAGCAATGGCCACCATTGGTCAAAGGAAGAGATGGGCCAACAGTAAGCTGGGAAGAAATGAAGTTGATGACAGTGAAGCCCCCTTCGATGCAACCTGTTTGTTGTAGCTTTAGATATAGTTCTAAACCTTTCTTGTGACATCTCCTGGTTGCCTGATTAAAGCCCTGGAAGATGAAGCAGGCTTTAACATTGTGGTCTTTGTCAAGGCAACAAATACACATGGAGTAGTTGTCATCTTTGTAAATCTTCAAAACACCACAGAGGCAATAGTGGAACAATGGTTCCTTGTCCCCAGGCGGCACCACAAATTTAAAGTTTATAATAACCCTGAGGAGCAGTGATAGTGAAAGTTTCAGGTTTGATGGCATTCTTCAGCAGTGGTGGACCAACAAGCGGTTATTGGTGGGAGAAAAAACTGTGGTATGCTAGGGATGCCAACATTATACAGGCACTGACGAGGTGCGTTGACGTGGGTGGCCCCAGCCAGCAAACATTTCCAGGTGGTCCTGATGCTGACAGCTGACAGTTCCATGATGTGGCTCAATGTAGGGCAATAGCATCAAAGATGATCGTGAAATACATGAATTAAAAATTCTGCAGCGTGCACTGGCCTACTTACAAACACACACCCAGACTTCAAATGGAGGCAGAACCTCAATTTCATATGTTGCAGAGTAAAGACCACGGCATTCTCTGGCAAACTGATAAGGACAGGAAGGAGATTTTTCATGGTCATCAAAAAAACACCAGCAACGGAAACTCTGAACAGGATTTTATTTTATTTTTTTATTTGCTTAAGTGTGTAAGGAGGGGCTCATGAATGTAAAGACCAGTCAATGATTTATTTTTGTTTAATGTAGTTATTATATATGAGTAAAGATGGCAGCCACGTTTGTGATGGAAATCAAGAATAGGTGAAATGGCTCATGAATTCTGTACGTTTGCTCAAATTCAAAATCCCAGTGCCTGAACTTTTTCATATCTGCAGTTGAGGAGAATGAAGATACAGGTTTCAGAACTTATTAAGTCTATCAGGAAGGGTATACCAATGGAACAGCAAAATAAAAACCGCGAAGACCATTACAGCGACAAAAATCGGCAGTTCACTGTAATGGTCGTGCAGTACACCGGCATGTCTTCTCCGGGATTTGCACCCCCTCCCCAAAATAACTCCAATCTGGAGTTGATTATATCGAATTTTGGGGGGTGCAGGGGGCACAGCCCTCTGCAAGAAAACATTGTTTTCCTGACAGCACAATGCTGACTGTCGACATAGTACTGCCGCTGTAATGTCATTCAACATATTTTCAGTCGAACTGGCGTGGTGGAACCATCAGGAAGCAGGTAATGTCCAACCCATTTTATAAGTCCGCTTGAGACATGCTTCCATTAGCATCGGGCAGCCCCCATCCCACTCTTTTTTTTTAAACCATGTATTTATACTCTCTACTGCCTCCTCCCTCCACTCTCTCAGACAACCTCTTCCTGCACCATCTAGTCCCATCGCGGTCCACCCCTAGAGTACATATGGTTCCACTAGCTTAGGTACCCGGATAACCCCCTGGGTGGGGTGAGGAGGAACCCCCATTCTTACCTCCCTAGAGCCATGTATACTGGGTCGTGAGTCCTGTACAGCGGAGTCTGCCGCTATGAGCCCGAGATGCACAGTGAGGTGTCGTCGCCTAGGAGACACCGAGTGTTTTTCCCCTTGTTCGTGTCCTCAGACGTCGACGTGCAATAAAGGCCAATGATCTAGGAGGCACACTGAGATGTGCCTCCTGCTCCACCCCTCTGCCGACATCTGCCCAATGCCCTTGCTGCTACCCCCAACTACTGCACCTTCCACCGGGGCTCCCCCAGATGGCGGTATTGCGGTAGGAACATGCAGAAGACCCCTCCAGAGAAGGAGAGCAGCCATTGGGTGCTCCATCCTTCTCCTCCCCAGCGCCCCGGGCTCATTCCCAAACCCGGGTCACCGGCATGGTACGAAGTAAGGCATCCAGCGCCTCAGCCCTCAGTGCCACTGGGCCGGCATCCAAGTCTATTTTTGTCTGGCCAGAAAAGTCTCCCATAGGGATGAGTCTGAAGGGGGGGATATAAAATGGGCGAAAACAGTGGTGTGACTCAGGTGGATGACTTTGCTACTCTCCCTGCCCAGTTCTGCCTGGACCTCTCAGTCTCTTCCCTTCTTCTCTGGTCATGCAAGTTCTGTCCATCTCTGCTTCCAGCTCATCACTTCCAACTGCAGGGGTACATTCAGGACTGTATATGTGTGGACTGGAAGTGGGTAGCTGGGAACCAGTAGAGGCTGCTCCAGCAGGCATAGGATCAATGGTTTCTGTACAGGCTGAAAAAGAACCTGGCTCACTGGACAACGACTTAAAACAAAACGATGAGACAAAAACATAAAAATAGAAAAGATTAATAGAAGGTAATTATGCCTCTGCAGGGTGTAGAATGTAAGGTTTAGGAGAGGGGACCATAAAGCAAAGCTGAGCAATTCTGGTTTCCCAAACCTCATAAGAGGAGTCTCTTATACCATAAAAGACACCTAGCAGAGGCCCTCTTAACTTACTAGATGTCGCTTCCATTATTTACAGGGATTTATCATAAATGTTCATTTTTTTTTTTATCTCAAAAGTTACCCTCCCTGACTGGAAAGTGAAAAGCTCCACTCAACATTCCTGTAGGAGAGACCTCTGTACTTAGGATAAGAAGCTCTGTGTGCAGATTTGGCTGAATTAGTGTAATATGTAGTGTTAAATCCAAGGGCTACAAAACTCAATGGACTCAAGTTTTTATTTTAACTGATACTGCTCTGTAGAGATGGAGATAATAAAAGGGCAAAAGGATCCAGTCTGAAGAGTATATGGAGTAATACAATTTTTTTTCCTTTTTGCTGCAGAAGAAAGGAATGTTTCCCTTAATGACCTACCCCAAGAAGGCACTTTCTTGGTGACATTTTTCAGTGGCAAGCAAACAGTGCTGTTAACAAGTAATGCATACATTCTCATAACAATAAAAAAAAATGTACTGATGACAAAATGGCTATTTTTCATTGCTAGGTTCAGCACACAAATGTTACATTTCAGGCCACTTTTATAAGGCGGGGGGGATAATTTGTTAGGTGGGGAAGACATGCTTATTAGGATCTGCTTCAAAATGGGTTTCAAGTGACAGATACAAGGGGACCTTGGTAGTAAGGAAAGGGTTGGAGATGACCAGAGATTGAGTAGGGTTTGCAGTGACTCAGTAGGCAGGGAAAACTGGGCAGAGTGGGTAGGCCAAGAGGTCCTTATCTGCTGACATCTGGCCAAATATTTTTAATAAATGCAGATAGTGAATGCTTGTCTACTCCGTGGGTTCATTAGTCCAATAAAGGAAGAAGTGCAGGTTGCTGGCAGCACTCAGTGCCAGGGGAGGAGGGCATCACTGCATTTCTCCTACAGCGATCCCTGCAGCAGGCAAAGGAAGTCAAGAGTTCATGCAGTCTTACTGCCTTCAGACTGGTGCATCATGGAAAATGGGACTTTTGAGGTCCCAGTGGGCAGAACAGATGGAGGGATGGTAGTAAATCATGCAATGTACCTAGTGACTATGCCATGATGACAACTTCTTGGGATGGGGTGACAAGAATGGTGAGAAATCAGAAGCTGGGGATAGGATGATGGCTATAACCTGCCAGCTGGGCCCACACCCACAATTGGATGAGGACTCCCTTTTGCTTCTCATAGGGGAGCCACACTATGGGGTACATGAAGGAATGTGTTGATTCCAACAGATGAAGTGGCTGGCCTGATTTGGTGGTGGGCAATCACAGATGCAAACTTTCTTAGTTCAGAAAAGAAATAATGTATTTGTGTTGCCTTTTTTTTTTTTTTTTTAAAGGAAATATGGTCTTTGTAACTGGCGGTTACTTCAGAGGTGACTTTGTATGGTACAGTGTTGACTGGGTGCTGGTCTACAACTGCTGGGATAACAGTTGGCTGGAAGGACCTGCCTTGCAAAAGTCTCGAAACTGCCATTGCGCTGTGGGCGTTGGCATTTATCTGTACGTGTTGGGAGGAAGCACAGATTCCGGGATCATCCCAGATGTTGAGCGTCTTGCTGTGACAGAGACACAGTGGAAGAGTACAAGCTCCATGGTGCGACCAGTGGAACGGGCTGCTGCTGTCAGTATAGGAACTAAAGTATATATTGCCTGTGGCCTTGATGAAAATGGAGATGTTTACGGTGGAGTTCAGAGACTGGATACAGAAACTGATGTTTGGGATGTGGTATCATATTCTCCCTGTCCTCGGTAAGTTACAGCATTAACACAATATGCAACAATCATAATAAGTAAATAATAAGCCATGACAGGGTATGCATCATAGGATTTTATTGCACATCCCAGAGGTGTGGTGAAGCACAAGGCTGAAGACCAAGTGTCCTTACCTCCCTTGGAAGTGCATTAAAATACTATAATGCACTCCCTGGAGGGGCTTATTACACTTATAAAATAGCTTTAACTTGTATTTGGGGTAGGAAAATGAGATCTTGCACCCGACTGTGTGTTTATAGAGACATATAAAATGGGCAAGGAAATCCCTGTGTCCTGATTGGCTGAGACTTGGTTCTAGCCATTGCCTTAACAGAGCACTACCAATGGCTAAAAACAAGTCCCTGACAACTGGGGCAACTCACAGAATTCAAAGTCACTTGCTTCCTAATCTCCATCATAAACATGGTTGTAACCTTTACTCATACACACAAACCTTCAACTAGGTCCTAAAAATGAAAGCCCATTAAATTAACTAAACTAAGTAAATAATTTAATGTTATTTTCACTCAAGAGCCCCTCCTTATACACATGCACAAATCTAGAAAATCATGTACTATTCAAGGTTTCTGTTGCTGGTGTTTCTTTGAGGACCATGAAAAATCCCCCTCCTATCCTCACCAGTTTGCCCGAGAACTCCCCTTCTCTTTATCTGGCAACAGATAAAACTGAGGTGCTGGCTCCACTTGAGACCTGTGTGTGTGTGTGTGTGTGTGTATGCCAGTAGAAGTCTGAAGAATTTTGAATTCATGTATTCCATGTTACCATTCCGGGGGTGTGGTGGTGGGGGGCGCAGAGCTTTGAATTCTTCTATTTCATGGTAAACAATCACACAATGTATGGAATATGAATATGGACAGATGACTGACAGGTGAAAAACATCTGTGGAGGGACTATTTTACATAATTTATCAACATTTTATTATAATTTATGTGGGTTTGAAAACTTTTGGAGTGTTTTTTAAAAGTTGGCTCTGGGCCCATTTTATATAAGCAATAAGGCACTTCAGGGATGTTGGTTGTACTAGGTTTACCCCACAGTCAAGGGCTTCACCTCGTGCCTTACAACGCCTGACCATGGGGTAAACCTAGTACAACCAATGTCCCTGTCATGCCTTATTGCTTAATTAATGCATGGTCAGGTGACACCTCTCGGCCAATGACATTTCTAGATTTATTTCTTGCCATTTTATATGTCATTGTAACTGCCTTACTTGTACCTTGGCTCTCTAGTCAAAGGTCATTTTACTTTTTCTAATCTTGGATTACATGAGTATATAACTAGTCCTTGACCAGTATAAGGATGGCATGCACCAGAGTCCGTAATTCAAGGCTTTAGATAGGATTTATAGGAAACAGAGTAATTCCAAAAGTCCTAGTCTGGAGGTATTTAAGTCCCCACTTCTAAAGCAGAAAATGGAACTAAAATGGTTTCACCAGGTCATCTTGGAATTTATTTTTGCTTAAAATACCCAGAACCATGTTAACTGAAGTCCTTTGCCCAGACTCTCATTTTAAGCTGGCCTTTCTCAAGCACAGCCACAACCTGTCCAATTGTACTTGTCTCCGAAGTCCGAACTCTTGCATTCATGTGTCTGCTACTTGCCACGAACAGTACTGTACGAGAGTTGCACTGGACTCAGTACTGGGTCCAGTCCTCTTTAACATCTTTATAGGTGACACTGCAGAGAGTCTGGAGGGAAAGGTATGCCTCTTTGCAGATGACACAAAGATCTGTAGCAGAGTTGATACACAAGGGGGGGTAGAAAGGATGAGAAGGGACTTGGCATATGGCAACTTAGATTCAACGCAAAGAAGTGCAAAGTAATGCACTTGGGAAACAAAAACCCAGGAGAAGAGTATGCAATAGCAGGGGAGGTACTAACAACAATAAAAATGGGAAGGGACTTGGGGTAGTCATATCAGATGACCTAAAGGTGGGTAAGCAATGTGAGAAGTCAGTAGGGAGAGCCAGGGGGATGCTGGGATGCACAGGAAGGGGCATCACAAGTAGAAAAAGGGAAGTGGTTATCCCTCTGTACGGACAGTTGGTGAGACCCCATTTAGAATATTGTGTGCAGTTTTGGAGACCCCATCTACGCAAGGACATAGACAGGATGGAAGCAGTCCAGAGGAGGGCAACTAGAATGGTGCAGGGTCTGCATCACAAACCATATGAAGAGAGACAGACAGCTTAATATGTATACCCTTGATGAAAGGAGGGACGGGGGACATGATAGAAACTTTCAAGTACCTCAAGGAATCAACAAAGTCCAGGAGGTAGCATCTTTCAGAAAAGAGATGTGTAAGAACAAGGGGCACAATTTAAAGATGGAGACGGCTCAGGGGTAATGTGAAATTTTTTCACGGAGAGAGTGGTGGATGCATGGAACTGCCTTCCTGGGGAGGTTGTTGGTCTAAAATAAAACAGTGGGGGAATTCAAACATGCATGGGACAGACATAAGGCAATTGTAGTGGGGGGTGGCAGGAAGTAGGCTGTTGGTTAACTAAAATCTGCAGCTTATCCAATAAGAAGGGAAATGGGCAGACTGAGTGGGCCAAGTGGTCCTTATCTGCCGTCAAAGTCTTATGTTTCTATGTTATTTTGTTACCACCTTTGTTATGTACTTGCTTATCGTTGTTTGCTCTATTAATCCCACGTCATTCCTAAAAAAGGGCACTTGCTGCCTAATATACTCACCCCCTTACCAAAATCTAACTGAATAAACATGATGGAGTCAAATTGAGTTGATTAATCCTAGCCTTCAGATTGGTTGGTTGTGGTTGATCAAATCATTTAAAAGTGTGTTTCTTCAAGGACTCCCAGCATCACAGTGTAGCTCCACCCCCCCAAAAATCTGCTGGCCATCATCATACTGACTGTTCCAAGAAGTCAACAAGGTTCAACTGATTTAAAATGCATTTCTATGGGGGAGAAGAAACAATTACTTACCATAGTAATCTTGTTTCTTCCAAGGGAATCTTTACTGTATTCTGACATATGTAGTTAGCCTTCACCACTCAACTGCCCCGGGGAGAAACGAGTAAATAGAACCTATGCTAATAGTGGAATGTTGATAGGCTCGAGCTCGGTTTTCAAACCACAGTCCCTGGTGCATTCTATGCAATCATCAGATTCTTACGACGCATGTATGAAAAATACTATCCTACAGAAAATAAATTAACCCACAACAGATAGTCTCTCCCCCAACCCCCATTCAAGGTGGCATCTTAAAGACTCAAGTCACAGATGCCTACAAGAACCAATTCAAACAGGTTTCAACAACATGGAGCTGGAGTGCAGTGCCCAGTAGGTTCTAGAAAGGGAGGCAGGGCGGGAGCTCAGAATACTATAAATATTCCCTTGAAAAAAACAAGATTACTATGATAAGTAATGTTTTTCTTCAAGCCCCAGAAAATCTTTTCTATATTCTGATATATGCAGATTTAAATCTGCATACTCTTAATTCCTCAAGAGCCATGCTTTGAGATGAAGGGACTTGAGATTCAGGTACAATGTTCCCTGACTGGAAGTCAGGAGATTGTGTCTGAGGGGCAACTGTATTGGTTTTCTGACAGACATGGAGAGCAGAAGAGAGTGCCATGGCTGCCTGGGCCAATCTGGAGCTATCAAGATCAGAGATGCTGAGAGGGATTTTAGCTTCAGTAACACCCTGAAACCAAAGGCAAAGGGAAGGCATACAGGTGCCTGCCTGTCCAATCCAGAACCAGGGCATCCAGAGGAACTGTGCCCTGTGCTGGTGGTCTGCAGCAATACTGAGGTAGCTGGTGGTTCTGGTGGGATGTGAACAAGTCTATCTCTGGAGTGCCCCACCTTCTGAAAATAACTTGTACCACCTGCTTGTTTAGAGGCCATTCGTGATGGGCCTGGTTGATGCAGCATAGTGCATCTGCCAAGATATTGTCCTTTCCTGACAAATGGATTGCCTGTAAGGACACCTTCAGAGATTACGCCAGAGTCCAAATTTTCATGGCCTCTTTGCAAAGGAGGCCTGACCTGGTGCCTCCCTGCTTGTTTATGTAATAATACCACCACAGTGTGTCTGTTCTGATCTGTACCACCCTGTCCAATATCAGTGAAGAAAAAGCCTTTAGAGCTAGGAGCACTGCTCTGAGCTCCAGTAAGTTTATGTGCTGAAGGGACTCTGCTGCTGACCAGGTGCCCTGAGTCGTGTGCTTTCCTAAATGGGCATCCCAGCCCAATAGAGATGCATCTGTTGTGAGTACCAGAGAGGGGTTTTCTCTCTGAAAAGGGACTCCCTGCCTTAAATTGGATTCCTCTTTCCACCACAAGAGGGCCTTTAATAGTGCCCTTGTCACTGGTATAAGCTTTCAAAAGGGGTCTCTTTTTTGACTCCAGTGAGCCCTGAGGTGAAACTGGATGTCTCGCATATGAAACCTGGATCCTTGCACTGTGCCTGTGGATGCAGCCATATGGCCTAGTAACTGCAGAAACTGCCTTGCAGTTTTTGACTTGTTCAGGGTGAAGGAATTTGCTATTGACTGAAGACTTTGCACCCTGTCTAAGGGTAAAAAGGCTCTGCCCTGAAGTGTGTTGATTTCTGCCCCAATGAACTGCAAAGTTTGAGCAGGAGTTAGAGCTGATTTCTTTTGGTTTATTATAAAACCCAGGGACTCTAAGAGGTATTGGGTGATTCTTAGGGAATTCCTTACTTGGTCTGGTGACTTTCCCAGCACCAACCAATCATCTAGGTACGGGAAGACAGTCACTCCCTGTCTTCGGAGATATGTCACTACAGCAACTAGGCACTCTGTGAATACCCTTGGTGTTGAAAAGAGACCAAAAGGGAGAGCTGAAAACTGATAGTGGTTCGAAGGGAGCCTGAACCTAAGATATTTTCTGTAAGATTCCTTTATGGGGATGTGGAAATAGGCGTCTTTCAAGTCCAGTGATGCCAGCCAGTCCCCTTTTTGGATTGTTGTCAATATCCGAGACAAAGTTACCATTTTGAACTTTGTTTTTTCAGATGCTTGTTCAAAGCTCTGAGATCCAATACTGGCCACATCTCCCCACTTTTCTTTGTTGTTAGGAAGTATTTGGAGTAAAAACCCCTTCCTCTCAGGGTGGTTAGAACTAATTCTACTGCTCTAAGCTGTAACAATTTCTGAACCTCTGCTTCTAGTAGTGTCCTTTCTGCTAGAGGAGGTGAGCAGTAAACCCTGGTCTTCTGTGGAGGAAAAAAGATTTGAAGACCAGAGACAGATCCTGACCCACTACCTCCAGAACCCACTTGTCTGTGGTGATGCTTAGCCAAGCCTGGAGGAAGTGGGAGAGTCTGCCTCCGACAGAGAGGGAGGAGGAGGTGGCCTGAGCCTCAGGGGCTTTGTTTTGATTGGCGCTGAGGATAGGTCTGAGGGCCCCTCCTGGAGCCCCTTCTACCCCTAGAGTATCCCTGTTGTGGATACTGCTGGTACTGGAGCACAGCTACTGGCTGGAAAAAGGGTCTGGTCATAAAAGACCTTCCTCTGTGCCCCCCCCCCTTCATAGGGCCTAGTGGATGGAGAAGCACGCTGTTTAGCAGAGTTGCTTCTATAGGTTGCCTTATACTCATCCACTTTTTTCATGTATGCAACCGTAGATTCTCCAAAAAGAGAGTTTCCCTCTAAAGGAAAATCCAAGGCCTTGGATTGAGTATCCTGAGTAAGGTTAGTGGCCCTGAGCCAAGCAAACCTTCTTTGTGCCACAGTGTTAGCCATCATATCTGGCTGCAGTGTCATTAGAATCAGCAGCCATCTGGAACTGGTACTTAGCAGCCTTCAGCCCAAATCTGGCAGTTTCAGCCAGGTCTTCAGACAAGGGTGAGGGGGGCTTTCATGGACATGTCCAGTACCAACTGCCACAGAGATTTTTGATACAGGGCAGCATAAGCTTGAAACGTAGCCTGTCTCATGGCCAAAGAAGCTGATAAGTAGCCTTTTTTGGCCATGCTATCCATTTTTCTGGAGTCATTGTCCATAGGGTGGGAGGACAGGGGGACTCTGGCTTTGTTGCAGGCTGCTTGCTGTACGACCCCCTTGATGGTTGGGATGGGAGAAAAGGAAATCTGCTCCCATCCTGTCCAACTGATATTTTTTATCTATTCTCCTATCAATAGGAGGAACAGAATTAGGGGGTCTGTAGAAGTTTTAGGGTGTCTTTTTTAAAGAATTTATAGACTGGCAAGAGGAGGGCTTTTGTGGGTGTTAGACCCATCATATTTAAATATTCAATTTCCTCCTCATCCTCAATCTGCACTATGGTACCAATATCAAGAGCATCTGCCATTCTCCTCACAAATGTGAAATGTGAGGAGTAATCCTCCGACACCCTGGGGGAGAACCAAAATCCTGCTCAGAGGACACCTCTTGAGGAATTGGTTCATCCTCTTCAAAAAGTTCATCCTCCTCCAAATATTGCTCCTCTTGTAAAGGGGGCACCACACCACTGTTAGCCTGGGGACCCTGGGTAGGGGCAGGCTGCTGGGGGACGATATTTTGCAGTGCCTGGATAATTTTAAAAGCCTGGGCTATCTCTTGAGCCGAGGGCAGAACAGGCACTTGTGCAGAAGTCCCTGGTTTAGCAGGGGAAGATTCTGCATGTTTAGTTCTCTTAAGTTTCTTTGAGGGAACCGGGGAGTCAGCCGGTTCTTTACCTCGTTATGCCCCTTATTCGCCCATCTCAGGGGCAGGGGTAAGCACATTTGTGGGTTCAGCCACAGCAGATTGGGGTGTCAGCTGGTTAGAGCCGAAGGAACTCCTAGGACATCTTTTATTTAGCCTTTCAAGGTGTTTTCCATGTTTTTTTCCGGGAAAGTTTTACATTCATCACAATCCTGGTCCAGATGTTCAAACCCCAGACAAGCCACACATAAGGTGTGTTTGTCTGCGTTAGCAAATACATCTCCACATTTTAAACAATTCTTAAAACTGGGTTCTCCGGTTTTCTTTTTAGGTTCCTCTCACATGGTAATGTCAAATGAGAAAAAACACTAACCGCTAATAAATGAGTAAATGCAGTTACTTACTTTTTTTTTTTTTTAAAGTAGGTTCCGGAACCGATGGGAACCGGAGCAACCGAACCCAGGAGATGATAAATTAACCAGTTCAGCGGTTCTGTAACTGATAGAAAGCGGTTACAGAAATAATGAAATACACTCAAAAACTAAACTAATAATAGACAAAACACAAGGCTCTTTAATCAGAGAACCCCGATGAGTTAAACAACTAACCCAGTTCCCTCATGGTTATCCCGAACTGCGAGGAACCGGAAAAAATATGTAAGCAATAAATAAGATTTACACTAACAATCAGTAGAGGCAATAAAAGAAATAGAATATACTTGTAAGTTTTTTAAGGTTTTGAATCTTCTTTCACGCGAAAGAGTAAGACGACCACTCTGAGCGACCAGACTTTCAGACGGAGAGAAAAATCTGAAGAGGTTAGAACACTACAGTTGGTAGAAGCAGTATTTGAAAGATGCTCACGTGCAAAGAATTCTACTCATTTACATGTGTTCCATCTCTCCAGGCAGTCCAACCCTCCAGGCTCACTGCATAAAGTTATGAATATCCTGAGCATTACTGGGGTTAGAATGATCAGTAAAGAAGACAGGCAGGGTAATGGACTGGTTAAGATAGAAGTAAGAAACCACCTTAGGGGGGAACTTCCTACTAGTCCAGGGCACAACCTTGTCCCTGTGGACTGAAATGTAGTTCGGTTCTATGGACTAGGCCTGCAGTTCACTGATCCTCCTGGCTGAAGTGACTGCTACCAAGAACACTGTTTTTCAAGTCGTGTACTTGAGCTCTGCTGAAGACATGGGCTCAAAGGGGGGGCTGCATCAGCTGTGCAATGCTTATATTCAGGTCACAGGATGGGGTTGGTTCCATGTGTGGGGGGTGCAAATGCAGCAGTCCCTTAAAAAACTTCCTGAAAATTGGATTGGAAGCCAGGGAAGTGCCTTTTCCTGCTGAAACAACTGCCAGGTGTACCTTGAGGGTACATGGTCTCAGACCAACGGATTGGAGATGAGCCAAGTAGTCCAACAAGACTGACAGACCAGCCTGATGAGGATCGATGTCCCTTTGTTGGCACCAAATGGAGAACCTCTTCCACTTGAAAGTGTAAGTCTTCCTGGTAGAGGGTTTTCTAGAGACCCTAATGACTTCCAGGACCCCTTCAGAGTGATGCAAACTAGCATACTTTAGGTCCTCAAGAGCCAGGCCCTGAGCCGGAGGGACTCAATGTGGGGTAAAGGATCCTCCCTTGAGAGGATGTCAGCAGTTTGCGCCTCCTGGGGAGGTAAATCGGCCTAGAGATTGACAGGGACAGGAGCAGTGAGTACCAAGTCTGCCTGGCCCAGTCTGGTGCTATGAGGATCATTGTTGCTGGCTGAGTCCTGAGTTTGTTCAGTGCCCTGGGCAGGAGAGGAACGTCATACAGGAACTTCCCTGTCCAGTCCAGAAGAAGTGCATCCAGTGGCACTGTGCCCAGTGCAGGGGGCCTGCAGCAGTACTGTGCCCACTGATGATTGTCTGGGGATGCAAAGAGGTCCACCTCTGGGGTGCCCCACCTTCTGAAAACAGTTTGCAGGACCTGTCTGTTCAGAAAACACTCATGATGGTTCTGGTTGATCCTGCTGAGGGCATCTGCCAGGACATTGTCCTTTCCTGGAAGATGAACTGCTGATAGGGAAATTAGAAACATAGAATCTGACAGCAGATAAGGACCGCTTGGCCCACCCAGTCTGCCCATTTCCCTACCTACTGGATAAGCTGCAGATCCTAGTTAACCAGCAGCCTACTTCTTTTACCCCTACCCCCAGAATTGCCTTGACTGTCCCATGCATGCTTGAATTCCACCACTGATTTTGACTCCACAACCTCCCCGAAGGCCGTTTCATGCATCCACACCCTCTCTGTGAGAAAATACTTCCTTAAATTACCTCTGAGCTGCCCCCATCTTCAAACTGTGCCCCTTGTTCTTGCACACCTCTTTTCTGAAAGATGCTACCCTCTTGGACTTTGTTGATTCCCTTGAGGTACTTGAAAGTTTCTATCATGTCCCCCCTCTCCCTCCTTTCCTCGAGGCTATACATATTAAGCTCCTTAAGTCTCTCTTCATATGTCTTCCAGTGCAGACCCTGCACCATTTTAGTTGCCCTCCTCTGGACAGCTTCCATCCTGTCTATGTCTTTGCGGAGATTGGGTCTCCAGAACTGCACACAGTACTCCAGATGGGGTCTCACCAGCTGTCTGTACAGAGGGATAATAACTTCCTGTTTTCTACTGGTGATGCCTCTCCCTATGCATCCCAGTAACCCCCAACCCTCCTTGCTGCCCTCTCACATTGCTTGCCCACCTTTAGGTCATCTGATATGACTACCCCAGGTTCCTTTCCATTTTTGTTGTTGTTAGTATCTCACCCCCATTGTGACTCTTCCCTGGGTTTTGTTTCCCAGGTGCATTACCTTGCACTTCTTAGCATTGAATCTAAGCTGCCATACATTTGACCATTCCTCTAACCTTGCAAAGTCCTTCTCATCCTTTCCACCCCACCCTGTGCATCAACTCTGTTGTAGATCTTAGTGTCATCTGCAAAGAGACATACTTTTCCTTCCAGTCCTTCCGATAATAAACATAAAGACATTGAAGAGGACCAGGATCCCAATACTGAACCCTGCGTACCCACTAGTAACCCTCCTTTCTTCTGAGTGGACTCCATTTACTATTACTCTCTGTGTCCTATTCTCCAGCCAATTCTTTACCCAGGCTGTCATCTTGGGACCCACTCCCAGGCTGGCTAACTTGTATATTAATCTTTTGTGTGGGACTGTATCAAATGCCTTGCTAAAAAGTCTAGGTAGGCCATGTCCACAGCCCCTCCTGATCTACTACTTTGGTCACCCAGTCAAAGAAATCTATCAGATTTGTCTGGCATGACCTTCCGCTACGAATCCATGCTGCCTAGGGTCCTGTGCCCCTCTGGCCTCTAGATACTCGACAATTCTTTCCTTCAGAAGTGATTCCATCATTTCCCTATCACTGAGGTTAAACTAACAGGCCTGTAGTTTCCTGCTTCTGCCTTGCTCCCACTTTTGTGAAGGGAATCACATCTGCCCTCCTCCAGTCCTCGGGTACCACCCCATCCCCCATGATTTGTTAAAAGGGTAGTCAGTGGTGTCACTAGTTCTACCCTTAGCTCTTCTAGAATTCTGGGATGAATCCCATCAGGCCCCAATGCTTTGTCCACCTTCAGTTTTAAAGTTATTTCAGAACCCTTTCTTCTGTAAATGGGCTGGTATCAACTTCTGTATCCAGAGTGTTACTACTGTTTGTTTTATGTACCTCCCCTCTTCATTTGTAAATACTGAGCAAAATATTTGTTTAGTATCTCTGCCTTTTCACAGTCTCCTCTGCCCACCCTCCCTCCCTTTATTAAGCCTCACTATCCCTCCCTTGGTCTTCCTTTGCTCCTGATGTACCTATAAAAGGTTTTATCCCCTTCTTAACTGAGGTTGGCTATCTTTTCCTCGGTTTGGGCCTTTGCTGTTCTGACTGCCTTCCAGCCTCCTTTTGCTTTAACTGATACAGTTCTCTGTCCTGCTCCTTCTGCGATTCCTTGTACTTCCTGAATGCTTTCTTTTTCTCTTGAACCTTCATTGCCACCTCCTTTGAGAACCATAGTGGTTTCTTACATCGTTTGTTTTATTTGCTTCACACAAAGGCTTGTTACCTCTGTGATGGCAGTTTTATTATCCCCATTGTTCTTCCACCCCTCCTTCCTGCCCATTTGCTAGTGCATTCCTTAGGCACTCCACCCATTTTAGCAAAGTCAGCCTCCTAAAGTCCAGTACTTTTGTCTTTGTGTGCCTGACTCGATTGCGTGTTTATTGTGAACCATACTGTTCGATGGTCGCTGGTTCCCAGATGCTACCCACTTCTACATCTGTGATCCTCTCTCCATCTCCATTTGAGAGAATCAAGTCTAATATTGCTCCCTCTCGAGTGGGCTCCAGTACTAGTTGTCTAAGGCATGGCCCCTGTAGGGCATCTAGAATAACTGCACTCCAGTTAACATCTGGCATATTCAGATCACCCATCAGAAATATCTCCCCTTTTTCTGCCATTCTAAGTATACTTTCTTTCACTTCACTGTCCATTTCCTCCCCCTGAGAAGGAGGTCTGTATACAACCCCTGTGCGTATTGTGGTGCCATTGCCTGTCTCCAAATTTACCCACAGTGCTTCTTCTCCTCCCTGTTTACCCTTTTGTTCTGTTGCTTTTATTCTTTCCCTTATGTAAAGAACTCCTCCCCCTCCTCTTTTACCCTCCTGTAGACAGTGTATCCTGGTATGTTTATGTCCCAGTCATGGTTTTGTGTGTACCATGTTTCTGTGACTGCCACGATATCCAGATGTTCCTCCTCCATCAAGGCCACTAATTCAGGAAGCTTGTTACCCAGACTACGGGCATTAGTACTCATTGCTCTCCATTTTTTGATGGCTTTACCTTCTGTTGCAGCATCCCCCACTGACCGTTCTACCTCAGTCTTTTTCTCATTTAGTACCCTGTTTTGTAGGTAAAATTCTGAGTGAGTAAGCCAGACTCCAGATTTTCATAGCTTCCATGCACAGCAAGGTTGACCTTGTGCCCCCTTGCTTGTTTATGTAGTACATGGTGGTTGTATTGTCTGTCCTGACCTGTACCACCTTGCCCTGGAGCATTGTGGTGAAGGACTGGATGCCCAGAAGAACTGCTCTGAGCTCCAGCAGGTTTATGTGCAACAGTGACTCCTGCTGAAGCCATGTACCATGTGCAGTGTGCTCCCCTAGGTGGGCACCCCCACACTAGGAGGGAGGCATCAGTTGTCAACACCACTGTTGGGGACTGTTGCAGGAATGGCACACCTTCCTTAAGTTTGCCCCTTTTTTTGCCACCACTGGAGTGCCTGAAGGAGAGTCCCTGTGACTGGCACTAGCTTGGACAGAGTCCTTTGTCTGGGACCAATGGGATCTGAGGTTAAACTGTATGTCCTTCATTTGGAACCTGGCTCCTAGCACCATTGCTGCTGAGGCAGCCATGTGGCCCAACAGCTGTAGGAAATGTCTTGCTGGCCTTGGGGTGTGTAGCTGGAAAGATCTTGCCAGCTGCACCAGACTGTCCACCCTTCCCTGAGGAAGGAATGCCTTTTCCTGCAGTGTGTCCAACTCTGCTCCTATGAACTCCAGGAGCTGAACTGGCTGCAAGACTGACTGTTTCAGGTTTACCAGGAACCCTAGAGACTGCAGGGTACCCTGTGTAAAAGCATCTCTGACCTGCGGAGGAGGCTTCCCCACGACTAGCCAGTCATCTAGGTAAGGGAACACTGTCACCCCCATGCCTTCTCAAGTGTGCCACCACCACTGCCAGGCAGTTTGTGAACTCTCTAGGGGCAGAGATTAGGCCAAAGGGCAGGGCTCTGAACTGGTAATGTCCTGATGGCAGTCTGAATCTGAGATACTTTCTGTGGGATTGCCAGATAGGAATATGAAAGTATGCGTCCTTGAGGTCTAGAGATGCCAGCCAGTCTCCTCACCTGAGTGTGGGGAGAACAGCTGCCAGAATGACCATCTTGAACTTTGGCTTTGTAAGGTGTTTGTTCAGCTGTCTGAGATCTAGTATGGGTCGCTACTTCACAGTTTTCTTTAGTGGCAGGAAGTACCTTGAGTACAGACCATTTCCCCTCTGAGCCAGGGGGACAGGTTCCACTGCCTTCTCGAGGAGGTTGGTTACTTCTGATTTCAGTAGTACTTTTTCTATTGGGGTGGCAGGTCTGAATAGCCTTGCCCTCAGCCTTGGTATAACCTTGAAGCTGAGAGCAAGGCCCTAGCTTATCACTTCCAGGACCCAATTGTCTGTGATGTTTTGCCATGCCTTGAAGTGGTAATCCAGCCTGCCCCCTACTGGAACTGGGGAGGCAACCTTAACAAGCACATCAGGGGTTCTGTTTTGCTTGTGCACTGGGCTGGGGACTGGGTCCAACACAACTGCTACCCCTTCTTCCCCTGCCTCTGAAGTATCCTCTCTGCTGCTGGTAAGCTGGGAAAATCTGGGTCTGGTAGAAAGGCCTGGGATAAGGCCTTCCTCTACCTCCCCTACTCGGATGTTTCTGGGGTGTGGATGCTCTCTCTTTAGCAGCTGCACTCTTACAGGCTACTTTGTATTCATCAATCTTCTTCATGTAGGCCTCTGTCTTTTCACTAAAGAGGATGGCTCACAAGGAAGGTCCAGAGCCTTAGTCTGTGTGTCCTGCGACAGGTTAGTAGCCCTGAGCCAGGCAAACCTCCTCAGGGACACTGAGGTTGCCATTACCCTGGCCACAGTGTCATTAGAATCCACTGCCATGTGGAACTGGTACTTGGAAGCTTCAATGCCCCACTTTGCAGCTTCCATAAGATCACTTGCCAGTAGAGGAGGAGCTGCCTTAGCCATCTCCATCACAGAATTCCACAGGCTCTTTTGATACCTGGAAACACAAGCCATATAGGAAGCTTATCTAATGGCCAGAGAAGTTCCCAAATAGGCCTTTTTGGTCATGGAGTCTATCCTTTTGGAATCCTTATCAGGAGGATGGGAGGACGGTGGTATGCCTGCTTTATCACAGGCCTGCACTACCTCCTCGTGGCTGGGGTGGCCTAGGAGAAATTTAGCTCTTCCTCTGGCCACCAAGTACTTTTTCTCCATATTCTTGTCCACAGGAGGGATAGAAGTGGGACTCCGCAGACTCTTGCTGGCTTGCCTGTTCAGGGATTTGCAGATAGGGAGGAGCAGTCTCTTAACTGCCGGTGTCTCCATGTAATCTGGCTCCTCCTCCTCAGTGGTCTCCTGAGTGGGGAAGTCCAAAATCTCTGCCACCTTTTTCATAAAGGAAAAATGTGAGGAATAATCCTCAGGATGTCTTGGAGGGGATTCCAACTTCTCTCTCTCTGGGGAAACCTCTGGTTCAATAGGTTCCCCATAGTAGTGTTCTTCCTCCTCAAAATAAGGGTAATTTTTAAATGAATTGGGAGGAGCAGAAATAGCCAGAGTTAGAACCGATTGCAGTTCCTTCTGAGGAACCGGAGTATTGGATTGCAACAACTGAATAACCCTAAACACATTTGCCAATCTCTTTAGCGGTCAGAACCATCAGTTCTTTCGGTTTTGGTTCTGTGCTGTATGCTTTTCTTTCTTTCTTTCTTTTTCCCTCTTAGCAGCTAGTTCAGCAGCCAGTTCTGCGCTTCTCTTTGCGTTTGGGGGAGTTTTGCCCTTGTCAAAAGGCTTCCCCTCCAGTTCCTTCGGTTTATCTTTGCTCTGTGAAGGAACCATATGTCCTGAAGCCGGGTCAGCAGCTTTTTTTTTTTTTTTTTAGACATTTTTTCTTTCAGTCAGTTTAATCGCCGATCAAGTGTGGGAAAATTCTTACAAATCTCACAGTCTGTTTTCAGGTGGTCAAACCCTAGACAGACTACACAAACTAAGTCTGGTTTGGCATTAGCAAATGGCTCACCACACTTGGTGCAGTGCTGGAAACCAGTAGGGCCAGTTCTCTTTGTAGGTTTCTGTGACATAACCCAAGACACTAAATATGTGGGTTCTGAGAGCAACACACTAAATAACCAAAAAGTTCTCTGTGTTTCGTTTGGCTCCCATTTTTTTTTGTGGTTGGTTCAGCGACCAATAAACAAACTGAGAAAAACCCGGTTAAATCCCACAATTTGACAGGAGTAATCTGGCCCACAGAGCACTGAAGCAAGATTAACCAAAATATATAAACTTTACCTCAGAAAAGCAAAGAAAAGCCGGTTCCTTCCCTGTTGCGAGAAACAGACAAGGAACCTCGAAACTTAACAAAATAATGCTAAATCTAGACTAGTCTACCTGTAACCAAGGACAGTGCTTCGAAAACTTTAAGAAATTAATTGGTAACTACGAAAACTGAGAAAAAAAGAAAAATCTGCAAGAAAGCTGAAGAAGTCTCTGAGGCGCTCTACTAGGCAGGTGGAGTAAAGGATCCGACGGTTGCATAGAATGCACCAAGGACAGTGGTTTGAAAACCAAGCTTGAGTCTATCAATGCTCCACTATTAGCATAGGTTCTATTAACTCATTTCTCTCTGGGGCAGTTGAATAGTGAAGGTTAACTGCACGTCAGAATATAGTACAGATTTCCTAGGGCTTGAAGAACCCCTGGCGAAAACCCTTCCAGAGGATGTTTAGGGAGGTACTGGGGTTCAGCTTATTGGACAGGATTTGCAGAAAAATGCATTTCTCATGGACCCAGCCTTTACATACAGTTATGTGCCCCAAATCTTTCCAAATTACAGTGACTCTCTAAACTGAACATTTACAGGTACATGATACCATACCAAGTAATAGAAGGCAGGCAGCTAGCCTGAACATGCTCTGAATCACATACATGTATTCCTTTTATGCTCAAGTTAGGATTTTATCAGGATTGTGGTATACCAGTGTGCTAAACAGGAAATGGGCCAGATGGGATGGATCAGAGGGTACAAAGGGAACTGCCATCAGTGTCTGCTGAAACCTTGTCAGGACTATTTAATAGCTCTCTGCAGCAAGAAAAAATTACTCACTGCAGTAATCTTTCTTCCAAGAGGTCCTCTAGTATCAGCAACTTTAGCAGTTAGCTGGCTAGGTGCAACTGCCCCGGAGGTGTATCTTTAAGAGATATTTAAATGAGCTTAGGGCCATAGCCAATCAGAAAACAGGAAGGGGAGTGAGCTGAGTGAGAGCTGCTGAAGGCTTCAGAATTTTTTCAAAGGAAAAATGAGGGCACATGCCCTGAAAAAGAGTCAACAGGATTCAAAAAACATGCAAATGTCCACAAAAAGTAGAACTAGAAACAACGCAAGTTAAAAACTCATTAATAAGAAAAACTCCAAATCTGGTAAAAGGTGTGATAAAGAGCCCTTCTCCGACAGGTGAACCAGGGAGGAAGGGTGGGAGCTTACTGATGCTAAAGGACCCCTTTGAAGAAAGATTAGTTCGGTGAGTAATTTTTTCTTCTTGCCCCAGGAGTCCTTTAGCATCAGTAAATTTAGCAGACTACCGACCAGTACCAAGCGGGAGGTGGGCAGAAAAACTACACAAAGGTGTACACAGATTTCCAGGTAGCTGCTTTGCAGACATCCAGTAGGGGAATATCCCTTGCTGCTGCAAGCGAGGCTGCAGTGCCCCTGAGCCCCACTGGAGGTTGGTGACCAGCTTTTTAATAGCAGAAACTAATACAAGAGACCAACCAGCGTAAAATGGTTCTCTTGGTAGCTGGTCTTCCCCTGCCTACATCCCTATAGATGAGGAACAACTGAGTGGAGGAGCCTCTGGACTTTCTAGTATGCTCTAGGTAGTAGAAGATGGCTCTTTTGACATTCAAGCTGTGGAACCTTTGCTCATCAGGCATGGATTTCTCAGTAAAGAAGACAGGAAGAGTAATGGACTGGTTTAAGTGGAACTCTGAAATCACCTTTGGCAGAAATGTCCTATTTGTCCTGAGCTCAACTTTACCATTGTGAGGGATGATGTAATTTGGCTCAGTGCACAGGGCCTGTAGCTCCAAAATCCTCCTGGCAGAGGTAATGGCCACCAAGAAGACCATCTTCCAAGTCACGAACTTGTTATGAGCAGTGGACATAGGCGCAAAGGGTGGTTTCATGAGCTGGTCTATGCAGAGGTTCAGGTTCCAAGGGGGAACCGGCTCCCTGACTGGAGGCTGAAGGTGCAAGAGGCCTTTGAAAAACTGTTTAAATATGGTTTGAGAGAAAAGAAAACATTACTTACCATAGTAATCTTGTTTCTTCTAAGGGAATCTTACAGTATTTTGACATATGCAGTATTGTCCTCCCATTGTACTGCCCCGGAGCTGAAATGGTTAATAGAACCTATGCTAATGATGGAATGCTAGGCTCATGCTCAGTTTTCAAACCACTATCCCTGGTAAACATTCTACAACTGTCAGATTCTTACGGAGCGTGAAAACTAACAAGCTATCTATACTAATGAATATAAGTAAAGACTACCTTACCTAACTTTAACAATTAACTAACTAAATGACAACCAACAATCCTCTTCAGTTGAAAATGTGGGCTACACTAAGACTCAAGTCACTAAGCCCAACAACAGAACCACTCATGGGTTTACAACCTATGCAGACTACCCAAGCAGTACCTTTGGAGGAAGATAGAGAACCTCTTTAGGAAACAAGCTCTGTAGTACCGTTGTGCCAAACCTGGCATCACCTCTGGCCTAGGTATCCAGGCTGTAGTGCTTGGTAAAGGTGTAAACTGTTTTCCAGGTAGCTGCTTTACCGATTTCCAACAAAGGAATATCTCTTGCAGCTGCTATTGAAGCACATGTACTCCTTGTAGAGAGAGCCCTAAGGCCTACAAGGATCCCTTACCTACTTTGCTGTAGCAGGACTGAATACAAGCAACCATCCAGCGGGAAATAGACCTTTTTGAGGCAGGCTTGCCCTTTCCTACTTCTCCATAGGTCAGCAAAAGCTGAATGCTCATCTCCCTGTGAACTTTTGTGTGACCCAAGTAGTAGCTTGTAGCTCACTTTACATCTAGGCTGTGCAGTCTACATTCCCCTGAACTAGAGTGGTCAGTAAAATAAAGACTGGCAAAGTAATGGACTGATTTAGGCAGAAGTCTGAAACTACCTTTGGGCAGAAAGTTTCTGTTAGTCTTGAGGACTATCTTGTTCCCATGAACTGATATGTAATTAACTCAGTGGACAAGGCCTGGAGCTCACTGATGCTCCCAGCTGAGGTGATGGCTACGAGGTACACTGTTTTCCATGCTGCATACCTAAGCTCTGCTGAAGACATAGGCTCAAATGGTGGTTTCATTAGCCAGTCAATTCATATATTGAGGTCCCATGCCAAGGTGTGTTCCCTGTGAGGGAATGCAAATGCATGAGACCCTTGAAGAACTTGCTAAACACTTGATTAACGGCCAGAGATGATCCCTTACCAGCTGAGAGGTAAGCAGAGAAACATAGGAAACATAGACTTTGACAGCAGATAAGGACCGCTTGGCCCACCTAGTCTGCCCATTTCCCTACCTACAGGATAAGCCGCAGATCCTAGTCAGCCAATAGCCTATTTCTTCCTACCCCCTACAAGAATTGCCTTATGTCTGTCCCATGTATTCTTGAATTCTCCCACAGTTTTAGACCCTACAACCTCCTCAGGAAGGCTGTTCCATGCATCCACTACCCTCTCTCTGAAAAAATACTTCCTCACATTGCCCCTGAACCACCCCCCCATCTTTAAATTGTGTCCCCTTGTTCTTGCATATCTCTTTTTCTGAAAGATGCTACCCTCTTGGACTTTGTTTGAGGTACTTAAACGTTTCTATCATGTCCCCCCTCTCCCTCCTTTCCTCAAGGGTACACATATTAAGCTCTTTTAGTCTCTCCTCGTATGGCTTCTCTTGCAGACTCTGCACCATTCTAGTTGTCCTCCTCTGGACTGTCTCTATCCTGCCTATGTGCTTGCGGAGATGGGGTCTCCAGAACTGGACGCAGTACTCCAGATGGGGTCTCACCAACTGTCTGTACAGAGGGATAACAACTTCCTATTTTCTGCTGGTGATGCCTCTCCCTATGCATCCCAGTATACCCTTAGCTCTACCTACTGCCTTCTCACATTGCTTGCTAACCTTAAGGTCATCTGATATGATTACCCCCCGGTCCCTTTCCTTTTTTGTTTTTGTTACTACCTCCCCCCAATTGTGTAATCTTCCCCTGGGTTTTTGTTTCCCAGGTGCATTATTTTGCACTTCTTTGTACTGAATCCTAGCTGCCATACTTCCAACCATTCCTCCAACCTTGCCAAGTCCCTTCTCATCCTTTCCACGCCTCCTTGTGTATCAACCCTGTTGCAGATCTTTGTGTCATCTGCAAAGAGGCATACTTTTCCTTCCAGTCCCTCTGCAATGTCACTTATAAAGACATTAAAAAGGACTGAACCCTGCGGTACCCCACTAGTAACCCCTCTTTCTTCAGAGTGGACTCCGTTTACAATTACCTTCTGTGTCCTGTTGTTCAGCCAATGTTTTACCCACGCTATCAGCTTGGGACCCACTCCCAGGCTGGTTAATTTGACTATTAATCTTTTGTGTGGGACTGTGTCAAATGCCTTGCTAAAGTCTAGGTATGCCATGTCCACAGCCCTTCCCTGGTCTACTACTTTGGTCACCCAGTCAAAGAAATCAATTAGATTCATCTGACATGACTTTCCTGCTGTGAACCCATGCTGCCTCAGGTCCTGTGCCTCACTGGCCTCTAGGTACTCAATAATTCTTTCCTTCAGAAGTGATTCCATCACTTTCCCTACTGCAGAGGTCAAACTGTCAGGTCTGTAGTTTTCTGCCTCTGTCTTGGTCCCACTTTTGCGAAGGGAATCACATACGCCTTCCTCCAGTCCTCGAGTACCACATCATCCTCCCATGATTTGTTAAAAGGGTAGTCATTGGTTTCACTAGTTCTCCCTTAATTCTTTTAGAATTCTGGGGTGAATTCCATCAGGCCCCATTGCTTTGTCCACCTTCAGTTTTAGGAGTTCTTTCAGAACCCTTTCTTCTGTGAAAGGACTGGAGTCGACCCCCCTATCCAGAGTGCTTCTGTTAATTGGATTAGGCACCTCCTCCTCCTCTTTTGTGAATACTGAGCAGAAATATTCATTCAGTATCCCTGCTTTTTCACTATCCTCCTCTGCCCACCCACCATTCATTCTATTCAGCCTCACTATCCCTCCCTTTGTCTTTCTACGCTCCCTGATGTACCTATAAAAGGTTTTATCCCCCTTCTTAACCGAGTTGGCTATCTTTTCCTCAGTTTGGGCCTTTGCTATTCAGACTTCCCTCCCTGCTTCCTTCTGCCTTAACTGGTACAGCTCTCTGTCCTGCTCCTTCTGTGTTTCCTTATACTTCCTGAATGCTATCTTCTTCTCCCTGACTTTCCCCGCCACCTCTTCTGAGAACCATAGTAGCTTTTTCTTTCATTTTGATTTGTCTATTTGCTTCACACAAAGGCTTGTTGCCTCTGTGATGGCAGTTTGATGATTCCCATTGTTGCTCCACCACTCCTTCTAGCCTGTTTGCTAGAGCTTTCTGAGGCACTCTCCCATCTTGCAAGTCAGCCCTCCTGAAGTCCAATACCCTCACTTTTGTTGGCTGACTCTGTAGCTGAGTTCAGCGTGAACCACACTGTTTGATGGTCACTTGTTCCCAGATGGCAACCCACTTCTAGATCTGAGATCCTCTCACTGTCCCCATTTGAGTGTCTGAGGTCTAAGATTGCTCCCTCATGAGTGGTTCCAAAACTAGCTGTCTAAGGCATGCCACCTGTAGGGCATCAAGAATGGCCCTGCACTTGGATGTGGCTGCAGCAAGTGTGCGCCAGTTAACATCCGGCATATTCAGGTCTCCCATCAACAGTATCTCCCCTTTCTCTGCCATCCTAAGAATGCCTTCTATCATATCCTTGTCCATTCCTTCCCCCTGACCTGGGGGTCTGTATACAACCCCTGTGCGGACTGTGGTGCCACTTCCAGTCTCCAAGGTGACCCACAGTGCTTCCTCTCCTACCCGTTTACTCTTTTGTTCAGTTGCTTTTATCCCTTCCTTTACATAGAGAGCTACTCCTCCCCCTCTTCTCCCCTCCCTGTCTCTCCTGTACGTTACATACCCTGGTATGTTAACATCCCAGTCATGGTTCTCTGTGTACCATGTTTCTGTGACTGCTACGATATCCAGGCATCCCTCTTTCATCAAGGCCACCAGTTCAGGGAGCTTGTTGCCCAGGCTACAGGCATTGGTACTCATTATCCTCCATTTCCTGATGGCCTTACTCCTTTTTGCCCCATCCCTGTCCTTCTTGCCTTTGTCACTTTCTCCATTTACCCCTGCCCTTCTCCCTATCGACATCTCTAAGTTGGTGTTTACTACACTTACTACCGTGATTTTTTTTTGGGGGGGGGGCTAGGATTTCCCTGCTCCTTTCCAGTGCCTCCCCCCTTGGCTAGTTTAAATACTTGCCAATGAAGCATTTAAACCTATCACCTAGGATCCGGTTCCCCTCCTGGACAGATGCAGCCCATCATGCCAGTATAGGCTTGCATCACTCCAGGTGGACCCCCAGTCCCCAATGAAGCCAAATCCCTGAGCTCTGCACCAGTTTTTCAACCACTGATTGAATCCCATGGTGTGGGCACCTAACCCTCATATGCCATGAAACAGGCAGCACCTCGAGAAGGTTACCGTCGTGCTACTTGTCTAAGGCCCTCCCAATTCACAAACTCTTCCTGCACTGCTCAGTCCTTTCTTAGCCAGGTCATTTGTCCCTAGGTGGACAATGACATCCAGCTCCCTCCCCTGTGCAGCTGCTCTGGCAATCCTGAGGATTCGCTCCCTGTCCCTCCAAGCCATGGCGCCAGGCAGGCACCTTACCTCCCTCTCCCCTTCCTCCCCCAGTTCTACCTTCCTAACAATGGAGTCCCCCACCAGGAGTTGTTTCCTTCCCCTGTGGGGTCCCATGCCACCCTCCTGTGGGTCTCCTTTGTGGAGGTTCCCAGCATCCTCCTTGGAGAGACAGCTGGTAATTGTACTTTGAGGGTGGAAGGCCTAAGGCTGAGAGAAAGAAAGTGTGCCATATATTGTAGGATGACTGACAAGTCAGCCTGGCAGCAGTCTATTTCTTTTTCTGGCACCAAATGGAAAAACATCTTCTGTTTAAAGGTGTAAGTCTTTCTGGTAGAAGGGTTCTCTGGAAACCCTAAGAACCTCCAGCACATTATAGAAATGTGCAAGTCTGAATACTCTTAAGTACTCAAGAACCAAGCCCTGAGCCTGAGAGACCAGATACTGGGGTAAAGGACCCTGTCCTGCAAGGAGGTCAATAGGTTGTGCCTCCTGGGCAGACAGACTGGCCTGGAAATTACAAGGACAGCAGTAGAAAATACCATGACCTTCTGGCCAAATCTGGAGCAATGAGGATCACTGTCACTGAGTGAACCCTGAGCTTGTTCAGCACTCTGAGCAACAGGGGAAATGGAGGAAAGGCATACAGGAACTTCCCTGTTTAATGCAACAGTAGCACACCCAGAGGGACTGTGTCCCCTGCAAGAGGTCTGCAACAGAATTGTGGTAGCTGGTGATTGTCTGGGGTTGCGAGGAGGTCCACCTCTGGGGTACCCCATCTTCTGATCACCACTTGTACTCCCGGTGGTTTTAGTTGATCCTGCTGACAGCATCCGCCAGGACATCGTCCTTCCCTGGGAGGTGGACAGCTGAGAGGGAGATATCCAGGTAGTGAGGTAAGACTCCACACTGTCATGGCCTCTGTGCACAGTAGGGACAACTTTGTGACCCCCCCCTTGCTTGATTATGTAGTACACTGTGGTTGTATTGTATTGTATTGTCTTGTCCTGACCTAAACCACTTTGCCTTGAAGCATTGGAGCGAAGGACTGAAGGCCCAGCTAAGCTGCCCTTAGCTCCAGCAGGCTTTATGTGAAGCAGTGTATGCTCCCCTAGGAGGGAGGCATAGGTTGTTAAGACTGCTGCTAGTGGCAGGCACACCCTCCCTGAGGGTGTCTTCTTCCTGCCACCACTGCAGAGCTTGCAGCAGGATTCTTGTGACTGGGACCACCTTTGACAGGAATCTCTTTTTGGGACCAGTGAGACCTGAGGTGGAACTAAATGCCTCTCCTTTAGAATCTTGATCCTGACACAGTTGCTGCAGCCACGTGCCCTAGCAACTGTAGAAAAAATGCCTCACTGGTCTGAGGTATGCAGCTGGAATGAGCCTGCCAGCTGCACCAAGCTGTCTACCATTCCCTGTGGGAGGAAGGCCCTTCCTCTCAATGCATCCAGTCTTTGCCCCGATAAGACTCCAGGTGCTGAACTGGGGATGAGCGGGTTCCGCCTTCTTTGTTTATGTACCAGACTATGCACATGTTGTCTGTCTGTATCATAAGATGACCCGTAGAATGAGATGTTGGAAAGCCTCGAGGGTGTTCAACACTGCTCTCATCTCGAATATGTTGATATGAAGAGACAGTTTGACATGGGACCAAAGACCCTGTGTGGTTGTGGATGCATGGAACAGCCTTCCTGAGGAGGTTGTGGAGACAGGAACAGTGGGAGAATTCAAGAATGCATGGGACAGGCATACAGCAATTCTAGTGGGGGGTAGGAGGAAGTAAGCTGTCGATTAACTAGAATCTGCAGCTTATCCATCAGGTAGGGAAATAAGCAGACTAAGTGGGCCAAGCGGTCCTTATCTGCCATCAAATTCTATGTCTCTATGTTGTCCCAGGTGTGCTCCCCATCTCAGGCCTGAAGAATCCATTGTCAGGGTTTGGGAGCGGTTGTCTGAGCAAAACAGAACCCCCTCAGAGAGGCTGTCCTTGTTTTGCCACCACAAAAGATCCTGTGCCATCGGATCAGAGACTAGGATCTCGTGGTCCAGACCATCTGACCTCTGGTCCCACTGCACTCTGAGGGTCCACTGAAAGACTCATGTGTAGTCTGGTTAAGGGGACTGAAGGGATGGCCACCGCCATGAGCCCCAGCAGTCGAAGGATCGCTCTGACTTATGCCTTCTTCTGCGAAGCCGCTAGGTCCTGTGGCGGGAAGCCTTGCCCTGGACTGTGTCCAACACTGCTCCAATAAATTGGAGCTGTTGGGTAGGAACCAGGTGGGATTTGGCATAACTGACCATTATGCCCACCCACTGGAAAGTGTCCAGAGTAAGGGCCAGAGACTTGGCTACGGCATCCCTTGACGGTGCTCAAATCAGCCAATTGTCCAGGTATGGGAAAACTTGGACCCCCTGTGTGTGAAGAAAAGCTGCCACCACCGCTAGGCATTTGAACACCCTGGGTGTTGAAGAAAGGCCAAAGGGAGGGCTTTGAACTGGAAATGCTCCCCCTGAAAACAAAAAGGGAGGAACTTGCGGTGTGGTGGAGAGATCAGGATATGCAGGTAGGCATCCTGCATATCCAGAGCGCAAAGCCACTGACACTTCTGTAAAAGAGGAAGTAGGCTGGGAAGAGACAGCATTCTGAACCTCTTGTATTCCATGAAGAGGTTCAGAGAGCTCAAATCTAGAATGGGTCTGACGTTGCTAGTCTTCTTGGGAACCAGGAAGAAGTGCGAGTAGTAATCTTTCCCTTGATGTTTTCTGGGAACTGGCTCTATTGCTGCATTTGCCAGCAGGGATGTTATTTCCTCTTTTACCAAGGGTAAGTGGTGGGGTGAGTAGAATGAGTGACCTAGAGGTTTTGTTGGAGGTCTTTCTATGAATTCTACTGTGTGGCCTTTTGCCACCAGTTGTTGCATGCATGAGTGTTATTTTCTCCCACTCAGGTAGTTGATAGGAGAACCTTACTCCTACTGGCTCCTCTGGGCCAGACCAATGGGGGCGGGAGGATTAAGGAGTCAGGAGGCGAAGGGCAAGGCAGAAGCTGCAGCGCCCGAGGCCTTGTGGGATTTGGCCTGGGGGCTCTAGCAGCGAAGCTGCCCGATGTTTATTTTGACGTCTGTTCCGATTTTGTTTTTGCTGGCGACATTGCTGTCTCCAAAATGGCTGTTTCAGTTTTTGTGGAGGTTTGTACATAAACTGTACAGAACGTAAGGCCTTGCCCTTATCTTGGAGGTCAGTGATTATGTCCTTGACGTCTCCACCAAAAAGGACTGACCCTCTGAAAGGGGCATCCTGTATGGCTGGCTGGACCTCGGGTGCCAGGCCTGAGATCCGAAGCCATGCGTGGCATCGAAGGCTAATGGCTGATGCTGAACCTGAACCTCTACCTGCAGCATTCACTGCATTGTAGGTGGCCTGTAACATATGTCTGCAAGCAAACCTAGCTGCTCTAACTAGATCTGCCATCTCCTCTTTTAAAGACGAGTCCTGAAGGGAATCCACTTTGGACTCTAACTTGACCCAAGACCGATTTCTGGTAGTCTCCCTTATGGGCGACGTAGTTCATTGCCCTAATTCCTAAAGTGGAAAAAGAATACATCTTCTTTCCATACTAGTCAAGAATCTTAGACTCCTTATCAGGAAGGGAATCACTGAGGTGTTTCGGTTTGGCGGACCTGTCGTGGGCCACACTAATGAACACAGAATCAGCCTTGGGATGGAGGCTGAAATAGTCTTTGTCGTTGGGAGTCTGGTACAGCCTGTCTGCTTTCCTGGCCACTAGGGCCCGAAGAGTCTGCCAGGTCTAGGTGAGCCATCAATCTCTACCTCTGCAGATCCTGGGCAACCGTGCGCCAATCATAGACCGCTTGAATCTTCTTGAGGAGCTCCAAGAAAGAAGGGTCCTCAGGAGGGGATTTGGGAGACTTTTGGTTTAGGGTCCTGCAGTGTAGGGGTGTGTAGGTCGGAGTTGGAGTGGATTGTGTCACTGTCCGAGTAATCATGGTCACTGGGTGAACTGATGGCTGGAAGCGGCAAGTCTACTGGCCTCGAAAATTCAGTCGACCATGAAAATTCCCAGGGTCGAGGATTAAGTAAGGGTTACAGTCATCTGCCCATTGGGGCGTTAGGGCTGGATGGCAGAGGAGGAGGATCCAGCAAAAAAGGCCTTGCAGCTGGTGTCGGAACCATCGGCACTTCTCCAACTCAGATGTGAGCTGCAACTTTGCTTCCGCCCACCACGACTTGAGGACCGCCTCGAGGTCCACTTGCAGTTGAAGTGGTGGATTGTGAAATTCATAACAAGGGTAGTTGCAACCCAGAGGGTAACCCAGCGCTTGAAAACCTGATGCCAGACGGTGTGATGTTGGGTATCCTGGCATCAGGTAATGTGGCGGTGGATAGCCTGGCGTCGGCTGCCCAAAAGGATGGCCAGACTGTCTCGACGTAGGGCCTGACAGAGGGGCCGCAGGGCCCGACGTCGGCCTTGACAGGTCCGGACATCCCATCGGGGGTGCAGAAGGCCCCGATGGAGGAGTCAGAAACGTGGGTCCTGATGGTCCAGGCGTCAGGCCTGACAGTGGACCTTGAGGGACCAAGATGCCTGAGGGAGTCTGAGGGACATGCATCTGGTCATATGGTGTTTCAGGCATCTAAGTCTCCGGCGCAGGGGGTGACGAAACCCTGGATGGCAGGCAATCTCCTTCCTCTGTGTCCCCCGCGGGGGGAGTTGGGATGTACTGTCTCCATCGGCGGTAAGGGAGGAGTCGGAGTAGTCTCAGTCATCAACTGCGTATCAGGCGTCAGCTAGACCGTCACCTCTTTGTCAGGCCTGTTATTGGGGCCTGATGGAGGATGACTTAGCAGACGTAACTGTGCGAGAACTGGAGGAGCCGGCACTCAACTTACCGGTCCCATTTGTGCCGCTTAGGCCTCTGAATTTTGGAGGCCCTAGAGGAGGTGGGCGCCCTGATCCCCTCAAGGCTCCCCATCGGACCTTAAGTTAGACAGGCGCCTCGACGGTCATTTGCAGCCGCCAAAATAGACATCGAAGGCTGATCCCCCGAAGGGGAAATTACGTTGAGGACTGAGACTCCAGCTGGAGGCGGCGGAATTGCTGGGGGACCCTTCCCGGTCCAGATGTCTCTCGTCCTTTTCCTTTTTATGGTGGCCCTCCAGAAAGGACGTTGATTGCCTGAGTTTCTTCAGCTCCTTCTCTATAGTGGCCATCTTTTCTTTCAAAAGATGTGCTTCCAGGGACTGCTGCCGGCGTCTACGTGTGGCCGAGTTAAACTTCTGGCAGTGCTCACACCCCTCAATCTTATGGCCTGGGCCCAGGCAAAGAAGGCAAAAGGAATGGCCGTCCTTGTGAGGGAGCAGAGTTTCACAGGAGTTGCACTTGTTTTTATGTGTTTCTGAAGGCGTCGGAAATGACACGGACAACGATTTTGTAACACAAATAATAGCGAGAATACGACTGATCATTAGTAAATTTAAACTTTTTAGAAAATGTACTCATCCAAAGATACACAGATACATAGTGTCAGCAGATAAGGGCCTATGGCCCACCCAGTCTGCCCATTTAAGTTTGTAAGTTCAGTTTATGTTTTCCAGGAAGTCTGTTGCCTCTTACCCCTGACCTCCAGAATTCCTTTATGTCTATCCCATGCATTCTTAAATCCCGTGATTGTTTCAGCCCCCACCACTGCCAGAGGGTGTTCCACTTGTCCACCACCCATTCTGTGAAGAAATTCTTCCTCACGTTTCCTCTGAATCATCCTCCCTCCAACTTCATCCCATGCCCTCTAGTCCTGGAACATCTTTTTCGCTTAAAAATAGTGCATTCCTGCACCCTGTCCCTCCCTGTAAGATACTTGTATGTCTCTATCATATCCCTCTCCTCCTCTCCTCCAGGGAGTACATGTTCAGTGCCTTCAACCTGTCCTCCTCAGGACTTGTGATGCAATCCATGCACCATCTTTGTTGCCCTCCTTTGAACCTTCTCTACTCCTGTCTATGTCCACGTAGGTAAGGTCTCCAGAACTGCACAGTGTACCCAGGTGCGGCCTCATGTGTCTTGTATAAAGGAATTATGACCTCCTTTTCCTGCTGGTGATGCCCCTGCCTATGCATCCCAGCATCCCATTTTGCTTTACCTGCTGCCTTGTCACACTGTTTCCTGCCTTGAGGTCATCAGAGATGATAACTCCAAGATCCCTTTCCTGCTTGGTGCATGCTATATCCTCACCCCCAACTGATATATTGTGCCAGGGTTTTTGTGCCCTATATGCATTATCTTGCACTTCCTTGCATTGAATTTCAACTGCCAAACCCCCGACCATTCTTCAAGTTTCTATGGTCCTTCTCATTCTGTCCACACCCTCTGGTGTGTCTACTCTGTTACAGAGCTTTGTGTCATCAGCAAACAGTGAAATTCTGCCTTCTAGGTCCTGTGCAATGTCACTGATGAAGATATTGAATAGTACCGGTCCCAGCACTGATCCCTGTGGTACCCCACTGGTCACTCTTCCCTCTGTGGAGTGACAGCCATTTACCACCACCCTCTGTGTCCTGCTGCCCAGCCAGTTACCTACCCACCGCACTACTGTCCTCAAAGATGGCATCAACAGTAGCAGCGTTCTTCCGTGAGGTCTGACACATGCATGTTGACGGCGGGAAAGAATTGTAAGGCGGCATGGGCACCACTCCTTATATAGCGCCAAGCTGACGTCGGTCACATGGTGTCGGGGCAGCGCCCCCCCTTCCCCCACGGACACTGCTAGCTAGAAGTATTCCATGTGGTCCTAGTGCCTGGTGGCTTAGTCCTTTATGTGAGTACCTACTGCAAGAGCCCTCTTGAAATAAGATCTAAAGGTTTCTCATAATTGCCAATCCTGAGAGAACCTCTCCCCTGGGGCATTTCCCAACTTCTATCCCTCCTCTCTCGCCCCTTTAGAGCTCTTACCCTCACCCTCTACCCTCCGACAATGGCCTTCCTGCCTGCATACCCCCTTCCCTCTCACTTGCAGTGCTTATTTCCAAGATTGCCCTTGGCTGGTTATGTCATGCTACCTAACATTTGGCACATTTTGAATTACTGGAATTTCCTAAGCCTCAGTCTCTTACTTCTTGTTATTGTGTAACTATGTATTATTATGTTGACCTTTGTATGTATGTATACCCCCATTCCTTCAACGTGGAACCTTTGTAAACGAGCAGTTCCTGCTCAAAGGTATTTGTAATCCTAGATTTCAATAAAATAAAAGAAAAAAATTAAAAAAACCCGGCACAGTTAAGATTTGAATTCCACTGCAGTTGCTTCGCGGTAACCCACAAGGTCTGAGGTAAAAAACAAGGCAACTGTCCCTAATTTGACGGTTCCCGCAAGAATTTGCGTCAAAAAAAGAGAGGAACTGTCGAAATTAAGCACCTGTGATAAATTCAGCATTAAAAATAAGCAGTAGCAGTAAAAATAAAGTCAAAATAGCACAGTTGCACTAAAATTAAAAAATGAGAGCGCTGCTAACAAAAATGTCAAACTTTCACTCAGCACACTATTAAAAATGATTTATGAGGAAAACTTTACCCCGATAAGCACTAGGAAGCTGTCAACAAGGAAAGTTGAAAGGCACCTCAGGGGCAATGTTGCTCAGTCCAGTGGAGAAAAAATTCTGAAGCCTTCAGCAGCTCTCACTCAGCTCACTCCCCTTCCTGCTTTCTGAATGGCTATGGCCCTAAGCTCATTTAAATTTCTCTTAAAGGCACACCTCCGGGGCAGTTGCACCTAGCCAGCTAACTACTAAAGTCACTGATACTAAAGGACTCCTGGGGTAAGAAGGTGTGGTTCCCATGTAATGTTGTTCAGCTAAACAAGGAAGGGGACAAGGAGCAGCCAGGAATCTACAGACTAGACAGCTTTCCTTTGTGTTAGGGAAACTGATGGACTAGTCAAACAGGACCTTGTATAACAGCTGGAGAACACTGGGCTTCAGGATAGTAAAACTGCACAGATCTGTGGCAACGAGGTCTTGTCAGACCAACCTAATAGTACTACTGGACTGAGTAACCAGGGTAGTTGACAAGAGGCACACATTAGACTTACTCGATTCTGATTTCAACAAGGCATAGGACTCAGTGCCACACTGAAGGCAGCTGAAGAAGATGGGGATCTGGGTACAGCTATGGAAATAATAAAAGGGTAGGGAGTTGGTTGGAGGGGTGGCAGCATGGAGTTATGATGAATGGGGTCAGATCAGTGGAAGAGAAGTCACCAGCAGAGTATCACAAGGGTCTGCTGTCCTAGGCCCAGCCCTCTTCAGTATGTTCATCAGAGACATAGGAGAGGGAATTCATGGCAGGTTGTGTCTACCTGCAGATGACACTTAACTCTGTGGTAGAGTTGACAATGTGGAGGGGATAAAGGAATTGCAGTCCAAACTCTGCCAACTGAAATGTAATTCTAAAAAGTGCAAAGTGATGCACTTGGGGAACAAAACCCCCTGAAGAGAGTACTGGATGGGAAGGTTCAGCTGGACACAATATCAGAGGAAAGGGACCTAGTCGTAATCAGTGACTCCCTTAAACAAACCAGCTAGTGTAACAAATCCTTCAGCAAGGCTAACAGGATGCTAGGGTGCATTGGGAGATGGTTCAACAGTAGGAAGCACGGGGTAGTGTTACCTCTGTACCGGTAACACCACACCTGGAGTACTGTGCCGGTTCTGGAGTCCCCACCTGAAAAAAAGGACAGGAACAGGCTATAGACTGTACAACACAGGATGCGCAAGATGATTCAGGGCCAGTAAAGCAGATCCTAGGAGGACTGGCTAAAGGTACTGAAGAGGTACTCCTCAAAACCAGATTTTGGGGGAGGGTTGTGATAGAGATCTTCAAGTTCCTGAAAGAAATAAATATAGAAGTTGATGGCAGATAAGGACCCAAGGGCCCATCCAGTCTGCCCATTTCTTTTGCTACCTTATAAATGTGCCATCGGCCTTTGCTCTGTCAGTGGCCTATCTATTCATAGTCATTTGTATTGCTCCCTTATGCCTATCCCATGCCTGTTTGAAGCCCTGCACTGTATTCATAGCTACCACTTCTTGTGGTAAGCCATTCCATGCATCCACCACCCTTTCTGTGAAAAAGAATTTCCTCACATTCCCCCTTAATCGGCCCCCCTATAATCTCATGCTGTGACCTCTTGCCCTATTTTTTTTATATTTAAACATGTTAGACTCTTTCACCTTGTTAATGCCCTTAAGGTGTTTGAATGTCTCGATCATATCACCTCTCTCCCTCCTTTGCTCAAGGGTATACAAATTGAGCTCTGTTAATCTGTCTTCATATGTCTTCTGATGCAGTCCCTGCACCATTTTGGTTGCCCTTCTCTGGACTGCCTCAATTTGGTTAATGTCCTTGTGAAGGTGTGGCCTCTAATACTGCACGCAGTACTCCAGATGGGGCCTAACCAGTATCTTGTAAAGAGGGATTATTACCTCCCTCTTACGACTTGTGATACCCCTACTAATACACCCTAACACCCCCCCTAGCCTTACCTACTGCCATAAACCATAAACAAGGTGAACTGTGAAGAACTGTTCACCAGGAACAGAGAAGCTAGGACATGCGGTCATAAGTTGATGTTAAAAGAGGGTGGGGGTGGATTTAAAAAGGATATGAGGCAGCATCATTTTTATAGAAAGAGTAGTTGAGCCATGGAATGGTTTGCTGGCAGAGGTGGTGGCTGTCCCAAACAAAAACGGCTTCAAACACAGCTGGGATAGAGCAAAGGGCATAGCAGTTACTCAACAGTATGAGAGAAGTTGCAACATGGAGAATGGGGGGAGGGGGGTGCTAGAGTATGCGCAGACCCCCACAGAGACAACAGGTCTCAAAGTATGATTAGGGTAATATGGGCAGACTAGATGGACTGTCTTCTCCTGTCCTTGTCTGTTTCTAAATGAGCGTCTCACTTAGCTGAATAAACAGCAAAATGGTGTTTATGAATTCTTTCAGAAATGTAAAGTTCGTTGTACTCTATATTATAAAATTATAGGTATGTGATATACAAAAATTCCTCATATGGGGCAAAATGTGACATGCCAAAAGTAATGCCCCAAGGAATATCATGGTTCAATTTAGTCCAATTCGAAAATGACAAAAGCAAACCACTTCCCACAAAATTCATTGTTGGTCTAGTTCCCTAATTTACAGTTTAATGACCAAAATACAGTAACTAGTAATTAAAGGTCAGAAGGGACTCTAGGTCTATCATGTCTGCCCCTGCTTCATAAGCCGTTCTGAATAAGTCTGCTGTCTAAACATGTAACCAGCTGTTATACTGTTTCAAAAAAACAGGTATGACCTCTCTGCAACAGTGCTCAATGGAGCCATCTACATCATTGGAGGCCTTGCGTACAGATTTGACACAGACACTGATGAATGGACCCCTGTGGAGGAAGATTGCCTGAGTCGAAAGTTCTTCATGGGCTGCACCACTACTAATGGACAAATCTATCTTCTTGGACAGAGGAAGGGAAATCTGGCGATCTCCAACATGGTTCAGTTTGACCCATACATGGATACCTGTGAGGTGGTCAATAATGCCATCCCCTGCCCCCTTCCCATTCAAGGCTGTGTGACGGTTCGAAGGTTTGATTTATGGGCTGGATCAAATCATACTGCCCTTGATCAGTAAAATGCTCTGTACTTTCCCCTAAAGAAATAAAGGTCTGTTTTCCTCCCAAAGGACATGTACTAGTGTCAATATTAGAATAACACTCATTAATGCCAAGATGGATAGTTTGTGCCCTGCAAGGGGGCACTGGGGATGGCTCAATGTGCTTCCATGTAGCACATCTGAGTTTGTGCCCCATCATCTTCCATGCATCAGTGGAATCTAGGAGTGTGGCGGCGGCAGAGCACTCAGACTCTGGGAGGAGGATGGTGCTCTTCCCACTGCCTGCATGCCTCCTGTAACAGACAGTGGAGCTGCCTTAACACCGTAGGTGACCATGCAGTGTTTTACAGCCACTCCACAGGTTAGTCGTCAGTGGAAATCATAACTTAGGATGACGGGTGGGGGATGGGTGGGTCATACTGGGAAATATCGTCTGTTATTGTGATGTGGGACAGCCCCTACTTCACATTACTGGGCTTGGTTCCTCCGCTGGGCTCTCCTTGATCACGCAAACAGATTCACCAAGTCTGGGCTCACTGTGGAGGAGGGGATTCCCCACAGTGAGCAAGTGTGTGTGTAAAGTCAAGGAGGTCTGGTCTGGCACCCAGTAAGGATAGGACTGCAGCCCTAATAGTAAATGGAGGCAATCCAGGAATACTGAGGTAGGTGACAAAAGACCTAAAGAGTAAATAAAAAACTGGATGCCATGTATTTATGATAGTAATAACAGTTCTTCCTGTTGAAGCAATGTTTACAGTAAAAAAGCATGGCTACCAAATACCACTGCCAAGAAGACACTGGTTGTTAAAATCAGGGGATCATAAATTAAATATGTATGCTGAATGGTAAACACAAACCAAATAAAAAAAAGGGTACTCACCTGTAACCATAGTTTTAGGAGTGATGTATGGTCCACATCCACACTCAGGCAGTTCCACTGAAACAAAGTCACTGGCCGGACCGCTTTAATCTAGGCTCCTCCCACCACTTGGGCTGCATATCCCCGACTCCATTGGAAGCAGGGATCAGTGTGCTACTTGTCAGGGGAGTCCACATGGGTTGTGTGTATGTGATCCATATACCACTCCTAACTACAGTTACAGATGAGTAACATTTTTGTAGGGGCATGGATATGGTTCATTATCAATACTCTGGCAGATTCCTAGCAGTTCTCCAGGAAGAGGGGGCAAGGGGTAACCCCAATTTGGCAAACACAGACTAGGGAACTGAGGTCCCAAAACCAGTATCCCAGCATGACTCAAGGTTGATGCAGTACTGGGAAATGAAGATGGGTGCTGACTTCCAGGCAGCAGCCCTGCAGATTTCCTAGATAGGGGCAGCACTGAGGTAGTGGTGTATCTGGTGGAATGAACTCTAAGTCTTATAGGAGGCTCCCTATCAACCTATAGCAGAGGTCGTACCTCTACAGGTTTTTGGTGAGGCCACACTTGGGAGTACTGCATTCAGATCTGAAGACCTCACCTGAAGAAAGACATTGACCATTTGGAAACGGTGCAGAGAAGGGCTACTAAGATGGTGCATGGACTGCATCACAGGTCATATGATGCAGGACTTGGGGAGCTGAACCTATACTCCCTGGAGCAGAGAAGAAACCGAGGGAACATGATTGAAACTTTTAAGTATGTGAGGGGATTTAATGCAGCTCAGACAGAATCTATTTCAACAGAACACAGCAGCACACACGAGACGGCATGATAGGAGACTGGTAGGAGGAAGGTTCAAAAGCAATCTCAGGAAGTACTTCTTCACAGAGAGAGTGACAGACCCATGGAACAGACTGCTCCAGGAGGTAGTAGCATCAAAGACAATTAGGGAGTTCAAACTCGCACGGGACAGATATAAAGGACAAGTTGGGATGAAGGCTGCATAGGAAGGTGGGTAGTTTCTAGGGCAGACTAGATAGATTGCACGGTCCCCATCTGCCGACGCTTTTCTTATGTTACATTGACACAGGATGTGATCCACATGCCAACTGTCCGCTTTGCTGCTGGGCTGCCAGGTGTGCAAGTGACGAACACCTGGTGAACCTCTCTCTGGCCTCCAGCCATGTGCTCCACATAACAAGAGAGCACCCTCCGCGAGCCAAGGTATGGAGCCTGCGGTCAGCCTCTGAAGACGGTTGGTATAGTATACCGTTAAGTTACTCACCTGGTTAAGGTGAAACTCCGATACTACCTTTGGGAGGAAAACTTCAGATTGGGGCGAAGGACGACTTTGTCCTCATGGAAGACCAAGCAGGGACACTCCACTGAGAGCGCTTGCTGCTCCCAAATCCTTCTTACTGATGTGATGGTCACCAGGAATGCCGTCTTTCACAACAGGTTCAAAAGGCTAGCCCATGGGCATTGCCAGCACCAGCAGTAAGTCCCACAGTGGGGATGGTTCATGCACCACAGGGGACAGGTGGATCAGGCCCTTGGAAAAGAAACCAACCAACCTCCTAGGCCACTGTCAGCTTACCAGCCCATGCCCGGTAAGCAGAGATGAATGCCAGGTGCACCTCAAGGGTCATCACTCACAGTCCCAGCTGAGAGAGGGACCAGGGATAGTCCAAGATGCTCGTCACAGGGCAGGCTAGGTCAGGGGATTAAACCCCTTACTTTTGCACCAAATGAAGATCCTCTTCTATGTAAGAGCATAACACTGGAAAGTCGACTTTCCAGGAGGCTACCTCAAAATGTAGCACTTCTCCAAAAGACCCAAGGCCTGGACCTTTAGCTACCCTGGAACCAGACTGTGAGGTGCAGGGACTGCAGGTCCGGTGCAAGACTTGTCCCTATTGCCTGGCCAGCAGATCTGGGTGGAGAGACCACCGCCATGGAGACCTGCTCCTGAGGCTGAGGAGATCTGGGTACCAGAACTGCCAAGGCTAGTCTGGAGCTATCAGGATCATCCGTGCCTTGTCCCTCGGGGCTTTGACCACTACCTTGTCGATCAAGGGAAAGAAGGGGAAGGTGTATACAAGACCTGAGGTTCAGGGTCTTGTGAAGGCATTCCCAACAGTTTCCCAGACTGTGGGCAGAAAACAGCCTCAGTTTGGTGTTCTCCCAGGAGGCAAACAGATCCACCAGAGGCATACTCCACAGTGAGAACAGGTGGTTCATCACATCCTGATTTAGGGACCACTCATGTAACATCTCTCCTACCTGGCTAAGAGTGTCTGCCAGCTAACTGTTCTCTTCTGCGACATGGATCACCAGGAGATCTGCACCCAGGCTGCACATGACAGCCTAGGTGCAAAGGGTCTCTCGACACAAGGGAAGGGAGTGAATTCCAACCTGCCTGTTCTGGTAGAACATGGTCGTGGTGGTGTCTATTTCGACCTGCATGACCTGACAATTGACTAGAGGAGTGAACTCTCATCAGCACAAGTTGCACTGCATGAAACTCCAGCAGATTTATGCGGTGACAGGATTCCCTGGGTGACCAGAGCTCTGTGGTCTCCAAGGTGCGCTCCCCACTGCACCAAAGACGTATCCATTGTGAGTGTGATGGTCAGTTCTGGGCAGGAAATAAGATTCCTTTCTCCAGGTGTTTGGGGATCAGTCAGCACTGGTTGGCATCCCACATTGGATAGGTCACTATGACCGGCTGGCCCAAGTGCCCTAGGCACTAGAATCACGTGACAGTCCAACTCCCAATTGAGGTGGTGCATCTGCCAGCCTGACCAATGGACTATGGTGATACAGGATGCCATGTGCCCCAAGCAGCCTCAGGAAATCCCAGACAGGACACAAAAGCCCAGCCTGAAATGATCGGGCACAGGAGGTAAGATCCAGTGGCCGGTCTGCAGGTCTTAGCCTGCAGGGAGTCTAGTTCTGCCCTGATTAACGTGATCACCTGCATGAGTACCAGTTCAGGCCTGTCTGGGCTGACCAACAGGCCAAAGTCTCAGCAGCTCTGGAGAGCCAGATCTCTGGAACTCTCCACAGCCTCTATGGAAGGACTGGCCGGCATCCAGTCGTCCTGGTAGACACAAACTGACACCTAGGCAACGCAGGTATGCTGTTACCACCACCAAAAACTTGGTGGAGACCCTGGGCATCAAAGAGAGGCCAAAGGGTATGACTTGGAACTGATACAGGATCCCTTCCACTCAGAACTGGAGGCACTGGCGGTGGGACGGACAGTCTGGGATGTGGATGAACACATCCTGGAGGTCTACGGGGCAAAACCACATGTTCTGCTCCAGCAACTAAATGACCAGATTCAGAGTGATCCAGAACTTGTGTTTCTGCATGAACTGATTCAGATCATGCAGATCCAGTAGGGGACACCAGCCTTCAATCCGTTTCAGGACCAGGAAATACCTGGATACATAATCCTGAGTGGCCCGGGCATCTGGGATATGGGCCATTGCCCCTTTTGCAAGGAATTGAGCAATGTCCTACAACACCATGGACTGTCAAGGTGCATGGAGACAGTAAGGCTGGTCAGCTTCAAAGTCTAGAGGCAACCCTCTGCCCCATTATGTTCAACACCCACTTGTCCATTGTGACAATGGACCAACGTGGCAAGAAGTGACACAGTTGACCTCCTACAGAAAGTGAAGAGAGGGACAGGACAGGTGGAGGGATGACACTCCCCAACCCATCACTAGGCAGCTTTTTTTTGTCGGTGGGGGGCCCCATCAGCAGCTGCAGCTGGAGGGGCACCACCACCACCAAAATCCATCCCACCTTTTTTAGGCCTTTGGTCCCTGGACTTGGGGTGACAACCCTAGTACTGCCCCTACTGGGGCTGCTGCTGTGGAGGCTGTGACTGGAAGGACCAATACTGAAAAGCCTGCCTCTTAAGTTTCTTTTTCATGTCCTTCTGGGACAATGTTAAAGAATGGAGGCAGTCCAGAGGAGGGCAACTAAAATGGTGCAGTGTCTCCAACAGAAGCCATACGAAGAGAGACTAAAGGAGCTTACTATATATACACCCTTGAGGAAAGGGGGGAGGGGGAGACATGATCAAAACTTTCAAGTACCTCAAGGGAGTCAGCAAAGTCCAAGAGGGTAGCATCTTTCAGAAAAAGAGATGTGCAAGAACAAGGGGACACAATTTGAAGATAGAAGGGGGACAGCTCAGGGACAATGTGAGGAAGTATTTTTTCACAGAGAAGGTGGTGGACACATGGAACAGTGGGGGAATTCAAGACTGCATGGGACAGACATAAGGCAATTCTGGTGGGGGGGTTAGGAAGAAGTATGCTGCTGGTTAACTGGATCTGCAGCTTATCCAATAGGTAGGGAAATGGGCAGACTAGGTGGGCCAAGCGGTCCTTATCTGCCGTCAAAGTCTGTTTCTAATCCAGGGTGGCACTGGACTTCTCAAGATGGGCGAGATGTCTTTCCACCCCAGGGTCAAATAGACTGGTGCCAGGAAGGGGACATCGGCCAGCTTGTGCCAAATGTCTGCCGTGAAAATGTAGCCAGGCCCCGAGACACATGGAGATGGCCACTGCCAAGGCACAGACACATTAATCACCCATGTCCAAGGCTATATGGAGCTGGTGTTTAGCTAGTGACTGACCTTGCTCTCTGATGACAAACACCACCGACTGCTGATCAGTTAGGAGGTGAGGAAGAATGGAATCAAAAACTCCCATAATGAGTGACCAAAATTGGCCATCATCAAGGCATGATGGAAACCCTAGGATGCTGCAGCGGACACCATTTTTGTGGCATGGTCAATCTTACAGAAGTACATGTACAGAGGCTTGTCCACATCTAACTAGTATCTGGACTTGCAGAACACTGAAATCAGTCACCAACCCCTCCACAGAGGGGTGGTCAGATAATCCAGAAAAGGACCCAGTAAGGGGACCACATACTTGTGGAACATACAGGTAGGGGTGCTGTGCAGGTTGCTGGACACTGCCAAAGCTCTAGGACCAGTCCTAAAATGGCTTCAGTCATGGGAAAGACATCCCTCAGGGATTCGTCACTATACAAAATGTCCATAAAGGGGTACTTAGCCTGTTTTTGGACTAGCTCAAGGACTCCAATATAAGTAGACACCAGGCCATTCTCAGTAGACAACTCCTCGACTGATCTCTGGTCAAGGAGGAGTGCGCCAGGAAGAGGCCATGGACTTGTGATCTGAGCACTCCTTGGAAAAAAAAAATAGTCCTCAACCACCTCTCACCATGGACCACCCAGGTCATCCCCTGGGGTGATCTGCACCAACAATAGGTCTGGAAAGCAGGTGGCCAGACAGGCTTCCTTGCACCAGCATTCCTCTTCAGCTGCGGCAGCGGCTCCACCTGAAGTGTTTGTGAAGCAGGTGCAGGATATCAATGGCGGCTTCCAGGTGACCACAGGTCAATGGGGTAGAGCCCTACCCTGCCCCATGATGGCCTACTGTTGCCAAAGGAACTCCTTGTAGCACTGGCGCAGTTTGTGATGGTGCCTCTCCTCATCCAAGGACAAGGAGGTTGACAGTGACAGCTCCCAGTTGAGAGAGATCGAGATCAGAAATACATTGACCGAGACCTCGACTAGACAATCGATAGCAAAGGGGGGCCTTCTGGCTGGTTGCGATATACCACATGCCTGCGACATTAAACAGTACATGCATTGAAGACTCAACTGCCGGTGAAGGTTGCTCTCACAGAGGACCAGAAAGAAACAGCGACTGAACCAAGTTCTCTTGAGTGAGGACCAGGAGAAATGAAAATTACGTACCTACCATAATTCCTGATCTTTCTGTGCATCTTCACCATTCATCACCTCTGGGTTCAGGCCGGAGGTCACGACCCCACGGGAGTTTTTTTTTTTTTTTGATGGGCGGAGTCGATGCACCGATGGTACCGCTCTCGAGGCCAACACATTGCGTGGCGCTTGCGGGTTGGCTGTTAGGTGCCGTCTACTCCACCCTCCCACCAGTTCTGAGTCACCATAGAATAAGAAAGGGCTGGGAGGGACAAGGAAGTCCAATGGACAGACAATGGAAAAGTTATACAAACTAAAAGGAGAAATAAATAACGGAGAGGACAGAAAGAGAGTTAGAAATCCAAGGGGATTGGGAAGGGGCCCCAATCTCTGGAAGCGGAAAGAAGAGGGAAGGAGGAAGGGAAAAACTACAAATGGGAAGGGGAAGGACATACCTTGAATCTTTGACTGTCTCCAGACTGTATAGGAACTGCGAAGGAGTAGCCAGAAGGCTGAATTTCCAGAATTCAAGGCACACAATCACTGGCAATAAACTCAGACATGAGCAGAAGCGGCTATTCTGTAAGAAAAGGCAGGATACAGGGTTGTCCTCCCCCTGAAACCACATATAGTACAGTTACGTAAGAACTTACCGTAACAGTAGATCTTTGAGAGAGGCTCTTGCAGTAGGTAATTACATATAGGACTGACGTCGGCAGGCGGCAGGACCCCACGGAAAAATTTCTAGCTAACAGTCCCTGGCAGGGTCCGCCCCCGTCGGGGGACCGCGTCAGATGACGCCGGTATAAAGGGCGGTCCTGGACGCCCGCCTTCAGTTCTTTCCCGCCACAGGCCCGAAGAGAGAAGCAGATATTTCCTCAATGGAAAAGGAGCTGAAAAAGCCTAGGGGGATGGAGGGCGAGATAGAGTATACCTACTGCAAGAGCCTCTCTCAAGATCTACTGTTACGGTAAGTCTTACGTAACTGTACTATCTTACTCGAGAGGGCTCTTGCAGTAGTAATACATATAGGACAGAATCCCAAGCAGTCTGGAACAAATGAAAGGCACGGGAGGAGGAACTACTCGAAGTAGCAAACAACCTGCGAACCTCAAGATAGGAGGCCTTGCAAGACAGCTAACCCAAAGCCTGCTCTACGGCGAGAGGCAATGTCCAAACTGTAATGTTTCATAAAGGTATGGACGGAAGTCCAAGTGGCGGCAGCACAGATGCCTGCCGCAGACACATTCTTGAAACAAGCCGCAGAGGCTGTTACTCCACGAGTGGAGTGACCTCTGACTTGACCCGGTAGGGTCTTGTTGTACTTGTCATAACAGAAAGTGATGCAATGAGCCAACCACTTTGATAGGCATTGCTTGGAGACAGCATTGCCTTCCCTTTTGTGAGCAAAGGAGACGAACAACTGATCAGTCTTTCTGAGATCCTTCATCCTATCGGTGTAGTATCTCAGAATCCTGTGGACATCCATGGTATGGAGCAAGTATTCTCCTTGGTTGGAGTACTGCGTGAAAAAGGCAGGTAGCTCAATAGACTGATTTAAGGTAGACTCCGCTACCACTTTTGGGAGAAACTTAGGATTTGTGCGAAGAGCTACTCGTTCTTTGTGAAAAATCAGATAAGGGATTTTACACATAAGGGCCTGGAGCTCAGAAATTCTGCGAGCAGAAGTAATGGCCACCAAGAAGAGCGTCTTCCACGATAAGAACTTCAAGTCTGCAGAAGCTGCAGGCTCAAAAGGAGGAAGGGTAAGTTTCTCGAGGACAAAGTTCAAGTCCCAAGGGGGGAGCCGGAGTCCGAACAGGGGGCCTAAGATGAAGGACCCCTCTGAGAAAGGTCTTGGATACCTCCAATTGGGCAAATGCTTTATCAGCGAAGGGAACATGGTAGGCTGAAATAGCAGCCATGTGAACCTTCAAAGAGGAGTGACTGAGACCCAGGTTGAAAAGATGACGCAAATAATCAAGCAGAACGGCCACAGGACAGGAGAAAGGCTCCACGTTCCTGCAGGCAGCCCAAATGGAAAATCGCTTCCATTTCATAGCGTAGGTGGACTTAGTGGAGGGTTTTCTAGCCTCCACCAGAATCTCAACCACCTTAGGAGAGACGCCAAAACGGGATTGGGCTAGGTCTGCAGGAGCTATGCATGAAGTTGAAGAGACTGGAGTCCCGGATAGACCAGGGTCCCCTGATCCTGGGTCAGCAATCCTCGAGATAAAGAAAGAGGAAAAGGAGGAACCTCTGAGTATTGTTGTAGAAGAGAGAACCAGATTTGCCTGGGCCAGAAAGGAGCGATCAGAATCATTCTCGCTCCCTCCAATGCAAGTTTCTGCAGCACACGAGGGACCAGAGGAATTGGGGAAAAAGCATAGACGAATCTGTCCTTCCAGTTTAAAGATAGAGCGTCGCTCCAGAAAGCGCCTCGCTCTGAAGCGAGCGAGCAAAAGGTTGGAAGCTTTGCGTTTTGGGAGGAGGCAAACAGGTCTATCTGTGGAGTCCCCCAAATCTGGAAGATGCTTTTTAGAACTTTTTGGTCCAGTTCCCACTTGTGTGGCAGAGCCGAAGAACGACTTAGCTTGTCTGCCAGGACATTGTCGACTCCCGGAACATGGATTGCCGTGAGGTGAAGGTTGTGAAGAGTTGCCCATTCCCAAACTCTCATCGCTTCCCTGCACAGCGGGGTAGGACACAGTCCCTCCCTGCTTGTTGATGTACCACACCACGCACATGTTGTCTGTTTGGACAGCTAGGTGACTGGGAAGGATGTATTGGTGAAGGGCCTGGAGAGCATACAGCACTGCTCATAGCTCAAGCACAGTGACGTGGAGAGCTAACTCCAATCTGGACCATAACCCCTGGGTTCGGTGAGGACCCAAATGGGCTCCCCAACCTTCGCCTGATGCGTCCGTGGTCAGAGTCTGGGCGGGGGGAGGATGAAAGAAGGGGACCCCCCTGGAACAGGTTCTCTTGAACCATCCACCATTGCAAGTCTCTTGTCATCGGCGAGGAGATCAGGACTAGATGATCTAGGTCGTCTACAAGTTGATCCCACTGAGAGCGGAGAGTCCACTGAGAGATCCTCATGTGGAGGCACGCACGCGGAACCGTCGGGATGGCAGCCGCCATAAGCCCCAGAAGGCAGAGCACCGACCTCACCGGAACCTTCCTGCGTTCTGAAAGAAGGGAAATCTGGGACTGGAGGGAGCCCCCTGTCCGAAGGCAGGAAGACCCTGCACACTGTCGTATCGAGGATTGCCCTGATGAACTGGAGTCTCTGGGAAGGGTCCAGATGAGACTTGGAATGGTTGATGGTGATACCCAGACCAGTGAAAACCTGCTGGGTGAGGGAGAGAAAATGCAGGAGTTCCTCCCTGGACGAGGCCACCAGGAGCCAGTCGTCCAGGTAGGGAAAAACCTGAACTCCCAAAGTACGCAGGTGGGCCGCTACCACCGCCAGGCATTTGGTAAAAACTTAGGGAGCCGAGGAAAGACCAAAAGGGAGCGCCCGGAATTGGTAATGGTCCCCCTGGAACGCAAACCTGAGGTACTTTCGGTGCGAGGGGCGAATGGGGATGTGCAGGTACGCATCCTGCATATCCAGTGCACAAAGCCATTGGCCTGGCCGGAGAAGGGGCAAGAGGGTTTGAAGGGAGAGCATCCTGAACTTTTTGTATTCCACATAGAAGTTCAGGGAGCTGAGATCGAGAATAGGTCTGAGATCTCCCGTCTTCTTTGGTACAAGAAAGAAATGGGAATAGTAACCCGTCCCATGAAGGTGAGGGGGGATGGGTTCTATGGCCTGCTTCGCGAGGAGAGCAGATATTTCTTCCCTGACCAAAGGAAGATGGTCCCTTGAGTAAGGGGAGTTCAGAGGGGTGGCGGAGGTGTTTCTGCAGAAACTCTATAGAGTGCCCCTCTGCTATGATCTGAAGCACCCATGAATCCGATGTTATCCTCTCCCAACCCGGAAGGTGGAGGGAGAATCTCCCTCCTCCCGGTTCCTCCGGGGAGTCGGGGCGGTGGGAGAGGGAAGGAGTCAGGTGGTGTGAGGCAGCGCCGCAGCTGGGGCACCCGCTGCTTTTTTGGGCGGCGGGGGCCTGGCAGCTGTGGGGTCCAACGTTTAGTGGCCCGCCTTCCTTGGGGTTTCGCTTGAGGCCAGCTGCATCTGCGAAAAGGACGGCGCTGCGGGGGATGGGGACAGTACATGGAATCCACAGATTTGAGGGCCGTCCCCTTCTCCTGCAAGTCAGTGATGATGTCCTTGACATCACCACTGAAAAGCACTGAACCTCTGAAAGGTGCTTCTTGAATTGCTGACTGCACCTCCGGGACCAGACCTGACACGCGGAGCCATGCGTGACGCCGAAGACTTACGGCGAACGCGGAGCTCCATCCTGCGGTGTCCACTGCACCGTAGGTCGTCCTCAGAATGTGACGACTGGCCGAATGAGCAGAACGGACAAGATCAGCTAACTCCTGCTTGACCTGGGAGTCAGGCAAGGAGTCCATCTTAGATTCCGCCTGGGTAAGGACAGCCTTCTGGTAATCCCCCATATGTGCTTCATAATTTAGGGCCCTGATCCCCAGTGTGGAAGAAGCATAGATCTTCCTTCCACACTGATCCAGAAGGTGAGATTCCTTATCCGGGGGAGACTAGTTCAAATGTTTCGGGTGTGCTGACTGGCCGTGAGCGGCGCTAATCATAACAGAGTCTGCACGGGGGTGAGAGTCTAGAAAATCTACACTCTCCGGAGCCTGGTATAGCCTGTTGGACTTCCGAGGAAGTGGGGCTAAAGCCGACGGTTGTTTCCAAATGGTGGAAACAAGGTGGGTATGAGGCTCGATCCAGGGTGGCACTAGAGTAGGGGCCGTAAGGGGCAAGTCCAGATGTTCGGCGAGTTTAACCCACTGAGGATCTGGCTCTAAGGAACGCCACTGATGGACTTCCTGGATCTTCCTGAGCAACTCCGTGAAGGAAGGATCCTCCGGAGGAGACTTCGGAGGAGTCCTCGGCCAGGGCTTGGACGGAGAGCGAGCCTCGTCGTCTTTCTCGGAGCATCCGTCAGAGGAATCCGAGGAGTCCGAGAGAGAAGAAGAAGAAGAAGAAGAAGAAGAATTTGAAGCAGAGTAAGACTCCATAGCTCGTCTAGGGGGTGGAACGGGTTCCTTAGGGGGGATCCCTGGACGCGTGTCCTGCCCCTCTCTGGATCCAGAGAGGAGAGCTCGGGAATCCGGAGGTGGAGAGGGAGTGTGCCGTCTGGGGCATATGGGAGCCGGAGGTGGCACCATTGCCGTGAGGCGGCTCTCGACTTCCTTGGTGAGTCGAGCCTTGGCCTCAGCCCACCAGGAGGCCAGAGTCTGCTGAAGATCCACCGCCGGCCTGGGTGGCGGTGGAGGAGGAGGAGGAGGATAGTTGTACGGATTATATCCGTGAGTATCCGTAACCTGGCTGCGGGAATACCAGAGCTAGGTACTGCGGCGTCAGTGGGGTTGGCGCCGGGTACTGCGGCGCAAGATACTGTGGACCCGGGTAAACCGTCGTCGGATAGGATGGCGGATACCCAGGTACCGGAGGAGCTCCTGGAGCAGACGGCCCAGTAGGGAACTCCATGGGCGGATTAACCGTGATAGGCCAGTGGGGTGGAGGGCCTGATGGGAGAGAAATATCTGTCGGGGCCAGCGTCGACGGAGCTGGTGTCAGGGCCGGCATCTGGGGGGCCGGTTTCAGATCCGGTTCTGTAGGAGGAGGATCTGATGGCGGAAAAGCATCCCGAGCATCACCTGGGGACGGAGGAGATAAGTCCCCGGGGTCAGGCAGGGGGGACTCGGGCTCCCCGGACGGCAGCGAAGGCTGCGGGGAACCTGGAGCGACAGGCGATGAAGGTCTGTCGTGGCTCCGGCGCCCTAGCGACGCCGGAGGAGCCGGCATGCCACTTAGGGCCGACCCCGCGGACGCCAGGAGGAGCCGCGTCTCGACTTAGGGGTCCCTCGCCGGAAGTGGGCCGAGGGTGGGAAGCGGCCCGGTCCGAGGGACACTGCCGCTGCCGCCCAGGAGGGTCAGGCGCCTTAGCGGCCTTCTCTCGGCGGACGTCGGAGAAGCCGACGTCCGGCTTATGGAAGACGCCCGCACCAGTAGGCCACAAGCCTGTGGCAGTACTGGGGGCAGAAGCCTCCTTTTGCCCGGAGGCACCCGGCGGGCTCGAACGCAAACCCGACGGGCGGGCCGACGCCTCCTCCAAAGCCTTGGAGGCTGCCGTCGGGCGATCCCCCGGAGGGGACGTTACCTTAGCCGCGGCTCCAGCCGGAGTCGCGGAAGAGGAGGCCTTCTCCCGGTGCCTTTCTTTGTCCCGCTTCTTGTGTCCTTCTGGGGAGGTCGACGCCTGCCTAAGCTTCTGCAACTCCTCCTCCATCGCGGACATCTTCTTTCTAAGGAGATGGGCTTCCAAAGACCGCTGGTGTCGTCTGCGGGTGGCCGCGTTGAAATGCAGGCACTTAGCGACTGCGTGGTCGGGGCCTAAACAAAAAAGGCAGAGGGAGTGACCGTCTTTGTGAGGCAGTTGGGCGCCGCACGAGTCGCACTTATTTTTTGAAGGGGACGACATAAACCGACGTTCACCTGACGAATAAATTGTAAAATACTGATACTTTCGTTAAAAAAACGACGAAGCAACAGGGCTGAGCACGAACTTCACCACGGTAGATGCGACTGACGGCAGGAAAGAACTGGAAGGTGGGCGTCCGGGACCGCCCCTTTATACCGACGTCGTCTGACGCCGGTCACCTGACGTGGGGGTGGTCCCCACCAGGGACTGCTAGCTAGAAATTTTTCCATGGGGTCCTGCCGCCTGCCGACATCAGTCCTATATGTAATTACCTACTGCAAGAGTCCTCTCAAAGTAAGATCTGGCGGAGAGAAACAAAAAGTTTCCTAAATTAATTTGAGGGATGAGTCCTGAAGGACAAGGACTGAGGAGAATAGAGGAAAAGAGAGAGAGAAAAGAAGAGAGGGCAACCACCAACTCCCACCCCAAAAGGGTGGAGCCAAGGCATTGAGGAGAGAAGTGCCCTCTCCCCCGATCTCTCTCCCCTCCTGTCTGAAGGTACAAATTCCCGTGTGCCCAACGTCACCCCGCTCCTGACCAGCAGAAAGGCGGGGAGAGGTCACACAGAGGGAGGGGGACCCAGAGACTGAGGCCCCGGGGGGGATGGAGGGTGGGATTGTAATGAATGGCGAAGATACACAGATAGACCAGGAATTACATCAGGTACGTAATTTTCATATCTTATCTGTGTCAATCTTCACCATTCATCACCTTTGAGTGAGTACCGAGCCCCCGGAAGGGGGCCCTAGACCCTAAAGAACTAAGTCCCTTAGCTCTCAGTGGGTGAGACACTGAGAGGGAGAACTTTTACAGGCCTGGTGAGGCCCGAAACTGGGGAGAGTGAGAAAGGGACCCCCCGGAGGGCGCAGGAGGTTGTCCCGACAGACGATGCCTCACCCTACAGGAGAAAGGATGGGTTCTCTGGTATGTGGAGGAAATCACCCTACGCCGGGCCAAGGGTGACAACCGGGAAAGATGCAGCCATGCCGTCCGCCTAGTGCAGATCGTTGTCCCTACGACCTTGGAAGCTACTTCGCTGGCGTCATAAGATGCCCCTGCTTGGTGCCTTGCTAGCTCCAGGCCACGCGCAGAGTGCGCAATGGCTTGTCTGGTTACCTCCAAATCAGGCATAGAAGTTAGAAGTTGATCTAGCCTGGACCACAGAAACCTATCAAAGGTAGCATGGTGGGCCTGATGAGCAGAAATTGAAAGAAGCAACCATGCTAAGTAGAAAGTCCTCCTCTCCAAGAAGTCAAAATCTGCGGAATCGTGATCTGGGGGCCAGTCATGGTGGAGGGCGCAAAGCCCATTGGGAGTGTCCAGCTGCGTCAGTCTTGACTGAGGATGAGGCATACGACCTGGAGATTCTGGGGGGGCACAATACCTCTGGCTCAGATCCCTAGGGGCTGGGACTCCAGAAAAGGGTCTTTGCCAGAATCGCAATGACGCCTCCTGGAAAGGAGCAGGCCAGGCGGGCACAACCTGAAATTGCCTGGGAAGGTGCGCATCGAATGCTCTGGATTGTACTGAGTGAATGGGGTGACATGCAGGTCCTCCATCATCCTCACGAGGCAACACTGATACTCTGCGAGATCAGCAGCAGTGGATATGTAGACAGAGGGCTTCTCCTTTCGAAGAGGAGGATGAGGAAGTGGACGACCTCTGAGATCCAGAGGTTGGCTGCTCTGGGGAGGGCGGAACACCTGCTAGTCCATGGCCCTGATGTACGTAGGGAAGTGAGCAGCAGCAGCACCCCTGAATTGCTCCAGGAAAGAGAGGTCCTGTAGGACCAAGAATGCCTGGGAGAACAAGAGATTGTGACAGAGGAGTGGGGGCAAAGCCAACAACAGAAGGCGACCATCCTCTGTCCGGGCAAGAGAGTGCACCAGGAGCCTCAAGGGAAGAAGGTGCTCCGGAAAAACCAACAGCTGATCAACCATGCTGGAACTGCCTAGGCTGTGCCCTGACGATTCCCCCGTGAGGTGACCGGGACTGTGGAATTCCAAAAGGATGGTCCCTACCCTCCAAAGACCAGGGCCCTCTTGAGAAGACCGAGAAGGAAGGACGGGGGTCCGCACTACGACTCTGTCCCGGAAAAGGATCGCCGCATCAAACCCTGACCCCTCAGAATCCAAAAGCGCCATCCTTCTCGCCAACACCAGCCTAGGCAGCTCACAGCCCTAGTCAGTCCCAGAGGGGACCACCCAGGGAGTAGCACCATCCCCTCCCGTGGGTGCTCCGGTCGGGCCTAAAGTTGGGTGATCCAGGTACACCACCTGAGGGGACATCCCAACTGAGGGGCAGAAAACCCTCCGAGCCCAGGTTGCAGGGCAATAGTGGACTGCACTAGCACCTGCTGGTCAGCACCCCTGACCCTAGACTCAGGGGCTACCGCCCGCTCCTCAGAGGGAGGCTGGCTCTGGTCAGCAGAGGAAACTACCAGGGTGTCCACATGGGCCTTCAACTCCAAAGAGTCGGACAGCTGGTCTGAACCAGACTCTGAGTCCGTCTCCGAAGAGGTCGAGACTGAAGTCTGGTGTCAGACCATATGCGGATGCCCTCTCCTGTCTAGGCCGAAGGAGGCGCCAGTCCGGGTGTCCGCACAAGAGCCGATGCTGAACTCCCCAACGGTACTGCGAATGGTGCCGAAGAAGAGACGGCGCCGAGAGCGGTAGCAGAACTGGAGTCGATGCCTACCATGGTGCTGTCCCGACCCACGGCGCCACGAGCGGCACTGGAGTCAGGGACAGCGCTGACAGTTGCACCAACAGCTAAGGACAACCTCTACCATGGCTCCGTGTCCTCACTTGGCGCCGCAAGCGGCACCAAAGCTAGACATGGCGCTGTCCCCAGCCATGGAGCCACGAGAACCAGTCGAAGATGGCACCGTAGAATCTCCCACAGCACAGTCAGCAACATCGGCACCGCGAACGGCAGAGATGGTGCCGAGCAGTGGGCTGGCGTGGACCATGGTGCCATCAGGGCCCACGGTGCTGCAAATGGTGCCGAGGCACAAGACGGCACCAGACGGCATCAAGGACAGTGCCAACCCAGGCTTCCCAGCCCAAGGAAACTACACCGGTGAAGCCTTCGCCCCTGAAGGGGCGAGTGCCAGAGAGGTGCCTCCCGCATGCCCCCCAGGGGGAACAGACTGGGCCTCCCGCACCACAGAAGGGACTTCTGCTACGGTGAGGCTACTAGAAGCCCCCCTCCTCTGTGGTCCATATAGAACCAGGAGGGGACTCGGAGGAAAGGCTGAGAGACCACGGCTTGCCCCGACGAGTGCATGCCCTTCCCCCAAAAGTTGGAGGAGCTTGTCCAACTTTCCATGCGTGCTGCTCGATGACACGATGGTCTATGGAGAAGCAGGCGTCACATGAATCCATGTCGTGAAGCGGGCCAAGACACGCAAGACAACAATCATGTTGGTTGGTAACAGAGTACTTGCGGCCACACAGGCACCAACGACTAGGGTCGCCCCGTTTTCAACTATTTCTTGCCCCCGACCGAGACAAGAGCAACAAAAAAACAATTCAAACAAAGACTATGTCGCTGAAAATTAAAATATGGAACCACAGTGGCGAAAACGGAACCAACAGGAAACTATTTGCGGTGTCGAAGACTCAAGAGTCGAGACACGAGAAGGCCTGTTGATAGCAGCTCCACCACGGTACGACCTCTATGGTGGGAGGCGAAAAACTGGTGGGGCGGGGAGGTCAACGCCTAGCAGGGCAACGCGCCCGCGCAGTGCATCAGCCTCGAGGGTGGCGCTCGGTGCATCGATTCCACCTATCCAAAAAATTTTCAAAAAAAAAAAAAAAAAAAGCTCCTTCGGGGTCGTGACCTCCAGCCAGAACCCAAAGGTGATGAATGGTGAAGACAGACACTACTAAAATCTGGGGTCTGTAAGATCCATTCCTCAACCATGCCTGACAACTGGTCGACAGGCTCAAGGAAAATGTCTACAGCCTGCTTGATTGAAGTCGAATGGCTTGGTGTGGGTACAGAGGGCCTGCCCCTCAACTGAAGGGTACTCGACCATCAACTGGTTGGGCGAGCTGAGAGACCAGGAGGACCTTGATCTCTCCCAGGCCCATGAACGGTGCCAGTGGCGCTTGTGCTTGGAACCACAGTAGGCAGGTCTATCCCAGGGTCTGGAGGACATGAATTATCCTCTGGCGCGTGCCCCAGCAGGGAAGAGCACAGACACCAAGGAGGTGTCCGCTGCTGCAGCTGCCACTTTTGCCTCAGCTACAGCCTTCTTGCGGCCCTTAGGGTGGTCCTTTTGACCCTGTTTCAAAGCATACCAAGAACCAGAGCTTCCTGTCCTCGAGGGACTCAGGAAGCATGCTGAGACAATGGCTGTACCCGGCCACATCATGCTGCCTGCCCAGACAATGCATGCATGTATCATGCGGGTCGATGCCTGACATCTTCTGCCAGCACCGAACACAGAACTTGAATCCCAGCTTCCACTACTTCATCGATAATAAAAGAGGGAGTTGAAGGAACCAAGGAAAGAAATCTGAACTAGAAAACTTAAATAAATTAAAAAAAAAAAAAAAAACACAGTTCGCCTATAGCACACTAAATCATAGGAGACAGCCACAAAGGAAGTGACCTGTTCTTCCAGCGGTAAGAAAGATATGATGTCACAGGGCGGAGTCAGGGGATACACTGCCCAGGCGGTGGGAGGAGCTTAGTTTAAAGAGGTCCAGTAAATTAACATACTCCAGTGGAACTGCCAGTGTGTGGATACTGAACCATATCCACGCCCCAGAAATAAGCAATATAAGAATACTAAAGAAAGGAGTGACACCAGGAAATCAATAAATAGTTCAACATTTATTTCAGACTGTCATATTATCCTCACAGTAAGAAACCATGTAAAATGGCTCATGCATTGCACCACGCATGCAACTTGTAACAACAGTGCCTACACTTGGTTTACAACACACATTAGACTGTCCTATGTGGGACACACAATCACTCAGTCTAACCCAGAATCATGTAATCTATCCGAACATGCAGCACACCGCACAGTCCTTGAGTTAGCGCAACTGACTGACCTCTGTGCCGGATCCTAAGAAATGATCGATCAATCCAGCCAGGTTAAAGCAATTCAGAATGCAGGGTGCCTTATGGACTGGCAAATGGTACTACTGAGTCCTTGCAAGTTCCTTTTATTAAAATAATGCATCTTCCAAAAGCCAGATACTGTATTAGCCTTCCAGAATCAACTGCTTATCTGTCTATAGGCAGATACCTACTTTTTGCTAATAAACCAACACCCAAACCTACTGCCAGTGGTAATAGAGGAAATAGTGAGTCACTGAACCCCGCTGGCAACAAATGCCTACACACTGGCGGCAGACAGAAGTTGAAACAGTGGCCTTTCCACCATCTTTGAGCGTGGTGTCAATGCACTTCCTATGAACCATCATTCAAGTTGCTAGACTGTCACAATGACAGTACCCATAGGTTTTATTGTAAGCTGTGATCTACCATAATCTGGGCATGTCTCAAGGTTGCCACCAAACGTGACAGTGTGCGGGAGCAGTCAGTCAAGTCGTTAAGTGACGACACTACAGGGTGTTCAGTTATGATGTATTATGCTACTGCATGTGGACACTTTCCTCTAGTCAGACCCCAGGGTCACACACACTTTATTCCTTAGCAAACTCACACCAGTTGTTTTATTCTCAATGCTCAGTGCTCAGCAAACACAAGAAGCATAGCAGTTATAATGCCACAGTTTGGCCACTGTCCTCAGCAATATATCACTATCTCCTTAAGTAAAGTACTTGGCCTTCAGCCTCGTACTCTATTCACTCGACAATCATTGCTTCTTATAAATACCTAACTGGCAAATTATCACTTAACTAGCAGGCACTGGGTGGATGGTGAAGCACGTGGCAAAGAGAGTTCCACCAACTACCTGGGTAGTTTGGTTATTACAACATACCTGTACACCCTGGACAGCAATGCACTGTGTTTATGAGATGGTTTAAAGGGACACAGACTACCCTCTTAGCCCTCAAAGTGTGTCTGGTTTAAAAAAAAACACATGTTATGATCGGTTACCTTCAGTGGGATTGCTGCTATAAGCTGGTAGTTTGATTCGGATTCCTTTTTTCCTTTTTAAAAGGGAAAATGCAGACTTCCCACCATAATGGTGTTACTATACCAAAGTGTGTTTGTTTACAGTTGTTGATCAACTCTCACTGCATCTTTCCTGGACCTGGAACACCCACAACCCAGTCTAGCCACTCGTGTTGTAGTAAGGGAGAAGATTATTGCATCATGAGTGGTTGCACTGTTTGGGGTGTTCCTAATGTTCAGGAAGGATGCAGTAGGAGTTGATCAGGGATCTGAAACTAAACAAGGCTAATTACACCGTTGGTATGCATTCAATTCTACTAAGAAAGGAATCAGATAAAGCTATCAGCCACCTCCATGAATTTTAAAGAAGGTAAGCAATCGGCTAGAAATAATGTCATGCAAAAAAGGGTTGTCAATGTCCCTTTAAAAAGACACAAGCATTCAAAAGAAAAGGCATTTGAACTGACCTGTGTGGATGTTCAGTAATAACTCCATGGTCATGTGACAATCCCACCAATTAGAGTGCAGAATTTCTCTTATCCATTTTACAAGTAGGGTTAGTATGCAAACTGTATACAATTGTACAAAGGAGGCCAGCTTTCTAAACTGTGATGGCTGGAAGGAGTTCCCTTCATGGAGACCTTGCAGGTGGAAGGAGCTGGGAACTCTCACTCAAAACTGAGGTTATAAGCCCATTTTATTCAGTGTATTTAACCTCTTGGATGCATAAATGAGGGACTGCTCAAAATAAACATGGACAAACGGCCACCGTGGGAACTGCATGGAAAAAGAGGTACTTGAGTCCGATGGCTGGAACTGTGAACAACACGATCTTTAGTCTGAATCCAACTACAGCTACTGGTTCAACGTATGAACTTGAGCAAATCATTTGATCTCCTTGTGCTTCACAGGTCCTAACTGTTCATTATAAAATGAGTAAGAGAAACCAAGACCTGTGAGCAGTCAGATACGACCATGTGACTGTGCATTATTCCACCACAGGCCAGAAATGCTCAACTTTCTGAGCTGCTCAGTTTTTAAAACAAAAATCAGGGCACCATTTTATAACTGCATTAAGGCACTCCAGGGTGTACGTAACTGTGGGATAATGGCACTTTTAGGTGCATGTGGCATGCAGTGTTTCCTCATGCCTCTCTTCCCCAAGGCATATTGTTATCCCACGATAACTCACACCATGTAATACCTTATTGTGTGTAGGCAGGACAAGAGAGATTATTTTCCATATTCCCATTTTACCTATTATAACCTTTTGGAGGCCATCTTACATGTGGTAACACACACCTATCCCAGGAACCACTATTTAATCGTCATTCTCCAGAATAATTAGCCCACACCCATGACACTAGCCAGGCCCAACAGAAATCAGTCAGAAGCAACCCGAATCCAACCACGTTGTCATTTCCAAAGACAATGCTGAGTGTCGAACAGTGGTTGCGATGCAGAGAGCTGAGGTTGACCCAGACGACATCTTTGAGGCAAGACCAGGGACAGATGGGAGTTACTGGGTCAGTCCATTCAGTGGAAGTCGGAGGTGTGGAGCTGCGTCACCAAATCCTAGTGCTGTACAGTGAAGCACTATGAAATGCCAAACTGAGAAATGCTGCACGACTGGGTGAACAAGAAAATTTGAATGCATGATGTTTTTTGTGGATAAAAAAAACCCTCAATGCACTAAATGGCACAGAGTAGTAATTTGTACAGTTACTTGCATAATACTGTTCAATGGACAGAAATAAATCAATTTAACTAAACATGCACTTCTGCTTCCCACTGTGAGGCTTAGAAATGGCATGAGCAGGTCAAACTAAGAACCCTTTATTAAATGTATAGAATACTGCGAACAGAGACAATGTAAGTGTTCCACTATATTAGCACTGTTTTCTGGTATAGAGAGATCCCCATGTCGCAATTTTACACAAGAAATGCTGTGTCTATGAGCAGACAGCGGCATCAAATGGAATACAGAAAACACCCTCCCTACACATGGCACAGTTTCTTTTTTTTTTTTTTAACAAAAGATTACATTTCCTTTTAAAGATCTTTGGGCAGACAGGACTTTTACTTTTTTTTTTTTTTTTTTTTAAACAGCATGAAGAATCTTGTTCTGTACAGGCAAGTAGCAGTTTTATAGCGTGTGTTTGAAGAGCATGCACAGACTGTAGTTAGAGATTATATGGGCAGACCTGGGTGGCCCAAGTACCCTTATTTGCCGTCAGATTCTTATGTTTCGCAGAGAAAAAGTAAGATGCAACAAGGATGGAAATCATTTGGAGGGAACCAGTTTTTGTGCAAAAGGTGCGACCAAGGGATCTGATTGGGGGTAGGGATTTGTGTCCACCCACCAAGTTATATATATAAAAAAACAAACAAACAAAAAAAACCCTTACGATTTTAGCTATAGTTTTACAGTAACATTTGTTCTCATCCAGAAAGCCGAGGTTTGGTTATGGCCCTCCATTTCATTTAGTATCCCTTCCCACATTACGTGAGTTTTCTCGACATCAATGCAGCCTTCACAGATGGTGCATTTTAGTGGTGGGTACCTAGAGTATGTACCTACAGCATGAACACCACACCTTTATAATTACTAAAACCCTTTATTTAGGAGTTAGAAAACATCTCCTTCAAACTGCCACAATATATCCCCATCTAATTAATTTGAGTTTTCTTGTTCTCAGCTGCATAGGAGGCAGAGACTAACTGCAGGAGAGGGAATGAATGTGTAGAACTCCCTCCTAATCAGGAGAGCCTAATTCTGAAGTCATAGAAAAGCTACTGCAGTGGTTTGGTTCACAGTTTTGAAATACAGCACCTAGAAGGAATTTTCTTTCTGTAACTGATCAACCCCCCCCCCCCCGGGGGGTGAACAAGATGTCCTGATTTCAGCAGAAGGTCTTCAAAGAGAGATTACAACATAAGTCAAGCTCTCTGCTACAGTGCACTGCAGTAAACCCAGAGTCTGAATATGCCCTGCTCACCGAGGTGCGGTAGGTACATCTGTGATATGGACTGTGCCTCCATATTCACTGAAAGGGGGTGAAGGGGGTTTATTTTACTCTTCGAAGTGAAATCTCATTCACTCAAACCCTCACCTGCCCACATACATCCACTGCCTCCCCAAGGAACAAATGGCAAGTTGGGTCTTCTAGAAAATCATGATGCATCTTGCAGCCGGACAGCTCAGTGGTCATTAAACTGCACAGAGAGATACAGCATCTGTGGGTGTGCGTTGCTGTGAGACAACAGCAAACCTTGTGAAGTGAGGCATGAGAAGGTGACATAGGCAAAAATTACTCACCTTAGTAATTATGTTTCTTCTAATGGAGCCTTGCGGTATTCTGACAACTGCAGTAATTCCCAACCTTTCAACTGCCCCGGAGAACAAAGAGTTAACTTTCTATGCAGGGCATAGAATGCTGAGCTCGAGCTCGGTTGAAGTCTCTGTCTGGAGTGATTCAAACCTAAACCGTCAGATTCTTACGAGCCCAACTAAACTAAAAATTCTATGTGGAAATTGTAAAAATTCTTACTAGCCAACTGGTTGAAAAAACTTTTGGATTCCCAAGGAAGACTCAAGTCAGGAAACCCAAAAACCAATCTACTATAAATAACAATAATAAATCAGCACCCAAACAAAAACGGACGAGGGTGCAAAAAAAACACCCCTGGGGTGCAACACTGCACCTGCTCACCCACTTCCCAAAAACAGGTTCTGAGAGGGGAGGCAGAGAGGGAGGTCAGAATACAGCAAGACTCCATTGGAAGAAACATAATTACTAAGGTGAGTAATTTTTTCTTCAAACAACATGAAGTCTTGCTGTATTCTGACACTGCAGACTACCAAGCAGTACCTCCAAGGAGGAGGGACAGAACCTACTTTGGGAGTAGGCTCTGAAGTACTGCTGTGCCAAACCGAGCATCACTCCTAGCCTGGATATCCAGAGAGTAATGCTTGGTAAAGGTATGGACCGTTTCCAGGTGGCTGTTGACAAATTTCTAAGAGAGGATATCCCTGGCAGCAGCCAGGGAAGCAGCTATACCTCTTGTGGAATGAGCCCTCAGGCCTGAGGTGGAGTTTTTCCCAGTTTTCACTAGCAGAATTGTATACAAGAGACAATCCACCTGGCAATAGATCTTTTGGTGGCAGTTTGCCCTTTCCCACTTCTCCATAAGTGAGGAACAACTGGAGGGAGTCAAACCTGTGACCCTTGGTACGCTCTATGTAGTAACTAAGGGCTCTTTTGACATCTAAACTGTGTAGCCTTCTCTCCTGAGGAAGAATGATCAGTGAAGAAAACAGGGAGAGACATAGACTGGTTTAAATGGAAGTCTGAAACCACTCTGGGCAAGAACCTTCTATTGGTTCTAAGGACCACTTTATCCCTGTGAAATGAGATAAAATCAGGTTCCACTGACAGGGCTTGCAATTCACTGATACGCCTGGCAGAGGTAATGGCTACCAGGAACACAGTTTTCCAAGTCAAGTACTCAAGCTCTGCTGAAGACATAGGCTCAGAGGGGGGCTGCATAAGTTGAGCAATGCAAACATTCAAATCCCAGGCAGGAGCAGGGTCTCTAAAAGGAGGACTGGTGTGAAGCAATCCTTTAAAAAATTTACAGAACACAGGATGGGAAGATAGTGAGGAAGACTTCCCCATAGACAAAAATGCAGAAACAGCTGACAAGTGTACTTTGAGAGTAGCTGGTCTGAGGCCTAGGCCATTAAGATGGACCATATAATCCAGAACCGTAGGCAATCCAGCAGTGTCTGGAGAAATATGCTTCTTAGAACACCAAATGCTGAATCTTTTCCATTTGGAGTTGTAAGTCTTTCTGGTGGAGGGCTTTCGAGAAGCCTTGAGGATATCCAGAACCCCTTGGGAAAGATGCAGATCTGCAAACTCTAACTCTTCAAGAGCAATGCTTTGAGATTGAGAGACTGAAGATTGGGGTACCAAATCCTTCCCTGAGAGGATGTTAACAGGTTGCAATTCCTGGGAAGAGACAGGGGAAGATGGACTGCTAGGGACAGCAACAGGTGGTACCAGGGCTGTCTGGCCCAGTCTGGAGCAATCAGAATCACCTTGCAAGGTTGAGACCTTATTTTTACCAAAACTTTGAACAGGAGTGGGAAGGGGAGAAAAGTCATACAGAAACTTCCCTTCCCAATTCAGGATTAGGGCGTCCAGAGGGACTGAGCCCAAGACTGGAGGTCTGCAACAAAAGAGAGGGAGTTGGTGATTGTCTGGGGCTGTAAAGTGATCTATCTCTGGAGTGCCCCACCTTGACAAAATCACTTTCAACACCTGAGGGTCCAGGGACCATTCGTGATGGCCCTGAGAAATCCTGCTCAGTGCATCTGCTAGCACATTGTTCTTGCCTGGAAGATGAACTGCTACAAGAGAGGTTTGCAGGGAATAAGCCAGGGACCACAACTTCATGGCTTCCATGCACAAGGCCGTGGACCGAGTGCCTCCCTGCTTGTTGATGTACCACATGGTGGTGGTGTTGTCTGTTCTGACTGTGAGAAAGCTGTTAGAGCCAGAAAAACTGCTCTGAGCTCTAGAAGACTGATGTGGAGAAGGGATTCTTGGGGGGACCACAACCCCTGGGCAGTAAGAGACCCCAGATGGGCTCCCCAGCCCAGGAGAGAAGCATCCGTGGTAAGGACCACTGAACAAGGCTGGGTAACAAAAGGAACACCTTGTCTTAAATTGTCCTGATCCTGCCATCATTGGAGGGCTTGGATCAAGGTCAGTCTCACTGGGATCAGTTTGGTAAGGGAATCCTTCCTCTGAGACCAGAAAGCTCTCAGGTGGAACTGAATATCCCTCATCTGGAATCTTGCCCCTTGGACCACTGCTGTTGAAGCTGCCATGTGGCCCAAGAGCTGGAGGAAATGCCTTGCTGGTCGAGATACCCGAAGGCTGAAGGAAGAAGCTAGTCTCTTACTCGGAGTGTGTCCAGTTCTGCCCCTATAAAGGTAAGAAGCTGGACTGGTTCAAGAACTGACTTGGGAAGGCTGAGAAGAAATCCTAGAGAAGTGAGCACTTGCTGGGTCACTTGCAAGTGAGACTTGACTTGGTCTGGAGACTGACCCACTATTGTGTCGATCCAGATATGGAAAAATGGAAATCTTTTGCCTTCTTGAAAGCCAACTACTGCTAAGGCACTTTGTGAAAACCCTTAGGGCTGAGAGTTAGGCCAAAGGGCACTGCTCTCAACTGATAATGGCCTGAGGCGCACTCGAACCTGAGGTACTTTCTGTGGGAGCACCTGATGGGAATGTGAAAGTAGGCATCTTTGAGGTCCAGGGAGGCTAGCCAGTCCCCTGGCCTTAGAGAGGGAAGGATTATCCCCAGAGTTATCATCTTGAACTTTGGTTTTAAAAGATGTTTGTTTAGATATCTTAGGTCTAGGATGGGTCGCCACTCCCCTGTCTTTTTTGGGGGTCAGGAAGTGCCTGGAGTACAGTCCTTTGCCCCAGTGTAGGGTACGAACTCTCTCTATGGCTCTCAAAGCTATGAGAGAAGAAACCTCTGCCTCTAGGGCAAGGGTTTCCGAGAGATTTGTAAGTGGAAAAGATCTGGCTCTCATCTTTGGAAATTGTTTGAAGCTGAGAACCAGTCCCTGGCTTACTACTTCCAGGACCAACTTGTCTGATGTAATAGATACCCAGTCCCGGACAAAGTAAGCCAGCCTGCCCCCTACTGGAATAGGAGAGTCAACCCGGGCAGGCCCATCAGGGTGTCTGCTTGGCAGGGGCTTTAGGCTGAGGAGCGGATGCAGCCCTGCTCATCCCCCTTCTGCCTCTCCCTCTGAAGAACCCCCTCTGAGAAAAGGAAGAAGAGGCCTGTGCTTGGTAAAAAGGCCTTTGAAAAGGCCTGCCCCTGCCCCTAGACTGCTGCCTTTGAGGAGTTGCCTGCCTTTCCTTGGCCTGAGCACTCCTGTAAGTGGTCCTGTACTCATCCATTTTCTTCATGTAATTCTCTGTCTGCTCCCCAAACAGAGAACTACCCACTACAGGAATATCCATGGCCTTAGCCTGGGTGTCCTGCAAGAGGCTAGTACATCTGAGCCAAGCCATCCTCCGAAGAACCACAGATGTAGCAATGACTCTTGATGGCACATCATTAGAGTCCACAGCAGCATGAAACTGAACCTTAGATGCCTCAATCCCATCTGCAGCCACCGCCTCCAGCTCCTTGGCTAGCTGGGGGAAGGCCTGTTTAGCCAATGCCAGTACAGTGTCCCACCTGGACTTCTGGTACCTGGCTGTATAGGCCATGTAATTCGCCTGCCTGAGTCCCAAAGAAGATGCCATGTACTGCTTCTTTGCCATGGCATCAATCTTCCTGGAGTTCTTGTCAGGGGGGTGTGAAACCAAGGGAATATTTGCCTTGTCACAGGCAGCAGCCTGCACTACCCCAAGATGGCTGCATTGCTGATATAAGAACTCGGTGTCTGAGCCTGAACGTGTATACCTCTTGTCCATTCTTCTATCCACAGGAGGTATAGTGTTAGGAGACTAAGATTTTTTGTGCCTGTTTCCCGAAAGATTTATGGAGGGGAATAGACAGTCTCCTGGACTCTGGGATGTCCATCAGCTCTACATAATCAGGCTCCTCTTGATCTTCCACAGCCTCCTCCATAGGAAGCTGGAGGGTTTCAGCCACCTTTCTGTAAAACAAAGTGAGAAGGGGACTCAGAAAGCCTAGGAGGGGAAACACCTGAAGGTCTGTCTGGGGAGATGTTCGGTTCCACAGGCACATCCAGACCCTCACTTACATCATCATCCTCAAATTCCCCCTTCCTCTTCAAATTGCGGTTCATAAAAATCTTCAAGGGCATAATCTTGAACCGGGGGAACCAACCGAACCGAACCCCTGCCAGAAGGAGCCGGATCGGTCGGAACCGGACGGAGCGATTCCACAATCTGAATCGCTCTGGCTATCTCTTCGGCGGTCGGAACATGAACCTCTGGATCCAAACCGGTCGATTTATCTTTGCGTTTTCTCTTTGTTGGAACCGATCCCTCGGAATCGGCTCTCCTTTTGCCCGAAGAAGTATCACCCTGGTCAGAGGGCACTCCTGGTTTGGTCGAAACCGAACCGGGCTGGCCATCCAGGTCAGCGGACTTCTCGGACTCCTTTTCCCCTCAGTCTACCTAACCTCTTCTCAAGGGTAGATCTGGGAAAGTTTTTACATATTTGGCACTCTGAATCGAGGTGGTCAAACCGCAGACAATAAACACAGGTGGTGTGGGGATCGGCCTTAGCAAAGACCTCCCCACACTCACTGCAGTGTTGAAACCCAGTGGGCCCGGTTTTTTTCTTGGGTTTCTCAGACATGGCCAACCTAACCAAACTTACCCTTTTTTCGGCAACCGCCAGGCAAGACTCCCTTATCAGTTCCTAACTGTGTCACGGGTGTTGGAAAAAAAACAAAACGTTTAAAACACTTTTTTTTTTTTAGAACCGATAAGAACCGGTAACCACACACTAAGTAAACACACAAATTTCACTATCAAATGGCAGTTCAGCTGAACGAGCGCACTTCTAAGTTCAACACAGAAAAAACAGAACAATTCCTATCCTAGTACTCACGGCACCACAGACAAGACTGAACCGACTATGCGAGGAAACTTTTTAGGTTTAAAAAACCGTGAAAACTGGCTTTAACAGACTTTCGAACTGAGCTGAAGGAGGAGAAATCTCCGGGCGACCGTTCAGTAGAGCGGATGATAAAGAATCTGGCGGTTTAGGTTTGAATCACTCCAGACAGAGATTTCAACGAGCTCGAGCTCAGCATTCTATGCCCTGCATAGAAAGTTAACTCTTTGTTCTCCGGGGCAGTTCAAAGGTTGGGAATCACTGCAATTGCCAGAATACAGCAAGACTTCATGTTGTTTGAATCATGGCAAATTTTTTATTTTTGAAGTCGGGTCTTTGAATATCAGTGGAATGTGTCAGAAATACTTAGTTCGATCCCTAAGCCAAAGACTGCATCTCCCATGTCACTGGAGTATGAACGCAACCTAAATATGTACTTCCAGGAAATCGTGACTGCAGTTAGCTCTACCAGGCATCTCTAGAACAGACAACATCATGTGAGCAATGCAATTTAGAGTTTGAAACTTATTTTGGACAAAAAAATTAGCATACATTAAAAATAAAATTAAACACCAAATTATATCCCATATTCACTGGGAATTCCAATCCACGTTTTACTTTAAAAAGGCTGTGACTGGCGTATAGGGGACTAAAAATGCCCCTTTGGGTCAAGCACAAAGGACACAAACTTTTTAATGTAGGCCTTAGCCAAAAACTCAACAAACAAGGAAGGGGTGTATAAATTAAAATGAATACAAACATAATCATCATCAGGACATATCAGTAAACATCTGAGCATCTCCCAAAAGAGTAAGGAATGCAGCCCGTGTTTACTGTTTTATAAATCACAGCATTCTGTGTACAGGGAATCAATAAAAGTTAGAAATATCTGTAAAAAAGTAGGGCCAAAATGCATAAAAATGAGTTCATCCAATAGAAATGGCCAGAGCTAGCTGGCTTTTAAGTGCCCATTTGTGATATTTGGCTTGCCGTTCATCTGGCTGTCCCTCTTGGTCATTATGCAGCTGTTAGCTATTGCCATGTGAATGATGCCATTGGTCCCATTCTTGCTCTCTTTTTCCTTCCCCTCATCTTCTTCATTGCTGTCGTCACTTTCCTCAACATCACTCCGCTCATCCTTGTCAATCTGTGGACCCACAGAGAACAAGTTATTGTCAATCTTAGTATGCCTGAAGCTATATCCAAAGGGGCAGTAGCTCCGCTGAGCTCTGCATGCTAATTTATACAGAGCTTCAATGAATAAAGGCCACTCAACACTGGCACTGGAGCTTGAAAATGCAGACTATTAAATGTTTCTGGCAGGATCAAGCACTCTGTCATCAAAAAGAGACTGTGGTTCTGTTCTTCTGTATGTTCTCCATATATTATCTCACATTACAAAAAACATAACCAGAGTTTGGTGAAATGAAGCAAACCCATGGACCCCGACTCGGCTCTGTGAGTTTGCTTCATTTCACTGAACTCTGGTTATGTGTTTGTGATATGAGGTAATAAACAGAGAACATACAGTTGAACTGAACCAGTCTCTTTTGGATGGCTGACTGCTGGACCCTGCCAGAAACAGTTTATACAGAGGTTGGTAGCCTCAGCAGATAATACAATATGAAACAACCATGCACAGACAAGTCACAAACTACATTCTGTGATATGGCACGAGTTGCTCATCTCCTGGTTAAGATCTAGCAGCTTAACAAAGAGGAAGCACCATGGTCTATTAGAGCACCAGCTTGGGAAACAAGAAGTCACAGGTTTAAACCCCACTAGATCCGAATACTTACTGTGGGACTTTGAACAAGCCACTTAACCTCTCAGTGTCCTAGTCCACCCAGCTGCAGAAAAAGGGTAGAAAAAAAGACCGCACTAGAAATGAAATACTGTACTGCATCTCAGCTGGACTATCATGGGTAAGTAACCTGTGACAAAAATTATCTTAAAATCCTTTTCTGAAATGTACTTCAAATTGAAAACTGAATGACAGACTGATTCTGTGCACCCTGGAGAAAAAGAAAAAAAAGAGGGTACAGTAAAGGCTTCTGGAGTAAAGACAGCAAGGATGGGATCTTTTACACCTTTGTATCTCGCTGTAGTGTTCTTTAGGGCCCAAATGACCAGTTTATTTACCTAGATGACTCTTTTTTTTTTTTTTTAAGCTGCACTTTATCCACTGCTGGGGCAGGTGATCTCCACCATGTCCACTTTAAGAGGGTCCTGGACTTCAGGAGGGCCCATTTTAATAAAATGAGAGAATGCTTCAGGGTCACCCTAGCAGGGCTAGGAGACCCGGGGGCGGTGTGTTGAGAGCCGGTGGGCAACAATAAAAGGGCATTCAGCAAGCTGCAAACTTGTGTCAGGCAGGTTAGCAAAGGCAGAAGAAGAAAGCTACCACTATGGTTCTCTAAAGAGGTAGCAGAAAAGGTTCAAGCAAAACCAAAGGAGGGGGGGGCGCATTTATAATGTACAAACAAACACAGAAAAGAGATAAGGGAGACTTACCAAGAGAAACAAAGGGAGGCAGGGAAGGCAATTAGAAGTACAAAAGCACAAACAGAGGAAAGGATTGCCAAATCAGTGAAAAGGGGAGATGAAACATTTTTCTAGATATATAAGCGAAAAGGCAAAGGGAAGGATGGTAAGACTGAAAGTGTTAAAGTATGGAAGAGGACCACCAAAAAAAAGGGATATATTGAACAAATACTTCTCTGTTCAGTATTCACAGAGGAAGGGTAGGAAACAGACCGAGGACAAGGGTATAAAGGGATGGGAAGTGGACACAAGCCTACTTACAGAAGAAAGAGTACTTAAAGAATTAAAGTTAAAAGTGGACAAGGCAATCGGGCCAGATGGGCTGCACCCCAGGATACTGAGGAAACTAAAAGAGGAGCTGGCTGCCGGCCTGGTGGCACTGAGGGCTGAGGTGCTGGACACCACACGGGAGAAAATGGAAGCAAAATACCGGGACCCAGCAGGACCCATGATGGCCCTGATGGGCCGGAGGATGTACCCCTCCGAGGGGGGAGGTTGTAGCCCCTGCCAGGTCTGCGGCGGTGGAAAAATAACTTGTGATTAAAAAAAACATTACGAGCTGGCTTGACCTCTGACATCCCTTTTCAAACTGTCATTAAGAACAGGGGAGATACTGAGGGATTGGAGGAGGGCAGATTTTAGTTTCATAGTTCATAATCAAGTTCAAAAGACCGAAGTCCATAAATGAACTTGCCACCATTTACTCCTGGCAGTGGATTGTAAGAATTTATTTTCACCCATAAAGGTGTCCAAACTACTTTTAAATACTGACATACTTCCACTCTCTACAACGTGTCTTGGTAGTGTATTCCAAGTGTTAATTCTCTGAGTAAACCACTGACTCTTTTTGACAGTATTATTCATCTCTCCAATGAGTCTTGATTTATATGACCTTGTGTCCTTATAATGATGTGTATTTTTATTTAGACCAATGAGCTCAAATAATTCTGGGTTATTATAGGCCTTGAAGGTCAAACATAGTTCTCCAGGCGGCCCATGAGCGCGAGTTAGTTTCCGCTTACGAGCGTAACGACCCGGGTTGGGGATTCAGCCCGGGAAGCTGGAGGGCCGGCTGGGGAGGAGGGGCTTGAGTCCCAGGGACTGCCTGCTTCTCCGGGGAGGGGGGATTCAGAGCCCGGGCGCTTGACTGTCCCAGGTGGAGACCTGAGGCGAGCAAGGCCGGCGGCAGGAAGAAGGAGGAGCGACGCGGCCAGACGCCGGCGCTAGTGCCTTGACGCCAGGGACACGCACATCGCGAGTCAAGAAGAACACCGGAAAGCACCTGCGGTCCCCCGCAGACGGAGCACTAGGCCCCAACCTCAAAGCCCCTGCCTGCCCAGAGACAGCATCCCAGTAAACTCCAGTGTGTCTCGGGTGTAGGGCCCCCACCCCGTACCCTGCCTGGGGGGTAAACCAAGGCTCCGTGGGGGATGGACTGCTCTGGTCTACAGGCAGGTGAGCGAGGGCTGAAAAGGCCGTAGAGTGTCTCCCGAAGAGAGGGGGACTGCAGGGGGAGAGGAGGGAAAAAAAAAAAAAAAAAAACGTAGTTCTCCCCTTAGACGTCTATAGTTCATTGAATATAATTGTAAATACTGTAATCTATCATGGTATTGCATGCCTTTAACCTCCATAATTTGTTTAGTAGCTTTCCTTTGTACTCTTTCTATTCTCTTTTTAACCTGGATAGAATAAGGCGCACTGAAGGGCGAACAGATGTGGTCCCTCTCCACAAGAGTGGAAATAGAGAGGAGGTAGGAAATTACAGGTCTGTCAGCCTGACATCGGTGGTGTGCAAGGTAATGGAATCACTACTGAAGGAAAGGACCATGGAATACCTCGTCTTTTTACTAATAATCTTGCAAGATCAGAGGCAGCATGGTTTCAAGGGGGGAGGTCCTGCCAGACAGACCTGATTGGGTAACCAGAGTGGTGGATAAGGGAGGAGTGGTGTACATATTCTACCTGGATTTCAGCAAGGCCTTCAACGCTGTTCCACATAGAAGACTGTTAAACAAACTGGAGAGCCTAGGTGTAGGTCCTAAAATAGAAAATGGGTGACAAATTGGCTGGGCAATAGGAATCAGAGGGTGGTGGTGAAAGGCATCCACTTTGGAGTAGGCACAGTGACCAGTGGGGTACCACAAGGATCAGTATTCAGGCTGGTCCTCTTCAATGTCTTTATTAGTGACATTGCAGAAGGGCTGGAAGTGAAAGTATTCCTGTTTGCAGACAACATAAAACTCTGCAACAGAGTGAACACACAGAGAGGGGTGGAAAGAATGAGCAAAGTTCTAAAACAAACAAACAAACAAACACTAGAGGAATGGTCAAGGGTTTGGTAGCTGGGTTTTAATGCAAAAAAAACAAAACAAAGTAATGCCCATGGGGCAAAAGCTTGCAGTGCCAGAAACACTGCTCTGAGTTCCAAGAGACTGATGTGAAGCAGAGATTCCTGAGGCGACCACAGTCCCTGGGTGGCAACATACCAACTGGGGGGAGAGATAGTAATGGTCACAAAGCAGGAAAGGGACCTGAGGTGATCATCTCTGATGACCTGAAGGCAGCGAAACAGTGTGACAAGGCAGGCAGGACACTGGGATGCATAGGTAGGGGAATCACCAACAGGAAGACTTTGGCAATAACGTCCCTGTATAGATCACTGGTGAGACCACACCTCGAGTACTGTGTACAATTCTGGAGGCCCCATCTCCGCAAGGACATAGACAGGGTGCAGGCCGTACAAAAGAGGGCAACCAAAATGGTGCACAGCCTGCATCAAAAGCCCTATGGGGAAAGGCTCAAGGAATTAACTAGGTACTCCCTGGAGGAAAGAAGGGAAAGGGGGATATGACAAACATTCAAATCCCTCACACATAAAAACAAGGTACAAGAAGGAAGCACATTTCTAAGAAAAAGATGCTCAAGGACAAGGAGTCGCACTATGAAGATAAAAGGGGAAGGCTCAGAGGTAATGGAAGAAAGTACTTCTTCACAGAGACAGTAGTGGATACATGGAACAGCCTCCCAGCGGAGCTGGTGAGGGCTGAAACGGTTGCTGGATTCAAGAATGCATAGGACAGGCAAAGAGGGATATTAGAAGTAAGAAGAGTGTGGGGGGGGGGGGCCGGGAATGGAGTAGGGTCGCTGGTGTCAATATAGGCAGGGAAAATATGGGCAGATTAGGTGGGCCAAGAGGTCCTTACATGCCGACAGCTTCTATGTTTCAGTCCAGTCTCCCAGAAGAATGCTCCAGCACTCTCCACTGAAGTTGAGGGACTGCTTTTTTAGTACATTTTTTGCTTTGATTTTAAACACCTATGGATTACCACGCATAAAGTCTACACTCAGCTATATCAGGATTCCCCAGAATTCTTACCTTGCCCACAAAGACGAACTTGTGAACCATGCGCAGGATAAGGTAGCCCCAGAAAACATGGAGCAGCTGCAGGATCATGAGGAGGACATTGAAGAAATAGTATCCAAAGAAAGGCTGGAACTTTTCCATGGAATGGTAGTATGTAGTGTAGATCACCCTATAAGGAAGAAAACATAGATGTTAGAATCACTGTCATTGTGCTTGCATCTATGCCAGAGGAGTGGTAGTGTTCATTTACGCACTCTCCCTCCTAGCCCCTTTACCCTTGCAGCTTCCAACACACAGCAAAGCTCACAAGGGACCACTCTAGTTCTGGGGTTTACCAGGAAGGAAAGGAGCTTCCAAGGCAGTATGAGACTAACTGGATGTAGATGTGGATCAGGACTGTCTAGCCTGTCTGATTTTTCCCCAGTCCCGGTAATCCCACCCCCCTCAACAGAGTGGGGAGAGGATACCCTGTGATGCATCTTGTAGTGAATGGGCTACATGTGGGACTATGCACACCTAGCATCTCCTCTAGCTGCTCAGTACTAACCCTGAGCTGGATGTCTCAACATCAATACGTCATGACATTAGATGCTCAAGTTACACTGGTAGTCACAAGGCCTCCTGTGACACATATTTCTGTCTGCATGCCCCCCTCCCCGGACCACCTGCAGAAGCCTCCCAAACACTCAGAGACAGGAGGCTTCCGCAGACACCCAAGCAGTCTCCGCTGTCTGATGAGTGCAGCCTCAGCTGAGGGCACAAACTTGGGGTTGCTGCCCCGCATGGTAAGCAAATGCACCTACCTTTTATTTATTTTTTTATTTAGTTTTTGCTAACCGGGTAGGTGCACTAGCCATGAAATGATTTTCAGGCATGACCCAGGAGAGTACAACAATCAAAGACAGGTACATAGCACAAGTACAATGAAACTACAATAGCATAGAGTAATGAATACATGCAGCCAGGACAATAACAATCAATGAAATTCACATAGAATATTTAGGCATAAAAAACCTACACAGTCTAGGAGGAGATACCACAACATAGCAGCAAAGAAATATTGTTCATATTAGTCACAACAATGAAGATTCAAATAGGCAGCAAAACAAATGCACCTACCTTTGGGCTACTGTGCACAGGGTTCAATTGGGCATGAACTCACAGGAATTCGGTTCCACTGCCTCTTACAAAACAGAGCGCTCCTGCACCTCAGTCATCTTTCTCCATTGAAAACTACAGGACAATTCCCTCACCTACAAATTATAGCTTCACCCCCCTACCCTTTACAAATCATACGAGGGTTCCCCACTCCTTAACATTTCCAATTAACCATTGAAAACATACATTACCAAACTGATGTACAAAATAAAGGCAGAATGTATGAATATGACATTTTTAGACAAATGTCAGGAATTCATAGAGGAGGCTGATCTGGAGTGTGGATACAGTGTTGAACCACAAGACACATCTGACATGACATTGACACTGAGGTCAGAGCATCACCACTGGCAGATGCCATTACATGCAGGTGTTATGGGGATACTACGAGTCCCAAAGCCTGGCTCCAACACGACTTGCAACAGATGCTCCATACAATGAAACTTGCACTTGGACACTGAAGCATAATTGTAACTGTTTAAGCCAATGTTGTCTTTGAACACAATCTAGTAGCTGAGCTTAAGCAAATGTTTTTCCTTCCTCTGACCATTTAACCATTTTGCTTTCACCCATGACAGACAGTTATAACATTTTGTTTCTCACAAAATACTGCCTGACCCAACTTTAATACCCTAAACACTGGAAAGAATAGTTACTTACCATAACAGCAGATCTTTGAGATGCTCTCCTCCCTTGAGCCACATCATGGAACTGTAAGCCATCAGCGTCAGGACCACCTGGAAAATTCTGCTAGCTGGGGCCACCATGTCAACGTGCATCACTGTTGTCTATTTAACATGTGCGGCCCACCCCCATCACGCCTCAGTTCCCCATCGGAGACAAGCTCAGAGTATTATTGGACCAACAGGGACCAAAGCAAGGAGAAGCAAACCAGGCAGATACGAAAGGATATGGAAACCTGAGTAAATATGCCAAATTCAGGCAAAACAGGAGAACCAGCATGAGCGAGCAGGCAGCATAAGCACCCATCGCCTGAAAAAGGGGGGCGGGGGGAGCTGTAGCTCAATGGAGGAGATTCTCTTGAAGATCTACTGTTACGGTAAGTAAATATTGTATCTTTTTCACAGATATCTTCCTTCATTAAGCCACATCATGGAATGATTCCCAAGCAGTACCAAAGCACCAAGGGAGGAAGGATCAAAGGATGTTGAGTAAGGAGGCCTGCAGGACAGCAAGGCCAAAGTCAGCATGTCCATGAGAGATGATTTCCAGACTGTAGTATTTAGTGAATGTATGAACAGTACTTGAAGTGGCAGCAGCACACACATGGTGGAAACAAGCTACGGAAGTAAACACATGGAAGACGGCTACTGGCGAAAAGAACTGGAGCCAGAACAAATAGTGGAATAGTAGACAAAAATAGTTCAGCTACCCAGTAAATCGACAAAAAGACCTGTAAGCTAGGTCACGTTAAAAAGCTTTTAATAACAGCATAAAAAACATAGTAACATGGCACACTCCATAAACACAGATGTCGTTTCACACTGAATAAAGCGTCGCTTAGATGTGGAAAGCGATATATATGTTTATGGAAATTATTCTATGCTATTAAAAACTTTTAACACATTAACAGGCCGATTTACTAATACCAGTACTATTTTATCTACTATAAATAGCCACCCCATGAGTGGGTAAACACAGACAGGACAGGAAGCTACCTGCGATTCTGGAACAGAAAAAATACGGCAGGCCAACCATTTGAAAAAGACCCTGCTCAAATACAGGACCCCCCAATTCTGGGGAAAAAGCCCCAAATACCTGAGAGGATTTTCTATAATCTAGTACAATGCAGGTACCAATGCAATGTCAGACAGATGCCAAGCATATGCAGACGACCTTCTCCACTATCCGTGGGAGTGAAGAAATAAACTGGAAAATAAATAGTTTGGTTTAGTGTTCGTCTAGAAACTCCCTTCAGCAGAAAACGAGCACTGGTACACAAGGTAACCCTATCATTGTGGAAAACAGGGAAAGGAGGATCTGCAGCCAGAACCTGGAGTTCAGAAATGTGTCAAACAGCCATCATAGCCACTAGGAAAAGTGTCTTCCAAGAGAGGAGGCACGGCTTACAAGTAGCAGCAGGCTCGAAGTGCGGGCAGTAAGGGTCTCCAGAATCAAACTTAAGTCCCACACCAGAACGGGATCCTCGATGTGCGTGTGGTGTGTGTGTGTGTGTGCATAGAAGAAAAATAGCTCTGAGGAACCTGTGAGAAACCTCAAGCTGGGCCACGGTCTTACCATCAGCAAGTCATGAAAAGCAGACACCACAGCCAACTGGACCTTAAGAGGAATATCTGAGGCCCGAGTCCATAAGGGACTGGGGATAATCCATCACCAGACTGACTGGACGTAAAGGGGTCCAGCTGATGGGCAGCACACCACATTGTAAAATGTTTCCATTTCTGTGAATAGGTGTACAGAGTAGATGGCTTTTGAGACACCAGCAGAACAGATGCAATCACTGTGGAAACCCCAAAGCAGAAGAGCTCTACGTCCTCAGAAGCTAGGCACTGAGGTGCAGGGGAACTGAAGGGCACTGAGAGTACCGGGCAGGAAGATGGCCATCTGGAGCATTTTGTGTTCCACAGCCCAGAGCCAGACTCTCACTGCCTCTCTGCCAAGAGGATACAAGTGGACACTGCCTTGTTGGCTTATGTAATACATCACAGAGATGTCTGTATGGATCAACAGCTGATGACCCGGAAGGAGGGTGGCAAAGGCCTGTAGCCCAAGCAGAATAGCCCTCATCTTCAGAGTGCTGCTATGCAGAACCAGATTAAAAGGGAGGAGCCATGGACCTGGAGTCAGGAAGGAGCCCAGACAGGCACCCCATCTAGAACCTAAGGCGTCCATCATCATCATCACTAGAAGAGGAGATGGATGGAGAAAGGGGGATCCTGCCTCAAGGTTTGAGAGGTCCAACCACCACAGCAGGGAATGATGGAGCGAGGGGTCACTTCTATCAAGACACTCTAGCGCGACAGAATGCTGAACCCACTGGGCATGGAGAAGCCATTGTGGAATCCTCATATGCAGACGTGGCAGCAGACAATCATGACAGCAGCAGCCATAAGGCCTATCAGTCATAGGAGGCATCTGGCTGAGACATAGTAGGTGGAAGAAACTAGCCAAGTCTGGGCAACCAGCGTCATAGCATGGTTCGAGGGAAGGAAGGCCCCACCCAACCCCATGTCCAGAACTGCTCCTATGTACTGGAGACGCTGGCATGCAGTGAGAACCAACTTCAGCTCATTCACCAAAGAACAGTTGCCTGGTATGGAGCAGTATGTAAACAATAGCCTCACTTGATGGTGCCTTCAGAAGCAAGTCATCAATGTACAGGAAGACAGAGGCCCTCCCTTCTCAGGGTGGCTGCAACCACTGCAAAGCATTTTATAAAAAGACACAGTGCAGATAATGAACCACAGGACAAGACACAAAACTGATGTGAGCACTGGAGCATAAACCACAGTTATTGTCTGTGGGACTTGTGGATCCTGATATGAGGGTACGCATCCTTCATATGCAGAGCAACCATCCAATTCCTTTGCAGAAGCAAGTCGAGTAGGAACTGTAATGAGACCATTCAAAACCATTTGTATTCGATAATCAGGTTGAGGCCTCAGAGGTCTAAGATGGGCCATAACTCACCGGCCCATTTTGGTACCAGAAAGTACTGGGAATAATTGCCCAGGTTAATTCTGGCAACTGTGATGGGCTCTAAGGCTCTTTTGCGGAGGAGGGTTTGAATCTCCTGTAACAGGAGTTCAAGATGTCCTGGAGGGTAACAACTGTGTAATGTATGGTGGACCAGAGAGACAGAGAGGAGTTCTAGGGTGTGTCCTCACCAAACCCCTTCCAGCACCCAAGCATCAGCAGTGATCTCCCTCTATTTTGGTAGAAAGAGGGATATTCTGACCCCTACCAGGAATCCCTGTAGTGCAGAGGCTACAGTAAAAAGGGGGGAGGGGAGTCATAAGGCACCGGAAGCATCTCTGATACCAGCACCTTTGGCGAGCCTGTCATGGGCACCGGGAGGCAAAATGGCCTGAGGGGAGGCATGCAGATGTTGGAAGCCACAAAAGGGACCCCTAGAGTAACCTCTGCCAGGGCAGGCATAGGGCCTTGAAAGAAACCCCAGCCCCTATCTCAGGATTTAGGATTCAGTGTGTGCAGAGACTGCAGGGTAATTTTTGACATCTGAAGGTCCCACAGGGCACACTCATCAGTGCCAAAAAGCTGCTTTCCTCTAAAGGGTGCATTAAGGACAGACTACTGGATATCAGAGGCAAAGCCAGCAACACACAACCAAGAGTGGTAATGTAGACAAGTGCCCAAAGCAGGCAAAGTGCAGCTGCATCCAAAGCATCATAAGCAGACTGTAGCAGGTGTTTTCCAGCCTCCAGGCCATTGGCAACAGGCTGCTGGACCATTAGTTTGTCAGGGCCATCCAGCAGCTTGCCAGCTATTGCAGCCATAGATTTCCATGGGCAATTCTGATATTTAATTGTATAAGCCTGGTAACTGGCAATATGGAATTCAAGGGACACAAAAGCGATGTCCTTTTTCCCATGACATCAAGCCTCTTTGATTCCTTATCAGGAGGAAGACAGCTCATATGTTTCAAGCCTCAGACCTTTCATGGGCAGCTACAATAATCATTGAATTCTTCTCTGGTTGAGGAATGATATGGTTTCCCAGAAGGCACAGAATATTGTTTATCTGCCTTCATTGGTACAGCAGGCGGAGCACAAGACCTGCGCCAAGCGGCATGAGTGGCATCCTCCAGAGCCAAAGGGACTATAGGTATAAACATCGTAGGGAAGGCAGACACCTCTAAGAATTAAAAAAAAAAAAAAAAAAAACCTCTTAGAGGAATCCCATCACAATTCCCAGCTGTGACTCGACCTGCCTGAGGAAAGTCTGGAAAGAGGCATCCTCAAGAGCGGACCGAGGAGTGTTCTGCACACTCCCCTCATTACAGGAGGCCAAAATAGAACTGAAGCCCACCACATCTAGGGGGCTCAGATCTTCCTCCCGCTCTTCATACTCCTAATTCATATACTCTGGATTGTATTCAAACTCATCCTCGATGTTGACGGTTATTGGCAGCGAGTCGATGGCCAGAAGAGGCTGTAAAGCGGGAATCGTCAATGGACCTACCATCAACTGAGGACAATCCTTGCCCAGCTTTGAGCCTTGCAGAGGGAAGGCATCAGTGATGGAGTTAATGGCACAAGTTTTTGAAATAGTTCACTTATAAAGCATCTGCGTGTCAATGGACCCCAATGGGGTCGTTCATGACAGAACCGTTGACGGGACAGTGCCAGATGGTTGAATTGGTTGCGAATCCCCCGATGGGGGATTAAAGCCTGTGCCAGAGCCCAAATCTGGTGTCTGAGACAGACAGTCGGGGGCGCGCAGCAGTAGTAGAACCCGAGGTCTTGGCCTGGGATCTGTCTCTTTCAGCTGACTTACATCTCAAGAGGAGAGCAGGACCTTTCTGAAGAGGCATCCTTTTCCTTGTGCCTCTTCTCCTTGTCTAAATGGCAGTGTACATCTGCTGATTTAGCAGATCTGTCCTTCTCAGTGGTCAACACCATGACCGTGGAGAATGGAGAGTTGGGGGGCATGAAGGAAGGGGGTCTGATCCTTGGGGGACAGAAGGAGGAGAGAGCCAGTCAGGACCATGTGGGGAGAAATACCAAGCAAAAAAAATAAAATAATAAGCTAAAGGAGGTAACTGAATGCAGTGAACAGGTACAGCATTCCAAAACCAGGAGCATGCATAGAAAATGCCCTGGAGAAAATTCTTGTTATACACAAAGGAGTGACTAAATGAACACACTCAGAAGACCATAGGGCAGTATTTAAATGCAAAATGTTTACAAAATTCTCAAGGGAGGTCAATATAGTTGGGTAAATTGCTTTGCGAACTTGACAACCAAAAAAATATTTAATTTAGAGATATCAGGAAGAGACAGTTTAGCTGAGAATAAAGAAGACAATAATGAGTACTAGAAGGAACAAGTACAATGAAACTATATACACTGTTGTAAACTTGTCATTTTTTGAAGCTCTGCTTGTCCAATATTAAAGAATAAAGCAGACACGAAATGATAAAAGGCGAGAAGAGAATCCATAGCAATAGCTTTACCAGTTTCCACTGAAAAGTAACTTTTAAGCTTATATACTGTTCCAGTCCTCTGGTTGCTCACCTTACACAGCAGCTTCCCTATATGCTCTGAATAAATAAGAGAGGGGTGCAAAAGTACACCCATATAAATAAAAACAGCAACCAGCTCAATAAGTGAGCCATCCAAGTCGTAAACTAGTAATGGGGAACTCTTTTTTTGGTAGTACTGGAGAGCCAATCATCATGGACTTAGTTTGGAGAAATTTAATCCAAGTTTTACTTTAAATCCTCTGTTTACTCCACAAAAATCAAGATTCAGAAATTCAGTAACTTCAGAAGAACACCCGAAGCTCAAAGATAATCAATCAAATCACTGGTGTATAAAATAGTTACACAATATGTACAGACCTCCGAAACTAGGTTTATAAACAAAGTAACAGGGGTCCTAATATGGCCCCCTGAGGGACCCCACGAGTAACTGGAGTTTGAGATGCCATTATCAGCCCAATCCCAAACTGATTTAACACGACTAAAGAGAACTCTGAATCCAAGAGACGACATTCCTTGAGATTCCCAAAGTTTCAAATTTACAACAAAGTAATTAATGATCAATGAGACAAACGCCTTGGCCAGGTCCTCAAACACAGTCCCCGTTAAATGTCTCTTCCTCCATACCATGGAGAACTGGGTCTGTGAACTTGACCAAGGTGGTATTTGTACCCCTCCCTTTCTTTTTCTTCCATAAAGCATTTTCCCCACAGATGGCAGGGGCAGCTGTTCATCCCTGTCTTATCTCCTCCCAACCAGCCCTGCTGCCCCTGCAACCTAACTGGTCAGACAGTCCCCCATGGCTTGTGCCCTCTCCCATGCTGGGGGCCAGAGGAGGGGGGCCATTCCCCCCTCGTCCACATGTCTAGTCAGACCAGGTAGCCTGTCAGCAAAGCAGGTTGGAGGCAGGGCTTCATTAAGCCCCCACCATCACTTTTCCATTTTTCTCCCTTACTTCCCGATGCCACAATGACACAAAGGATGCATGCGCGTGGAGGCAAGAATGCACTCTAGAACCACGGCCCCCTTTTTCCCCACCCTAAGTCTGCCTCCCAAGGGTTGGCGCTACCACCAAGCCTCCACCTGGTGGCAGCCAATAGTTGGGACAACACACCACCCTGATCCGGGACAGGAGAGCTGACAGGCGGCCGCTCAATCCTCTATCACAACCTTCCCCCCTCCCAACAACCCGAGCTCGTTCCCAAACTCAGGTCATCAGTGTGGTGTCAGGTAAGGCGCCACAGCGCCTCAGTCCTCTGTGTCATCGGGCTGGCATACCCTTCCCCTTTCTTAACCCATGCTGCTGCATACAGAGCAAATTCCACTGATCCAAAATGGCATTTATTTACTTTGACACAATCGTTTCTAAAATCTTTGTCAATGGGTTCAGAATGGAGATAGGCCAAAATCATTAAGACTGCTAGCATTTCCTTTTCTGAGACTGGGACAATATGAGCTAATTTCCAGCTAGAAGGGAACTCCCAAGTTATAAGAGACAGATTAAAGATACTACACAAAGGGGGCCCAATCTGAAGAGCAACCAGTTTAAGAAAACCAGACACCAGTTCATCATCACTGTCCCCACCCTTGTTAGGAAGCCCAATCAACAATTTCAATGCATCCTGCACAGCTATCTTTTAGAAGTACATTTTAGGACAATCAAGTGATTCCGCAATGTATCTGTAGGCTGGCGTTTCGTCTTCTGCTCGATACAGTTTATTATTTTCCATCTGAGTTTCTGATGCTTCTCCATGATGCACTTCTCTGTTCCACGAGTAATGTCAGTCGCAGCATGGTCAGCTTTGGTTCAGACGGTCGTAAAAGTCCAAATCAAAGCCAGCTATGCACCAACATTACTGACAGAATGTGGGAGTGTAACCAGACCCTGACAGCTGTCCTCTGTGGGGAAATTGCTCTGAGACAGGATGTCTGGATGTTCATGCTGTGAGTGGCCTGTCTTAGCTAAGCGCAGGAAACTACAGCATGAATATGCTTAGCTCTGCCACTCCCTCAATATCTTAATATCTTAAGTAAGGGGAAGGTACTTGGGCAGGTTGTTTTTTTCCCGGGGTGAAGAGAAAGAGGAGCAGTCCAGCCTCTCTTGCAATGACTGGGCTTTGAAAGCATGAGGTTCCAGGGATGGTGGCAGGGTCCTTGGGATCAGGTGGCACTGGTCCCCATGTGCCTGGTCTCAACAGAAAAACATCAGAAGCAGCTGGAGGGGTGGAGGCCCCATGGACCTGCTTTAAGAACAGTGGAGACATCAGCACAAAAAGGCACAGCTGGGAGAGTGGTGGGCCACCCTTCAAAGATCACCAGAACTCTCGCGCGGGTTCACTGCTTGTAGCAGTGTGTGAAAGAGAGACAGAGAAGTGTCTGTGTTTGGAGCAAAGTATACATTAACCTTGCTAAACAGAATGCTCACAGCGTAAAGTCCTAGGCAGTTAGTACTGAAACCCCTGGCAGGTAGCTGAATAAATGGGTGTCAGGTAGGAGGGGTGCCTGGCAAGGGTTGGGGTCAGTAAGTTCCTGCCTGCGAGGGGTCAGACATTTTATGTATTTATTAGAATTTCGGATAAATACCTTTGAGCCAATGGCCCTTTTACAAAGATTCCATGTCAGTATACAAAGAATAGAAGTACAGTTTGTGTGAGATTAGCAGGCAAGCAATTTGAATGCAAAATTCAGTACAGAGTATACGTGGTCTAAAAGCTACAGCTAATCTAAATAACAGTTAGAACAACACAATCAAGCATACATTTAAGAATGATGGGTCACAACAACCAATATTTACATGAATTAAAGCTGCCAGAAGAGCATTGTCAAAGGGAAAGGTGGAGTGGAAAAACTGAGTTGCCGCCAGCTGTGCCAGGTAGCGTAGGAAAGTGGAAGAGAGTGGGTGTAGAGGGGGAACTGGGAGGGAGGTAGAAGAAGTGGGTAGGAGGCAAGGATCAAAGACATGGGAGTCTGTTTTTTTTTTGGCCACTAGGGCTCTCAGTGTAGTGTCAAAACGAGGAGTGGAGCAGTCTTTTACTGCTGTGGCCCACTGGCTACAGTCAGCCCCAGGAGCACTCCGATTGGCTCCATATAGCTCTGCACTGTTAATGTTTGATTATATTGTGCTAGACTATGTTTTCTGTTAAAACTGTCTTGTTTGCATTTTATAGCTGAAGTTTTCTGATTTAATGTAAATGCCTGTATTGTGTTCCTCATAAGACCAGTAGCGATCTCAGCACAGGCCTTTGAAACCACCCCCTTCACCTTTTTACGCTAGTATTGTGTTTTAAATAGCCCTGTTATTGCTCACTCAGACTTGGAGGCACTTTGCCCAACATTTTGGTCTGCAAAACCCCCCCCGTTTAAGCCAGTCTGTATTTCTTTTTAGCTCCACGAGCAGCCCCATCCCCTCTGACTTTCTTATTTAATTCTCCTCTGCCTTCTCCTTCCACGTAGTCTGAGAGCCACAGCCGTGGTTCTCTGACGAACCTGACCTGCCAGACTGCCACCCGCAGTCCAGGTCTGAAGCCACCAGCCCCTCACAGAAACGGACGTGCCCTCAGGGACTGATTACCTCCAGGAAGAGAGTCCTAGCTGCCAATTTTTTGCCCCCCCCCTCTTGATTAAATACACATAAACCCCGCCCCAGCTTTCTACCTCACTCCTACTGGCTATTGCCAGCCACGCCTCATTGGTTGTCTAGGTCTTAATTTTCACTGGTCCCCCATCCTCCCACAGGAACCACTCATTTCCCTGGCCCTCTCAAGGAACTGTTGCAAATCCTGTGTTTATTACTGGTAAAAGGAAATATCTCCATGTTAAGAATCCCATCTGCGCCTATCCTTCTCTATAGTTGCCTTATATTACTAAGTTATGCTCTACCCAAAATTTCGGTTTGCAACACGGACAAAGGCCAGTTTCCCTCCTCTATCATCTACCAAGATATAGCCTCCCACATTAGACCATGGCATCCTACATCAGGGACGTCTCCTCTATGGTCATGCCCCTCCTCCCATCAGGACATAAGTATAGAACACGTGCAATTCCCAAGGATGGTATCGGCCCTATCAGTTCTCTATGTTTTATCCCTAGCAAATGGCAATCCTGCCCTTAACACAGCCACCGCTAAACCAATGTATGCTAGAAGGAGTAACAAAAGACTATTTAGCAGGCTAAGACGCCACCTTAAAAAACTACTACTGCTTCTCCTACTCTGTTCGGGAAATGCTGAATTAAACCCAGGCCCACCTATTTCTCTGGACGCCCCTGCGGACCTCCCTCAATATAACGGGATTAGCTTTCTCCATATCAATGTCTGTAGTTTGCTAAAGAAGATTGACTCTATACAGACCTGGGCTCTACATGCATCTCCTGATTTCTTCATGATAACTGAATCCTGGCTCACACCCTTGACCCTGGACAAATCTATCAATGTACCCGGATATATCATCTACCGCTGTGATAGACTGACATGAGGGGGAGAGGTTGCAATATATGTCAAAAGCAAATTCAGAGTCACAGTCTTTGATTGTACCTCAAAGGCTAAGGAATTTGAATGCCTGGTTCTAAAATTATCACTTTCCAGCGAGAAATCACTCCTTATGGCAGCATGCTACCGACCGCAGTCTGGTGACTGGGCACTTCTGCCACACCTTCAAAACCTTTTTGACTCTGCTAATACTGAGTGTATTCTAATGGGGGATTTCAATCTAAATTGGAATGATGACAGCTCTAAGAAATTGAAGGATCTATGTGATGTTAATGGTCTGTTACAAATGGCGACTGCTATACCCAGACCTAACAGAAAAAACCCTGAGCGCAGCACCCGCCTGGACCTTATGCTAGTAAACAAACCTCACAATATCTCGCATACTGGAGTATTCTTCGACAATATAAGCGACCATTGTGCTACTGCCTGCATCAGACATCCTTCCCAAATAAAAACGGCCTCCAAATTCAAACTGAAAAGATGCCTGAAAAAGTTCTGCCAGTACACTTTCCTGAAAGATCTAAGCAACATTCGTTGGCAGGATTTCTATCTAGCCCCCACCTTTAACGAGGCATTTAACATCTTTCACAGCCTCTTACTAGGGCTAATAGACAAACACGCCCCACTAAGACTGATCAAATCAAAAAATAAAACTCCTGGCTGGTTCTGTCCCATCCTTAAGAAAGCACTTAGGGATAGGGACTACTGGTGGAAAAAAGCGAGGAAATCTCACCTGGAGGCCGATTGGTTAGCATTTTGTACCACTAGGAATGCTTGTACCAAGCTAATTAGGTAAGAAAAAGCTCGGTACTTCCAAAAAGAACTAGAAGACAATAAAAACAACTCTGCCAAATTTTTGAACATCCTCAAAGAAGTCGAAGGTCAGTCCACCGCAACACCCCTTCCAAACAAAATTGTGTCTGATGGTATCACCTATACGGGCAAAGCTGATATACTAAAGAAGTTTAATGATCACTTTGCCACTACAGGGCTTGCCTTTGACACCTCACCTATCGGCAAACTTAGCCCGGCAAGAGACTACACTGTTGGCTTCACTGATAACCACAACCATAACCAACTGCATCCCACCCCCCCCTCAGCTTCCTCACAATTACGTTCAAGCAAGTGGAGGACCTCCTCCTTTCTCTGGATACAAAAAAAGAGTGTGGGTGCAGATAATATTGAACCTTACTTCCTAAAACTTGGGCATACCTATCTGACCGCCCCCATTACACACTTATTCAACACCTCTCTGATTCAAGGTGAGCTACCTGTCTCGTGGAAAACTGCCCACATCCTACCATTATTCAAGACTGGGGATCAGAGTGATCTGAACAATTACCGGCCTATTTCTATACTATCCATCCTCGCTAAATTACTTGAAAAAACTGTCAACATCCAACTTAGAGAACATTTGGATTCACAACAGTTGCTAAACCCGGCTCAGTCCGGCTTCAGAGCCAAACACAGTACAGTATTGGCTCTTGCCAAAGTAATTACAGACTGGCAAATTGCCTTGGACTCGAGGAAGCATGTATTTGCCTTCTTCCTTGATCTAAGTCAGGCCTTTGATATTGTGGATCATACCATCATGCTTACTGCACTGAGTAACATCGGACTTGATAGTTCTGCCATTAAATGGTTCACCAGCTACCTAACCAATAGGTTACAACAAGTCAAAGCCATAGGAGATCTGTCCCCACAAAAATCATTGTTACGAGGAGTCCCACAAGGCTCCACCCTGGGCCCTATCCTCTTTGCAATATGCATCAATAATCTGGACTCGCAGCTGGGCACAGCCAATGTGGACTTATTCGCAGATGATACTATCTCTATACCACAAATTCATCCTTGGATTTGTACGATACGCCAGAAGACGAGTCAACCTCAATACAACCTTCTCACTCATAAGCTCCTCCTCAACCAAAAGACTAAAGCAATGATTCTCTCACCAAAGTCTACTTCCGGACGTCCGCATATCACACAGATCCGAACACTCTTAGATGAACCCCTTGAAGTAGTTGATACCTTTAAATACCTAGGGTTCTGGCTGGATAACAAGCTCAACTTTCTGTGCCACTTTAATGAAACCTCGAAGAAACTAAGACAGCGATTAGGTTTATTCTATCGCATTAAACACCTACTTACGTTAGAAGCCAGAATGAGACTTGTACAAACTACATTCCTACCTATACTGGACTATGCCGACTCCTTTACAGTCATTGCCCTTCAATGATGCTAAACAAACTGGACACCCTTTACCACCGGGCTTTAAGATTTATCCTAAATCTACCCCATGGTACACATCACTGTCGTCTATACCAGGTTTCGGGATGGACCTCACTCTCAACTAGGAGAAAAAGGAATGCTCTCCTCTGGTTTTTTAGAGCATTATCTGATAACCTCTCTGCATACATCTCGAACCTCTTCAAATGGGCTAAAGGTTCCTATGGCCTGAGACACTTCTCCATAATCTGCTTCCAGATTCCTAGAGTGAAAACTACCCCTGGCTCAGCAGCAATCAACTTCTCACTTCCATCACTTTGGAACACTATGCAAGACTCATTAAAATTATTCTCATTTCCAAGCATTTTCACATTCAAAGCTCTATTAACGGATCATCTGAAGGAATCATGCAACTGTCAGACGCCGATGACCCCTAAGCCCTGGGTGCCACTCTCAAATCCTACGCCTAAGTATCTCATCCACCCCACATTCCTAACAACAGAAACCTAGGACCTACAAGCCTAGTTCCCTTAATCCGAGATGGCCCTGCCTATTCTCTACCTTTTACCTATTCTGGCCTCCCTCTTGGCTGCCTACTCTTTCATCCCAATTTCTACCCTATTCCTTAATACCTCCTTATTTTTTATCATTCAGGTATGAGCTCTTACTTAGCGGAGACTACATGGGATTGTTGTCACTTCTCATTCCAGTAAAGCTTATCATTATGTACCTTTGCATGTTAATTATGTTGATCGGTATGTATAGGCCCATACTGACTGGCACCTTCACAATGTTTTTTTTTTTTTGCACCGCTGTCCACCGTAATTGTAATCTTATGAAGTGTACTGTATTGTATTAATGCCCAGGTCCACCTTGAAAATGAGCTTGCTCAATGGTGTTTATGCCTGGTTAAATAAAGTGACTGATTGATTGAAAGGCACCGTAGCCTTAATTCCCCCTCCCTATGTGTGAGGGAAGTAATCAAGGCTACAGAAGTACAGGGTCACCTGGAGGAAAAGGAAGGACTGGAGGTGCTGTGGGTCATCCAGAGACAGGAGCTGGGGCTGCTATCCATACAGGGGTGGTGTACAGACCCCCAGCACAGGGAGAGGAGTTGGATAAGGTACTTGGGGAAGCCATCATCAGGAAGGTGAGTAAGGGGGAAGTGTTGCTAGCTGGTGACTTCAAACTGCCATATGTGAATAGGAGCCTTCCGGCTGCAGCTTGGGCAAGGTGCAGGGCCATCCTGGACTCCCTACAAGGGGCTTTTCTCATGCAGCTAGTCAACGAACCCACTAGGGACAGAGCAGTGCTCGACCTGTTGCTTACAAACAGGGACGTCAGTGTGGACGTCGCAGTGAGTAGTTCCCTAGGCACCAGTGATCACCGTACAGTGTGGTTTAACATTAAGACTGGAGCAGAGGCAAACCACATGAGGATGAAAGTCCTGGACTTTAGGAGGGCAGATTTTAAAGAAATGGGAGACTGCCTCAGTGACTGACTAGTGTGGGGTGGGGTGGGGGGAGAGATTGCCAGGAAGGGGTGGAGGAACAATGGTGAAAAATAAGGAGAGCATAATTAAGAATCAGCCTCTGGTTGAAGGAAGTGAGTAAAAGCAGAAGGAAAAAGAGACAGTTATGGTACTCTAGGGAAGTGGCCACGGTAGTGAAGGAAAAGAGGGTGACATTCAGGAGTCGTAAGGAAATGCAGAGGGAGGAACACAGGGATGTGTACCAAGTAAAACACAGGGAAGCAGGTAAGGCAGTGAGGGGAGCAAAGGCACAGACCAAGGAAAGGATAGCCAAAGGGGTAACTAATGGGGATAAGATTTTCTTCAGGTAAAAGTGAGAAGAAGAAAGCAAGGGGAAGGATAGAGAGAGAGAGTACGGAGGGCAGCAGAGGAGACTGTGCAGAAGAGGACCAAGAAAAAGAAAACATCCTGATCAAGTACTTCTGCTCAGTCTTCATAGTGGGGTGGGGTGTGAGAGAGACAAGTTCATTTTCAGAGGAAAGAGTCCTGAAGGGACTTGCATCTCTCAAAGTGGACAAGGCTACGTGACAGGATGCAAGACACTAAAGGAGCTTGGGGAGTAGCTAGTTGCCCTGTTGATGGCTTTATTCAACAGCTCACTGGAATCGAGCATAGTTCTGGAGTACTGGAGCAGAACAGATGTGGTCCCTTTATGTCACAGCAGCAGCAGGAAAGAGGCTAACAACTATATGCTGGTCAGTCTCACCCCAGTGGTGGGGAACTAATGGAAACACTCCTAAAGGAAAGGTTAGAAGAGTACCTTAAATCCAATGGGCAGCAAGATAAAAGGCAGCATGGATTCACACAGCGAGGTCATGCCAGAAATTTGACTGATTTGTTCAACTGGGTGACCAGGGAAATCAATCAGAGGGAGGGCAGTGGATGTGGCCTATCTGGACTTCAGCAAAGCCTTCAATACTGTGCCACATAGGAGACTGATAAGAAACTGAGCAGCCTAAAGGTGGGATCCAAAGTGGTGAATTGGGTTAGAAAATGGTTAACAGATAGGCCAGAGAGGGTGGTGGTTGTTAATGACACTCACTCTAATGATGAAAGAGTGGCACTCAGGGTGCCAAAGGGCTCAATACTGGGACCAGTCCTCTTCAGTGTCTTCATATGTGACACTGCAGAAGAATTGGAAGGGGAGGTATGCCTTTTTGCAGCTGACACCAAAATCTGTAATAGGGTGGACACTCAGGAGTGGTTGGAAAGAATGTGCAGGGATCTCAGGAAACTCGAGAGTGGTCAGCAGCTTGGCAGTTGTCGTTCAATGCCAAAAAATGTAAAATCATGCACCTAGGGCACAGGAACCCAGCAGTGGAGTATTTGGGGGGGGGGCAGGTATAGATAGTCACTAATCAGGAAAGGGACCTTGGGGTTATCATATCTGATGACTTGTAAGTAGCACGGCAGTGGGACAAAGCAGTGGGTACAGCCAGTGGGATGCATAGAGAGAGGCATCTCCAGCAGGAGAAGGGAAGTGGCGTTGCCGCTGTATTGCTTGCTGGCGAGACCCCACCTGGAACACTGTGTCCAGTTCTGGATGCCACACCTCGGAAAGGACACAGACAGGGTGGAGGCCGTCCAGAGGAGGGCACCAAAAACCCTATGAGGAGAGACTCAGGGATCTCAACATGTACACCCCAGAAGAGAGGAGAGAGACAATGAACATGATAGAGACCTACAAGTACCTCATTGGGGTAAACAAGGTGCAGGAGGGGAGTCTCTTTCAAATGAGGAAAAGAACCAGGATCAGAGGGCATGTGATGAGGCCGGAGGGGTGGGGGTAGTCAATAGGGATGTTAGGAAGTACTACTTTATTGAAAGAATGGTAGACATCTGGAACACACTTGCCAGTGGAAGTGGTAGAGGCAAAAACAAGGGCTTTCAAAGCATGCAAGGGATAGACACATGTGAAAAGCATGCATGGGACAGACATAGGTAAATGTTAGTAAACTGGCAGACAGGGAAAAGTGAGGGTCACCGGAAACTAGTTAGGGTCTGCAGAGACAGATCAGGCAAGGACCATGCAGGCAGACTAGGCGGGGAAAGCAGTCCTTTCTGTCGACAAATTCTATGTTTCTACAAGGCACGCATGGCCGGACCAACCATGCTTTATGCACTTAGTAGTAATATCATATGCTAATATGCATTCTATAACTTCTGTTCTACTGGACACACTGAGACATGCATCACCCCAGCTTGCTCCTCAGGCAAGTGCTTGCCCCGCCTCATGAGTGTGCCACTGCACAAATGGTCTTGGGAGCACCAGGGACTCCTGCAAGAGGGCTTAAGAGTTTTGTAGGGTTGAAAGAGACCCAGTAATTATGCAACATGTAATTATGCCCTTTTAATTCAGAGGGTATTCCTGGAACAAATGTAGTCATGGTGTGGGCAAAATTCCCTACAACCAACTGGGTACCATCTGCCCAGTGTACAGAAGCAGCAGTAGACCTGGATGCTCACTAGTGGTGCGGGAGATGTGAAAGCCCCAGGAATACAGTAAAGTAACGTATGGGCATGGCCCACATAAAGAGTGTAATATAGTGTGTGCAAGTACCATCGTGAATGTGAAAGAGAAGATTTATGGCCAGAGAATACCCGGAGAGCTGGGTACCATCTGGCAGCTGCTTAATAAACACTATCATGCTTGATTCCAGCTATAGTCTATGGACAATCTACTTTGTGTGTGGTCTCATGTTAAAGGTGCCCTAGGGTATGGTTATAAGGTGCCCCTGATCCCCACTGCCCCGGACATATGAAGGCAAGGTGACTGGTGCTGGTGCAGTATTGGTAGTCATGGCGTAAGGCTGGCACTCTTCTGGATGAGATGCTATCATATATCCCTGGACATAATAGGGTGATCCGGCCTATACAGACGTTTCAAAGGAGCAGCAGGAAAGCATATGCTGCAAAGCAGACAAAACATAGCCAGGTAGAAATAAAGTGCAGGGCACAGTCATGTCATCAGACCGGACAGTGACTGGGCCCCTATTTAATGGGAAGAGCAGTGTCTAATCAGTTTCCTGCCCCATTTAATTAAAGCCTCCATTGTGATGGCCTGCACTGTTCATCTACGGAACTACGAAGAGCTGATGCTGGTAGTGCTCTTAAGTAACAAATTCATCACAAGAAGTATCCCCACTTCTCTCCAGCAGCCTGTGGTGGCACTTTAAATAAAAGAACTGCATGTCAGAATAAATATTTAACAACAGGATAGCAGATTGACAGACCCAAAGAACTGCTAGTCTAAACACATTCTGTACTCTTCCCTTCAGACACTTACAGTCATAAATCTGTTTTGGATGTAGGCTAATAGCCAAGCCAGAAAGAAGAAAGGGGGGGGCGGTGTTTGGAATTGCTGGGCGAAAATCCAAATTACCTAGATCACTGTTTCTGAAATGAGGCCACCGTTGGCTCATGTGGCTACCAGTACAATTTTCTGCGGCCAGAGTGCTCTTTGAAGTCTCAATTACAAAGGTAATAAAATGAACAATTTCTTACCTTTAAGAACACAGGAGATACATTTCAAGTGAAAATACAACAGGGACTTGATTTGCTCTGCAGTATACTGCAAGAAAGAACATTAGCAGGATCAGGAGTTTGGGGGTAAAACAATATAAGGGGTGAGGCCAGCAGTAAGCTCTGGTGCACACGTTACAGACCCTTTGAGGCCATCAGGATTTGTATCTGGAGAATCACTGATCTAGATGAGAGCGTGATGGACTTGACTGGACACATTTTAGTTGGGGGGGGGGCAGTGTTTGTGTGAATGTAGGGAGAGCTGTGCCCCTAAATTTCATTTTTTATTTCTAACCAGGAGGTAATCTGGGCAAAGGACCTTTTCTGTCACACCTGACAAATAGGTTTCAAACTTTACATACAACAAAGTCTAAAATAGGACACAAGAAGCAGAAAGACATCGGTTCTAGTGTACATCACAGCAGGTGTATTTAGATTGTGCAAATTTATGCCAGCGCAAAGAAGAAAAGCCAGCACTTGAGAATGACTGGGGTGCCACAGTTAAAAAACTATGGCCGGAACCATGCAAAAGTCCATGCACTCACCACACACCCATTTTTGTAGCTTGTTTAAAAAAAAAAAAAAAGTTCCACTGCTTCAAGATGATTAAGTAGACTCCTGTTTTAATAAAACAAGCAGATAAAACTCCAGGCCAGAGACCCGAGTTTGCAGACAGACAGTAGTCTCCCACCAATGTTTAACATGCATTGTAGAGGGACTGTGGGATAATAGATGGACCAGACACCAAACTTAAGTGCAGCACACAATCTCTAGGTGATGTTCATTCAAAATACAGTGGATAACCTTAAGCAATGGCATAACCCTTCTTCAGTACATCAATTTGCAGCAACAGACTATGTATGTCCTTTCTCTGCACTTACCCAGCACCTACTGACACTGATCTCTGAGCTAACCATTTGTAGTGAAAACCCTTCACCCCTATGTGGGCCTTGTTTGCTTGGGTAGTGGGGGCTCAAAAAGATAAAAACAAAACAAGCTATAGACAGAGATCATCAAGGCAGAATCACTGAAAATAAGGTTACCCTAAAGGGCACTGGCAACAAATCAAGTTTCAAAGAAATACAACATCATACATACTTCCATAATGCAAAGCATCATGGGATATATGCAAATCATGACAGTTCAGACCTGTTTAGTTTACAGCAATTTATATGCATTTTAAATAGCACAACTAACTTAATTTCTATAATAGTCACCTAGTACTTTTTACCATTATCAAAAACGCCTAGTGCCATGGTATGTTCAACATTTACAGGTTTCATAAACATAAATTATATACATCAAGGTATTTTATGACATAGTGCTATTACATACTAAATCCAACAACGATAAACACAACCTGTTTTACATACGCTTGGAGGTCACCACAATAAGAAAAAATTACTCACCTTAGTAATCTTGTTTCTTCTAAGGGAATCTTACTGTATTCTGACTTACGCAGTATGGTCTCACCATAGGACTGCCCCAGAGACAAAATGGTTAATAGAACCTATGCAAATGATGGAATGCTAGGCTCGAGCTCGGTTTTCAAACCACTGTCCCTAGTAAACAACCTCTAACCATCAGATTCTTACGAAGCATGCACTAAGCAGTTTCCGACTAATGGAATTGACAATAATAATAATATTAATAATAATAACAATAACAACAACAACCATAGAACCCTCCCTGAACCAGAAATGACAGGAGAATAACATAGGGAATTATCCTTCTTTCAACTACTCCAAAAACCTGGCAGCCTTGAAGACTCAAGTCACAGATGCCAAAATAAAAACAGTATAAACTCCCCAGGTTTGCAACAACTGGCACAGCTGTAATGCAGGGACCTTAGGTTTCAGCAGGGGAGGGAGGGAGCTCAGAATACAGTAAGATTCCCTTAGAAGAAACAAGATTACTAAGGTTAGTAATTTTTTCTTCAAACCCCAGGAAATCTTACTGTATTCTGACTTATGCAGATTACCAAGCAGTGCCTTTGGAGGTGGGCCTATAACATGATTAGGAAACAAGCTCTGCAGGACAGCTGTGCCAAACCTGGCATCACCTCTGGCCTGTACATCCAAACAATGTTTGGTGAATGTGTGGACTATCTTCCAAGTGGCAGCTTTGCAGATATCCACCAGGGGAATATTTCTAGCAGCTGCTAGGGGAGCTGCAGTACCTCTAGTGGAGTGAGCTCTGAGGCCTGCAGGAGGTTCCTTACCTGCTTTGCTATAGCAGAACTGGATACAGGTTGCAATCCACCTGGCAATGGATCATTTTGTGGCAGGTTTTCCTTTTCCCACCTCTCCAAAGCCAAGGAAGAGCTAGGTTTGGTTCTGTCTGTGACCCTTTGTGTGGTCAAGATAGTAGCCGACTGCCCTTTTTACATCAAGGCTGTGCAACCTACACTCACCTGAAGTGGGATAGTTGTAAAAAAGACTGGCAAGGTAATAGACTGGTTAAAATGAAAGTCTGGTACCACCTTAGGTAAGAACTTTCTGTTAGTTCTCAGGACAACCTTGTCCCTATGAACTGCAATATAACCTGGTTCTGTGGATAATGCCTGAAGTTCACTGATCCTTCTGGCAGAGGTAATGGCAACCAGAAATAGTTTTCCAAGTCACATATTTCAGATCTGCTGATGACATGGGCTCGAATGAGCTGAGCAATGCAAATATTTAGATCCCACATGGGGGTGAGCTCCCTGTGGGGTGGATGTACAGTAAATGTAGCAGCCCTTTAAATAATTTTTTGAACACTGGCTTAGAGGCCAAGGAGGAGGAAGAAGCTTTACCTGCCGATAAAAAAGCTGAAACAGCTGCTAAATGTACTGTGAGTGGAAATAGTCAAGCCTGTGGAGTGCAAATGAGCTATATAATCTAAGACAACAGAAATGTCAGCTTGAGAGTGATCCAGGCCTCCGCCCTGGCACCAAAAGGAAAACCTTTTCCATTTACAGGCATATGTCTTCTTAGTGGAGGGTTTTCTGGAAGAAAAAATTACTCACCTTAGTAATGTTGTTTCTTCTAATGGAGTCTTGCTATATTATGACATATGCAGCGAGTCCCAACCTTCGAACTGCTCCGGAGGTGAAAGAGTGAACTTTCCATGCCAGGCATGGAACGCTGAGCTCAAGCTCGGTTGAAAACTCTGTCTGTTGTTCTTCAAACTCAAACGGTCAGATCTTTACGAGCTAAACTCACTAAGGTCCTGTGTGGAAGCTGTAAACCTACACTAGCCAACTGGCTACTAAATATAACACCACATTTTTTGGTCCCAAAACAAAGACTCAAGTCAGGAGACCCAAAAAATGAAAAACACAACACCCAGTCACCCCAAAAAAGGAGGGTGAAAAAAAACAAGGTGGGCATCCACTAAGTGCAACACTGCACTGCCCACATCCCAAAAACAGAGGTTCTGAGAGGCAGGGGGAGGTCATAATATATCAAGACTCCATTAGAAGAAACAACATTACTAAGGTGAGTAATTTTTTCTTCAAACAACATAAAGTCTTGCTATATTATGACATATGCAGACTACACAGCAGTACCTCCATGGAGGAGGGACAGAACCTACTTAGGAAATAGGCCTCCACACAGCTGTGTTAAAACCTCAGCATCACTCCTAGCCTGGGTGTCCAGAGAGTAATGCTTGGTAAAGTGTGAACTGTTTTCCAGGAAGGTGCTTGACAAATCTCTAGAATGGGATGTCCCTGGCAGCAGCCAGGGAAGCAGCTGTACCTCTGGTAGAGTGAGCCCTCAGGCCTGAGGAGGAACCTACCCAGCTTTTCATAACAGAATTGGATACAAGAGACAATCCACCTGGCAATGGATCTTTTAGTGGCAGGTTTCCTTTACCAACCTCACCATAAGTGAGGAACAGTTGGAGGAGTCAAACCTGTGATCCTTGAGTACGCTCAATGTAGTAACTAAGGGCTCTCTTCATATCTGTGCTGTACAGCCTCCTCTCGCCAGAGGAGGAATGGTCAGTGAAGTACACTGGAAGAGAAATAGATTGATTAAGGTGGAAATCTGACACCACCTTAGGCAAGAACTTCCTGTTAGTCCTGAGGACCACCTTATCTCTATGAAAGGAGATAAAAATCAGGCTCCACTGACAAAGCTTGTAATTCACTTATGTGTCTGGCAGAAGTGATGGCTACCAGAAACACAGTCTTCCAAGTCAAATACTTGAGCTCTGCTGAAGACAAGGGCTCAAAGGGAGGTTGCATAAGCTGAGCTATGCAAACATTAAGATCCCAGGCAGGGGCAGGGTCCCTGAATGGAGGGTTGGTGTGAAACAATCCCTTAAAAAATTTAGAGAATACAGGATGAGCTGAAAGAGAAGAGGGTTTACCTGCTGAAATGAAAGCAGACACAGCTACCAGATGCACTTTTAGGGTAGCTGGTCTCAGCCCCAAAGTGTTCAAATGGACCATATAATCCCGGACTGTGGGTAAATCAGCAGATTCTGGGGAAATATGCTTCCCAGAGCACCATATGGAAAACCTCTTCCATTTGGAATTGTAAGTAGCCCTGGTGGAAGGCTTCCTAGAAGCCTTCAATATATCCAATACACCTTGGGAGAGGAGTAGATCAGCAAATTCTAACTCTTCAAGAGCCAGGCCTTGAGATTGAGAGATTTGAGGTTCGGGTACCAAACCCTTCCCTGAGCACAGGTTAACAGATTGTGATTCCTGGGAAGACACAGGGAAGATGGACTGCTAAGGACAGTAGGAGTGGATACCAGGGTTGTCTGGCCCAATCTGGAGCAATCAGAATCACTTTGCAAGATTGAGATCTGATTTTGACTAACACTTTGAACAGGAGAGGGAAGGGGGGAAGCATAGAGAAACTTCCCTTCCCAATTGAGAACTAAGGCATCCAGAGGGACTGAGCCCAACACTGGGGGCCTGGCAAAAAAGGGGAAGTTGGTGATTGTCTGGGGCTGCAAAAAGATCCATCTGCGGGGTGCCCCACCTGGCAAGTATTACCTCCAGGACCAGGGGATCCAGTGATCATTCGTGATGGCCCAGGGAAATCCTGCTGAGAGCATCTGCCAGGACATTGTCCTTGCCTGGGAGGTGAACTGCCGTAAGGGAGGTGTTCAGGGAATAAGCCAGAGACCACAACTTCATTGCTCTGGTGCACAAGGCCGTAGACCTAGTGCCTCCTTGCTTGTTGATGTACCACATTGTAGTGGTGTTGTCTGTTCTGACCTGTACAAATCTGTTCTGAACAGATTTGGAAAAAGCTTGAAGTGCTAGAAAAACTGCTCTGAGCTCCAACAGGTTGATGTGGAGCAGGGATTCCTGAAGGGACCACAGTCCCTGGGTAGTGAGGCCGCCCATGTGAGCTCCCCACCCCAAGAGGGATGCATCTGTAGTAAGGATTAAAGAGTGAGACTGAGTGACAAAGGGAACCCCCTGTCTCAGATTACTCTGATCCTGCCACCACTGTAAGGCTTGGATCAGGATTCGAGTCACTGGGATCAATTTGGTTAGAGGGTCCTTTCTTTGAGACCAAAAGGCTCTCAAATGGAACTGGATGTCCCTCATCTGAAATCTGGCTCCTTGCACCACTGCTGTAGAAGCAGCCATGTGCCCTAAGAGCTGTAGAAAATGCCTTGCTGGCCGAGAGACCTGCAGGGTGAATGAGGAGGCCAGAGAGACCAGGGTCCTTGCCCTGTCCAAAGGAAGGAAGGCTCTGACTTCCTCCGTTTTCAGTTCTGTGCCTATGAAGGTGAGGAGCTGGACAGGCTCTAGAACTGACTTTGGAAGATTCAGAAGGAAACCTAGAGAGGTAAGCAGTTGCTGAGTTATCTGAAGATGTAACTTGACTTGGTCTGGAGACTGGCCTACTATGAGCCAGTCGTCCAGGTAAGGGAAGATGGCAATTTTTTGCCTTCTTAGGTGGGCAACTGCTACTGCCAGGCATTTTGTGAATACCCTTGGAGCAGAGGTGAGGCCAAAGGGCATTGCTCTGAACTGGTAATGGCCTGAGGGCCGCTCGAATCTGAGGTACTTTCGATGGGAGCTTCTGATGGGAATATGGAAGTAGGCATCCTTGAGGTCCAGGGACGCTAGCCAGTCCTCTGGCCTTAGAGAGGGTAGAATAATTCCCAGAGTCACCATTTTGAATTTTGGTTTTAAAAGGTGCTTGTTTAAGTATCTGAGATCCAGGATGGGCCGCCATTCTCCTGTCTTTTGTGGGGTAAGGAAGTACCTGGAATACAACCCTTTGCCCTGGTGTAGGGGTGGAACCCTTTTCACAGCTCTGAAAGCCAGCAGGAAAGAGACCTCTGCCTCCAGGGCAAGTGCCTCTGGTGGATTTGCAGGTGGAAAGGATCTGGTTCTCATCTTTTGAATCTTTTTGAAGCTGAGAACCAGTCCCTGGCTTACTACTTCCAGGATCCACTTGTCTGATGTCAGAGACTTCCAGTCCTGGACAAAGTAAGCCAGCCAGCCCCCTACAGGTAGTTGAGAATCGGCCCTGGCCACCCCATCAGTGTGCCTGCTTGGCAGGGGCTTTAGGCTGAGGGGTGGAAGCAGGCCTGCTTGTACCTAGTCTGCCTCTCCCTCTAAAGAACCCCCTCTGGGCATAAGCTGAAGAGGAGGCCTGAGCTTGGTAAAAAGGCCTATGAAAAGGCCTGCCCCTGCCCCTGGAAAGCTGCCTTTGAGGAGTGGCCTGCCTTTCCTTGGCCTGTGCACTCCTATAGGTGGTCCTATACTCACCCATTTTCTTCATGTAATTCTCTGTCTGCTCCCCAAACAGAGAATTACCCACAACAGGAAAATCCATGGCCTTAGTCTGGGTATCCTGTGACAGGCTAGCACATCTGAGCCAAGCCATTCTGCGAAGTGCCAAAGATGTAGCCATGACTCTTGATGACACATCATTAGAGTCCACTGCAGCATGGAATTGCACCTTAGATGCCTCAATACCATCAGCAGCCACCTGCTCCAGCTCCTTGGCAAGCTGGCCAGGAACCTGTTTTGCTAGAGCCATAACAGTATCCCATCTGGATTTCTGGTATCTAGCAACATAAGCCATATAATTTGCCTGTCTGAGTCCCAAGGATGCTGCCATGTACTGTTTCTTTGCCATAGCATCAATCCTCCTGGAGTCCTTGTCAGGGGGGTGTGAAGCCAAGGGAATATTTGCCTTGCCACAGGCTGCAGCCTGCACTACCTCAACATGGCTGCATTGTTGTGTAAGGAACTCCGTATCAGAGCCTGACAATGTGTACCTCTTGTCCATTCTCTTATCAACAGGAGGTATAGTGTGAGGAGTTTTTAGAATTTTTACTGTCTGTTTCCAAAAGATTTATGCAAAGGAATAGACAGTCTCCTGGACTCTGGGATACCCATCATTTCCACATAGTCAGGTTCCTCTTGATCATCCACAGCTTCCTCCACAGGAGCTGGAGGGTTTCAACCACTTTTTATAAAACATAAATGAGAGGGACTCAGAAAGCCTAGGAGGAGACACTCCTGAAGGTCTGTCTGGGAGATGTCCGGTTCAATGGGCACATCCAGACTTTCAAATCCACATTCACTCTCCTCATACCCTTCCCCCCCTCCGGTTCATAAAATTCTAAATCATACTCTTGAACCGGTGGAACCGGATGAACCGTACGCTTACCTGATGGTGCCGGTTCGGTCGGAACTAGGAAAGCGACTGGACAATTTTAATCGCTTTGGCTATTTCTTCAGCGGTTGGAGAGGAAAGTTTTGGCTCCACACAGCTGATTTCCTTGTCCTTTTTGCTGGAACCGACTCCTCTGAGTCGGCTCTCCTTTTGCCCGAGGAAGTCTCGCCCTGGTCAGAGGGCACTCCTCCGGTTCGGTTGGAACCGAACCGGGCTGGCCATCCGGGTCAGCGGACTTCTTGGCCTCCCTTTCCCTGAGCCTACCAACTCTCTTATCCAGGGTAGCTGCAGGAAAATTTTTGCAAATCTGGCAGTCTGCATTGAGGTGGTCAAACCCCAGACAATAAACACAGGTGGTGTGGGGGTCAGCCTTGGCAAAGGCTTCCCCACAGATACTGCAGTGCTGAAACCCAGTGGGCCCGGTTTTTCTTTTGGGTTTCTCAGACATAGTGCCAGTCCTAACCAAATGTGCCCGTTTATGGCAATCCACCAAGCAAGACCCTCTTATCGGTTCCCAACTGTGTCACGGGTCGTGGAAAAAAACGTAATAAAATCCGTTTTTTTTAGAACCGATAAGAACCGGTAACCACACTTTAAAAGACAGATTAATATATTTCAAAACAACCTGATCGGTTCAAACCGAACCGATAACTGTTTACAAGTTCCACACAGAAGAATTAAATGTAAAAGCTATCTAGTACTTACAATACCACAGACAGAGCTTGAACCGACCGGTTGCGGTTTAAATTTGGTCAAAAAACTGAGAAAATAATACTTTAACCGACAAAATGAACTGAGCAGAAGGAGAAAATCTCAATGCGACTGTTCAGTGAGGCGGAGTAAAGAATCTGACAGTTTGAGTTTGAAGAACAACAGAGAGAGTTTTCAACCGAGCTCGAGCTCAACGTTCCATGCCTGGCATGGAAAGTTAACTCTTTCACCTCCGGAGCAGTTCGAAGGTTGGGACTCACTGCATATGTCATAATATAGCAAGACTTCATGTTGTTTAAAACCCTCAGTATGTCCATAACCCCCTTCTGAAAGGTGCAAGTTTGCATACTCTATGTCCTCAAGAGCCATGCTTTGAGTCTGAGGGATAGTAAGCTGGGGTACATGATTCTGCCCTGAGAGGTGGTCAATAGGTTGTACTTCCTGGGAAGACTCATTGGCTTGGCTACTGATACTGATAGGAGGATGGAGTACCAAGGCTGCCTGGCCCAATCTGGAGTAAAGAGGATCATTGAGGCTGGCTGAAGCCTGAGTCTGTTCAATACTTTCAGTAGTAGGGGAAATTGAGGGAAAGCATACAGGAATTTCCCTGTCCAATCCAACAGAAGTGTATCCAGAGGGATTGTGCCCCTGTTGGGGGGTCTGCAGCAATACTGTGGGAGTTAGAAATTGTCTAGGGCTGCGAACAGATCCACTGAAAATGGTCTATAAGACCTGTCTGTTCAGTGACCATTCGTGATGATTCTGGTTTATCCTGCTGAGGGCATCCACTAGGACATTGTCCTTGCCTGGGAGATGAACAGCTGAAAGAGACACCTTTAGAGAGTATGTCAATGTCCAGATTTTCAAAGCTTCTGTGCAGAGAGGGGTTGATCTTGTGCCCCCTTGCTTGTTTATATAGTACATGGTGGTTGTATTGTCTGTTCTGACCTGCACCACCTTGCCTACCACCTGAATGGCAAAAGACTGAAGGGCCAGAAGAACTGGTCTGAGCTCTAATAGACTGATGTGCAGGAGGGACTCCTGCTTTCCCCAAGTGCCATGAGTAGTGTGATCCCCTAAATGTGCTCCCCACCCTAGGAGGGAAGCATCTGTGTTAAGTATCAGAGAAGGGGACTGCTGAAGGAAAGGTACCCCCTTGTCTGAGGTGTTCCCTTACCTGCCACCACTGCACAGCTTGAATAAGGGTGGCTCTGACTGGGACTAGTTTTGATAGAGTCTCTTTCTTTTGGGACCAGTACTCCCTTAGGTGAAACTGGATGTCTCATCTGAAACCTTGCTCCTGGGACGGTTACAGTTGAGGCTGCCATGTGCCCCAACAGTTGCAGGAAATGCCTTGCCGGTCTGGGGAACATGTGGTGAAAAGACCTGATTATTTGAATCAGGCTGTCCACCCTGTCCTGAGAAAGATAGGCCATCTCTGTTCCTGTATTCAATTCTGCCCCTATGAACTTGAGCAACTGCACCAGTTCTAGGACAGACTCCTTTTGATTCACTAAGAACCCCAGGGAGGAGAGGGTGGTCTGAGTGACTGAAAGAGACTCTCTCACTTGTTGTTGTGACTGGCCTACAATTAGCCAGTCGTCCAGATAGGGGAATACTGACACCCCTAGCTGCCTTAGGTGTGCCACCACGACAGCTAGGCATTTTGTGAACACCTTTGGAGTAGATATTAATCCCAATGGCATTGCTCTGAATTTATAATGGCCTGATGGCAACCTGAATCTGAGGTACTTTCTGTGAGACCTTCTGATTAGGATGTGAAAGTAAGCATCTTTCAGGTCCAGGGATGCTAGCCAGTTTCCCTGCCTCAGAATGGGTAATATGGTGAACAGAGTGACCAATTCAGAATTTTGGTTTTGCTAGATGCTTGTTCAGGTATTTGAGGTCCAGAATGGGATGCCACTCCCCTGTTTTCTTTAATGTAAGGAAGTACCTGGAGTACAGGCCCTTGCCTCTTTGAATGGCAGGGACTGGTTCTACCGCCTGAAGCAGTAGCGGGGATGACACTTCCTTTTCCAGTAGGGTTGTTTCTGATGGGGAAGAGGGCTTGAAAGCCCTTGATCTCATACTTGGTCTGGTTTTGAAGCTGAGGACCAAACCCTGGCCCACTACTTCCAGGACCCACTTGTCTGCGGTGATGCTTTTCCATTCCTGGAAGTAGTGGGCCAGTCTGCCCCCTACTGGTAGTGGGGAGGCGACCCAGACATTCTGCTCAGAGAATCTACTTTGATTGAGCTACTGGCTAGACAGTGGGGCTAGTGCGGCCAATGCCCCTCCTGCCCCTAAAGTATCCCCTAGGCTGATACTGGGGAAAAACTTGGGGCTGAAAAAAGAGCCTGTAAGGAGTCCTGCCCCTGCCACCCCTCAAATGGTGTCTCTGGGGGTTGGCAGATCTCTCCTTTACTGCTGCACTTTTGTAAGCAGATTTGTAATCATCCATTTTTTTCATATATACCTCTAGTTTGTTCTCCAAATAGAGACACAGGGTCACAGGGGAAATCCAAGGCCTTGCTTTGTGTGTCCTGTGAGAGATTAGTGGTTCTAAGCCATGCAAACCTTCTCAGAGACACTGCTGAAGCCATCTGCCTGCATGCAGTGTCATTGGCATCCACTGCCATCCTAAATTGGGTCTTAGATGCTTCAATGCCCCCTCTTAGCCGCTTCTTCCAGGTCAGCAGCCATTGGAGGAAGAACTGACCTGGCAATTTCCAATACAGTGGACCACACAGATGTTTTATATCTGGCTAAATATGCCATATAGGATACCTACTTAATGGCTAGGGAGGATCCTAAGTAAATCTTCTTGGCTAATGAACCCATCCTCCTGGAATCTTTTTCAGGAGGGTGGGAGGCCAGGGATGCCAGCTTTGTCACAAGCTGCAGCCTGTACTACATCTTCATGAGTGGGTTGACCAAACAAAAATTCAGCCCCAGCCTTGTCCACGCAGTACTTTCTGTCCACTTTATCAGTAGGAGGAACAGAAGTGGAATTCTCTAAAATTTTCATGGTCTGCCTCCTCAAAGATTTGTGTAAGGGGAGAAGCAGCCATTTTGATGGAGGGACGTCCATCATCTCCTTATAATCTTCTTCCTCCACATCTACTAGTGATTCCTGAGATGGGAGGTCGAGAGACTGGGCCACTTGCTTCATAAAAGCAAAGTATGAAGAAAAATCTTGATTTCCCTTATTAGGGTATCAGGGGAGATGTCCGGTTCAATAGGCTCATCATAGTCATCGTCCCCGTAATCCTCTCCTGTATCTTCACCAAGATCAGGATCCTCAAATTGTTCCCCACCTTGGGTTATAAAATCAGGGATTTGCGAACCGGGAGTTCGTGGAACCGGCAGTTTTTCAACTGGAATTGGAGTGCTCAAGGATTGGATCATCCTGATAGAGTTCGCGATCACTTCAGCAGAAAGAAAAAATTACTCACCTTAGTAATGTTGTTTCTTCTAATGGAGTCTTGCTATATTATGACATATGCAGTGAGTCCCAACCTTCGAACTGCTCCGGAGGTGAAAGAGTTAACTTTCCATGCCAGGCATGGAACTTTGAGCACGAGCTCGGTTGAAAGCTCTGTCTGTTCTTCAAACTCAAACTGTCAGATCTTTACGAGCAAAACTCATTAAGTTTCTGTGTGGAAGCTGTAAATCTACACTAGCCAACTGGCTACTAAATATAAGAACACATTTTTTGATCCCAAAACAAAGACTCAAGTCAGGGGATCCAAAAATTAAAAACACAACACCCAAACACCCCAAAAAGGAGGGGTGAAAAACAAGGTGGGCATCTACTAAGTGCCAACACTGTACTGCCCACCCACATCCCAAAAGCAGAGGTTCTGAGAGGGGCAGGCAGGGGAGGTCATAATATAGCATGATCATTAGAAGAAAACATTACTAAGGTGAGTAATTTTTTCTTCAAACAACATGAAGTCTTGCTATATTATGACATATGCAGACTACACAGCAGTACCTCCATGGAGGAGGGACAGAACCTACTGAGGAAATAGGCTCTGAAGTACAGCTGTGCCAAACCGAGCATCACTCCTAGCCTGGATGTCCAGGGAGTAATGCTTGGTAAAAGTGTGAACTGTTTTCCAGGTAGCTGCTTGACATATGTCTAGGATAGGAATGTCCCTGGTAGCAGCCAGAGATGCAGCTGTACCTCTGGTAGAGTGAGCCCTCAGGCCTGAGGGAGGAGCCTTACCCAGTTTTTCATAGCAAAATTGGATACAAGAGACAATCCACCTGGCAATGGATCTTTTAGTGGCAGGTTTCCCTTTACCCAACCTCACCATAAATGAGGAACAGTTGGAGGGAGTCAAACCTGTGACCCTTGGTACGTTCTTTGTAGTAACTAAGGGCTCTTTTGACATCTAAACTGTGCAGTCTCATCTCGCCAGAGGAAGAATAGTCAGTGAAGTACACAGGGAGAGACACTGATTAAGGTGGAAGTCTAAAACCACCTTAGGCAAGAACTTTCTGTTAGTCCTGAGGACCACCTTATCTCTATGAAAGGAGATAAAATCAGGCTCCACTGACAATGCTTGTAATTCACTTATGCGCCTGGCAGAAGTGATGGCTACCAAAAACACAGTTTTCCAAGTCAAGTACTTAAGCTCTGCTGAAGACAAGGGCTCAAAAGGGGGTTGCATAAGCTGGGCAATGCAAATATTAAGATCCCAGGCAGGGGCAGGGTCCCTGAATGGAGGGTTGGTGTGAAGCAACCCCTTGAAAAACTTGGAGAATAGAGGATGAGCTGAAAGAGAAGAGGGTTTACCTGCTGAAATGATAGCAGACACGACAGCCAGGTGCACCTTTAGGGTAGCTGGTCTCAGCCCCAAAGTATTCAAATGCACCATATAATCCAGGACTGTGGATAAGTCAGCAGATTCTGGGGAAATGTGCTTGACAGAGCACCATATGGAAAACCTCTTCCATTTGGAATTATAAGTAGCCCTGGTGGAAGGCTTCCTAGAAGCCTTCAAGATATCCAATACACCCTGGGAGAGGTGTAGGTCAGCAAACTAACTCTTCAAGAGCCAGGCCTTGAGATTGAGAGATTTGAGATTCGGGTACCAAACTCTCCCCTGAGCACAGGTTAACAGGTTGTGATTCCTGGGAAGACACAGGGGAAGGTGGACTGCTAAGGACATATGGAGTGGGTACCAGGGCTGTCTGGCCCAATCTGGAGCAATCAGGATCATCTTGCAGGGCTGAGATCTGATTTTGACTAGCACCTTGAACAGAAGAGGGAAGGGGGGAAAGCATAGAGAAACTTCCCTTCCCAACTGAGAAGGAAGGCATCCAGAGGGACTGAGCCCAACACTGGGGGCCTGCAACAAAAAAGGGAAAGTTGGTGATTGTCTGGGGCTGCAAAAAGATCTATCTGCGGGGTGCCCCATCTGGCAAATACTACCTCCAGTACTAGGGGATACAGTGACCATTCATGATGGCCCTGGGAATCCTGCTGAGAGCATCTGCCAGGACATTGTCCTTGCCTGGGAGGTGAATTGCCGTAAGGGAGGTGTTCAGGGAATAGGCCAGAGACCACAACTTCATTGCTTTGGTGCACAAGGCCATAGACCGAGTGCCTCCTTGCTTGCTGATGTACCACACTGTAGTGGTGTTGTCTGTTCTGACCTATACAACTTTGTTCTGAACAGATGTGGAAAAAACTTGAAGTGCTGGAAAAACTGCTCTGAGTTCCAACAGGTTGATGTGGAGCAGAGATTCCTGAGGGGACCACAATCCCTGGGTAGTGAGGTCGCCCATGTGAGCTCCCCACCCCAAGAGGGATGCATCTGTAGTAAGGATTAAGGAGTGAGACTGAGGGGTGAAGGGACCCCTGTCTCAGATTGCTCTGGTCCTGCCACCACTGAAAGGCTTGGATCAGGTTCGAGACACTGGGATCAATTTGTTAGAGGGTCTCCTTTCAGACCAAAGCCTCTCAAATGGAACTGGATGTCCTCATCTGAAATCTTGCTTCCTGCACCACTGCTGTAGAAGCAGCCATGTGCCCCAGGAGCTGCAGAAAATGCCTTGCTGGTCGAGAGACCTGCAGGGTGAAGGAGGAGGCCAGAGAGACCAGGGCCCTTGCTCTTTCCAGAGGGAGGAAGGAAGGCTCTGGCCTCCTTTGTGTTCAGTTCTGCACCTATGAAGGTGAGAAGCTGGACAGGCTCTAGAACTGACTCTGGAAGATTGAGAAGGAAACCTAGAGATCTGAGCAGTTGCTGAGTTACCTGAAGGTGTAGTTTGACTTGGTCTGGAGACTGGCCTACTATGAGCCAGTCGTCCAGGTAAGGAAAGATGGCAATCTTTTGCTTCCTTAAGTGGGCAACTGCTACTGCCAGGCATTTTGTGAATACCGGGCAGAGGTGAGGCCGAAGGGCATTGCTCTGAACTGGTAATGGCCTGAGGCAGTTCAATCTGAGGTACTTTGGATGGGAGCTTCTGATAAGAACATGGAGGTAGGCATCCTTGAGGTCCAGGGACGTTAGCCAGTCCCCTGGCTTTAGAAAGGGTAAAATAATTCCCAGAGTCACCATTTTGAATTTTGGTTTTAAAAGGTGCTTGTTTAGGTATCCGAGATCCAGGATGGGCCGCCATTCTCCTGTCTTTTTTGGGGTAAGGAAGTACCTGGAGTACAACCCTCTGCCCTGGTGTAGGGGTGGAAACCTTTCCACAGCTCTGAGAGCCAGGAGGGTAGAAACTTCTGTTTCTAGGGCAAGTGCCTCTGATGGATTTGCAGGTGGAAAGGATCTGGTTCTCATCTTTGGAAATTTTTTGAAGCTGAGAACCAGTCCCTGGCTTACTACTTCCAGGACCCACTTGTCTGATGTTAAAGACTCCCAGTCCTGGACAAAGTAAGCCAGCCTGCCCCCTACAGGTAGTGGAGAATCGGCCCTGGCCATCCCATCAGGGTGCCTGCTTGGCAGGGGCTTTAGGCTAAGGGGTGGAAGCAGGTCTGCTTGTACCCCGTCTGCCTCTCCCTCTAAAGAACCCCCTCTGGGCATAAGCTGAAGAGGAGGCCTGGGCTTGGTAAAAAGGCCTATGAAAAGGTCTGCCCCTGCCGCTGGAAGGCTGCCTTTGAGGAGTGGCCTGCCTTTCCTTGGCCTGTGCACTCCTATAGGTGGTCCTATACTCATCCATTTTCTTCATGTAATTCTCTGTCTGCTCCCCAAACAGAGAATTACCCACAACAGGAAAATCCATGGCCTTAGTCTGGGTATCCTATGACAGGCTAGTACATCTGAGCCAAGCCATTCTGCGAAGTGCCACAGACGTAGCCATGACTCTGGATGACACATCATTAGAGTCCACTGCAGCATGGAATTGCACCTTAGATGCCTCAATACCATCAGCAGCCACCTGCTCCAGCTCCTTGGCAGCTGGCCAGGGACCTGTTTTGCTAGAGCCATAACAGTATCCCATCTGGATTTCTGATATCTAGCAACATAAGCCATATAATTTGCCTGTCTGAGTCCCAAGGATGCTGCCATGTACTGTTTCTTTGCCATAGCATCAATCCTCCTGGAGTCCTTGTCAGGGGTGTGTGAAGCCAAGGGAATATTAGCCTTGTCACAGGCTACAGCCTGCACTACCCCAACATGGCTGCATTGTTGTGTAAGGAACTCCGTATCAGAGCCTGACAATGTGTACCTCTTGTCCATTCTTTTATCCACAGGAGGTATACTGTGGGGAGTTTTTAGAATTTTTACTGTCTGTTTCCCAAAAGATTTATGCAAAGGAATAGACAGTCTCCTAGACTCTGGGATATCTATCATTTCTACATAGTCAGGCTCCTCTTGATCATCCACAGCTTCCTCCACAGGGAGCTGGAGGGTTTCAGCCACTTTTTTTATAAAATATAAAATGAGGGGGGGACTCAGAAAGCCTAGGGGGAGACACTCCTGAAGGTCTGTCTGGGGAGATGTCCGGTTCAATGGGCACATCCAGACTTTCAAATCCACATTCACTCTCCTCATACTCCTCTTCCCCCTTCTCCGGTTCATAAAATTCCTCTAAATCATATTCTTGAACCGGTGAAACCAACCGAACCATACACTTACCTGATGGTGCCGGTTCGGTCGGAACTGGGGAAAGCGACTGGACAATTTTAATCACTTTGGCTATTTCTTCAGCGGTTGGAGAAGGAAATTTTGGCTCCACACCGGCTGATTTTCTAGTCCTTTTGCTGGAACCGACTCCTCCAAGTTGGTTCTCCTTTGCCCGGAGGAAGTCTTGCCCTGGTCAGAGGGCACTCCTCCGGTCGGTTACAACCGAACCGGCTGGCCATCCGGTCAGCGGACTTCTTGGCCTCTCTTCCTGAGCCTACCAACCTCTTATCCAGGGTAGCTGCAGGAAAATTTTTGCAAATCTGGCAGTCTGCACTGAGGTGGTCAAACCCCAGACAATAAACACAGGTGGTGGGGTCAGCCTTAGCAGAGCGTCCCCACAAACACTGCAGTGTTGAAACCCAGTGGGCCAGTTTTTCTTTTGGGTTTTCTCAGACATAGTGCCAGCCTAACCAAAACTTGCCCGTTTATGGCAATCCGCCAAGCAAGACCCTCTTATTGATTCCCAACCGTGTCACGGGTCGGGGAAAAAAACATAATGAAATCAGTTTTTTTTAGAACCGATAAGAACCGGGAACCGCACTCTAAAAGACAGATTTAATGTATTTAAATCAACCTGATCGGTTCAAATCGAACCGATAATACCGTTTACAAGTTCCACACAGAAATAAATGTAAAACCTATCTAGTACTTATGATACCACAGACAGAGCTTGAACCAACCGGTTGCGGTTTAAATTCGGTTAAAAAAACGAAAAAACTAATACTTTAACCGACAAAATGAACCAAGCAGAAGGAGAAATCTCCGGAGCGACTGTTCAGTGAGGCGGAGTAAAGAATCTGACAGTTTGAGTTTGAAGAACAACAGACAGAGCTTTCAACCGAGCTCGTGCTCAAAGTTCCATGCCTGGCATGGAAAGTTAACTCTTTCACCTCTGGAGCAATTTGAAGGTTGGAACTCACTGCATATGTCATAATATAGCAAGACTTCATGTTGTTTGAAGAACCGCTGTAGAAACCGGTTGTGGTTCCTGGTGCTTTTCTTTTCGCTTTTTCTTAACCACAATGGCTGGTTCAGCAGCCTTATCCGCGGTTCTTTTCTTTGTGGAACTATTGCCCCGTCACAGGGCAGTCCATCTAGTTCACTGGACTGTTCAGTAGCTGGGTTAGCAGCCTTATCAGTCATTTTTCCCTTAGTCTCTTCAAATGCCTTTCAAGGGTGGACTGAGGGAAATTAGCACAGATTTCACAGTCTTGTCTGAAGGTGGTCAGACCCCAGACAGAACAAACAAATTAAATGAGGATCAGCCTTTGCAAACAGTTCCCCGCACTCTGTGCAGTGCTAGAAATCTGTGGGTCCTGTTCTCTTTTTTGGTTTCTGTGACATAAGAAATTCAAACTGAGAACCAAATAGACTTTTTTTCCTCTCCTCGGTTGTTAGACCGTAAAAGAAACCAGACTGTTTAGGTACACAAATCCAGGAGTTACCCTGGTTGAAAAAAGGGACCCACTAACAGGAAATTACTCCGGTAAAAGTTTTGAAAAACTAACCGACTATACCAAGTCGGAATATATCAAATTAACTAAAACAAATATGAAAACAAAGATAAGGGAACTGTCGGTTTCCCCTTGGTTAAAGAACCGGGAAGAAAAACGACTACTCACCCCAATAACTAAAATCTAAACAATTACTACCTGTATACCAAGGACAGTGATAAGAATACCAATAAAAATAAATTTACTGAGGTATAAACTGAGAAAAATAAACTTTCTTCAAGAGATGAAGGAGAGCTCTCTGGAGACGTCTTACTGAGGCAAGCGGAGTAAAGAGTCTGATGATTAGAGGTTGTTTACTAGGGACAGTGGTTTGAAAACCGAGCTCGAACCTAGCATTCCATCATTTGCATAGGTTCTATTAACCAGTTCGGTTCTGGGGCAGTCCTATGGTGAGACCATACTGCCTAAGTCAGAATACAGTAAGATTTCCTGGGGTTTGAACATCCCTGTACAAGGACCTGAGAGGGAAAAGGAAAATTAAAGAGGACACTATAGCATAGTCAAAAAAGGGAAGGGGAGCCCATAGGTGGCCAACCTTATGGACTAGAAATTGTAAAGGATAGATTAGGCTAACAAATAGAAGAACTGTTGCAACAGATTTAAGAAAAAGTCGGTTCTCAAGAGTGACAGGAGCTCCCTGTCACATACATATTGTGTCATTTACTAATGCCAGCCAGAAAGGAAGAACCTGCTTCGGAAAGCGTGTGCTCGGAGACACTACCAGTACAGACTTAGAAATAAGCAGGTGTGCTCTGTAATGGGACCGGCAGACAGTTTTATGTGAAGAACCAGGAGAATGGTATTTGAATGAAGTGCATTACTGTGTGCAGCGGGTGCACTGGCGGGGGCGGGGGAGGGTGTTTAAAAGTGGCGTCTTGACATCAGGAACAGGGAAACAAAAGATGAAAATTAGGCAGAATAATTTGTTTTAAGCCTTACAAACTTTGCACTATTGTACTTGATCAATGCGCTGCACTTCAAGAGAACCACTAGACCACCAGGTATCTGCTGACATACACTGATTCCGATGACAAAATGAAAACAACAGTTTTCAGCTGCTTATGCATAAAAAATAAAATCATGACCTTACATACTGAATATAACTTGATTACTGTTATAGCATCAAATGGCATAATAGGATCTGAATAAACAATTATGCTGCATACACACATTTATGACATGTATTCCCAATCAAACTGAATTGCATCTGTGAAACGCATCATTTCTGTAACTGTCAACATCAAGGTTTCTGTAACTGCATTAACTTTGCTTGAATAAAGATGAGCTTAACAAATCATTACCTTATATGTGTATTGCTAAAATAATACAAATGTTAGAGAGCAACTGTTGTGCTCTCTTCTAAATCTCCCCCAAGAAACACAAACAGCCCTTACCTGCCCCCAAATTAAATCCTGCAAAAAATTATTTTAGGGAACGAAATCCCAATTAATTGCCCTCATTTCTGTTCTACTACTCAATTTCCATAACTACAGCTGACTGACATTTATTTAGCAGCTCCTATCCCTGGGACTATCGGTTATGTGAAGGGGTTCTCCTGGTGCGTCATGGAAGATGCAACAGTCTCCACCTCCAGCTTGGAAGGCAGTATGATCTAAGTAGTGAACTGGGAAACTGACGCTCACATATTCAAAAACCCACCACAGCCACTGGCCTGTTATGTAACCCTGAACTAGTCACCTGACCTCCTGGTGCTTTAGTTGCTCCCAGATTTAAAATGAGATTGAAGCAAGAGTCCACTGTAAAAGAGATGCAGCCGATAAGCTGAGCTATTCTGAGTAAATTCATTGCAAAATTAAAATTGCAGAGCCACATGCCACACAGCTGTCAGTAACTCTGCTTACAGTATCGAACTAGTGTGAAAAACACATTTTAGCACAAAACTGGTCGAACACATAAATGATGTATTGTGACTGGTTAGCAGTAGCCAGCAACCTAATGGTTAATACTGGTGTACAGGTTCTTTATATCTCTCATTAGGGCCCCCACATCATGCTGTTTATCTGGTGCTGGCCTCTCACCTTTTTACTTGCCACAGTACCGGGTACAGTATAATCTTGAGGACCCTCAAAATCAGCTCAGTGCACCCTTACAGCACACCCTAGATGTCTCTCGCTGCTGAGGCCCTTTCCTGGAAGGCGCCTGGCATTTTTTTGAGAATGCAAAGGATCCAGCACAAGGTGAGCAAATGGTGAGACACAATGTCCCTCGGGCCATATGAATGTGAGTGATGACTGGCTGTCGTTCATTCGTAGCAGATGAACATTTTTATTTTTTAAAGACAAGTTTTACACAGTACTTATGGCAAAATGTGATTTGTAAAAGATGATATTATGATTTGTGTTCTTTATTGTATGATGTTTATGTATAATCTTTGTGACAATTTTGCCTTGGTGTTGCCCTGGAAAACAGGCATTTCATGCTTATGGGCTGTTCCAGTTGAAATCCAAACAAAAAAACAAGTAAATGTGTGAATCTAGTGGAAGTTTTACCCTTGATAAAGAACCCAACCACTGCTCTTCTGTACTGGGCCCTGCAATTGACTCCTGAGGGTGCCTAGCAGTGCCTCGTCACCTGTGCTATCAACTACACGATCACAAGTCCTGGCCTTGACAGGTGTTCCTCCGGTAGCTGGACATCTAAGCCCTCCCACCCAAACAGGAGAGCATCCTATCAGATGCTGAAAGCCCTTTTTCCAAACATGCATGTCTGCTGTCTTGTGCTTGGGGTGCAAAACTGGTCTGCCAGTGTGCCAGGCAGCCCAATGCTGCCCAGTGCCAAGAAGCCATCATGCATTTATTCTCGAACATTTCAACAGTCCTCCCTCATCTGCCAAGCTGTACTGCTTCTGGTAGACTAGACCCTAGTCATACAATAACAGTGTAAACTGAGAGAGTGGAGTCCTTTGAGCTGTGCCCAATCAGCGATGTCCCCAATTTTGCATCAAACATTTCTTTAAGTTCCTTCTAAACTGGGCATCCCTGTCACTTAAGTATTAGAAGTTGCATCATAAAATAATGCAAGCCAAAAGTGTTATAGTGTAGTTCTCCTTAGAAAATGTTTTGAATTACAGTAAGCCACCTACTGTAACATAAAATGATATCACTGATTTTGGACACTTTTCCAGATTTTTGTAAAAGTTGTCCCCGATTTTGAGGCGGGGTTCAGAGGGATGGCGGGCGGCAAACACGAGAGCTGCTGTCTGATGGTTGCTTGATGGATCCATGGGTACATGCCAACAATGTTCATCTCACACCCCCAAAATACCCAAAATGCTTAGCAGTTACATGTGCTGCTGTTCTTGTGTGCCGTGCCAGGTCTCTTCTGGCCAACATTCATAGTGCACAGTGGTACATGTGCAAATGAAACATTAGAACTGGTCAGTTGGTCGGAATTCAGCCCCCTGGCCCCTTCAGAGGAGTAAAGTAGCACCCGTGAGGGCACAAATGATATGCACTTCAGTTGTGTTACCCCATGATCCCACCACTGGGAGCATTTACACCAACAATAAGAAGTGTGTCAAAACACTGGAGGCAGGGGATGTGTTCTCCTTTAATCCACCTATTATAACATGATACACAGATAAATGGAAAGACATCACATCTCTCTCCTTCCATTTCCTTTCCTTTTAAACACAACAAGCAATCCAGTTTCTTTGAAGTAGGAAAGTTCAGTGTTAAACTTCAAACAACTGATGAGATCAGCAAATATGTCAAAGAAAAAAAACTGCCTTGAATGTTTAGTTTAATTATGTTGTTTTATAAAATGGTAAGAAAAAAAATAGAAATTTCATTGGCTGAGTGATGTCACCTGACCTTGCACTGAATCTCTATAAACTCACGGTCAGGTATTGAATCTCATTTTCTTCCACAAAAACCCCACTTAGAGCCATTTTGTAAGTGCAATAAGCCCCTCCATGGTGTTCATCATAGGATTTTAATGCACTTTCCTGGGGCATAAGGACACTACCTTCTGCCTCACACCTTACTACATCCTTGGGTCATGCATTAAATACAGAATAAAGCATGGAGACGTGTGTGATACGAGAATTTAATGCACACCCATGGTGTGGGATGCTACATAAATCCCTGAGAGTGAAGCCCAAGGGTGTTATTAAAGCACCCCACAGAGGGTGTGTGCATTACATTCAAGTTCCACACACTTCCCCATCATTTATTTTATATAATAACTAGAGAGCAATTTTTTCCCAGCCTGACTCGTGTCTTTGTCTGTGTCTTCCTCCTTTTCCTCAGTTACCATTTTGTTTATTTTTAAGTTGCAGTTTTGAATCGCGATCATGATCACACTGACCTTTGCGGTCAGCCAAGGCCCCATTCCTGGTCTCGATGTGCATCACCTGAAGCAGGCGCACAGCAGAATCAACCAGATAGACTGTTAACCAAAAAAAAAAAAAAACTGACGATAAGAAAGCTCAGTCTTGTACTGGCTACTCCTCGGTAATGGAGATACAGAGCCACCATGTTTGTGGAACTGTTCAGCCTGCCTACGTAAAGGAGAACCAAGGAGGGAGCGCCTGATTTTGAGTGACAAAGTGTGTTCTCACTGTAATAAGCCACGTGTTATTACGGTAAATATCAACTGGCTGAACCCAAAGAAAAAATTGCTTGCACATATACAAACAGCGCTACATATAAGATCACTACATACATAGGTGAGAGGGACATATAATCGGCACTATATACACACTACACATATGTTTATTTATTTCAAAAAGTTTCGCCAGGAAAGACATACTGAGCTGAAAATACAGGTTACTCACCTGTAACAGGAGTTCTAGGAGTGGTATATGTTGTTCATCCACACTTATTGGCAGGTTCCTAGCCGCTTGAAATGTTGCCGGAAGGTCTTCAAGCTGGCTCCTCCCACCCACTTGGGTGGTAAAACCCTTGGCTATGCCCCATGATGCCAGATCTAGCCCGCTGGAAGCCAGGCCAAGGTCGGGCCGGGAGCAGTCAGGGATAGTGGACTTGAACAAATACATACCACTCCTAGAACTCCTGTTACAGGTGAGTAACCTGTATTTCTAGGGATGTGGGATATGTTGTTCAATCCACACTTATTGGCAGACTCCTAGCAGTTCTCTGGGAGGAGGGAGGCAAGGCGCGCACTCTACTTAGGGAATAAGGACTTGAGAACAGTCCCAAAACCAGCATCCTGGCGGACTCTAGGTTAATGGTAATGGGAATGAAGGTGTGTGCTGACTTCCAGGTAGCAGCCTGCAGATCTCCTGGATAGGGACATCCTAGAAGCAGCCACCGAAGCAGCGGTATGGTGGGTAGAATGAGCTCTTATCCCTTTGGAAGGCTCCATGCCTGCCAACCTATATCAGAGATCTATGCAGGAGGTGACCCACCTGCCTATCGTCCGCTTGGCTGCAGGTCTGCCAGGTGCGGCTTCAGCGTAGGTGACAAACAGCTGGTGAACCTCTCCCTAACATCAGCCGTCCGCTTCTATAATAAGACAGCGCCTTCTAGGGTCCAAGGTATGGAGCCTATATTCGCCTCCGAGGTGTGATTGGGTAGAACACCGGCAAAGTCAACACCTGGTTAAGGTGAAACTCTGACACCACCTTCAGAAGGAATTTCGGGTGGGGGCACAGGACAACCTTGTCCCTGTGGAAGACCAGATAAGAAGACTCAATGGAAAGCACCTGGAGCTCTCCCATCCTTCTGGCTGATGTGATAGCCACCAAGAAGGCAGTCTTCCATGACAGGTGAGAGATGTCACACCTGTGCATCAGTTCAAATGGCTTACGCATGAGCTTAGCCAATACCAGCAGTAGATCACACGCTGGATGGAGGTTGTCGCACCGGACAGGATATGTGATCAAGGCCTTTGAAAAAGCGCCTGACCACCTTCTCCTGCGCCACCGACTGCTTGCCGGCCCACGCCCGGTAAGCAGAGATGGCTGCCAGGTGCACTTTAAGGGTCGTCGACCGAAGCCTTAGCTGAGAAAGGGACCACAGGTAGTCCAGAATGCTAGCCAAGGAACAGGAAGAAGGGTCCAACCCTTTGTCCTGACACCAAATGGAGAATCTCTTCCATTTGAAGGCATAGCATTTTCTGGTGGACTCCTTACGGGACGCTTCAACTACGTTGAGGACCTCATTGGAAAGACCCAAGGCCTGGAACTCTAGCCGCTCAGGAACCAGTCCGTCAGGTGCAGGGATTGAAGGTCCGGGTGGAGAACCTTCCCCGTCGACTGAGAGCAGGTCCAGGCGGGCTGGAAGCCGCCTCGGGAGCCTGGAGCTGAGGTTGAGGAGATCTGGGTACCAGTACTGGCGGGGCCAGTCTGGGACTACCAGAATCGTCTGCGCCTTGTCCCTCTTCACCTTGAGAAGCACCTTGTGGATCGAAGGAAATGGAGGGAAGGCGCAGAAGAGGCCCGGGGTCCACAGGCTCGAGAAGGCATCCCTCTGCAGCGAGCCCTGCTGAGGGGGGCGGGCATGAAACAGCCTCAGCTTTGCATTCTCCCTGGAGGCGAACAGGTCCACCTGAGGGGTGCCCCAATGGGAGAACATGATCTAGTACTACTTCCGGCAGGACAGACAACTTGTGAGATGCGGCGCCTATCCGGCTAAGGGCATTGGCCAGACTGCTGGAGGCTCCTGCCACATGGATGACTAGGAGATCCGCCTCCAGGCTGATCATGAGAGACCAAGTGCGGAGAGCCTCCTAGCACAGGGGCAAGGAGTGCTTCCCACCCTGTCGGCTGAGGTAGTACATGGTCGTGGTGTTGTCCGTCTGGACCTGGTTCACTTGACCCCGTACAAGCAGAGTGAAGGCAGTGAGGGCTAGTCGGACCACTCGAAGCTCCAGCAGGTTGATGTGGCATCAAGACTCCTGAGGGGACCAGAGGCCGTGGGCTCGGAGCTCCCCCAGATGGGCACCCCAACCCATCAGACAGGCGTCGGTCGTCAGAGTGACCGTCGACTTGGGGCGTACAAACAGGATACCCTCCTGCAGATGAACTGGAACGAGCCACCACTTTAGGCCATTCCACATCTCCTGGGTCACCGTCACTGGCTGGTCCAGAGGACCGGAGCGCTGTGACCATTGGCGGGCCAGCCTCCATTGCAGGGAAAGCATATGCCAGTGGGCCCAACGGACCATGCTGGTGCAGGCCGCCATGAGGCCCAGAAGGCACAGGAAGTGCTGGGCAGGGCGCAATTGCCCAACCAGAAATGACTGGGCAAAGGAGGAAAGGACCTCAGCCCTCTTCGCCAGGAGCCGGGCTCTGGCTCGAAGAGAGTCAAGCTCTGCCCCGATGAACTGAATCACCTGCGATGGCATGAGTTCCGACTTGGCCTCATTGATGAGGAGGCCAATCTGAGAGCAGACCTGGAGGGCTAGATCCCTGGACCGCTCCCCCTCCAACCTGGAGGAGGCTGCAATCAGCCAGTCATCCAGATAAGGGTACACCCGGACCCCTTGGCGTGAAATGCTGTCACCACTGCCATGCATTTGGTGAAGACCCTGGGAGCTGCACAGAGGCCGAAGGGCATGGCTCACAGGGGCACCAACGAAAGCCGGAAGTCGATTTGTCCATCGCAGCCACGAGGGAAGACGAAGACCGGGGTCTTGTAAACTTTAGAATTAGTTTTGGGTTAACCAAAGAGTGTGGATCCAGGCCTAAAACGCAGAGCGCTAAGGAGGTAACCTGAGCTTCCAAGTGGTAAGGAAGATCTGGCGTCATGGGACAGAGCGAGGGTTTTACCACCCGGGTGGGTGGGAGGAGCCAGCTTGAAGACCTTCCAGCAACATTTAAAGTGGCAAGGAACCTGCCAATAAGTGTGGATGAACAACATATCCACGTCCCTAGAAAATAGCTCGTTTCCAGATGCGTCCTGGGGGAAGAGGGGTGTAAGAGCAAAACAGAACAACAATACAATGAAACACCATACAGAGAAATAAATTAAACAGTACAAAATGAGGTTCATCAGACGGGTAAAGGGTAAAATTTTAGGCAAAAATATTTACAAGGATAGAATGGGGGATCTTTCTCATGGGCACAAGCAAAAGTACATTTTAATGATGGATGAGGGCACCAGGGGATAGGGTGCTGTGGGAAGGAGCACAAATGGGGTGGAGGAAAGGAAAGTGCGGAATAAGCTGGGGAGGGAGAAGAGAAGGAGGGGGGTTGGGGAGGCGTTGCAATTCCTAAGAAGACAGGCAGGCAGACAGCAGAGATATAAACTTAGAACCACAATAATACAAGCTCTATAAGATAATATAAGCAAAATAAAACAACATGGCAGAATGATGTGCGGTTGTAATACTAAGTAGGCAGGCAGTGATATAAACTAATGTAAGCAGTAATGCTGTAACAGACACATTGAGTTAGAGCAAGGAAACAAAAATTAAAACATGAACGCGGCTATGATGAATAAGTGATGATGATAGGTAGTAAATAAATAAGCGTATGCAATACTACATTGGTGAAGCAACTAACAATGAGGGAATAATACAACTCCAGTTAAGTTAGGCAATAAAATATGTAGTGGTGGAACCACAAACTGTATGCAGTAAAGATATAAGCAGCTAACTAATCAGTACCAGGCAAGATGACACATGGTTACAATGACAATAAGCAAGCAGCAATGATGGAGAAGTGGTATGCAACATGATGATTTGATGAAGCACTAGGATACTAAATAGGCACGCAAATGATGCATGACGGGAGGGGTGTATACACAGGCTACAATGGCGTAATAGCAACAATGCACACTACCAATACAACAGCAGTGCGACATGCAGAACAAGCTGAAGCAAGGGGGGACAAAAGTGCACCGGGAGCAGATATTCACAGCGATGTACACACACACACACACACACACACACACACACACACACACACACACACACACACAACACACACACTACTACATACAAATCCGGAGATGTGTAGACACACACAGTACTACAAAAGAATATAAGAAAGTGTCGGCAGAAGGGGACTGTATGATCCATCTAGTCTGCCCATGTAGGCTACTCCCCCTAGTCTTTTTTCCTTCCTAAGTTTCCGCAGTGCCTATCCCATGCTAGCCTGAACTCTGTCTTTGCAGTATATACAGATATGCACAAGAGATGTGTATACACACGTGCACACACATACTATACACACATGCTACATTACAGATGTGCACAAAGATGTGCGCGTGCACACACACACTCTACTACATACGCTGATGCCCATAGAGAGCACTACATACAGACAGCAATAAATACAAAGGCACTACATAAAACACGATGCATACATCATGCTACATAGATGCATGCACACTATATACAGATGCACAGATTAGCACTACATACATATGCACACATATGCAATACATACAAACACGCACACACAACACAGCACTATGTACACAAATGCCCACAGCACTAAACAGACACAGCACAACATACACAGACGCAGGCAGAAACTACTACAGGCACATGCACACACTCAGCACTACATATAGAGGCACACAGCACTTTGTACACCGACGCGCACACAACAGTACAGGCAGGCATGCGCAGCCACATATACAGATGCACACATGCAGTCTAACATACAGATACCCACAGCACTACACAGATGCATGCACACTTTTTCCTAACCATGTTCTTCCTGACAATGTCATGTGACTGGTTGGGGGATGCGCATACACACACACACACACTCGTATTTTGGGTCCACTGCAAGTCTGAACATCTTCTGTGCCTCCCAGTCCTTTCTCCTAAGACATGTACAGTACACAGTGGGAAACTGGACAAGAAGGAGTTGCTTGCAGCACATATTCAGCCCAGGAGGATCCTTTCACTTTTGCACTAAGCTAGCCGGAGGGCCACAGTGCGACCTTGGCCCTAGGACAGGCAATGGGGTTGAGATAAGGAAGAGGTCCATGCCACTGCATGCATTAGATACTGCTGCTTGTTTCAAAGGATGACATTGTGGCCAGGACTTAACACACCGCAGCATGCAAGGGGAAAGGATATGCTGTCAGCTCCTGCCCCTTCAGGTGGTGTTATTTTGATCACAGCTGGGAAAGAAGGGTTGGCAGCAGGAGAACAGGTTGAGGGTGGGAGCAGGTTATTGATTGACTGATTTTTCTAAGACCAGGCTGGGAACAGAGGATTGCGGGGTGGAAAAGACTGCAGTGGGAGGGATCAGGTGGTATTTATTTGTTGGTCAACTTCTGCTCTTGATAACAGCCAGAAATTAAATGGCTGAGCCATCCTTCCCCTAAGCACACGGGGTAGAGCACACGCAGGAGGCTTCTGCACAGAACCCAAAATTATCGTGGGAGCTTCTGATAGGTGCAGCAGAGGCAAGAGATGAGCCGGATTAGCCAACGTTCTAGTTGTATGTTAAATATTGGCCTGAAATGAATAGCTCCTCTCAGTTCCTCGTGTTTTTGGGAAAACTCACAGTGAGGACATGTGGCTGCAATGCTGCAGTGCTCTAAAAATTGAACGCATTGAGCCAAACAGCCGTTCCACATTCATCTATACAGCAATGTTGACAAGCAGCAGTACAACAGTTTTTTTTTGTTGTTGTTATGAGTTTCTCCTGAAAAACATATTGAGCTTCTCACTTCCAAAGTGTGTTGGGGAAGGGGAGCAAGAGGGTAATGGAAATAAGGTACAGAGAGGGTCAAAATATTGTGCAGTTGATGCAAAACAGGTGTAAGTGGGTATGGAGTCATACTACAGGAAATACAAGCGCAGAACGATTACAGGCATTCAGAGAAAAAGTACAGTTACATAAGAACTTACTGTAACAGTAGATCTTCACGAGAATCTCTCATCAGCCACACCTATGGAACAACAGCCGCCAGGTACTAGGACCTATACACAGAGGACCTCCTCTTGGGGAACCAAGGGAGAGCTAGAGGTTACCGCCATTAAGCACGGTAAAACCAAAAGCAGACCATCCTGGAGAGAGAGAGAGAGAGAGAGAGAGAGTGAGAGAGAGAGAGACGGAACTGAGAAACCCCCAAGGCCAAGGGGTACGGAGGGTAGGACTGCATGGCCTGATGAAAGAGATTCTCTCTAAGATCTTCTGTAACTGCAAGTTCTTTTGTAACTGTACTACTTTTCTTGAGGAGCTCTCTCATCAGGCTGCACTTATGAAACGAGTCCCAAGCAGTTCTGACAGACAGTCTGGGTGGCTGAAGGCTACAGGCCTAAGAAAAGAGGCCCTGAAGCATAGCTAGCCCGAAGCCTGCCCTTCTTCTAGAGACAATGTCCAGACTGTAGTGTTTAGTGAAAGTGTGGACAGTACTCCACAAGTTGCAGCAGCACAAATTTCTATGGCTGACACATTCCTGAAACAGGCAACAGAAGTGGCCATGTCTCTGGATGTATGGCCACGCACAACCCAAGAAAGTTCCTTACCGTACTTCCTATCACAAAAAGTAATACAGTTGAGCAACCATTTGGAGAGGCACCGTTTGGAAACTGGAATGCCCTTTTTCCCCAGGGGTGAAAGAAACAAAAAACTGCGAGGATTCCTGCAGTCCTTCGTACGGTGAACATAATATCAGAGTATTCAATGTGCATCCCACATATGCAGCAATGCTTCCCCTGGACTGGCATGCTCCGAAAAATAAAAAGGGAGGGTGATGGTTTGATTCAGGGTAAACTTAAGACACCACCTTCGGCAAGAACTTAGGACTGGTATGTTGGGGAGACAGTATAGCGCAGTGCTTTAAGGCTCTGAGCTGCAAATCTGGAGACCTGGGTTTGAATCCCACAGCCGCCACTTGCATACTGTGTGACCCTGAGCAAGTCACAACTTCCCTATGCTCCCAGGTTGCACCTGTAAACAAGCTTTCAGCTTACTATCTCTCATCTGGTTAAACAACCGGGGAGGGGGAGAGACGACACACCCTGTCTTGGTGGAAAACCAAACAGGAGGCCCACACATCAGAGCCTGAATCTCGGACATCCTTTGAGCAGAAGAAATGGCAACTAAAAATGATGCTTTCCATGACAGAAGGTGTAACTCACATGTCGCAGCCGGCTCAAAAGGAGCCAAAGTAAGTTTTTCTAGCACAAAATTTAAGTCCCAAGGTGGGACAGGACTGTGGATAGGAGGTTTCAAATGAAGAATACCTCTCAAAAACGTACAGGACACCTCCAGTTGTGCCACTATACGGCCATCAATGGGTACATGGAATGCTGAAATGGCAGCCAGGTGCACTTTATGGAAGAGTATTGCAATCCAGTGTCTGAGAGGGAGAGCAAGTATTTCAGAATCTGATTCACTGGACAAGTGAAAGAATCCAAGTGATGGGAAGCAGCCCACAGAGTAAAGTGCTTCCACTTCATGGAATAAGTGGCCCGGTGGAGGGCTTCCTATCAGACACCTTTTGGGATACCCTAAATCTAGCCACGATTGTCTTCAGGAGCAGGCATAAAGATGGAGTGACTTGAGGTCCGGATGGACCAGGGTGCCCTGCTCCTGAAAGAGCGAACCTTGACACAGTGGCAGGGGTACTGGAGGTTCCACCGCCAACTGCTGCAGTAAGGGGAACCAGATCTGACGAGGCCAGAAGGGAGCAAGGAGTATCAGAGTCACTTCTTCCATCTGAAGCTTTATCAGCACCCTCAAATTAGAGGGAAGGGAGTAAAGGCATAGAGGAACCTTCCTTTCCAAGAGAGGGACAACGTGTCTCGCCAGATAACTCCAGGCCCTGGAGTAAGCGAGCAGAAAAGCAGCAGTTTTGCAATGAGTGAGGACACAAAAAGGTCCAACTCTGGATGACCCCACCAGTCGAACAGGTCTTCTACTACTAAGGTCAGCAGCGCCCACTTGTGCATTCTGGACTACGACTGCTTAATCTGTCTACCAAGACATTTTGGGCACCTGGAACATGGACTGCTGACAGTTCTAGAGTCCAGTACCAAACCCTCATCACTTCCCTGCACGAGGGTATGAATGAGTTCCCCCTTGCTTGTTTATGTAGTGCACTACACTTTGCACTGATGTTGTCCATCTGCACCAGCACAGGCCCCAGGGACAGATTAATTGTGGAAGGTTTTATTTTATTGTTATTTATGCTATTCTTGTCTATGTAATAATATTTGTATCCACATTTGTATGACCACTCAGGTCCATCTTGTAAATGAGCTTTGCTCAATGATGTTCGCCTGAATAAATAAAGATTTTGATTGATTGATTTTGGTTTGCAGGCCATATAGAATGGCCCTCATCTCTAGGACATTTATGAGGAGGGAACTCGCCACTGAGGTCCACGTTCCTTGGGTCTGGAGAAGCTCCAGATGCACCCCCCCTCCAGCCCATTCCCCAAAGCATCCATGGTGAGAATCTGATGAGGGGAAGGGATCAGGAAAGGAGCCCCTTTCAGCAAATTGCTGGGTTCCATCCACCACTGAAGCGCCTTCTTGACTGGTGAAGAGACTAAAGCTCTCTGTTGTAGACCATCGGTGCACTGGTCCCATTCCACTGGAGAAGCCGCATGTGCAGCCTTGTCAGGAGAACTGTGACTATGGCTGCTGCCATCAGGCCCAGCAGATGCAGGAATGCCCTACCTGTGACATATTGGTTGCTGTGAAGTAGCTGGACATGTGCAATGAGGCATTCTGCTCTATCCTGGGGCAGAAAGACCGCTCCCTAGGCCATGTCCAGTATAACTCTGATGTACTGGAGGTGCTAGCAAGGAGTCAAGACTGACTTGGGCAGATTGACCGTGATCCCTAGAGCATTGAACAGTTGTCTGGTACATGCTAGGGTGCGAGACAGTTGCTCATTGGACTGAGCTTTGAGCAACCAGTCATCCAGATGGGGAAGACGTACAAATCCCGCCCTCCGAGGGCTACAGCCAACACCGCTAAGCATCTGGTTAAGACCCATGAGCAAATAACAAGCCAAAGGCAATACCTTGAACTGGTAGTGCTCCCCCTTGAAACAGAAACCTGAAGTACTTCCTGTGGGGAGTGCACACCTTTACAGGTATGCATCCTGCATGTATAAGGAGCATATACAGTCTCTTTGCTGCAGCTGGGGTTGCAGACCTTGCAGGGTTACCATCCTGAACTTCTTGTACTGGATACAGAAGTTCAGATTTCACAGGTCCAAGATGGGCCTCAAATCCCCTGTGAACTTGGGAATTACAAAGAAGTGGGAACTAACTCTGTAGCCCTCTTCTGCAGCAGTGTGCAAACTTCCTCTGGTAATACCAGTATGTGATCTGGTCTGGAGAGTAGCTACAATGAACTGGAGGTAGGTCTGGAGGCCACTCCAGAAGTTCTAGAACGTAACCTTGCTCTATAAGCTGCAGGACCCAAGCATTTGTTGTGATCTCTCTCCACCTGTCCAGCTGGAGGGAGAAGCGACTCCCTACCACCACCTCCTGAAATACTGGAGGGTATCTAGTAAGGAGTCATGCTGAAGCAGAACCGGCGGTTGTGGCTGCACCTCCACCTCTAAGGGGTTTTTCCTGTGGTGGAAGTAGGGGCAGGCAAGGCTGCACCTGTTCTACGCTTGCCCTGCTGTCAGGTTCCTGACGTGGGTCTTTGGGTGGCATGACGAAAGGGCACCCTCTACCCACTTTTTGGCTGGGTGTGGTAAAGGAAATGGACTGACTGTAGAGTCCTTCCTGAGGCCTGCAGGTCAGACAAGATGTCCTGCACATCTGCCCAAAACAGTTTGTAGATTCTGAAGGGGGCATTCAAAATGGATTGCTCAACATCACAAGCAAATAGCCAAAGAATGCCTTCTGAGGCAGATGCTAGCTGTGGCTGCCCTGGCTGAGGCATCCAAAATATCACAGGCAGACCTCAAGAGGTGCTTACCTATATCAGCCCTAGTCTGGAGGGCCTTGAGCATCTCCTGCTTCTGGGGACCCTCTGGAAGTCCCTGGGCTGCTACTTTGGCCTTTTTCCAGAGGCTGTTCTGGAATTTTACCATATAGGCCTGGTAACTGGCTATTCTGAGGCCCAGTGTGGCACAGGCAAAGGTCCTTTTTCCCATGAGATTCAATTTTCTCAACTCCTTGTTACGAGAAAGACAACTGAGGTGTTAAGGCCTCTTAGACCCATCATGGGCTGCATTTATTACTACTGAATCAGCCTGAGGTTGCCCTGCGAAAAGGGGCTTCCCCAAGGAAGCCTGGTAAAGCCTGCCTATCTTTCTGGGCATGGCAGGAATGAAACAGAGTCTGTACCAGGCAGCCATAGTGGCATTCCTCTAGAGCAGCCAGAAGAGAAGGGACAATAAGAGGGGGAGAATCTGGTACTCCAAGAAGTCAACTAGGTTTCTCCTGCTAATGTCTTGCTCCTCAGCATCAAACCTCATTGCTGTTTGAAGCTGCCTCATCATTGAGATGAAGGAGGGGTCTGTGGAGTCCTCGGTCCTTGAGGAAACTGTGGCGTTAAACCTAGATGGGCTCCCATCCATGTCTTCCTCCTCCTCCTCTTCCACCTGCAGGATGAGGTCAGAAATGTACTCCTTATCCTCATCGACGGGCTCTGAATAATGCAAGGAAAGCAGCAAGGATGTCGACATCCTGGAATGAGCCCAGTGCGTTGTCGCAGTAGTAGTCAATATGGGGAGCTGGTGTGGCAGGCCCCAGCATCGTCAGGCCCGGAGAAGGAAAGGCACTGAATAATCTCCACAAAGGAGGAGAGCACCATCAGAATACAGACAGTGGCCAGCATTGCTGGAATGCCTAGTGGCATCAACAGGGGAGGCTGAAGTCCCTGCGTCGACAGAACGGCTTGCAGTGTTGATGGGGGAGGCTGGAACCCCGATGTTGATGGGCCGCTGATGACCACAGAAGGATCGGTGGAGCCCACTGCCAGCTGGCCCTGAGGGGGAGTTGACCTGAGCAGCAGGGCTTGTAGTGTCGACGGGGGCATTAGGAGACCCAGCATCGATGGACCATCACCGACCATGGACGGTCCAGCAACACTCAAATGCCAAAACCGACCCTGTGGGAAGTGAGGGAGTAGGTGGCAGGAGGTGTCACCGCCAAAGTAGATGATGCTGCAGCAGTCGATGCCAAGCGAACTAGTAACCGAAAGCATCCTGGGGGTTGGGGGGGATGACTTATCCTTGCTCCAGTCCCTCTCCCAATGCTTGGGTTTTCCAAATTATTTGTCCCGGGCCTTGGAAGAGTGGGAGACTGTGGATGGTGCCAGCAATGTGGAGGAGCTTCTCCCCTGGAGCTCCTTCTCCATTCTTGCTACCTTCTGTTCCAGGAGAAAGAACTGCAGAGCTTTCTGACGGCGCTGCCGGGTAGCCTGGTTGAAGTTGTGGCAGATCTTGCAGGCCTTAACGTCATGGGCCTCGCTGAGACAGCGGGACATAGGCATCATGGTCGTCGTCGCAGATTTTTCCACCACACTCAGACTATTGGAGGAGTTTCACAGAGTTGGTCGACATACTCTACAATGGGGATCACATTAAAAAACTGATAACTACTAGGGCGAGAAAACCAAAATAAAGTTGAAGAAATTGAGAAACTCTAAGATCTGGCAGTTGACTGAAGCAGCGGCATCTACAAGGAGTCCAGCGTGAATGGTAGACGGCAGGAAAAGTACTGAGGAGGGCACAGGGCCGACGATGTTTATATGGTGAGAACGTCGACATATGACGATGTTGTGGGCGGCCCCTAGAAGACTGCTAGCAAAAAGTTACCATGTGGTCCTAGTGGCTGGTGGCTATAGTTCCATAGGTGTGACCTGATTAAAGATATCTTCGAAGATAAAAATTCTACTTGGAAAAATTACACACAGGCAAACAAGATTATGCCAAAAAACAAAATCACACTATGATCAAGCTGTGCACATTATACAAGAGTAAAAATAAAGTCACAAAATAAAAGATCTGCAATAATACAGAACTCGCTAGTTAAAAGGTGATGTGTCAGGAGCACTGGGATGTGAAGGAAATGGGCCTGGGTTAAAAAATCCAATTAAAGGAAGAATTTATATGGCCCTAGAGTACCAACTTTTTTCTTGTAGTGGCAGGCCTTCTTTTGCCTTTTTTTTTTTTTTTTTTTTAACCAAGTCCCAGGATGTCTGCACACAAGGGACTCGTGGCGTATGCAACAAGGGTGACACCACCAAGTCCAACTGATGTCCTTCTTGATGCATCTCTGCTGCACTGCCCCCTGTGGTCATCCAAGCGGCAGTTTAACAGAGGACGCAGCAACCCTTCCTTCTCAGGATGAGTGCATCCTGTAGGATGCTCAATCCTCCTCCTTTTCCCCCAGTCACCCTCCGATGCTCCCAGCTTAAATCATGAACTGGGTGGCCAGTGCCGTGGGTGGCAGTATTGCTGCCACACCCATAGGTTGGCTGTGGGTGGCAGTGCAGCTGCCACACTTACAAGCTGGCCATAGTCCTGGTTTTAAATGGCACATCAACACAGTCAGTACAGAGAGACGCACTGAAAGAAAACGGGCTAAGCACATATGAAATTCTACAATGATTCCTGTCCATTTAAAATCAATCTGAAAAGTGCTCTGTATCTTTAAACTGTCTATAGTTCATATGCATGGGAGGTGGGGGATACAGCAATTATTCATTTAGTTTTACTTTGGAGTCAGCTAAGCAAACAAAAAAACCTAACCCTAAACCTAGTAGTAGACAATATGTGTGGCAAGCCTCAAGAAGTTCTGAGCTTTACTTCAGTGAGAATGTAACAGCCAGGGATCTTGGCTCCTCAGTGTACAAAGAATGCCTGCAGTCTGCTGAGACCCACATAAAGATGGAAAGTGCGAAAGTTAAAATAAATTTAAAGAACACCTGTCCGGCTCGCCCGCTGGCGCAGTGGTTGGATTTCCACTTGCGACGCCAGCGACCTGGGTTGAAACAAGCCCGGGAGCTGGAGAGCGGCTGGGGCAGAAGGGTTGAGCATCCTTGGACAGTTCACCTTCTGCAGAGGCAAAGCTGTTGACTGGCCCCAGGCAGAGGCCTGGGGCATAGCAAGCTGCCATGCAAAGACTGTGTGGGAGGACATCACGATGTTGGCGCTTGCGCCTTGACATCCGGGCAAGTGACATCCTGTGAAAATGGGAAAAACACCCTCCAGAGTCGGGAAGATGGAGCACCGAGCCTGGTCCCAATCTGCCGGCACCTGCCCAGCTGTCTCAGGGCCCGATAAGATTTGAAGGTTCAGGGTTTGGCCCACACCGACCTCACGCGGGGGCAATCCGTAGCAAGATGGGGGACCCGAGCAGTCAGGTAAGGCAGTGGTAGGGACAGGCTTATCTGGCGCATCCTGATGATGCGACTCTGGTAGGGACATGGGAGAGAGAAATTGCAATGTCAAAAAAAAAAAAAAAGAACACCTGTCCTCACACAACTTCACCCCCCAACCACCTCCCATCCCCATTAGGTTTTTAAGCCTAAAAAATATTTTTTTAATTACCTCTGTCTCATAATGTCTGATCTGATGCAACAGCCATAATGTAGACACAGCTGGAGCAACGCAGCACCATTTCATATGCACAGCGCGTCTGCACACCGCTCCACTGCATCACCCATACAGTGGAGCAGCGCAAAGCTGTACTGAGCATGTGAAACGGTGCCATGCGGCTCCTGCTGTGTTTACATTATGGCTGATACAGTAGATCAGATATTATGACACAGAGGTAATTAGAACAATTGTTTTTCAGGCTTAAAAGCCTAATCAGGTGTTTGATTTAAGGGTTGGGGTGGTAGGAGGGCAGGTATTCTCTTTTAATACATGCATGAACTGTTACTGTTGTCATACTGTTTTCTACCACTGAGTGGTGCTGTTTGAAAGGCAGACAGATCAGAACAGTCCAGCACTTCCAAACCAAGTGTGACTAAGAGTAGAATTATCCCACTGAAATAATGTAGATTTCCTAAAGCAGATCTTTTTTATTTCAGCAGGTAGACAGGATAAAACAGACTCCAACCGACAGCTCTACAGGAGTGTAACTTGCTAGGTCTACTGAATGACAAAATCCTAGGGATCGCAGCAATTTTTTTTTTCACATCTCTTTCAATTCAAAGAACTTCCCATCATGTATCAAATACATTAACACCATTCTTTTTATGATGGTCTTTTGTTCTCTCGTGATTGTGCGCTGCCTCTCATTTACAAACCTGTATAGTACTTCCGTGGCACTGTGTTAGGGTCAAATCAAAAATGTAGTTTTCCAATAATACTTTCTATTGGTCTAACCAAAAGACTGTTCTACACACACGCTTTCAGGACCAAAACAGGGCCCTTTGTCAGGAGCAGTGAAAACTAACCAGCATGCCAATGCTTATAAAAATAAATTATAATACTCAAAGCCTGTTTATCAGAAGCAAAATAATTTAAAGCGATATGTTACTATTGGCAAACCAAAAACCTTCACTTTCCCTTTTGCCTTCCACTTCTTATTATAGAATGGACTTCCAAATCCTAGTCACTTAACTGGTCTATAAACATCACCTGATCATTAATTTTTGGCATACAAACAGTTTCTAACTAACCTGTCCTAATCTACCTAACAACAACCTAACTAAATGAAAAGTAAACCTTTTTATTTATTTAGTTTTAGTTAACCGAGTAGGTGCACTAGCCATAGAGATGACTATATTCAGGCACGACTCGAGAGGTTACAGGGTAAGCATAACAGGCATAACAAACATCAGGTGACAGCATCACAGATACAAAAAACAACATTTTACATCGAGATACAATAACAAGGAATTATTACACATTAATCAATAGGTTATTCGGCACATGTCAAATACAAAAGGTGTTCCGAGTAGGATCCTGGGAGTAGTTCCAGTCATGGCATCTGGACAGAGCAACTTGTCGAGCAAGGTCAGCAGCAACAATCCTAGAAAACCGCAGGGAGGCATGTTAAACCTTAGACAAGAAAGTCAGAAAATATGAGTACAGCGGATATAGTCCAGAGAGGCGCAAAACGGACAGGGGGTGGGTCACATAATGTTAAGTGCAAGGGGGAATGGGAAGTGGATACCAGCAGAGGTTGGAGAAGGTAGGGATTGGGGTCAACCATACAGGCATGAGGATGACAGCTGGCAGAAAGAGAGAGAGAGATGATAGATACTGGGGGCTTGTGAGGACAGAAATGCAGGGAGAGGTGATATCATAAGAGGAAACTCTGTAGCAACACCAGGTAAGTGTGTGGGATCAGGCAGGAGAAGCAGGGACTAAGGAGGCTTGAGACAGGAAAAACAGGGACTAGGGCAGTTTGAAACAGGAGCATTGGCCAGTAGAGCTGAAATGCTGGTGGAGCACTTTTTTAAAGGCGTTGTGCGTGGGAGCAAGATGGACGTCACGTGGGAGAGAGTTCCATAGCTGAGGGGCATGGTGGGCAAAAGCTCAGGAGCCTTTAGCGGTATGGCATTTGGGATGCACAGAAGGGATCTGTCAGCAGAGCATAAGCCATAGTAGGAGGTCTGGTAAGTGAGCAGCTCTACTACAGTGGGGGGTGTGAGTCCTCAGAGATGCTATAAGCAAGCGGTCGAGGGGAGTAAGTCTGGTATCATGGGGATAGCCAATTGAGATCTATAGTAAGTAAAGGAGACAATGGTGTTTCAGTCTCTGGGAGGCAGAGGCGAACCAGTAGATGTTGTTATAGGTGACATCTCACCTGTGAAGATTAGATTTTGGTAAGGCAGCATACGTGGTGGCTCCATAGGTCAGGGTAGGTAGCAGTATGCCCCGAGCTATGGCCACTCTAGTGATAGGGGTTAGTATGTAGCTGGTCCGGTATGCCATGCCCAGTTTGGAGTTGACTGATTTGCATGTATTTTGGATGTGGGGTTCAAAGTTTAAGGATTGGTCAAGGGTGACCCCTAGGTACCTAAACAAAGTTATAGTGGTTATCTGTGAGCCATCTAAGCAAGAGACACTGAAGCTGTCTTGGTAAGCCCCAAGTTTAGAGAAGGTTCTGAAAAGCATGGACTGTGTTTTTGCCTTGTTTGGTACCAGTTTATGGTCACGTAGCCAGGTTAGTATGCGTTGGAAGTCGGCGGTGAGATGCAGGTTGATATCGGATACGCTTTTGGCACTGGCACGTAATACTATATCATCCGCATAGAGTAGGGACGAGGTGTCAGAGAGATTTGAGGTGATGCTATTAATAAAACTAGAGAAGAGAAGTTGCCCAAGGATGGAACCTTGGGGAACGCCAATGTTTACAGTCACTGGGTCCGAGCAGGTAGAGTTGAACTTAACTGACTGTACCCTATTCGACAGGTAGCTGTTGAACCAACTGACAATGCTAGGCGTGAAGCCCATAAAGTGCAGGGTGTCAAGGAGAAGTGGGTGGTCAACCATGTCAAAGGCCTTTGTCAAATCAATGAAGACTGCGCCAGTGAGAAGCCCTGCGTCCATGGCAGTGAGGGTGTCTGTAGTAAATTTGAGTACAGCCATAGTGATGCTGTGACCTTTTCGAAAGCCATGCTGTGCAGCTGTTAGGAGGGCATTTTCTAAGAGGAATTCAACGGTTTGGGTGGCAACTAGCTTCTCTAGTATTTTGCTCAGAACTGATAGGATGGCTATGGGCCTATAATTTGAGGGGTCTTTAGGGTCGCCTTTTTTAAAGATGGGGGTTACTCGTGCAGTTTTCCAAATATCAGGGACACTGCTATGACACAAGGAGAGTGTGAAGATGTTGGTCAGTGGGGCGGCAATGAGTGGTGCAGCAATTTTTAGCAGCCTGGGCTTGATACCGTCAGATACAGTAGCAGTGCTGTCTGAGATCTTATAGAGGAGTTTCATAACTTCCCGTCGGGTAACAGCCTTAAAGTGAAAGGAGGGCACCGACCATCAGTGCATGGCGGGAGGGTGCCTGGGAACCCAATTTATGTGAGGCAGCGAAGGTGGACGTATATTTGGTCAAGTCAGTAAATTGTTTATTAAAGAAGTTGGCAATGGTCTGAGGGTTGTTGTAGTGGACACCATTAAGGACCATGTCATTGAGGGTGGAGGAATGAGTGGAACCCAGGAATGTTTTTATGTGTGACCAAAACTTTCTGGGCTCTCCAGAGGCATTGGTTAACAAATTTTTGCAATACTAAGTTTTTTCTGCCCTCATGTCCTTTTTGCAAGTTTTCCTAAGCATTTTATAGGTATTGTGGTCCTCTTGCAGGCGAGAGGATTTGAACCTGCTCCAGAATTTGTCCTGCTCTTTTATTTTAGTTAGCAGATCTTTCTTTAGCCATCTGGTGGGCTTGCCTTTGACTCTACATGTAATCAGAGGAACATGTAGATACTGAATGGCAGTGAAATTAGCAACGAAGATGCAAAGAGCAGACTGTGCGCCCAGAGTCTGGAACAAACTGGACCAATTAATGTTGGACACATCATGAAGAAAGCTTTTGGGAGTAAGGTTGGCATAGTTTCGTATGGTGATGAAGTGCGTTTTTTGTGCAGGTGATGGAGCCGGTCCCCAGGAACAAAAGATTGGATGGTGATCTGTAATGGCATCAGTGAAAGTGCCGGCAAAGAGGGTGTGTTCAGTGTGGTTGGCTAACACCCAGTCAATTAGGGTGCAGAAGTTGGACCGAGGCGCAATCCTCGTAGGTTCAGTGATCATCTGATGTAAGTTATAACTCTGGATTTTCGAAAGCAACGTGTCCTGGCATTTCCCTAGCCAGTTTATATTGATATCACCTAGTGCTAGCACTTCATTTTTGCCAGACAGCAGGGCCATCTGGTTTAGGAGTTCATCTAGGCCAGAGTGGCTGCTGTTAGGTGGGGTTGTATGCACATACAATATGCAACTTTTTTGCCCCAAGTGTAAGGAGGGAGTGAAGTGACTCACATTGCATCAGGGAATCAGTGTTTAGGGCAGTGAGATGCAGGTGACTCTTTGAATAAATAACACCTCCCCCCCTCATTTTTTTAGTGGAAGTTCTATCCTTCCAGAATAAGTTGTAGGAGGGTATAGAACACCACATATCAGGGACTGTGGGTTTTAGCCATGTTTCAGTACAGCATAATATATCAGGCTTGTAAAGGGAGACCCAAGCCTCTAGTTCAGAGAAGTTATGCTCAACCCTCCTAATGTTTTGGTGGGCGATAAGCAGACCTTTAGCATTATGTAGTTATGCATCACAGTGGGAGAGATGGCCAGTAGGGCCAGGGTTCTTTTCAATGTCGCCAGATAGCAAGATTGCCAGTAGTAGGAAACATCGTTTCCCACTGGAAAACACGGAGAGAAGTAAGCAGCGGAAGATACATTTCTTGGGGTCAGAAATGGCGTGATAAATCATGCCCTTAGGTATTAAAAGAGGCCTCGAGTCTTGTGGTAATTCATGGAAGCAGAGGAGATTAGAGAAGTGGAAGTCCTCAGGAGATGGCATGGTGGCAGGGCATTTAGTTTCAGAACTAGAACCTTTATGGGCAGACAAACGGATAAGGAGCGGCACGATGCCCAAGAGGATTAGGTACAGCAGATGATCCATGGTGCTAATGGACAATGTAGAAGGCCAATACTTTTACAAATTTTTAAACACAAAATGCCAAAACAGGGCACAGGTTTCTTCAAAATAAATGCACTACCTGGTTTTATTCAAAGGCACACAGCCTTTGTTACCACACTCACAAATTCTACCTAGTAACACTAAAGGAAAATAAAACATTTGTCCATATTAAAAAAGAGTTTTTTCCATTTTTTTTTAAAGCGCAATAACCCACTCCAGGATATGAGTTTCTTTAGAATTAATGCATTTTCCAGGTACGCTGAGAGTCACTCCACCACTGGCCTTGTGAGTACCAAATTCACACAGGGCGGGCATCAATTCTCTAGAAACGTGACCCTGCTGTGGGTATTGCTTACTTCTTTCCTTCTTTATTATAACTTTCTTCTCATCAGTTCAAATGGACTATCCAACTGTCATCAAAAAACATGACATTTAAACTACCTGGTATCTTCTACTGTATATACAATGTAAACTGCCCATATATGTATTACATTTTGTGATTTTGAATAAATCTGTTCTAGTTTTAATTTTTATTTTCCTTATGAAACATTCTGAGGTACTGTACAGTTTGTACAACAGATGCTAGACCACCAATGAAGCAGCAAAAACAAACAAAAAAAAACTGCATACACAAGGCACCATGGGTAATATATTTAAACAGATAGTACGAAGGAATTCAGGCCGGCTTAGCTTTAAAGGAGAACTACAGGTTTACCTTAGAATGAGTCAAGTGCAGAGGCGGGGGGGGGGGAGGAGGGTTAAGGGAAGTTGCAGTCATATGGCATTTAACAAAAACAAAAATACTGCTTTTAAAATGGAGACCCTGAGAAATTACCAAGCAGCTAGCACACAGTCAGACATTTCAAGTGCTGCTGCTGGCTGCCTCAAGACTATGCACAATTAGAAAGGCAAACCAGAGTGTGGCAGTGTGATGCCCCGCATACTGCACTGCTCTATTCATGGAGTATTTCATCATATAATAGATCATGCCCTCTGCTATGTTGCCAAGTTTAAGCCTAACATTTACACATTTATGATTATCAAAAACATGGCCTTGGGCTTACACTTGGCAAACTTAGTGGAGGACAAACTACATTATATGATGGAATTGTCTGTACATGGAGTGCTGTAGCATAAGGGGGCTAATCATCTTACACTCTTCTGGGGATGTCAATCTCATGGGCCCACTCTTGGGGCAGCTGGCGGTATCACATGAAATGTCTGCCTGCATGCTCACTGGTCGATAATATCTCAGGGACTCTGTTTTTAGAGAAACATTTTTTTAAACAATGTTACATGGAAGTAGCTTCCCTTACCCACTGTCTCTGCACTTGGCCTTACTTAAGGTAAGCTTGTAGTGTTCATTTAAGCAGGACTGCATGATAGCCACCCAGTGGCACAGCTGCACAATGACCTAGCACTGGGAAAGAGCCTGAAGTGGAAGGTCAGCTGGGTGGGAGGGGGATTGAGCGTCCACAGAACAGCTCTCCTCCTCCTCTGGGGAGGAAGGGTCTCGACCCTCCGGAAACAACTGGAAGGGGAGATCAGTGCATCAGAGACTGAAGCAGGTGCGGGACTGGTGGAGTGGTGGATGTCAGCATGTTGGATATGGGTGCACGCCTGATGCTGCCAGGACATCTCTGCATGTCTGCTCTGCCAGGGACCAGCTACAAGGAGGAAACCTCTGTGGTCATGCAGCATGACTCCAGGACTCCTCTGCCTTCCATAGCTGGAAGAAAGCCAGAAGTGACTGGGTGGGCCATCCTGGTGATCTCTGTCCCTCTTCTCCTTGCTGCCTTGAGGCAGTGTGAGGCAAGCCATTGACAATCCGGTCCATGCAGATAGGCCCTGTGGGGAAACTGGCTGAAGTGTTCAGGGGCTGATACGGGGTACATCCTTGCTGACCACAAAAGAATAAATGGTGGGGGAGAACACAACTGCATGGTGCCAAAAAGTCTCACAAACAATCCATGATGATGGAAAGCAGCAAGCCACTCATCACACCCATCAGGGTGTCGTACTGAAACTGTTGAATTTTTATGAGACCAGCACAAGAGGTCAGCCAGTCAAGGTCAACATCGGGTGTCATGGAGAATTCAAAGCTGTAAAGTGATTTAAAAGACTTTGGCCCTTGTCCTACTTTGGTAAACAAAGACCCAGGGCTGCTGCATTCTGTACTTGCTGATCAGACTGCTTGGTATGCCCATCTAGAGTAAGTTAGGAAATAATGTATTTGTTTGGTGCCTGATCCACAGGCTTAGGGCACATTACAGCACAGTACAAACACAAACTGCAGTATACGACTTCCCTAAATAAAAACAAATATTAGCACTAACCCCGTGCTTCTCGGCAAACAGTTCTAAACATAACATTGTTTACAAGCAAGATATACATAAGGCCAGCCTGCCGGTGCAGTGGTAGCGCTACTGCTTACAATGCAGACTACCAGGGTTTCGGAACAAGCCTGGGTTGGAGGGCTGGCCAGAGGAGGATAGCAGTGTCTCCCATGGACGCTTGCCTACTCAGGTGATGGGAGGAAGTTGGACTCCACTGCATTATCACCATCTGGCAATGCAGCCAGAAGCCACGGCTTGATGGAGGGAGACACTGGCAGCATATTGCATTGGGTCGGCCTGGCCTTCCCGACATCTGCGGGCAGGGACAGTAACAGGAAGAAAAACTCCCAATCAAGCAGGATGCCTGCCTCTGCCCACTGCAGGCCTCACATCGCCGACTGGGTGCTCTGCTCCAAAGACCGAAACTTCACCTCTGTCCTGGGAAGTAAGTGTCCAGCCCCCAACATCCCTTCCCATGGGGAGGGGGGTAATCCATGGGGGACTAGAGGAGTAGGGGTAAGTCCCAGAGATGGTGGGTGACGGTGCTGGGCAGGCAGTAGAGACTGATGAGGACTGCCAGCTGGGACTGGAGGAGCATAAGTACAATAAACTTAAAAAAATAAGTATTAGCGTATCAGTGTGGTAAAGTAGCCTGTCTGTTATACATATGTGCAATACTGCCAAATCACCAAAGGGCAGATAATCAGCTAGCCTGGTGATAGTCGGGGGCTAGTTAAATCACTCCTGAGTGATGTGGGACTCGAGGGACATAGCTGGGAGAATACAGTGTACGCCAGTTAGAACTCACACTGTACTTCCACATAATGTTTTCCAGGGGTAGTGTACATGTGCACATCAGCTTTAGGGCCCCCTCCTGGTTCAACACACTGCCCCCCTCCATCTCCGAAGCTCCAACTATATCGTGCTTCAAACCTTCCTTACGTAACCACCTTATTAACACCCGATGCTGTAACTGCCACTAGTCAAAGCCGTACTCAATACCTATGACAAAGCTTATTACTAAGCTGCTAAGGACGACGTAACTCTGGTATTGTTTGCATCCATCCTACCTGTACCAGCTTGTTTGTATCTATGTCTTAATTTTACAGTTATACTTATGTGTTGTACTGCTATACTGTGTATTTTGGTTTGTCTTACTGTGACAAAGTACCTTTGTAAATGAGCCTATGGCTCAAAGGTTTTCCAAACTGCTGTTTAAATAAAATAAAAAAAAATAAAAATAAAATGGTAAAAATATCAGGGCCAGGTTTGAGCCACTGGGCACTCTGCAACCAGAGAGAGACTAAAGAGCAAAACTACCCATTAACAACACAGAGCACCTGACTGTGGAAGAACAACCTGAATCATTCAATTCAATTCGTATTTATTTATAAAGCGCCTTTCAAAATCAAGGCGCTGTACATAATAATAAAACAGAAATCAACATTAAACAATCAAACTATAAAGGAAAAGCCAAGTTAAAAAGATAAGTTTTTAAAGCAATTTTAAAACTATCAACGGTCGGGCATTCTCTCAACCAATGAGGTAGAGAATTCCACAGGGTAGGAGCTGAATAGGCAAAAGCACGAGATCCTGATAACTTCAAACGAACCCTGGGAATCTCTAGCAATCCCTCATTGGCGGAGCGGAGGGGGCAGTAGGGAATCAGAAGATCTTTCAGGTAACCGGGTCCCTGATCGTGTAGGGCTTTAAAGGTTAGTAAACCAACCTTAAAGGTGATACGCCACCGCACAGGCAGCCAGTGCAGTTCGCGAAGCACAGGCGTAATATGACTGGTTCTTAGAGTCCCGGTCAAAAGCCTGGCTGCAGCGTTCTGCACTAGCTGCAGGCGGCGGATATCAATCCCTGGGAGCCCTAGGTATAGGGAATTACAGTAGTCCAAACGGGTTGTAACAAAGGCATGAACCAAGGTCGGAAGGTCCTCCTGGGGAATCAGATGTTTCACCCGGGCGATATTCCTCAGATGATAAAATGAGGTTTTGACAACAGCTGACACCTGAGATTTCAGGGTCAGACCGTCGTCAAAAATAACGCCCAGATTTCGCACCTGTCGAGCTAGAGAGCGGCACCCACCGTGATAAGCCTGATGGATGTGCGCGACTCTAAACCCTCCCAGGATGACCTGGGCCCACAACCAATACCTCGGTCTTATCCGGATTAAGCTTCAACCAACTCGAACTCATCCAAATTCTGATTTCATCCAGACAGTTGTTAAGTACAGAGAGTGCATCACTCTGATCGGGGAGAAAGGATAAATACAGCTGAGTATCATCTGCATAGCAGTGAAAACAAGCTGTATCTCCTGATGATTTCTCCTAATGGCAGCATATACACTGCAAACAACATGGGAGCTAAATGGAACCTGCGTGTACCCACATGGTAGGGAGAAGGTGTCAGAGGAATAAATTCGGTGACGACTCTCTGAGACCTACCAGTGAGGTAAGAACGAACCATTCATGGACTGTACCAGACAGTCCACAAAACCCACAGCAGCCCAATAGCACCTCATGGTCTACAGTGTCAAATGCAGCAGAAAGATCAAGAAGGACCAGAATGGTATAAGCCTTTCGATCTCTGGCCATTAGGAGGTCGCTCAATACCCGAACAAGGGCAGTCTCAGTACTATGCCTTTTCCTGAAGCCAGATTGGAGAGGTGAGATATTCATCCAATTGCAGTGCAACTGCCTTTTCAATAACCTTACCAACAAATGGCAGGTTAGAGATAGGCCGGTAGTTAGCTAGACAGTCTGGGTCCAAGGAGGGTTTTTTAAGGAGTGGATGGACAACTGCCTCCTTGAGGGGATTAGGAAAAACCCCCCTCTCCAAGGATTTCCAGACAATGTCAGCAAGGATTGGGTAGATGACTTCTACACAACCTACTAACAGAGGTGTAGGACCCGGATCCAACTACAACTAGTTGGACGCATTGATTGGATGATCTTCACAATGTCTACGAATTCCGGGTGGTGAAACTCCAACCAGATAGGCCGAGGATTAAGTATGACCGGTTGGCCACCGTGACCCCCCCAAAGGAGAGGTCGGACCGATGCCGGACCTGATGTCGGCAACCTTATCTGCAAAGAAGCAAGTGAACTCCTCACATCTAAGTTGAGAAAAAGCTTCTCTAGGCTGAAGACAGACTGGATTGCACAGCCTGTCCACAGTCCGGAAAAGCTGAGCCGCTCGATTCTCTGCAGCAGAAATCTCTGGACAGGAATTCTGCCTTCTTACGAGTGATTTCTGATTGGTAGCCATCATAATGGGCTAACAATCTAAGCCTGTCGACATCAAGGCCCGATTTCCGCCAGGCTGTCTCCAGCCTTCGGCCTACTCGCCTTAATTCCTTCAAGGAGCCATCGAACCATGGACTCCTTGGACGGATAGTGAGAGGCCGAACACGAACAGGAGCAATTTTGTCCAGTGCATCTCCCACAGCCTTATTATAGGCGAGTACAAGATCATCTGGACTCATGCATTCACCCGACAAACTCGATAGGTCCAGCACCGCCGTAAGGTCACTGGGGCCAACACCCCTTAAAGGGCGGTATTGGACCATCTCCGTAGGGGCAGACCTATTAGAGGGGGCCCTGAAACTGAACCTTATGGTGTAATGGTCCGACCAACTGACTGGTTCCACCCCCAAATCAGTGATCTCCATACCCAAGAGGAAGACCAGATCTAGTGAATGACCTCCAATATGGGTAGAGGTGGTAACAACCTGTGTCAGGCCCAGTGCACTCATCAACTGGAGGAGACTTTGACCAAAATGAGAGAGTTCATCGTCGACCCAAGCGTTGAAGTCGCCCAGAAGTATTAATCTGGAAACCTCAACATAAGGTCGACAATGAAGTCTGCAATCTCCTGTAGGAATTCGCCACCGTCACCTGGTGGACGGTAGACGAGGAGAATCCCACAACCTGCACCCTCGCCCAGGATATATTCAAAAGATCTGGTGTTCCCCAATGGAACATCCACAAGGCCCAGTTCAGATTTAAACATAATGGCCACACCTCCGCCCCTACGATCCTGCCTTGGACGGTGTATTACCGAGAACCCGGCTGGAGTTGCCAAGGCCAATATAGGGTAGCATTTTCATCCAGCCAAGTCTCGGTAATGCAAGTCAGATCAGTTGACCAACAAGATCTACCATAATATGCTGTCTTGTTTTTTAGAGATCTGGCATTGCACAACACCGCCAAGGCAGGATGAGATGTCGGGAAGACCTCGGTACCTGTCCAATATTTTCGGACTCTTGGTATGGAGACAAGATAGGAGCAACCTCTATCTTGACCTCTATTTTCGCCCCAGGACGCCTTCTGGACCCTAAAACCCCAATCCGCCCTCCCCTCTCCTGTCCCCCACAAGGCCCAGCTTTCCACCTTCGTCCTCGCCTCTTCAGAATGCCCAATGCCCGACACCTAAAATAGGTGTCTGATGATAATGGTGGGCACTCAAAAGGGCGAAGTTCCCTGAGCCTAGTGGGGGAATAATGCCCAACCGTCATTATTAAACAAATCACTAAAATAAACCTAACAATGAACCTAAAAGTATCACAATTATAAACGCACTCTCCCCACTCTCTCTCACAGAGGAAGGGAGAGCAAACCAAATAAACAAACATAAACCAATAATAAATCAAAAATAACCAAACAATAAAATAAAATACAATAATTTAAAACATAATAAAATAACTTATTAAATATTAAACAAATTTGAATTTTAAACAATTTTATATCTTAAAATAATGCAGCACCTCACATGCAGCAAATACTAAAATATTAAATAAACTCCCAACACCACCTCTCACATGGCAGGAAGTCAAATTCAAATTTGTAATAATAAATAACCATCACTCTACCTACAGTCCAAAGACTAAAAACAATATTCTAGTGTTCCATCAATAACGTCCAAACGAATCAGAAAAGTCTTTGCGAAAAGTTCAGAAATTCAAATAAGCAGAGAAATCCAGAAATGTTCCAGCGACTGCTCCTCAGATGCCAGTAATTAATTATCAAACCAATAAAATACAGTCAGGAGATATGTTCCTATAGGGAGTATTGCCCCCACTCGGACAGCAGCCAACAGCTAAAGCTGTCTCGCAGGTCAGCACTACAGCTGACCCCAAGGCAACCTAGAAGAGGCCCTGGTCTCCCCCAGCTCCCTGGGAGGCACCCGAGGCCACTCCTGCCTGGCTGGAGACCGCCAGGTAGGCAGCACACCCTACAAATTAAAACCAACTCCTGTGATAGCAGAAAAACCCTGTACCACCATATATTAGGAGAAAATTACAGGGTCCTTAGAAAGCTTGATCCTCAGGGATATAATGGATCTCTGAGCACGGTTCGGATATTCCAGAGTTAAATCAGTTCACAGACCGTGATTCCAAGTAGCAAAAATCATCCAAATGATGCAGGGGCTTCTCAGTCTATCACAGCACAACATAAAATGTAGACAAAGCAGTCACCAGGCTCACTAGGTGGTGGTGGTGGGGGGGGGGGGGCGGGGGAAACAGTACAAAGGCAAAAACCCCACGACCCAAAAAATAATGTGAACAATGCAGCCTCACCAGGTAAGCCCCGATTCAATAATCCGGCATCCAGGTCTCAGCAAATCAAGGAAGTAGGCAAAAAGAACGCAAGGAACACAAACCACACGTAAAGCGGAGCCAAAACTCCGGCCGGCGCAGCTCAACCGCCGCAACTCCAATAGGTCCTCCAGAAGAGCCCACATTCAATTCCAGCAGAAAGGCCCACGTCCAGTGCCAGCAATCGAGAGAGTCAGAGCCCGACCGAGAACCCAGCCCAGCCCACCGACAAACACTCGCCAGAGTCTCTGTCCAGAAAACAGCAGCGCTTGCCGCCTACACAGACCGACGAACACGAGCTGATCGATTTATCAGTAAAATCAAATAAACTAAACCCAAATATGCGAGGGCCGAACGGTAAAGGCACCAAAAGGCAGTCAGAGACAAAACGAAGAAAACGAACACCACAGGTAACAGAGCGGCTAGCCCAACGTGGCCGCCATCATCAGTTTGCTGTCACGTGTGGATCCCCAAGTGTGGATTCAAGCATGGTTCCAGGCATTATTTATTTAAATCTTTCACCAAGATGGCATACTGAGCAAATTGCTCGCTTCCGCATGCATCCTGGGGAGAACAAGGAAGGATGATAGCAATTTACATTTGTACATCATTTACAATCACAGAATAAAAAGGGAGTCAGTTACTTATATCAGTAGTTACAGGATTTCAGGGTTACATCTGCAGCAGTGCTCATCACAAAAATAGCAGAGAATCAGATGCACATATCGGAATTTACAGGATTACAGCATAAACAGTCTAGGATAACGAGTACAACAGCATAATAGATAAATACTAACACAATTTCAAAAAAAAAAAAAAAAAGGTACATCTAGGTACCCTACTGAGCAGGCTACGGATCAGTAGGCAAGCGGTTAACATCATAAGTGTGTGCTTGAAGTGGATAACACCTGTCACCAGAGAAATTAAATAAGCTGTGGTGTAGTAAATCATAATTAATAAAGAGTGAGGATAGTGACTGACAATGATCCAGGAGGATCAGGAAAAACAGAGCAAGGCAGATTAGGTTAGGGAGTAGAGTAAGGAGTCACAGAGCATGACATATAATAGAGTGAGAAGATGGGAGGTTAGTAGGGGTAGAAGGGTATATTTATCTTGGGAGGAGGCAGCATGTAAGCAGAGATAGCTGGAAGGAGTAGGCTAGCAAGGGGGAGCAGAGGACATAGTTATTGAGCAAGGTGTGCAGAGTTACACGGGGCATGAGCCTGGGAATTATGGGTAATGTAAGTTAGAGGCAGGAACACGTAGGGGAGGTGAAATTATGTAGGAGGAAGGAGAGGGCAGAGGGAGAGGTTGCATTTTGGATGGGAGTGGGAAGGGCATTCCACAGCTTGGGACAACGGTATGAGAAGGTGGATTGACCGGCAGTGGTTGACCTGTGAGGGAGGGCCAGGAGTCTGGGTTCATAGCTGTGGAGGGGTAGGGGGTGGGGTGGGGGCAGATAAGAGTAGAGCAGAGGTAAGAGAGTAAAGATCCAAACCAGAACTTGGCTATAAAGGTATATTCTCCTAGTTGATCAAGCACGGCTCCTTCCGGCCAGTCAGCAACATCATATGCCTGTCAAAAATGCTTGAGTAGTCAATACAAGGAACTTCTGTTCCAAATTGATTGATCTCCTATACAGTATGCCCCTAACGCTGATACGGCTCTAACCTTCTTTATCCAAATGTTCAATAAAGCCTGCGATTTCTTCGCTCCACTGACAGCCCGCTGTTCCAAAGTGCAAAATGCTCCCTGAGTAACCCCAGCCCTGATCCAACAACTCAAACGCAGGGATAACTTATGGCACCGTGCTACTGAAACTGGCCGGCCCAGCGATAGGCAGGTGTATGCTGCTGCCAGAAATAAGTGCACCTGGGCTATCAGAAAGGCCAAGGCTGATCACTATCAGTCCTCGCTTACCTCCTCCTGGGGGAATGCTAGACCCTTCTGGGATAATATCAAACAGTTAAATGGGAGCACACGCTCCCCCTCCCTCAGATCAACATCAATGGCACTATCTCCTCTGACCCAGCCCTTATAGCCAACTACCTCAATACCTCCTTCACGGATCTTAGCCCTATCCTCCCTACGATTTTTTCAACCCCTCGCTGCCCCAGTCATTACACGCCATACTTTCACCTTCAGCCGGTCTCTGCCCAAGAACTCAGACCTCACCTAGTCAATGCCCTTAGGGAGTAATACTTGCGGCAGTGACACCTGGATCCATGTATCCTTCGACAGGTTTTAGACCTGGTCCTTACCCCGATCACCAGCCTCCTCAATATATCTCGCTGCCTGGGGCAATTTCTGTCAGTCTGGAAAATCGCCACAGTCACACCCATTCTTAAAGGTGGAGACAGGTCCTTGGCCGGAAACTACCGGCCTATCTCCATTCTCTCTCCGCTTTCCAAAGCCCTGGAAAAAGTGGTGGCCTCTCAAATTACTGACTACCTCACCAACTACAACACTCTCTGCCCTGAACAGCACGGTTTCTGTGCTGGCCATAGTACCAGTACTGCCCTCCTAGAGTTTTCCAATTTTCTCCACTCCTCCCTAGGCGTGGGCTCTCTGGCTGGTGCTGTGTTCATAGACCTATCAAAAGCATTCGACACCGTCTCCCATCCCCTCCTTCTGGATGCCCTCAGTCACTCTGGTTTTGCCACTGGGCCCGTCTCCTGGTGCGCCAGCTATCTGTCAGCCCGCTCACAGTGTGTTAAAATAAGCGGGACTCACTCCGACATCTGTCCCATCCGCTCTGGTGTTCCCCAGGGCTCCATTCTTGGACCCTTACTCTTCTCCCTATACCTTAACACCTACCAGGTTCCTGTACTGGAAATATATTACTGTATGCAGATGGCCTTTGTCATCTTTTGCCACTGATCGTAACCCTATCACTCCAGGACTCCTGCAAAGATCCTTTAATGAAGCCAGGGTTGGTTCAGAAACATAGACTGGTGATAAATCTCAAAACACAAAACCATGATCTTCCCACCCACAAAACAAGTCCTGCAACTTCAAACTTCACATACCTCTAGCTCCAAGTTCCCGCTCGAGCAAGTCTACTCCTATAAGTACCTTGGGATCCATTTTGACCCCACTCTCTCCTTCCATGGCCACATATCAGCTCTTGCCACAGCTGCAAATATCCGACTAGGCATCTTACACCGGTATAAAAACTGTCTCCCCCTGAGGCCCTCCGACTCGCGGTCACATCATCCATCCTGTCACCAGTGGATTATGGGCTGCCAGTGTATGGTGCTGCTGATCAGACCGCTCTCAACAAAATTTGCACTATTCTAAACAAGGCCTGTAAGCTAAGCTCTGGGGCGCCTAGGTTAACGCACACCTGTCAGCTATATGCTAAAGCCATGCTGCTTGATCTGGATGAACGCCTTAGATATCAGACCTGTATCATAACAAAAAAAACTCTTCTTGGGCTATCCCCACTGGGTCTGACAGCCACCATCCACCTTGCAAAACCGAAAGTTCATACTCGTGCCTCTGGCAAAACTACCCTATCTATTTCCAGGGCCAGGACCTCACACGGTCAAAAAGCCTACTGCTACAGAGCCCCATCCTGGTTCAACACACTGCCCCCTTCTATCTCTGATGCCCCATCGATATCCTGTTTCAAAACGTCCCTACGGAATCACCTACTTAATACTCGAAGCTGTAATTGTTATTAGTTTTAGCCTTGCTCAATCGTTATGACAAAGCCACCTGTTTAGCTGCTTATAGACTGCCTAACAATCTTAATGTATGCATCATTCCTGTTTGTACCAACTTGTTGTATTCCCCCATTGCTGTATTCATTATTGTTGTAACATACTGTTGTGCAGTGTTCTGTCTTTTGTGACAAGGTATTGTTTGTAAATGAGCCTCTGGCTCAAAGGTTTTCAAACTGCTGTTCAAATAAATAAATAAAATATTAAAAAACTTATCTGTCTGAATACACAGCAGAATGAGAGGATTAAAACACAATAAGGAAATGTTACATTGACCTTTGTTTAACAGATGCCCTGTGACATCCTGAGTTTGCTGAGCCGATTTTTAATGTGCCTGTGCAACCTTAAAAACAACAACACTGGTAACTTTTTTAGCTATTGCTGGAAACAGGGCAGGTTCATTTTCTTTTCAGGGAAGTATTTGTACAAGGAGAAGCCAAATAACTGCCTGCCTCATAAAAGGAAGTAAATATTTACCGAAAGCAGAGCTGCCGGAGCTGTAGAGAGCAGGTCAGCAAGATATACGACTGCATTCAAACAGTGCAAAAGGCTGTTGCGCTGCCACCATGGTGATCAGTGTTTGTGCACAAGCCCCAGCATCACACTCTAGGGCCAACTGCAGGCTGTACTTCTAGCCAAGCTGAGACAGTTTACTTGCCGGGAGGGAGCAGGCTACCTGGCATTTGCACACCCCCTGCCAGCCGACTAAGTACTATCTATTTCCAGGGCCAGGACCTCACACGGTCAAAAAGCCTACTGCTACAGAGCCCCATCCTGGTTCAACACACTGCCCCCTTCTATCTCTGATGCCCCATCGATATCCTGTTTCAAAACGTCCCTACGGAATCACCTACTTAATACTCGAAGCTGTAATTGTTATTAGTTTTAGCCTTGCTCAATCGTTATGACAAAGCCACCTGTTTAGCTGCTTATAGACTGCCTAACAATCTTAATGTATGCATCATTCCTGTTTGTACCAACTTGTTGTATTCCCCCATTGCTGTATTCATTATTGTTGTAACATACTGTTGTGCAGTGTTCTGTCTTTTTGTGACAAGGTACGTTTGTAAATGAGCCTCTGGCTCAAAGGTTTTCAAACTGCTGTTCAAATAAATAAATAAAATATTAAAAAACTTATCTGTCTGAATACACAGCAGAATGAGAGGATTAAAACACAATAAGGAAATGTTACATTGACCTTTGTTTAACAGATGCCCTGTGACATCCTGAGTTTGCTGAGCCGATTTTTAATGTGCCTGTGCAACCTTAAAAACAACAACACTGGTAACTTTTTAGCTATTGCTGGAAACAGGGCAGGTTCATTTTCTTTTCAGGGAAGTATTTGTACAAGGAGAAGCCAAATAACTGCCTGCCTCATAAAGGAAGTAAATATTTACGAAAGCAGAGCTGCCGGAGCTGTAGAGAGCAGGTCAGCAAGATATACGACTGCATTCAAACAGTGCAAAAGGCTGTTGCGCTGCCACCATGGTGATCAGTGTTTGTGCACAAGCCCCAGCATCACACTCTAGGGCCAACTGCAGGCTGTACTTCTAGCCAAGCTGAGACAGTTTACTTGCCGGGAGGGAGCAGGCTACCTGGCATTTGCACACCCCCTGCCAGCCGACTAAGTACTGGCACTGGTGGTATCTTTAAGGGATTTGACAGTCACTCAGGTTACAAAGTTATTTCAGGTTAGAAGGAACTCTAAGTTCATCATGCCCCCCCACAACAAAATGCTGGGAGAAGTAAGGATGCCTTGAAAATATGTACTAATTTACAGTACAAGTTGTTTATTAAAATTTTCCTTTCATCTAGGTAGTCTATTGGCACAGATGTAGCACTGCTGCCCAATGCACATGACCTGTGTTCAGGAACAAGCATGGGCCATCGAGAGCCAGCTGTGGGGAAGGAAGGACTGAGCATCCCAGGGACTGCTCTCCTTCCCCAGGGAGGGTGGGGGAGACTGCTTCTGTTGCTTGACTGCCTCCTGGAGATCAGGTGGGAGCACAAGAACTGGAGAGGTTGCCACTGAATGCCTGGCATGCAGGAGTGCTTCTGTCACTGCATAACAGCACCCCTGAGGAGAAGAAGTGACTGACACGGCAAGCACACACAGACACACTGGTCCTGGGTAAGTGTTGGATAACTGGTAAGTATGTGAGAAGGTCAGTGACAGGGTTGGGTGTAATATATACCGGATATGATATGAGTGAGCATGAGACAGAAAACATCTTCATGAGCTATACTTAACCTCCTGACCTCACGAGTGGTGACATTTTTACTATCTCACTTTCACCCATATCACAATTGATTTGTACAACAGTTTAGGTGATTTTGTGATAGAAAACATCAAAACTTAAAAAAAGGACAAAATGTAAACTGTGCCCTTCTGATCAATGGCTTGGCACGTGAAAAGCAAGTCAATACATTACAAATCAGCACAGTACAAATCAGTACAGCACAAATCAATATAATCAGTACAGCACAAATCAATATAGTCAGTACATTACAGATTAGTACAGTGCAAATCAATACAATCAGTACAGCACAAATCAATATCAGTACAGCGCAAATCAGTATATCAGTACAGTGCAAATCAATATAATCAGTGCAGCGCAAATCAATCAGTACAGTGCAAATCAATACAATCAGTACAGCACAAATCAATAGTCAATACATTACATAGAGGATAATGTATGGGTTGTTATCGGTAACTACGCTGTAATCGCTTAGAAAGGTTACCATGACAACTTTGTAAACCTCGAGAGCGAAGCATGGCATGTTGGCAACACAATTTGTTGCAGCTTTCTTCACACAGGGCCTGGAAGTGATATGTGATGTTCTTTGCGCATGGAATGGAGTGGACATTAGTGTTGACAACCCCAAGGAAGACCTCACCACTGGTTCACCAAGACTCCGGAGACCCAAAATCCTAATGCTTTTTGCTGCTTGGGGTGGTAGGGGTGGGGAGTTAGGGCTGGAAACCCTAACACCACATTTCCTTACATTTGTGGCATTGCATTACCCTAGTGCATTAATGAAGTTTTTATTTTTGCTAAGAATTTCCTTTCTTTTTGAGATAGTGAAATCCTATTCTCATTCATGCAGGTCAACAGGTGCAGATGCGTAGGGCCCTATGCCACTGGAAGACTCCGTCTGCCTACAGAAGTGCAAGGCCTGCCACATTCTCTCCCCCCACCCCAATGCCAGGAAATGCAAGCTGCAGAGTTGTCGTATGGCCCAGGTACAATATAGTGAAGATCACTTTCCACATTCACTCTTTACAAGTTAACTCTTTGTTCTTTCAGATTTAAAGAGGGAAACGGATCTGAAAGAATGAAGACTGAATGTGTAAAGAGTGAATGAGGACAGTTGTCTTCACTATATGACACCTAGGCTTATTATAATTATACCTGCAGCTTGCATTACTATGAGTCGCATAACAGTATCCCCCACCCTCACCCCATCCAGCTGGGTCACTGAGCTCACTCATGAACTCAGCTCACCGGCACAAGATCACAAAGCGTACCCACTGGGGTCAAGACTGGCACTACATACAGTTTCTTAATTATTAAGCAAGTATTTATTTTGACCCCAAAATTTCAAGCTCTCTTTATAAACAGGACATGCAGCATTTATAGTATATTGGTTGAAATGTCATGTCACACCAGAAGTGCGAAAACACATCTTGTCCAGGATTTTAAAAATAACACCTGTCACATTTATGAGGTGGTGTGGAAAATTACTATGTTGAAAGTTTGGAGTCAAAATACTGAAAACTAGTGAAGTTATGCGTGAACGTTGAAATACTGCAACGATCACTCATACCCTGGGCATTTTACTGTATTTGTACATAAAATTTTCAGCACAGCCTTATTACTCACTTCATGAGCCAGTAGGGGAAACTTTTTGAATCCCTGCTAAAACGTCATTCCATGCCACCAAAACGTCATTCCACACCACAGGTATGAAAACACAGTATGGCCAGGATTTGAAAAATGAAAACTGACACATTCATGATGTGGTGTGAAAATATATCTATAATAAAAATTTGTGGTCAAAATATTTCTAATTACTAAAGTTACAAGTGAGCACAGAAAAATTTCAATGTGCGCTCACAACTGCCACTTTCTACATATTTTAACCCCAAATTTTCAGCATAGGCTTCCTATGACCCCACCACTTGAACAAGGGTGGAGACAATCTTCAAATCCTGCCTGACTGGTGGTTTCACAAAGCGACTGCAAAATCGCCTTTCAGGCCAGACTTACATAATTCCACCGCCACTGGTCATGAGGTGGGGTCCCAAAAAGGCCATGTTGAAAATATGCAAAAATATCAGTTATGAATAAAAATTGAAAACTCCATTCAAATATATGAACCCACACTTAACCGATATTCTGAGGTTGCAGCAACAAGACATGCCTTCGATCAGAGAGTGGATCTATGCTGTGGGACATCTTCAGGTGAGTGAGGGTGTGTGTGTGGGGGGGCAGGTGGATGTTGGGTAGTGGGAGGTTGGGGTGAGGTGGGTGGGTGTTTGTGTGGGGGGTAAGATCAACAAGGGACTATTTTCTTTTCTATAGGGTTACAAAAACAAGGTATGGTTTTCTTTATTTCAGGGGATATATTCAATCTGACATTGGTGACTGGGCACCCCATTGTTGGGCAGAGTTCAGTGGCATCATGGGGGGGCACCCCAGTGCTGCCATGTACTTAATGAGAACAGGGAGGAAGGGGAGAGGATGACCTGGGGGGGAGGGTGTAGAAGAGAAGCGGTAGTGGGGGGTGTGCACCCCTGTCTACTCATACAATTAAAAATTAGGAAGGGTCGGTGGGGACTGGGAGGGGAGGAGAATGTAGCTGTACCGGGAATGGGCACCCTGGTCCGCTCAAGAAAGAATCTGTCAGATAGACAGACAGGTAGGTAAGGTGGGGGTGTGGTGGAGGCAGACTGCTGAGGGACTTTTTTTAGGTTGGTTTAAAAAAAAAATCAACGAGGGACAGTTTTCTTTATTGTGGAGTGAAGCTGACACCGGGGAGACTGGTCATGCCAGTGTTGGTATGGTCTTCAGCGGCACTGAGGGTGGGGACCCTGATGTCGCCACCTTTATATAACTGATGAGGGGGCAGAGTGGTGAGAGAAGAATCATTATCTTTTTTTTTTTTTTACATGTTACAGAAAAAAAAAAGCTCAATGGGAGATGGTTTTCTTCATTTCAGAGTGAGAGAAGCAGACACTGGGGATTGGGGAACCCAGTGGTGGGATGACATTCGATGGCACCGGGGGTGGGCACCCCATGCCATGATGTATTCAGAAGGGGGTGGGTGCCTGGAGGTGAGGGAGGGCAACAGAAGCAGTACTAGGGGTGGGCACCCTGACCTCCTCCTCCTTTCATGATGCATGGAAGAACTTATGAAAGAAGAATCTCGGCTCATGAAAGATGATTAAAAAAAAAAGTCTTAATTCTTCTTTCATGAGAAATCATCTTTTGAGAGATTTTTGTAAGCTCACAAAAGAAGATGCCTCCTCATGAAAGAAGATTGAGAAAAAGACGTAGTCAAAAATCCTCTTTTATATGGCCTTGCTCTTCTGTATGGCTCTATTCTTCTTTTGTGAGCCATATGAAAGTAGAAAATCTTCTCTTGAAAGATTTTTTTAAATGCTCCAAACACACATTTAGGAGGTAATTTTTCAAAAAACCAAGTGCAGAATCCAGCTAAACGGGTCCTGTTTAGCTACATTCATGTCTTAGTGTCTCCATGGGGCATCTTTTTTTTTGGGGGGGGGGTCAAATATTTTTAAATCACATGGCTGCCACACGAAAGAAAAATTATTTCATGAAAGATAATTAGCCCTTCACAAAAGAGGAATCTTCTTTTAAATCAAACGTCTATCCAAAAGATCCTACTGAGCATTCTTAGAACCAAAATTTCAAGTCCTTATAAACCCTGAAACAGATTAATATTTTTTTTACCAAACCAATGAAAGGCACCACACTGGGGCAAGCCCTTTCACCCCAAAACATTTCTGAACAAAATTCCAAATTGTCTGGGCTGCAGGTGATGCTAAAAAAATAGCAAAAAAACCCCAACATTTTTCCTAAAAACACATTATCTGGATCTCAGAATCTGTACAGTATATCCGACCAGAATGAAACTTGCAAAATCAAGAGAACTTGCCCCCCAGACCGCGCATGCAAACGTTTTTGCAATTCTGCTGAATGGGGGCAAAGCTATTGAGGTGCAAAGTTAGAGGTTTAACAAAAACACTCTATTCAACCCCAACTATAGTGGCACGCTTATGTATACATGCATTTCAAAAAACTGCATTAGTGCACAAGTTAGGGTTCAACTCAAAGTAACAAAAGTAGAGAAATGTGACATTAGGGGTTCCAACCCTAACTCTCCACCCCAACCCCCAAGCAGCAAAAGGACAAGTCCACACTACCAACTACAGACAGACGGACAGCCATCATCAGGTAAGACAGAGAATACTAGTTGGGCAGCCATGTGCAGTCAGCCTATGCTGCCACCATGCTTTGATTAGTGCTACTGCATTTGTATCATCTGGAAACAACTGTATGTTGCTTGTCTTACCTAATTATGACTGTCTGTGGTTGGCTATATGGGCTTGTCCTTCTAGCTGAGGCACAGTTAGGGTTGTACACCTAACACCACATTCTCTACTCTGTTGGTGAAGTTGAACCGTAACGTATATTAATACAGTTGTTTTTTTTTCAAAGAATTTCCTTTCTTTTTGAGATAGTGGAATTGTGTCCTTGTTCACACAGGTCCCAAAACAGATCTGTCTTGCTGTGGAAGTGCAGACACGATTTGGAATCCATCAGGCTGCAGAACCACAGGACCCTCTGGGCCCTGCACTTCCATGCAGCTACTGATGCAGAAAGTCTGTTTGGGTGTGGAAGCGCAGGACCCTGCTCTTCCATGCCAAGTGAGGAGTTCACCTAGCTGCGGAAGCACAGGGCCTTCTGGGCCCTGTACTGCCTGTGGCTACAGATGCAGAGGTGCAGGGCCCTCCCACCAAGTATGGAGTCCATCTGGCTGAAGGGGTCCTGTGCTTCCATGTGGCTACAGGTGCAGTTTTAGGAGCGAGTGCAGAAAAGTTTCCAACTTATGCTCATTACTTTGCCATTTTTTAATATTCTAATCCCATGTTTTCAACACAGCCGTGTTATTACCCCATCTCATGAACCTGGTAGGTGAAAATTCTCAAATCCTGACTGAATCGTCATTTTGCGCCACAACTGCAAAAAAAAATTTCAGCCAGGATTAGAAAACCAACAGCTGTCATGTTCATGAGGTGGTGTAAAAAAAAATGGCTATATTGAAAATTTGAGGTTAAATACTGAAAATTACCAAAGTTATAAGCATGCATGGAAAAGGTTTAACGTACACTCATAACTTTGTTTTTTAATATTACAGCAAAGTTTCAACACAGCCTCCTTATGAGTCCACCTCATGAACAGTAACAGAGAAAATTTCCAAATCCCACCCAAAAGGTGATTTCACACAGCAACTGCGAAATCACCTTTCGGGACAGATCTGCATATTTTCACAGTCCTTGTTCAGGAGGTGCAGTCTGTGTTCCCCTGAACTGGTATGATCAGTGAAGAAGACTGACAAGATCATGGACTGATTAAGGTGGAAGTCTGAAACCACCTTAGGCAGAAACTTCCAATTAGTCCTAAAGACCATCTTGTCCCTGTGGACTGCTATGTAGTCTGGCTCTGTGGACAAGGCCTGGAGCTCACTGATCCTCCTAGCTGAAGTGATGGCTACCAGGAATACTGTTTTCCATGTCACATACTTAATCTCTGCTGAGGACATGGGTTCAAATAGTGGCTGCATTAGCTGACCAATGCATATGTTAAAGTCCCATGCAGGAGTGCGTTCCCTGTGAGAGGGATGCAAGTGCAGTAGACCCTTGAAACACTTCCTGAATACCTGGTTGGCAGCCAGGGATGCCCCTTTTCCAGCAGAGAGGTAAGCAGAGACAGCTGCTAAATGCACCTTAAGAGTGGAGGGCCAATGGTCCAGAGAATACAAGTGTGCCAGATAATCCAAGACTACTGGTAAGCTAGCCTGGGGGTGGTCTATCTGTCTCTGTCTGCACCAAATAGAAAACCTCTTCCATTCAGATGATTAGGTCTTTCTGGTGGGGTTTTCTAGATACCCTGAGGACCTCTAGAAGCCCCTTCAAGAGGTGTAGATCATCATATTCTAAGTTCTCAAGAGCCAAGCTCTGCGTCTGAGGGATTGGAGATTGGGGTACAGAACTCTGCCAAGAGGTGGTCAGTAGGTTGTGCCTTCTGGGCAGGGAGATTGGTTTGGAGATTGACAGGGTCAGTAGCAGTGAGTACCAAGGCTGTCTGGCCCAGTCTGGAGCAATGAGGGTCAGTAGCAGTGAGTACCAAGGCTGTCTGGCCCAGTCTGGAGCAATGAGGATCACTGTTGTTGGCTGAACCCTGAGCTTGTTCAGTACTCTGAACAGCAAGGGAAATGGTGGGAAGGCATACAGAAACTTCCCTGCCCAATCCAGCAGGAGTGCATATAGAGGCACTGTGCCCAGTGCAGGGGGCCTGCAACAAAACAGTGGCAGCTGGTGATTGTCCGGGGCTGCGAAGAGGTCCACCTCTGGGGTAGCCCACCTTCTGAACACCACCTGCAGGATCTGCCTGTTTAGTGACCACTTGTGGTGGTTCTGGTTGATCTTGCTGAGGGCATCTACTAGGACATTGTCCTTCCCTGGGAGATGGACTGCTGAGAGGGAGATCCCTAAGGACTAAGCCAGGTTCCATACCTTCATGACTTCTGTGTACAGTGTGGAGGACCTTGTGCTCCCTTGCTTGCTGATGTAGTACATTGTGGTTGTATGGTCTTGTCCTGACCTGAACCACTTTGCCCTGCAACATTGAAGCGAAGGACTAAATGCCCAGATAGACTGCCCTGAGTTCCAGCAGGTTTATATGAAGCAGGGACTCCTGCTGGAGCCAGGTACCGTGGGTAGTATGCTCCCCTAGGTGGGCCCCCCATCCTAGGAGGGAGGCATCTGTTAAAACTGCTGCTGGTGGCAGCTGGAGGAAAGGTACGCCTTCCCTGAGGTTGTCCTTTTCCTGCCACCACTGCAGAGCTTGAAGCAGGGTTCCTGTGATTGGTACCATCTTTGACAGGGAATCTCTTCTCTGAGACCAATGAGGTAGGTTGGTCATCTCTTAGCTTTAGACGCCAGAGAAATGCTGTGATCTGGATCTACAAAAGCATCCTAAATAAACTGCCTGATTACATCTCGGACTGCTTACCTCTCTGCTCATTAAGTAAGTATGCCCTGAGAAGTGCCTCTTATATTTTGCTGAAAGTGTCCAAGGCCAAATCTCGGTTTGGCAGGGCATCTATTAGCCACGCATGGCCTCTTTTGTGGAACAAGATACAAAAGAATCTAAAAATCAATTACCTCATTAGCCTGGCAGCTTTCAAAACCTTATATACATTCCATTTCAAGGAATCCTGTGTCTGTTCCTCCTGACCTAGGTCCCTTTTCCTTCAGAGCTCACTACTCTATTCTCTGACCTTGCCCCTGCCTCGACATGACTTTAGGTCTCTTTCTGTTGTTGTCTCCACTCATTGCCATACCCTTGCCTTCCTCCTTCACTCCCCTGCCCATATCTACACTTTATATCCACTTAGCCGTGACATTTGAACCCCTATTTTTGTCTGTTCATCTGTTTTTAACTGAACATACTCTGTACCTACTGTTCCCCCCCCATGTTCTGCACTTTGTATATGATGCACGAATTATCTATCTGCAGTTAATGTTTTTACAATCTTTTGTACCATTTACTTGCATTTATACTGCCTAACTGTTGTACTCATTATTGACATTGTATGTTGATCTCACCCAAATTGTAATTTGATGTACACATACTTGAAAATCACATGTTGATTTCATCTATATTGTATTACCTATTGTTTGTCCCAGGTCCACCTTGAAAATGAGCTTGCTCAACGGTGCCTGCCTGGTTAAATAAAGATTTTGATTGATTGATTGACTGATGAGCCCTGAGGTGGAACTAAACGTCCATCATCTGGAATCATGATTCTGATGCTGTTGCTGTTGATGCAGTCATGTGACCTAGCAGCTGGAGAAAACGCATTGCTGGTCTCGGGGTATAAAGCTGGAAAGAATTTGCCAGCTGTACCAAACAGTCTACCGGGCCCTGAGGATGGAAGGAAGGATCTTCCTCTCAGAGCATCCAGTTCCAGCCCTATAAACTCCAGGATCTGAACTGGTGTCAGCACTGACTTTTTCTGGTTTACCAGGAAGCCCAATGTATCTGCAGTATCCTGAGTGATGGTCAGTGCTTTTCTTATCTGCTGAGGGGACTGGCCTACCACCAGCCAGTCATCCAAGTATGGGAAGACTGTAATCCCCTGTCTCCTAAGGTGTGCCACCACTACTGCTAGGCATTTGGCGAACACTCTTGGAGCAGATATCAGGCCAAAACGCATGACCCTGAACTGGTAGTACCCTGATAGCAATCTGAACCTAAGGTACTTTCTGTGCGATTGCCTGATGGGAATATGGAAATAGGCACCTTTGGATCCAGAGATGTCAGGCAATCTCCCTTCTTGAGTGTAGGGAGAATGGTAGCCAGAGTGACCATTTTGAACTTTGGCTTCGTCAAATGTTTAAGTGTCTGAAATCCAGTATGGGTCGTCACTCCCCTGTTTTCTTTAGAGTGAGGAAGTACCTTGAGTAGAGACTCCTTCCTTGCTGGGAGAGAGGGACTGTCTCTACTGCTTTTTCCAGAATCAACTGTGTTACTTCCTTCTCCAACAGAGTTGCCTCTGCTAGGCTGGCAGGTCTGAAAAGTCTTGCCCTCAGTTTGGGAAGAAATTTGAAACCGAGTGCAAGACCCTGGCCCACTACCTCCAGGACCCGTTTGACTGTGGTAATGGATTCCCAAGCCTGGAAATAGTGGGCCAGCCGCACTCCTACTGGGAGTGGGGAGGCGATCCTGGCAGACCTCTCAGAGGGGTCTGCTTAGCCTGTGTGGCTTGCTGAGTGCTAGGGCCAGCCCGACTGCTGCCCCTTCTGCCTCTGCCTCTGAAGTACCCCCACAGTGGCTAGTAGGTTGGTGATGCCCGAGCCTGGACGAAGGGCCTATAGTGGGTTTTACCCCTGCCCCCTTTTCCCTGGTACTTCTGTTGTGTTGCTGCCTTTTCTTTAGCAGCAACACTCTTGTATGCCACTTTATATTCGTCCGTCTTCTTCATGTAAGCTTCTGTTTGCTCACCAAAGAGAGACGTAGGCTCGCAGAGAAAGTCCAGTGCCTTTGTCTGCGTGTCCTGTGACAAATTAGTGGCCCTTAACCAGGAAAATCTCCTCAGAGACACTGAGGTTGCCATTTGCCTGGCAGCAATGTCATTTGCATCCACTGCCATCCGAAACTAGCATTTGGAAGCTTCTATGCCCCTTTTTGTAGCTTCGGACAAATCTGAGGCCATGGGCCCAGGGCAGCCTTGGGCTATTTCCAACACAGTGTTCCAGAGACAGTTCTGGTATCTGGACACATAGGCCATGTAGGTTGCTTGTCTGATAGCTACAGAAGCACCCAAATAAGATTTTTTAGTCATGGAGTTAATCTTACTGGGGCTACATCTTTGGACCCACATATAGTCAAGGTCCTGCATCATGAAGAAAACAAGCCTAAGATGACTTCACTCATCAAATTAGGAGAATCCTTCAGGAGGGTAGCAGAGATGGATGTTAATCCACTAGTAGATAAGGAATAGCCAGCAACAGAAAGTGCAAAGAATCAGAAAAAGGAGTATAAGGACTAAGACCATCAGCAAAGAAAAAACAAATGGAAAGCCCATAATTATAGTGGAAAATACAGGGAGCTATTGGAACAACCACGGGTCGATCAAGCCCTGACCCATGAGTGGTTAAAAAGAGGTGAATTTAGGTCATGAGATGAGAGATTGATAATGGCAGCCCAAGATAGTGGACTACACATAAGAGGGCTCACAAAATCCGTAGAAAAAACAGGAGAAACAGACAAGTGCAGGTTCTGCAGTACAGAATTAGAAACAGCTGTGCATCTCTTGGCTGGATACGAAGTACGCATGGCAGAAGGCCTGTATACCGAAGGACACAACAATGTAGCAAGATTGATCCACTGGAAACTGTACAGACACTATAGCATACACGTAGCAGAGAGACACTGGAAACATGAACCATAAAGAATCACAGGGAATGAAGTAGTAATGATCACATGGGATCACCCAATACCAACAGCCAAGAAAGTGGAAGCGAGAAAACCTGATATTGTAATACAAGAAAAGAGAACAAAGGTAGCATTGCTGATTGAAATAGCTACCCCTACTGACTACAGTGTCCTGCGTACAGAGAGACACAAAATCATGAAATACCAAGATATGTAGTCAGAAACCAAACTGATGTGGACCAAGGACACAACAATTGTTCCAATAGTGCTTGGAGCAATGGGACTAATCAAAAAGAACTTTCAGACACATTTAAGTAAGCTACCCATACTTGAGACACCTTATGAACTTCAGAAGGAAGCCATCTTGGGGATGTTGCGTGTGCTGTGAAGAGCGCTCTCAGCAAACAACAAAGACTAATACAGTACTAATTTCTTGAGTTTCAAATATGCCCTGGCTAAAGAATGGGGTCCATTCTTGTCACGGTATCAGAAATCCCTAAATATTTGGAGACACTAACCCAGAGGATCTTTTTCTGGTGGATGTGATGCCAGGGAAATCCCTGCTTTATCACATGCAGAAGCCTGCACCACACCCCTTCATGGCTGGGGATGCCCAAAAAGGAATTCTGCTCCAGCCTTAGCTACCCAGTACAATCAATCAATCAAATCTTTATTTATCCGGGCAGAACATCATTGAGAAGAACTCTTACAAGATGGACCTGCACATGTAGAAAATAATGACAACAGTGGGGAACTAGGAGAAGTTTTAAAGGGATACAATGCATCATTTCACATAGCATTTAAGAACATAAGGCAATGTTACGATGTGACAACGTAACATGACTACGCAATAAGAAATTTTAACAACTAGGAGAGGTAACTGCAAGAGGAGAGAGGAGGCTCTCTTGTCCACTGGGGGAATGGAGGCTGGGGGGGGGGGTCTGCAAAATCTTGGAAGCCTGTCTCTTCAGAGATGTGTGGATGGGCAACATCCTTTTTGTTGCTAGTACATCCATCATTTCCATATAATCTGGTTTCTCTTCCTCCTGTGTAGATTCCTGGGTGGAGAGATCCAGAGTTTGTGCCACCTGCTTCGTAAAAGCAAAATGGGAAGTAAAGTTCTTAGCTCCCTTCTCAGGGGAGTCAGGATGATGGGGGTCAGGGGAAACTTCTGATTCAAGAGGGTCCCCATAATCCTAATCGTCCTCATCCTCCCCTTCCACATAAACCTCAGCAAATCTTTCAAGTGAACTGGGAACCGAGGAAGAACCCAGGTCCTGAACCGGGACGCTGAACCAGAACCACAGTACCAGTTTGCAGTGCCTGAAGAATGCTTATAGTATTTGCTACAGCTTCTGCAGTTGGAACTGATGGAATCGTCAGTTGCAGTTCCTTAACCAAGTGCTTTTCATTTTTCTTCTTTTTAGCAGAACCTGCTGGTTCAGAAGAGGTTTCTGTAGATCTCCCCCCAAGCAGTAGCGGAGCCAGGTTTGGGATCATTTGGGAGCCAGGGAGGGCCATTCAGTCAATGACAGGCTCCACAATGGGCACTAAACAGTGAATAAAGATGGTGGCAGGGCGCCACTACTCACACTGGGGCAGCCAGGAGGGGTGACTGCCCCCCCCAGCCCCCCATCTGGCTCCGCCACTGCCCCCAAGGAACCTTTGCCCTGGTCAGAGGGTTGTTCAACCGGTTCCTTTGGTTTCTCCTTTTGAGAGGAGGAGATCTGTCCGCAGCTGGGTCAGCAACCTTCTCAGACATTTTTTTCCTTCAGTCGGTTTAAGCGCCTATCAAGCGTCGACTGAGGAAAAATTCTTACAGATTTCACAATCTGCCTGAAGGTGTTCAAACCCCAGACAGAAAACACAAACCAAGTAAGGATCAGCTTTAGCAAATGGTTCCCCACGCTCTGTACAATGCTGAAAACCTGTTGGGCCGGTTTGTTTCTTGGGAAGTGACATAACCAACAAAACTCCCCTAAAACTGGGTTTTAAAGTTCGCCCACCACAGCAGAAAACTTTTAAAACTTTTTCCGGTCAGTTTAGCGACCGAGGACAGAACGGAGAATTACCACGGTTTCTCCCAAAGTAAAGTAACCAGGCCCAAAGGGTTTAAAAGTAGAATTAAAACTTTTAAAAATACAAATAAAAGTTCTATTTCCTCCCAGTTAAACGAACAGAGAAGAATCCGAAAAACCTACCTGATTAACACTAAATCTAGACTAATCTACATATAAACTCAATAACAGTGCTTTAAAAATGAACACAGAAATATCATTTTACTTCAAAAACCAAGAAAATAAAATCTTCAAGAAAGATGAAGGCGGGCTCTCCGAGGCGTCTGTACTAGGCAAGCGGAGTAAAGAATCTTACGACTGTAGAATGTTTACCAGGGACAGTGATTTGAAAACCAAGCTCGAGCCTAACATTCCATGATTAGCATAGGTTCTATTAACCCTTTTGGCTCCAGGGCAGTCTTACTATGAGACCATACTGCAGAAGTCAGAATACAGTAAGATTTTCTGGGGTTTGAATGACAAGAGTTATAAAAAGTTCAAACTCCACTGAAATACATTAAACTGCACTCACCTTATGTTCTCATATTGCAGTTGACTGTTCTAGCAGTAAGACATGTCTTCAATCAGAGAGTGGATCTACATTGTGGGACATGTTCAGGCGAGTAAGGGTATGTGGGGGGGTTGTGGGTGCTGAATGAGCGTGCCGGAGGGGGTCAGATCACTGATGGACTTTTTTTTTGTTAGGTTACCAGAAAAAAACCAAAAACATAAGGGTCAGTTTTCTTTACTGTACTTGTCCACAAGCAGACACTGGGGACTGGGCACCGCAGTGTGGAATGATCATCCGTGGCACCAGGGGCAGACATCCTGGTGCTGCCACCTATTTTTCTGGAGGGGGGATGACCTGGAGGGGAGGGGGATTGAAAGAAGCAGTACTGGGGGTGGGCACCCCAGTCTACCATTATTATTTTATATTAAGAAGAGAAAGCAGGCGACCTTGGAGAGGTGGGTGGCAAAAGAAGCAGTACCCAGGGTGGGCACCCCAGTCCACTTACTAGTTAAAAACACTGGTGCAGGCGGATGACCTGGGGGGGAGGAGAAAGAAGCAGTACCAGGGGTGGGCACCTTGGTCTGCTACAGAAAAAAATAAATAAGACACACACAGATGTAGACAGAGTGAGAGAGATTGACAGATCAGGACATCGGCGGCTCACTGCTCTAACTGAATCTCTATCTTATCTGTCTGTCTTTATATTTTTCTTAAAGTGATTTTCTGAGCTTCTGCACTCAGTATAGGACTTACTGTATTTGGTAGTCTATGCTGGCAATAGCCTGTTTCTGGTATTTGTAATATTTAATTGTAAGCCTGTATGCAGCTGGAAGAGACTGTAGTCTGGCCCCGATAAGGTGGCCAGTTGATCTGTTCAACTTCCCTAGTCAAGTTCATGCCCTCACGCTCAGGCACGTTATGATGTGCAGCAAGGGAGAGTGCCCCATGGAAATGAATGGGAGTCAATTTTCATTACTATGTAATACATTATGATGGCAAGTTGGAAATTAATGAAGGGCACAACTCTACTAATAAGGTCCTGTCTACAAACAGTAGGGCAAGGTATGAATCACACAGCTTCATGATTTTTCAGAAGATGGTAATCCTGAGGTACTTGATTATCTCTGGGGCCCACCACATCCCCATGTGTTGCACTGTATAATCCCACTGTCTGTTTAGGGGCAGAATCTCCATCTTAAGACCTATTGACTTTAAGACCAGAGATGCTAGAAAAGGAGGCCACACGATTAAGTAATCAGGTTGTGGAAATAAAGGGACATGGTCAGTAATGATCAGCAAATTGTGAGCAAAAATAAGAGTATTATAGTTCTCCTGCTCCACCTGGAGACCTGTGATTAGGGGATTACTCTGGACTGCAGAGGCTAGGGGCTCAATGGACAGTATGAACAGAAGGGGGTAAGTGGGCAGCCTTGGCGATTACCCTTCTGCAAGGGGTAGGGATCAGAGATAGTGGAGTTGGTATGTACTTTGGCTAGAGGGCTGGAGCATACAGTCGATGTTTGTGAGGAATTTAGGGTCAAACCCCATCAGTTCCAACAATTTACAGAGGTGCTCCCACTCCACTAACTTGGCTTTCCTGAAGTCTATGATTGTTGTGGCAGTGGGTGGGGGAGCTCTCTCTGCAATATACATCAGGTTTATTAGCATGCATAGATGATCTGAGCTAAGGCACCCCCCATCCCCAAGACAAAACCTACTTGGGATGAGAGAAAGCAGCAGATGCTCATGCCACATTGCTAGGACTTTAGCAAATATTTTATTGTCCACCGTAATAAGGGAAATAGGCCTATAGCTAGCCAAGTCTCCTGGCTCTTCTTCCTTTTTAGGTAAGACCATAATAGGCACTGTTCTCATGGTCTGTGGAAAGGTGCTGGCAATCGCAGACTGTTGGTAGGGAAAGGGGAAATTGTTTAACCAGGAAAGGCACACTAAGTCAGAACTTGTTTCCAGGTGCGACCTGAGAGCACATGGAAGTTAAGTGACTTGCTCAGGGTCACACAATATGCAAATGGGGGCTGGTAGGATTCAAACCCAGGTCTCCAGGTTTGCAGCTCAATGCCCTTAACCACTATGTTATACTGCCTCCTGGTAGAGGAGCAGCAGAATGGGCCAGATAGTGGAGGACAGAAGATGAAGGTGCTCTTGTCGGAAAACCATCCCACCTGGCACTTTGCAGGGATTGAGGGATTTCAGTGTTGTTTCTACCTCAGATATGGTTAAGGGGGTCTCGAGGGTATGTGCCTGCTCAGCTATGAGCTTGGGGAGCTGCAGTGGCTTAAGAAAGTCCTCTATCTGCTAGTCAGAGGGACCAGTGGTAGAGATATACAGTGCTTCATAGAAATGTTTCACTATATTGCTAATGTCGCCCTCCTTACTGCACACAGGAGTTCGGCCTGTTTTCTCAAGCAGTAAGTCAGTGCCTTGCTGCAGCATTCGTTGCTTTCCCAATATTTATGTTGCAGTTTCGCCAGTGCTAGTTCAGCTTTTCTGGTGAGATGAAAGTCTATTACTATGCTGGACTTAAGAATTTCAGCATGTAGTGAAGGGTTAGCACCCCCAACTGGCAGGGTCTTGAACTCTGACTCTGTAAAGTCTGAATTTAGCCTGCAAGTCAGCTAGCTCAGCTGCGTTCTCTTTCCACAGCCGGTCACTGTAATGGATTATTAACCCCCTTAAGGTGACTTTAAAGGCCTCCCACACTGTGCTAACCAATGTATCTCCCGTATCACTGGTCTGGAAAAAAGCTGCGTCTTCACCCTGTATCCAGGCTGTGAAGTGGGGGTCATGAATCAGCAGTCGTTCTAGCCTCCAGGTGGGTGATATGCTAGCAGGCAGGCCGCAAATGACATCCAACTGGACAGGGGCGTGGTTCGAGATGATCATCAGCTGAATGAGAACTGCTGTTACCATGTGTTACAAGTTATAGGAGGCAGACCACAAATCCAGTCTGCTGTGGGACTGATGGGTTGCTGAGTAGCATGCCTCTGGGATCATGTACCCTCAATACATCTGAAAGGGTCTTATCTGCCATTCAGAGGTAGACCGCTTTTTGTGCTTTGAGGTGTGGCTCTGCTGATCCATGGCTTCAGTCTACCATGTGGTCTAGCACCAGGTGAAAGGTCCCCTTCTATTACAACAGCAGGATTGCTATCATTAAAATGTAGGGCTTTGTCCTCCATCTGGTGGTGGTGGGTCTTCATTTAGGGCACAGAGATTTACCAGAGGCAAGGGACCGGAGCCTGTTTCTGACCCTTGCTAGAACCCACCTACCATCAGGGGCCTACCTCTTTTTTTAAGATAGTCCAGTGTAACATTTTATGAAGGAGGATGGACATCCCTCTTTTTACAGCTGAGCTGCTGTGCAATTCTGTTTCCATACACTCCCACTTTAATTTTTTTGGCATCTTGAGACAGTAGCACAGTTTCTTGCAGGAATGCCACCCAAGTGCATAGTCTCTTAAGGTGGGTTAGAAGAACTTGCTTCCATATTACTGGGGGTGGGGTGGGGGGTGGCGTCATCCGGCATACTTTCCAGCCAAGAAATCTTAAGTCTGCCATCATAACATACATGTCGGAAATGCATTCTTGGATCAAGTATTGGTGGTACTGAAGGCAAGTTCAATCGGTGGCTTGGTGGTGCTTTTGTGTAATGCTGGGGTGGGGGTCCTCCAAGAACCAGATATGGGGAAGACAACTCCTTCCCCCCAGTACGTCCCTGATTTACATAGAAACAGGATCTTGAAACCAAGAACTCTTGCAATCATATGAGTGCATTATTACAGCACAAGAGCGAAGGCCAGAACTATTTAACATTCTGAACCTTGCTGCTTGGTTTTTAAAATGAAAATCAAAAGTACTACTTTCTAATCGCAATAAGGCACTTTAGGGTGTGCATAATTGTGGTAGTAAATGCACTTATTTTATGTGCAAAGCACTCAGTGCTGCCTCGTGCTTCACTTCCCAAGGTGTGCCATTATCAGACAATAACACACACCCTGTAGTGCCTTATTGCAAAAATATTGTATCTGACCAGGCATACCAACAGTGAACAATAATGTTATAGCTGGTCTTCAGCTATATTCTAAAACTGGGGTATAAAAAAAGTTCCAAGGTTCCCAGTGAAATGGCTTATTGATTTTTGAAAATGACAAAATGGCTAGAGTTTAGCCACAGGAACCTCCTCATATATGGAGTTTCCCTTGGCTAATGCAAAACCCTACTACAAGAGATAGTAATCGGTTAGTGCTAAGTAATCTTCCACTGATGGTGTGAAAGAGTCCCTTACACACTGTTTTTACTGTATGAAACTTGTAATAAAAATGTGACCCATGTGAGTGTTGCACAATACTTAGTCTTATATTTTTTCCTACTATTACTGGGAACACAACATTGATGCTGCGACTAGCACTTTTCCATCTCCAGTCACATGCTGAAGCACAGACTCTCCTCACTGGCATCAGTGTACCATATGAAGTGCTTTATTGCAGGTATTAAATAAGCCAAAAAAACTGATTCACAGTTTTACACGTGAAAGTGCTAATCAGTAGTAAAAATGCATAGCGCTTGGCACAGAATGGTTAGCAAAATTTAAAAATATATATTTATTTATTCAGTTTTTGTTTACCGGGTAGGTGCGCTAGCCAAACAGGTGACTATTTTCAGGCACGACCCGGGAGGTACAGTAACAATACAGAGTTCATTTACATAATACAGGGAAGCAGTAACAATACAGAGAACAGTTTTCAGTAAAAGGCAATAAAGGAGTACAGTTTCAGAGACAATCAACAGGTCAAGAGAAAAACAGCAGATTTACAGTGTACAGGTAGCATTTAGTGAGCGGGTAAAGGTATACAGGGCAGATCCAAAGGACAGGTGGGTCAGGGGAGGGGGAGAGAATGGGGAAGGGGGGACTGGGTGAGCAGGTAAAGGGGGGGGGGATGCGGGAAGGCAACCTAGCGGCTAAGTGGTTAAGGTGGCAGCAGGGATATCATTTAATTAATTTTGTCTACTGTGCCATAGACTCACTGGAAAACAAACTACGCATTTTTGGAACTGGTTAGCATTAACCCGTTTTGTGTAGTGCTTGCAATGTTATACCAGCTATTTAAAACCCTGTACTGTGTACTGTCTGCATAGTGATGGAACAGTAGTTGGTACTGGAGAAGCGGTAGCAGGACCAGCGGACCAACCAACACCCCCCAGCAGATACAGGACCCAAAGAGCAGCAGCAAGATCAACAGATTCCAAGCAGCAGCACCAGGACCCAACAGATCCATGACTCAAGGAGTGACAGCTGGACCCCACAGTCTCAAGGAACAGTGGCAGGATCCAGCAGACCCAGAACCTGAGCAGCAGGGAAAATGAACAAAGAAAATATGGTGAGGTCCCTTCTGCTGTGCTGCAAGAGGTGTTTCATTAAGGCACCCATAGTCCCTCAGGGTAAAAATACAGAGAAAGCAGAAGCTTAACTCAGACTGCACTGGCCCAAAGCTAGTAATTTATCCACTCTAGTTACAGATCCTGTCTTCAGAGGCAGGGTTACAAATCCAGTGCTGGCAAGGTGGAAAGTAAAGCAAAATGTTAAGTTATGGCATGCTGTTTCTAGTGTAAACAGAGGTGCTGTCACACAGCAGAAAAGGTCATAAAATAAGACTTAGGATCATAAATAAAAATGGAGTACGAAACATTCTGAATGTGAGGTTACAAAAGGAGATACAGCTATTAAATTTCCATATATGCCTTGGCAGAATGTCTGTGCTTACAGTGGGACAGAAAATCTTTTCCTTTTTAGCTTCCTTTCAAACAATTTGATCTAATGCTGATAGAAACAGAAACTGATAGCAGATAAGGACTGCTTGGCTCATCTAGTCAGGGTATAAAACAGCATATATTTTACAGTAGAGGCTGGCAATATTGCTATTCAGCTTAGATTACAGAGACTGCTCAAGATTTTTATTTATTTATTTAGTTTTTGTTGACCGAGTGAGGGCACTAGACACGAGAGTGGCTATTTTCAGGCCTGACCCATGAGGTTACATGACACAGACATCCATGAATAGCAGATTAGATGCAACATACAAGGTTACAGCAGTTTCAGCAGGTTTGATAAGATACAAAAATACAAGGTTACAGCAATTTCCTCATCATCAGAAATGTAGGAACAAAAATCCAGTCAGGCTGAAACAAAGGGCAATACATAATAATTTACGCTAAGTGTGAAGGCAAAATAGTGTCTAACATGGTTCACAGAGTGAACAGACTAATTGGTGAAGCAGCTCCCAAGTTTCTTTCACCCGACTCCACCACCACGGCAAACAATCTCCCATCCATTGGCACCGATCCCACCGAACTATGCACCCCAGGTGGAAAACAACAAACATCAACCTCCCACCGCTGTTGCCAATCTCTCCTGCCACCTGACTTGTCCCCTCCCACAAACACATGATCAGCAACCGCTGGTGCCAGCCAACTCTATTTTATTATCTCCCACCCCCACACTTTTTCCTTACTAGTCCCCCTGTCCCCCATCCCCAAAGGGTAAGTGAGCAGCTGCCTTCACAGCTGATGCCACTGCCACTTCTGGGTCAGCCAGCAGGGGATGCACACATGCCAGGCAGCCAGAGCCCTCCCTGGGAGTGGAATGTCTCATTCACATGATGTGCCTGGCCCCCTGCTGGCCTCAGTGAGGGATTCCAGAGATCATAGACAAGCCTGGATCTTCCATGTGACAGCACAATGAGCCACCTGTCTATGTCTTTTTTCACATAGGTTTTTCTTCTCTTGCGTCAATGACCAGTCTCTATATGGATGGTCACCTGCCTCTTCCAGTACTTACCCATCCTCTGTGCTCCCATGCCCCCCCCCTTCCCCACTGCTCGGCCAAAGTTGCCCAAAGCCCTCCTCTGTTACATCCAGATTAGGAGGCTGCCTAGTTAACTGTGGGGCCTACCAAGGACCAGACTGTTATCCTGTCACATACCAAGGGATGGTGCTTGACAGAAGATGCCCAGGGCATGCACATGAGCTGAGTCACACTGTGCCAGCTTCAGTCAGCATCCACCCTTCCTGCTATGTGACTCAAGCTACACAGCAATACAGAACATACTACTCTCCCTCCCCAGAGGAGGACAACAGCCTCTGGGATGCTTGATCCTCCAGATCCTGCTCACCAGTGTTGCAAGCAGCGCTCCTGCCACTGCACCAATGGACTGGCAGGGACAGCTTTAGGGGGCCCCCCAGCAGGATTAGTGAAGTCAATGGGGCCCCCTACACCCCATATGTTTGACTGTAGTCCATACATGCACCATGTTGTTTCCCAGTACAACCAGTGGTATATACACATTTTTTAGGGGAGACAGTTGTGTTGTCCTTAGGACTGTTCTTTCCTTCCAAGCCAGCTGCTACCCATCTGCCTTTTACTGACTGGGTCACAGCTTGATGAGGCATTTTATGACATCATGATGCCAAATCAGGAGGAGCTGCACAGCCCTTTACTGCTGTTTTAAGAAGATAAGATTTAAAAAAAAATAAAGAATTAGCACGGTAAATTGCTCTGGCTGGGGGGCCCGTAAGCAGGAATACCCCAGCCATGGCTCCAGGTAATATTTTTTGGGATGAGTACTGTACTCCTCATTTTGAAACTGAGGTGAGTAAAATAAAATTGAGATGTGTACAAAAGTTTGGATGGAGGGGAGTGAGGAGTACATTTTTAAAAACAATGTTTTTTTTTTTTTTTAGTTAAGAATTAATCAGGTGCTAACAATGCTCCAGATAATGTTGGCAGATAGGAGTAACATACTCACCAGTTTTAAAATTTAAAATAGAGTGAGTAAAACAAAATTGTGATGCATACGAATGCTGTAAATCTGGAAAAAATGCTCCTTTTGAATCACCAGATATGTTATGAAGCACTCTTCTTTGGTGTGTTGGTTATTTACAAATGTTGGATGAGTACTGGTACTCATAAAAAACATTTTTTTAAGAGTATTTCCTAAAATGAGGTGAGTAAAACAGGTCGCTAGGCCTCTTATCTGGAGCCATGACCCCAGCAACTACAGAGTTCGTTAGTGCGTAAAGCTGGCTATGTGGACTGGCCCTAGCCTGATTTTCGTAATAAAAGAAGCAAATATGGAGGATTTCAGCTGCATTTCACATCTGGCATTATCTTGTCTCAGTGAAAGTATATATTATATGTAAAGCGAAAGGCAGAGCCAATTTATCCGGCACGTTCCTGTGTTCTATTTTATAAACTTAATAAAGAAATATCAAAAAATAGAGCATTTGCCATGTTTACTTCAAGGCTAAAACAAAGCAAAATAAATAAATAATTGACTCCCTGGGATTGGACACACTCCTTATTTTCAAAAAATATTTGTTTTTACTCCCGAATTATTTCCCCGATTATGTCAGAAAGGGCTAATTAACAGGATGCTTTGGACCCCGACATTCTCCCTAAACAAAATCTGTACCTTTTTTGCTTAGTGTAACTAACAAATTTAAGGCTGGGGAGGAAAAACACATCAAATAATTTTGATCACCCTTCCAGAATACCTCCCAGAAAAATCCAAGGAACTATTTGTCACAACCCCACTCAGCAGGTCAGGCCCTCTGCTCCCACAGTGCCAACCTCTGAGCACAGTATTGTGAACAGGAACAGAAACAGGGTAACCCTCCTGTCTGTTTTGTGGGTTCGAATAATCAACCTTTGGTCTCAAGTTCTGGAGGAATTCAAACTGTGAACCTCTTGCTAGCGTACCCAATATACAGGCTCAGATAATTCTGCTCTTCGGGGAAATGCCAGATATCTTTTGCTTATGGGCACCTAACCAGGTGTACAAAATTAACCCTTAAAAACTCTATTAAAGACCTCAGATTAAACTCTTACCGTTTCCAGTTTGGTAAACCAGTAAGCTTTTGCACAGTGTCAACTTTCACCACATATGCTTCATTTGTCAAAGAAAGAATTTCAAAGGCACACCAAGTAGTCTCTTAAAATAGAGGTTTACTTTAAAATAGAAAAAATATGTAAAATGTAAATACAGAACAATATATCACAAAACCATACAATCACTTAAAAGAACAAGGTTTAAAAGTGCAAATTCCTACCAAACATACACTTAGACTGGTCTATCTAATGTATATCTTCTAATAGTGCTGATAGAGGTTTCTTCTTCAGAGTCCAAACATGTATATATCTAAAGGACAGTAACAGCATAATTAAAACAACTGTCTTGAACCTGCCTTCTCTATGATGCCACCCAGCTCCTCCTCTGTTTATTAAAATTATACATCCAGGATGTCTTATCAAGCAGGAGGTAAATTAAATAGGTGATATCAGCTTAAACTCATTTCCCCATATGACATCCCAATCAAGTCTGTGATTTTCCAGTATCTTCTTTCATCCACGAGCAGTTTCCTGCTTCACAAAGACATCAAAGAACTTTTTATGACCGTTAGATCTCACTGAGGTGTAATATGCTTTGTAACACCAGGTGAAATTTACTGTGTTTCCTCTGAACGTCATAAAAGTTTATGATTTCCATCCTAGCAGCTGGCAGCTACAATTAAGCCAGATAAACAGGAGATCCTTAATTTGTGTCTCTTCTAGCTTGTAATTATCTCCTGGCTTTTAGGTTAACAGCTTGTAGTTGAAACCTGGGGGCGGGAGGGGCATCCCAGGAACACAGCATGACTCAAGAGACATATTCAATAACACATTTTTATATTACAAAAAGCATAGATTAATCAAAACCAGCTGTCCAAGTGTCATACTATTTATTCATTTTTTTCGGGTCTTATGGTACCACACAAAAGACACCATAAGTTTATGGTGCCCCTGTTTTAGTTGTTGGTCCAGAACACACATAGCTCCTAAGCTACTTTCAGTGTCTACAAATAGCAATGACACAAAAACGTGCACACACACACACACACTACAGTGCAAGACTGTATCAGCATTAGTCTATTTATTTAGTTGATTTATTTATAATAACTGGGTATCCCTTTTTATCACATTGATTATTAGTGTGATCAAATGGTTTAATAACCAGGTATGACATCATAATACCCAGTCATTATGGCGACTGGAGTGCTCGTGCCTCACTCCCCCTGAAACATGATTTTTGTGCTCATGTCACTGAACCAGTTGTTATAAAAAAAATAAAACACAGTGGACTGTGTTCTTATGAAGTTTTTTATTTTTTTTTTTTTATTTTAATACACCCTTGGTGTGCGACCACATAAACCTCTCTAGATTCACCCTCCAGTTTTATGGGTCATCACACACTTTGGGTGTGTAAATAAACTTCGTAACACATAGTCGCATACGCATTATTGACTTTTAAAAGGCTAGAATGAAAATGACTACAAGTTCATCAGTCTGGGATGTTTGAAACATTGTATGGTACCCTGATGATACCATAGATCGTGTACTGAAAACAAGACTTGGAACATAAGCAGGAATAGAAAGACAAAACATGAAATTATCTGGCATCCTGTTTCGGCTAGCTATCACTGCTTTTGTTTGCATTCCAAGCCTCTTTTTTCAATGCACCTGTGACTAAGGTCTACAGTGTCAAAGACACGGCCCCGACCTATTCAAAACATCTGCTGCTGGCGTTCTGCGTATTTAGGCAAATTTTGTATAATAAAATCTATGGGCACCACCAGAATTTCCATTACTGATGAATTCTGCTATTGTCCCTAGAAAGTCTGGGCATGCATTGTTCTTCCCAAAATAAAGTATAAAAACAAAAACAAAACTGCTTTTAGAAATTTGCATGAATATCCAAATAGCAGGTGTGACTGTTTTGAATTTTGGCCCAAAACATGCTGACGATGGAGTTATTTCACTGTGAGGGAAGACAAAACAATAAATACAAGAACTACTCACTTGCTTGGGAAGATTACCAGACGGGTAATAAAGAAAACACTGGTGAAAATCACGAAGAGGACATCACAGATACGTCGCCATCCTGCGTAGTTGAACATCTTTGCAGACTTGGGAGGGGAAGTAGAAGAAACAAAAAATTGACAATACAATCTAGTTAAGAAACTTCCCAGTTATCTAGCCAAAAAAATGTATTACACTCAGTAACAATTTGTTTTTTCTCACTGGTTTCTTCCTAAGCAGGCTGGATCACCCTGAGAGGCAGAGATACACTGGAGATCTCTGCTCCAACTTCCTTTCCTACTACAAGTAAAAAAAAAAAAAAATTCAAGTCTCTAGCTGCCCACATTACAAAACCACCACACATTAGATGCAGTTTAATGTACTCGGCAACACTTTAGATACAATGCATACCCCTCACGGGAAAGTCGAGGGCAAAACCCTATGTAAAGTGTTTCTAATCAGGGACCTCTGCTTTCAGTTTACTGGGCAGTTATCTCACCTGCAGCACAGAAGATGGCTAGACTTTCACTGGCAAACTATTACACATCTGGTGTTTTATCTCTCCCCCCCCCTCCCCAAGACTGGTATGACAGAAGAGCACACACAATGAAAAATATAATACAGGGAGGCTGTATTTTATGGACCAACACACCCCGTGATGTTAATTATCTCATTGCTATTTACTCTGGCTTTATTATGTGGAGTCTAATTTTTTGCAATGCGCTTTGACTGGGCTCTGAGAAGAGTGCATACAAAAAAAAAAAGTGATGATGATGGTCTTATGTTTTTCAGAACTCCCAGCAAGGTTAGTCAAGGACCTAACCTCAACATTCAAACTTTCTGCCTCAGTCCGGTTGGGCTATACTGTGGAAAGTAACTTCACAGCATTAATGTCATTTTGAAAGTTTCAGCCCAGATTATTCTGAGAAGCGATAAAATTACTCACCTTAGTAATTGTGTTTTTTCTAATGGAGTCTTGCTGTATTCTGACAATATGCAGTATGCCCCAGCATTAGAACTGCTCCGGAGAATAAGCTTGTGCTCGGTTCAAACCCCTATCTGCTGCACTTCAAAGTGCAACCGTCAGATTCTTACGAGCCCAAAGTGACTGACTACAGCTGTCATGTGGAAATTGAAAAGGAAAAAAAAAAACACTAAAACCAAAAGGCAATGCACACAAAGGGTCCCCAAAGACTCAAGTCTAAGACCCCAAAACAAAAAAACCCTGGTAGTGAAGAACACATTTAACAACAGATGAGAGGGTCAATGCACCTCTGGGGTGCAACACTGCACCTGCCCGCCCACACCCCAACAACTAGGTTCTGAGAGGGGAGGCAGGGAGGGCTGTCAGAATACAGCAAGACTCCATTAGAAGAAACACAATTACTAAGGTGAGTAATTTTTTCTTCAAACAACATGAAGTCTTGCTGTATTCTGACAATATGCAGACTACCAAGCGGTACCTCCCAGGAGGAGGGTCCAGAACCTACTTAGGGAATAGGCTCTGCAGTACTGCTGTGCCAAACCTAGCATCACTCCTAGCCTGGATATCCAGGGAGTAATGCTTGGTAAAAGTGTGGACTGTTTTCCAGGTGGCTGCTTTGCAAATGTCTAACAGAGGTATATCTCTGGCAGCAGCTAAGAAAGCTGCTGTGCCTCTAGTCGAATAAGCCCTCAGGTCTGAGGGAGGGTTCTTTCCTAGCTTTTCATAGCAGAACTGAATACAGGAGACAATCCACCTGGCAATAGTTCTTTTAGTAGCTGGCCTGCCTTTTCCTTCTTCACCATAAGTGAGGAACAGTTGAAAAGAGCCAGACCTAAGGACCTTAGTATGCTCAATGTAATAGCTAAGGCCTCTCTTAACCAGTAGTGCCGGAACGGTTTGAAAAGTGGTAGGGCCAAGGACGAAAGGGGTAAATTTTCCCCTATTAAATATATTACCATGATAGCAAAAAGTGATAGGGCCACTTATGAAAGTGATAGGGCCATGGCCCTAGTGGCCCCCCCTGTTCCGGCACCTATGCTCTTAACGTCCAGACTGTGTAATCTCCTCTCAGCTAAACAGGAATGATCAGTGAAGAAGACAGGAAGGGTCATGGACTGATTTAAGTGACAATCCGAGACCACCTTAGGTAAAAATCTCCTATTAGTTCTGAGGACCACCTTATCCCTATGGAATGAGAAAGTCAGGCTCCACTGAGAGGGCTTGCAACTCACTGATGCGTCTGGCAGAGGTGATAGCTACCAAGAATACAGCCTTCCAAGTCAAGTACTTAAGCTTTGCTGATGCCAAGGACTCAATAGATGGCTGCATCAGTTGAGCAATGCAGACATTAAGATCCCAAACAGGAATGGGATCTCTAAAAGGAGGATTCATATGAAGGAGCCCCTTGAAAAACCTGCAGAATAGTGGATGAGATGCCAATGAAGAGGGCTTTCCTACTGACAGGAAAGCAGAAACAGCTGACAGATGAACCTTGAGAGTAGCTGGTCAGAGACCTAAGCTGTTAAGGTGAGCCATATAGTCAAGGACTGTAGACAGGTCAGCAGTGCTTAAAGAAATGTTCCTATCTGAACACCAAATGGTAAATCTCCTCCATTTGGAGTTGTAAGTTTTCCTAGTAGCAGATTTCCTAGAGGCTTTGAGAATATCCAGAACCCCTTGAGACAAATTCAAACCAGCATAGTCTAGCTCTTCGACAGCCAGGCCCTGAGGTTGAGAGATTGAAGACTGGGGTACCAAATTCTCCCCTGAGAGCAAGTTAACAGTTTGAAACTCTTGGGGAGAACCCGAGGAGGATGAACTGCCAGTGACAGTAATAGAGGATACCAAGACTGTCTGGCCCAATCTGAAGCAATCAGGATCACTTTGCAAGATTGTGACCTTATCTTGACCAGAACTTTGAACAACTTGGGGAAAGGGGGGAAATGCATACAGAAATGTCCCCTTCCAATCCAAAAGTAGAGCATCCTGGGGGACTGAGCCCAATACTGGGGGTCTGCAACAGAAGAGGGGAAGTTGGTAATTGTCTGGGGCTGCAAAGAGGTCTATCTAAGGAGTGCCCCATTTCAAGAAAATCTTTTTCAAAACTAATGGATCCAGGGATCACTCGTGATGGCCCTGAGAAATCCTGCTCAAGGCATCTGCTATCAGGTTGTCTTTCCCTGGAATGTGAACTGCTACTAGTGTTGTCCATAGGGAATAAGCCAGAGACCACAATTTCATGGCTTCTGTGCATAAGGCCGTAGACCGAGTGCCTCCCTGCTTGTTGATGTACCACATGGTGGTGGTATTGTCTGTTCTGACCTGAACCACTTTGTTCTGAACTGACTGTGAGAAAGCTAGTAGGGCCAGATATACTGCCCTGAGCTCCAGGAGATTGGTGTGAAGCAGGGACTCCTGAGGAGACACAACCCCCCGAACTGTGAGGCCTTCCAAATAAGCACCCCAGCCCAGGAAAGAAGCATCTGTGGTCAGAATGACTGAATAAGACTGGGAGATGAAAGAGACTCCTTGCCTGAGGTTGCTTTGATCCAACCACCACTGGAGAGCCTTGATCAAAGCCTGAGTCACTGGAATTAGTTTGGTCAGAAGATCCTTCTTCTGAGACCAATGAGCCCTCAAGTGGAACTGAATGGCCCTCATCTGAAATCTGGCCCCTTGGACTAATGCGGTGGAGGCTGCCATGTGGCCCAAGAGCTGAAGAAAATGCCTTGCTGGGCGAGAGACCAGAGGGCGGAAGGAAGAAACAGATTCTGCCAGGGCCTTTACCCTTGCTAGGGGAAGAAAATCCTTTGCCTGGACAGTATCCAGATCTGCTCCTATGAAGGTCAGGAGCTGAACTGGTTAGAGAATTGATTTTTGAAGATTAAGGAGAAAGCCCAGAGAGGTGAGCAAGTGCTGAATGACTTGCAGGCTTGTCGACTTGGTCTGCAGACTGCCCTACCACGAGCCAGTCATACAGATATGGAAATATGGCAATGTTCTGCCTTATGAGAAACGCTACTACTGGTGCTAGGCATTTTGTAAACACCCTTGGAGCTGATGTTAGCCCGAAGGGCACTGCTCTGAACTGGTAGTGACCTGAGGGCAATTCGAACCTGAGATACTTTCTGTGGGAGCATCTGATGGGAATGTGAAAGTAGGCATCCTTGAGATCCAGTGAGGCTAGCCAGTCTCCTGGTCTCAGAGAGGGAAGAATTAGTCCCAGAATCACAATTTTGAACTTTGGCTTGAGCAGGTGTTTGTTTAGAAACCTTAAGTCTAGGATGGGTCGCCACTCCCCTGTCTTTTTTGGGGTAAGGAAGTACCTGGAGTACAGGCCTCTGACCCAGTGAATAGGAGGAACTTTCTCTATGGCCTTGAGGCACAAGAGAGAGGAAACCTCTGCCTCTAGGGCGATGGTTTCTGAAATGTTCGCAGGTGGAAAAGACCCGACCCTCAGTTTTGGAAACTTTTTGAAGCTGACGGCCGGTCCCTGGCTTACTACCTCCAGGACCCACTTGTCTGAGGCAACAGACATCAAGGCCTGGGAGTAGTAAGCCAGCCTGCCTCCTACAGGAACTGGGGAATCGACCCGGGCTGACACATCAGGGTGTCTGCTTGGCAGGAGCCTTGGGCTGAGAGGAAGATGCAGCTCTGGTCATCCCCCTTCGGCCTCTCCCTCTGAAGAACCCCCTCTGAGGAAAAGGAGAGGAGGCCTGTGCCTGGTAGAAAGGCCTGTGAAAAGGCCTGCCCTGCCCCCCTAGAATGCTGCTTTTGAGGAGCAGCCTGTCTTTCCTTGGCCTGTGCACTCCTGTAAGTGGTCCTGTATTTGTCCATTTTTTTCATGTAGTTCTCTGTCTGCTCTCCAAACAGAGAATTACCTTCTACAGGGAAATCCATAGCCTCAGCCTGGGTATCCTGTGATAGGCTAGTACATCTGAGCCAAACCATTCTCCGAAGAGCCACAGATGTAGCCATGACTCTTGATGAAACATCACTGGAGTCCACAGCAGCATGAAATTGGATCTTTGATGCCTCAATCCCATCAGCAACCTCCTCCTTCAGCTCTTTGGCTAGCTGAGGGGAAGCCTGCTTAGCCAGTTCCAAAACCATAACCCACCTGGGACTTTTGTTATCTGGCTGTATAGGCCATGTAATTCACCTGTCTGCGTCTTGGGGAAGATGCCAAGTACTATTTCTTGGTCATGGCATCTATCCTCCTGTAGTCTTTGTCTGAGGGGTGTGAAGCCAAAGGAATGCCAGCCTTGTCACAGGCTGCAGCCCGTACTATCCCAGTCCGGTTCATAGTAATCCTCTGGTGAACCGGAGGAACCGACCGAACCGAGTGCCTGGTATGCAGTGCCGGATTAGTCAGAACCGAACGGAGCGATTCAGCAATGCTAATCGCCCTGGCTATTTCCTCAGTGATTGGACGTAATGGTTCTGGGTCCGAACAGGCCGACTTGTCCTTTCTTTTCCTCTTAGTAGGAACCGACCCCTCAGGATCGGCTCTCCTCTTGCCCGAGGAAGACACGCCCTGGTCAGAGGGCAGTTCCTCTGGTTCAGTAAGAACCGAACCAGGCTGGCCATCCGGGTCAGCGGATTTTTCGGCCTCCTCTTCCCTCAAACTACCTATCCTTTTTTCCAAGGCGAATTTGGGAAAATTTTTGCAAATCTGGCAGTCTAAATCAAGGTGGTCAAACCCCAGACAGTAAACACAGGTGGTGTGGGGATCCGCTTTGGCAAAGGCCTCCCCACACACACTGCAGTGCTGAAACCCAGTGGGTTCGGTTTTTTTCTTGGGTTTCTCAGACTGAGCCATACTATCGGTAAAAACTTGCCCTTTACACGGCTTCAGGCCAGGCAAGACCCACCGATCGGTTCCTAACCGTGTTACGGGTATTGGGAAAAATAATAAAAAATATGTGTTTTTTTTAAAGAACCGATCGGTACCAGAACCTCACAGAACCTAAAGGGAGAAACAAACAAATAGATTGAATTGGTTCAGATGAACCGATTGAACAATACACCCTTCACACAAACCTTTTTTTTTTTACAATTTCCACAGATTCAATCTCAAACTAAAATCTACCTACTTGCAGTACAGCAGACAGTGATCTGAACCAAGAAAACAACAAAGTAATAATCGGAATGAACCAACGATTTACTATACCGCACTGAGCAAAGGAGAAACTCTCCGGAGCGACTGTTCAGTCAGGTGGAGTAAAGAATCTGACGGTTGCACTTTGAAGTGCAGCAGACAGGAGTTTGAATCGAGCACGAGCTCAACGTTCTATGCTCTGGCAGAGAGTTAACTCTTTGTTCTCCGGAGCAGTTCTAATGCTGGGGCATACTGCATATTGTCAGAATACAGCAAGACTTCATGTTGTTTGAAACAGACAATAGACAGAAGAAGGTAAAAACCATCGGTCCATCCAGTCTATCCAGTCCCTAACTCGGCCCAGAGGCCAATCTACTACTGTTGAGACCATATCTGACTGCATGCCCCTATTGTACTGCTGCAATAGGAAACTGAGAAAGAACTAAATAAATCCAGATTTGCTCAGTGGGGCAAGACTGCCACTTACAGCCGGCAGTGGGAAACAGGATTAAATGGGGATGTTCTCTCCCTTTCTTTGGGGGCTGGTTGCCTTTGCTAGTATTGACACCTGGATGACCACAAGTGGTAACACAGCTGGGGTACCATAACGAGGATGCTGGCCGAGCACTGTGTTGGCACACATACTGTGAACACATTTGGAACCAATAGTGCCAAACATCCTGGTGGCTGGGGATGACAATGCCAGGAGGAAAAATGCCCAGAACGGCAAGATAAGTCACCCCAATTGAACTCTCGGAACTTGCGCTTCCCTACTGCCAGGCTCCAGCTTGTGGAACCCTTGCCAATGACCTCACTACAGGGTGAGGGTAAGTTATGGAGGTACAGGGGAACGGTGCAGAGATGTGGGTGATGGGGTTGGCAGGTTGCCTGTCACAGGAGCTGTCTAGATGAGGGAAGCCTAGGGAAGAGAAAAGGAAAAAAAAAACTGCAGATAAAAAAAAAAAAAAAAAATCCACACTTGGGGAGAGATTTCAGACGGCTACAGTCTGGTTCAGGCGACTCTGCAAATGTCATGCCTCTGACTCCTCCCATTACTTGAGGGCTTCCCCATAATTAATTATTCTCCCTCCCCAACCAGCTACCAATACCCAGATGATGATTTTACTTATCTGCTACTAACATATTAATGATTTACATACTATGTTTAATACAGACTCTACATTTTGTTAATTTTATCAAGCCTGAAGTTTATTCAAGCTGAAATACTAAGTAATGAGAGACCACATCTCAGGTTGGACATAGACAGGGTAGAGGCTGTCCAGGAGGGCAACTAAAATGGTGCAGGGCTGCATCAAAGGTGCTATGAGGAGAGACTGAGGGAATGCAATATGTACACTCTGGAAGATATGAGGAGAGGAGGAACAAGATACAGATCTGTAAGTATCTCATGGGGGGGGGGGGGTTATTTTTCAGAGGAGAAGGTGCACCAGGACAAGAGGGCATGGAATGAAGCTGGAAAGGGGGAAGTTTAGGAGGGACGTGATGAAGTACATCTTCACTGAAAGAATGGTGGACACCTGGAATAATCTACCAGCGGAGGTGGTGGGAGCGAAAAAAGTGGGTTTCAAGCATGCAAGAGATAGGCACAAAGGAACCTCCCCTCCGCCCTCTGGACAGCCCTCCTTCAAAGGAGCGCCCCAGTCCCATCACCCCATCTGCTGGAATTTACCTTTTTCCAGCCGTCTTCCTCCAGAGCTTGCCCCCCCTTGGCGGGGTCAGCGGGCTTCCCTCAAGTCCCACCAAGGCACAGATCCAGCTTAGGCCGGCGTGCCCGGCTAGTCAGGTGCGGAGTCTGTGGGCGCTCCTCTTCATCCTGCTGCCAGGCATTTTCCAGTTTTCTCCTCATGGGGTACGTGGCATGCGTGGATGTCAAGGAGCACATGCCGAGATCTGCCACATCTCCCTCGCCTCAGGCTACCTTTCCCCCTGGCTTCTGCCAGTGGCCAGGAGGGCACTGAGCTCTCTCCTCCCCCCGAGGAGAGCAGTCCAGCAGATGCTCGATCCTTCTCCCCCCAGCTGGCCCTCCTACACCTTGGGCTTGCTTCTGAATACAGGTCGTTGTCGTGAGTGGCATCACTACTGCTGCCCCGTCGGGCCGACCTAGCACAAAGGAATCTTAATAGAAAAGCAGGAGGGAAGGGAATATCTGGAGATCAGGTAGGGTATATTGTGACAGTATAAGCAGGAAAAATGGACAGACTAGGTGAGTCAAGCAGTCCTTATCTGCTGATAAACTCTTTCTATGTTTCCAAGTTCTGTAAAGCTATATACTCCCTCTTCTCCACCCCCCTTCATCCTCAAAGTTGGTATCTCCCACATCACTGACCCTCCTATGGTTACTTCTTTCAACTCGACACCATTCCAAATAGAAGACGAGTGAACAAGCTAGCCTGTCTAGGAGTGGGACGGAAGGCAGTGCACTAGGTATGATTTTGGTTGAGCAACAGGAGTCAGAGGGTGATGGTAAATGGAGTCCATTCGGGAGAAGGCAGGGTAACCAGTGAGGTAACTTAGGGGATCAGTACTAGGCCCGGTCCTCTTCAGTCTTTATTAGTGACACTGTAGAAGTGCTAGAAGGGAAAGACTGCCTGTTCACAGATGACAAAAATCTGCAACCAGGGTGTGGAAAGAATGAGGAATGATCTGCGGAAGCTAGAGGAATGGTCCAGTATTTGGCAGCTGGGTTTAAATGATAAAAAGTGCAAAATCATGCACTTGGGATGCAGAAACCAGGGGGCTATGTACCAATTGGCAGGGGAGGTGCTGGCAACCACCAAACAGGAAAGGGATCTGAGGATAATCGTTTACGATGACCTGAAGGTAGCCAAGCAGAGTGAAAAGGCAGCAGGAAAGGCCAGTATAATTCTGGGGTGCATAAGGAGGGGTATCACCAGTAGGAGGAAGGACATAATATCCCTGTACAGGTCACTGGTAAGACCACACCTCGAGTACTGTGTCCAGTTCTGGAGGCCCCACCTCCGGAAGGACATATATAGGTTGGCGGCGGTACAGAGGTGGGCAACCAAAAAGGTGCAGGGACTGCATCAAAGGCCAAATGAGAAGAGACTAAGAGAACTGAATATGTGTACACTGGAGGAAAGAAGGGAAAGGGAGGATATGATACTTAGGAACATTCAAGTATGTAGCAGGTATTAAAAAAAAAATTACTTACCATAGTAATCTTGCTTCTTCCCCGTGAAACTCAGGTATTCATAACTTTATGCAGTAAGCCTTGTAGGTAGAACTGCCCGTAGAGATGGAACATATGCAAATGATGGAATCTTTTACATGAGCCACTTTCCAAATGCTGCATTCTACTAACTGCCTTAGCTCTAAACCCCTCAGATTTCCTAGAAGCCTGGAAAGACAGGCCCACGAGGACTAAGTGTAACAATAATAATAACAATATTGAACATCATAATAATTCTAGTAGGAACTCCCTTAACACCCAGAAAAGGCCTCCAACAGGAGGGCATAACATATGAAAGAATACCCTTTAATGTCAGAATCACCGGACAAGGGGGAACAACAATAGTGAACACAATCGCAACATATGTTGACTACCTGACCAAACACAATCTGCTCTGTCACGAACAACACGGGTTCCAGAGGGGTCACAGCACCTCCACTGCCCTTGTCGAATTTAACTCTTATATACATGAGGCCCTGGATCAAGGCTCAGTAGTGGGGGCTCTCTATATTGATCTGACCAAAGCTTTTGATACGGTCAGTCACGTGCTGCTTCTCCACACCCTACCATCACTGAATATCTCCCCAGAGGCTACCTCCTGGCTCAAAGACCATCTCACGGGCAGGACCCAACAGGTAAAAATTAATGGGGGGGGGGGGCGTGGCCAATAGCCGAACTTGCGGATGCATTCAAGTAGAGCTCCGCTAAAAGCAAATTAATTTGAGTTTTAAATAATACAAAACCGCTAGTTTTCTGACAGCAATTGTACTTATCTTGAGAGGATAGTTCACTGCACTGAGCAATACCTTTCCTGCTTCTCTACTTATCTGTACTTTGAAGTTATGGGGAGAACCAACAGAGCGGCTGCCGGAGGAGAAGGTGCCCAATCCAAAGATCCGAAACCATGCACTAGTACCGAACTGAGACCGGGGACGTCTGACAGTGTGTCGCAACCCACTAATGCGGCACTCCTAATGGCAATACAGCAACTAGACCGAAAACTGGAAGATTTTACTTCCCAGTTCAAAATTTTGGATACCAAGGTTGGCTTGTTAGAGGAAGAGTCAAAGGCTGCATCTGTAGCGGCCGCAAAGGCCACGACAGTCTCTACAGGCCTCATAAAAGAAAATGATGGACTTAGGTGACGACTGGAAAACCTAGAAAATGCATCCCGAGCCTCTCACATCAGAATCCTAGGCTTACCAGAGGATTCCGAAGGAGAAGATCCCATTTCTTTCCTGCAGACTTTTTTCGAGGAGGCCCTACAGGTTCAGGAGCCAATCGCCATCCTAAAGCTCTACAGGATCACACCACGCAGTGGGAGAAGCCAATCAGCTATTGCCCCAAACTCTCCTTGTGGTTCTGGGTTCTGTAAGGGAGAGAGACCTTATTATTAATAAAGCTAAACAGCAGGGAACTTTGGAATGGGATAATGCTAAAGTGCAAATTTTTCCAGATTTAAGCTTTGCCACTAGACAGCGACAGAAAAGCTCTGATGCCATTAGAACCCGCCTGAGACAATTGGGGGTCCACCACGTTCTCCTAATGCCGGCCAGTCTTCGGATTATATACGGTGAGAAACATTATCAATTTGCAGATGCAGAAGCAGCAAGAAAAATGTTGGTCCATATTGAACGCAAATTTCAAGCAAAAGGGGACAATATGGATAGTGACTCCGGGGACAATGATTGACTGTTTGCTATTAGGGCAAGTTCCCTTGATTATACCTGAACACTAAAGAAATAATACTTCTGTATAATACCCTTTCCAGCTGGGATTGCTATACCAGTAGTGTTTTTTACTGAGATATACAGCTTTGCTTTTGGGGAATGGCTGGGAGGGGAAACAAAGACGAAGGTGAAAATGGTGGTTGAAATGTTTTTTATAGGACAAGACAACCTTTCCTTTTCTTTTTAGTAGCCTGGGAAGGCTAAGGGTACCGCCAGATTGTCTAATATATGCATGGTATATTTGTTTAAGGTTAAACAGCTTGAAATAAGTACGTCCGTTCGATGTCTGTTTTTGCAAAATTGGAATTTATAGTCCACTGATCTTAGATCGAAAGTCTAAGCGGGAAGCTTAATTGGTTTTTGCTTATTAGGGGAAGACTACTGAATTGCCTTAACGTCTTTATAAAGTCTACAGATGAGGGATGTTTTACCCGATAGTAAGGGTGATCGTTAATTTGGAAACTTTAGATGGTAATCCCGTCTCATGGCTAAATTGGCCTGTTGTAAACCGATTTGAAAGGTTTAAGTATAATGTTTTTCCCCCCTGTGATGTATCAAGAGTATGGGGGCAACTAATTCTTACTGTAACAATGATGTTATGCAGTATGCTCATAATGTTTCTTGAAGCCTACCTATGAGGGTAGTGTACTGTGTACTACATACAGATAAACTAATAAAAATAAAGTAAAAAAAAAAAAAAATAAATTATGAAACCTTATCCTCCAGTAAGCCAGTCCTAACAGGGGTCCACAAGGGTCCAATTTTAGGCCCATTGCTTTTCACCCTCTTTCTGAACTCCCTCCCCCAATCCTGTAGTGGGAAGCTACTGCTCTATGCTGATGATGCTGTTGTCTTTTGGAAACATTGCCATCTCAACACACTACAATCCGCCCTGAAGGGTTTCTTTGGAGAGCTCGAAGCTGAAACTCTGAACACCGCCTAGTACTTAACTATAAGAAGACTAAATCGATGATTTTCGCCCGCTGCCAGAACCTGCTCTGTAATACACCGCTAATCATCTCTAACTCCTGTGGCATTGCACTGGAACAGGTCTACTGCTTCAAATACCTGGGAGTCATGTTGGACACCTCCCTCACCTATCACGCTCACATTCGACAAATATCCTCCTCTGTTAACACCAGGTTGGGGATCCTATACAGACATAGGCACTGCACTCCCCCTCAATGCATCTAGCAGTGTCCTCCTCAATACTACCCTTGGTGGACTACGGCATAGTAATTTATAGGTCTGCTGACCATACTGCCCTGCACAGCATCAACCTCGCCCTCAACAAAGCCTGCCATCTGGTCTCAAATTGTAACAGGCTAACCCATACTTGTGAGCTTTACAAATTTACTGGCTGGCTAAACTTCCATGATAGAGTTAAGTATCACACCTGCCTTTTAGCAAAAAAGATACTACACAAACAAGCACAGACAGGCCTCCTCCACCCTCTTATTCAAACAGCCTCTCTCAGGAGGGCACCAAGGCACTCAGCAAATACCTCCCTAATAGTACCCCACTGTAGAACTTCCCTTGGGCAACGGTCTTTCCGTTATCATGCCCCTCTGTGGCTAAACAACCTACCGTCCACAATCTCCCATATATCCAGTTTGGGTCAATTTAAAGCTGGTCTCAAGTCCCTCCTCAACTCTGCAACGTGACTGTACATAACTTTTTTTTTTTCGGGTTGTTTCATGCAAACAAAACCATGTTACAAGCAGGTTCCAGCGCTACAGCAATAAGGTAGCCCCTGCATAGGGACTTCTTGTTCTCTTTTCCCAAGCATTGGATCCTCAATCTCACTGTAAATATATCATGACACTGAACCTATTTTGTAAGATCCTCCGTAACTGAATTACTGTCATATGTACATAAGTGTTGAGCTGGGACCTTTTTAAGATCCCTGCTGATGAAATCCCACATTGTACACTGTGCCAGATGTTTAAGTTTTGTACCAAATGTTTAAGTTTCAGTACAAGTGATACTTTGTGTATTTTCTTTTCTCTTTCTTGCTGACGTGGAGCATTTGCAAAGGAGTCTATGAATCAAAGGATTGTAATTCCGATTTCTTTCAATAAATAAATAAATGTGCCAGAAACTGCATTTATATCCCCCAAGAGCACAGTATGCAGGAGTGCAGAGGCTAAAAGTTACGGAAGGGGAGGCAGGGTGGGAAGTTATGAATACCCAAGTATCACTGGGAAGAAACAAGATTACTATGGTAAGTAATTTTTTCTTCTAACCCCAGTAATACTCAGGTAATTCATAACTTTATGCAGATTACAAAGCAGTACCACTGGATGTGGGCACAAAACTTTATTTTGGAAACAGACTCTGCGGGAGTGCTGTGCCAAACCTAGCATCACCCCTGGAGTGAATATCCAGGTTACAGTGCTTAAAGAAAGGGGTACTGATCTTCAGGTAGTTGCTTTACAGGTGTCCACCATGGGAACATCCCCCACAGCTTCTATGGAAGCAGTTGTGCCCCTTGTAAAATGGGCTATCAACCCTGTTGAGGAGTAACAAAAACTGGATACTATCCAACAAGAAATGGATCTTTTGATGCTGGGTTACCCTTTCCCACATTTCATAGAAACACAGAAACATAGAATTTGACGGCAGATAAGGACCGCTTGGCCCACCCAGTCTGCCCATTTCCCTACCTACTGGATAAGCTGCAGATCCTAGTTAACCAGCAGCCTACTTCTTCCTACCCCCATCCCCCAGAATTGCCTTATGACTATCCCATGCATGCTTGAATTCCACCACTGATTTTGACTCCACAACCTCCTCCGGAAGGCCATTCCATGCATCCACAACCCTCTCTGTGAAAAAATACTTCCTTAAATTACCTCGGAGCCGCCCCCATCTTCAAATTGTGCCCTCTTGTTCTTGCACACCTCTTTTTTTGAAAGATGCTACCCTCTTGGACTTTGTTGATTCCCTTGAGGTACTTAAGTTTCTATCATGTCCCCTCTCCTCCTTTCCTCGAGGCTATACATATTAAGCTCCTTAAGTCTCTCTTCATATGTCTTCCGGTGCAGACCCTGCACCATTTTAGTTGCCCTCCTCTGGACAGCTTCCATCCTGTCTATGTCTTTTCGGAGACTGGGTCTCCAGAACTGCACACAGTACTCCAGATGGGGTCTCACCAGCTGTCTGTACAGAGGGATAATAACTTCCTGTTTTCTACTGGTGATGCCTCTCCCTATGTATCCCAGTATCCCCCAGCCCTCCTTGCTACCTTCTCACATTGCTTGCCCACCTTTAGGTCATCTGATATGACTACCCCCAGGTCCCTTTCCATTTTTGTAGTTGTTAGTATCTCACCCTCCGTTGTGTACTCTTCCCCTGGGTTTTTGTTTCCCAGGTACATTACCTTGCACTTCTTAGCACTGAATCTAAGCTGCCATACATTTGACCATTCCTCTAACCTTGCCAAGTCCCTTCTCATCCTTTCCACCCCACCCTGTGAATCAACTCTGTTGCAGATCTTAGTGTCATCTGCAAAGAGACATACTTTCCTTCCAGTCCTTCTGCAATGTCGCTTATAAAAACATTGAAGAGGACTGGTCCCTAACTCTGAACCCTGCGGTACCCGCTAGTAACCTCCTTTCTTCTGAGTGGACTCCATTTACTATTACCTCTGTGTCCTATTCTCCAGCCAATTCTTTACCAGGCTGTCATCTTGGGACCCACTCCCAGGCTGGCTAACTTGTATATTAATCTTTGTGTGGACTGTGTCAAATGCCTTGCTAAAGTCTAGGTAGGCCATGTCCACAGCCCCTCCCTGATCTACTACTTTGGTCACCCAGTCAAAGAAATCTATCAGATTCGTCTGGCATGACCTTCCCGCTGTGAATCCATGCTGCCTAGGGTCCTGTGCCCCTCTGGTCTCTAGATACTAGACAATTCTTTCCTTTAGAAGTGATTCCATCATTTTCCCTATCACTGAGGTTAAACTAACAGGTCTATAGTTTCCTGCTTCTGCCTTGCTCCCACTTTTGTGAAGGGGAATCACATCTGCCCTCCTCCAGTCCTCGGGTACCACCCATCCTCCCATGATTTGTTAAAGAGGGTAGTCAGTGGTGTCACTAGTTCTACCCTTAGTTCTTTTAGAATTCTGGGATGAATCCCATCAGGCCCCATTGCTTTGTCCACCTTCAGTTTTAAGAGTTCTTTCAGAACCCTTTCTTCTGTAAATGGGCTGGTATCAACTTCTGTATCCAGAGTGTTACTACTGTTTGTTTTATGTACCTCCCTCTTCCCTTGTAAATACTGAGCAAAATATTTGTTTAGTATCTCTGCCTTTCACGGTCTCCTCTGCCCACCCTCCCTCCCTTTATTAAGCCTCCTCCCTCCTTGGTCTTCCTTTGCTCCCTGATGTACCTATAAAAGTTTTATCCCCCTTCTTAACTGAGTTGGCTATCTTTCCTGGTTTGGGCCTTTGCTGTTCTGACTGCCTTCCAGCCTCCTTTTGCTTTAACTGATACAGTTCTCTGTCCTGCTCCTGCTGCGATTCCTTGTACTTCCCAAGATACTTTCTTTTTCTCTTGAACCTTCACTGCCACTTCCTTTGAGAACCATAGTGGTTTCTTACATCGTCTTGTTTTGTTTATTTGCTTCACACAAAGGCTCAGTTACCTCTGTGATGGCAGTTTTATTATTCCCCATTGTTCTTCCACCCTCCTTCCGCCCATTTGCTAGTGCATTCCTTGAGGCACTCACCCATTTGGCAAAGTCAGCCCTCCAAAGTCCAGTACTTTTGTCTTTGTATGGCTTGACTCTATTGCTGTGTTTATTGTGAACCATACTGTTCCATGGTCGCTAGTTCCCAGATGGCTACCCACTTCTACATCTGTGATCCTCTCTCCATCTCCATTTGAGAGTATCAAGTCTAATATTGCTCCCTCTCGAGTGGGCTCCAGTACTAGTTGTCTAAGGCATGCCCCCTGTAGGGCATCTAGAATAACTGCACTCTTCGAAGTGGCAGCTGCAACTGCACTCCAGTCAACATCTGGCATATTCAGATCACCCATCAGCAATATCTCCCCTTTTTCTGCCATTCTAAGTATACTTTCTATCATTTCCTTGTCCATTTCCTCCCCTGAGAGAGAGAGTCTGTGTCTAACCCTGTGCGGATTGTGGTGCCATTGCCTGTCTCCAAATTTACCCACAGTGCTTCTTCCCTCCCTGTTTACCCTTTTGTTCTGTTGCTTTTATTCCTTCCCTATGTAAAGAACTCCTCCTCCTCCTCTTTTACCCTCCTGTCCCTCCTGTAGATAGTGTATCCTGGTATGTTTACGTCCCAGTCATGGTTTTGTGTGTACCATGTTTCTGGACTGCCACGATATCCAGATGTTCCTCCTCCATCAAGGCCACTAATTCAGGAAGCTTGTTACCTAGACTACGGGCATTGGTACTCATTGCTCTCCATTTTTTGATGGCCTTACCTTCTGTTGCAGCATCCCCCACTGACCGTTCTACCTTGGTCTTTTTCTCATTTAGTACCCTGTTTTGTAGGGAGAGGCTGGGATTTTTCTGCTGCTTGTCAGTGCCTCCCCCATTGATGTGTTGAAAACCATTCATAGGTCAGGAACAGCTGTTTTCTGTCCTGCCTATGGACTGTAGTGGCTGTCAAGTAGTAGCTAAGAGCTCTTTGATGACCAAATCATGCAGACTCCTTTCAATTGAACCAAAGTGCTCAGTGAAAAAAAAAGGTAATGGTTTGGTTCAAATGGAAATCAGAAACCATTTTAGGAAGAAACTTCCTGTTTGTTTTCAGGACAACTTTCTCTCTCTGGAATGAAATGTAGTCATGTGCAACGCAGAGAGACTGGAACTCACTGATTCCTCTGACAGAAGTCATTACCATTAGGAAAAACAAGTTTTCATGCAACATATCTCAAATAAGCTTAAAACATAGGCTCAAAGGGGGAACCCATGAGCCTAACTATACACACATTTAGGTACCATGCTGGCACTGGTTCCCTGTGAGAGTATGTGCAAATGGGCTAGGCCTTTAAAGAACCGTTTGAAGACAGGGTCTGAGTCCAGAGAAACAGAGAAGCATTCTGTCTACTGAAATGTAAGTAAGTATATGCTTTTAAGGTACTGGACTGCAAGCCCAATAAATGCAAATAGGCAAGATATTCCAGCACAGCTGGGACACCAGCCGGTACTGTTATGGGCCAAGCCCTTAAAGAGCCTTTTGGAGATAGGATCTGGAGCCACTTGAAACATTTTGTCCAGCTGATATACAGGCAGATGCTACAGTTAGGTGGACCTTAAGGGTACTGGACTGCAAGTCCAATGAATGTAAAAAGGAAAGATAATCAAGCACAGCTGGGACTCCAGCATGTGTTGATACCAGTTCCTAATTGAATACCAAATAGAAAAACCTTTTCCATTTGAAGCATAGATTTTCTTAATAGAGGGCTTCCTATAACCACTTAAAATGTCCAAGAAACTTTCAGAAAAATACAAACCTACATATTGTAGGCCCTCAGGATCCATTCCTTGAGCCCTAGTGACCTGAGGTTTGGGTACAGGAGCCTCCCTAGATTGGAGGTTAGCAGACTGTGCTTCTGAGGAAGGTGTATTGGTTTGGACCCAGACGTGGAGCGTAGCAGAGAATACCATGGCTGCCTGGCCCAGTCTGGTGCTATCAAAATCATTGATGCTGACCTGGGACCTCAGCTTAAGAAATACTCTGTACACCAGAGGGAAGGAGGAAGAGCACGTAGGTGCTTCCCTGACTAATCCAGAGGGATTGTTCCTGTATCTGGTGGTCTGCCATAGTACTATGGCAGGCGGTGGTTCTGGTGGGACACAAACAAGTCTACCGCTGGGGTGCCCCACCTCCTAAAAATGACTTGCACCACCTGACTGTCCAAGGCCCAATCAAGATGGGATTAGTTGCTCTGAGCCAGGGTATCTGCCAAGGTATTGTCCTTGCCTGGAGGATGAATCGCCTGCAGGGGAACCCCCATGGAGCATCCTAGACTGACGCCATATTATCGTGAGTTCTGTGTAGGGAGGGCTTGACCTTATCCATCCTAGCTTGTTTGTGTAATACATTGTGGTGGTATTGTCTGTTCTGACCTGAACCACCTTCCCTGTATTAGTTGTGTGAAAGTCTTTAGTGCCAGTAACACTAATCTTGGCTCCAGCAGGTTTGTGTGCAGGAGTGAGTCTGCACTTGGATGATGTGAACCCCTGCATGGGAACCGCACTCCAATAGAGATGCATCTGTTGGCGGAACAACTGATGAGGACTCTTGCTAAAAAAAAAAAAAAAAAAAGGAACCCCTTTTCTCCAGGTTTCTTCTTTCCACCCTTGGAGGGCCTGTGAAAACAGGTTACTCACCTGTAACAGTAGTTCTAGGATTGGTACCGTATATGTTGTTCATCCACACTTCTTGGCATGTCCTTTTCCCTTTAAGGATCGCTGGAAGGTCTTCAAGCTAGCTCCTCCCACCCACCCGGGTGGTATACCCTTTGGCTCCGCCCCATGATGCCAGATCTTAGCCCGCTGGAAGCCAGGTGTTGTGCGTCCACAGCCGGGGAGGTCAGGTGGGTCCGTGTGGATGAACAACATATACCACTCCTAGAACTACCGTTACAGGTGAGTAACCTGTTTTTCTAGGATCATGGACATGTTGTTCATCCACACTTCTTGGCAGACTCCTAGCAGTTCTCTGGGAGGAGGGAAGCAAGGCACACACCCCCTCTGATACTTGCTTGGGGAAAAGAGATTGAGAACTGAGGCCCTAAAACCAGCATCCCGGCGTGACTCAAGGTCGATGTGGTAATGGGTAATGAAGGTGTTTGCTGACTTCAAGATAGCAGCCCGACAGATTTCCTGGATAGGGATGTCCCTGGAAGCAGCCACCGATGCAGCGGTATGGTGGGCAGAATGAGCTCTTAGCCCTCTGGGAGGCTCCATGCCCGCCAACTCGTAGCACAGACTTATGCAAGATGTAATCCACCTTGCAATAGTCCGTTTTGCTGCAGGTCTGCCAGAAGCGGCTTCAACGTAGGTGACAAACAGCTGGTGAACCTCTCCCTGAATTTCCACCGTCCTCACCTTATAATAGGAGAGGGCTCGTCTCAGGTCCAAAGTATGGAGCCTGTAATCGGCCTCCGAGGTGTAATTAGGGTAGTATACTGGCAGAGTTAACACCTGGTTAAGGTGAAACTGACACCACCTTTGGAAGGAATTTCGGGTAGGGGCGTAGGACAATCCTGTCACTGTGGAAGACAGATAAGGGGAGTCCACCGAGAGCGCCTGGAGCTCCCCTGTCCTTCTGGCAGACGTGATGGCAACCAGAAAATAGTCTTCCATGGTAAGTGTGACAATGCACACTTGTGCACTAATTCGAATTGCTTGCCCACGAGCTTTACCAGTACCAGCTGTAGATCCCACGGAGGAGGAGGTTCACGCACCGGAGGGGATATGTGATCCAGGCCTTTGAAAAAGCACCAGATCACTGTCTCCTGCACCGTCTGCTGAACAGCCCGTGCCCAGTAAGCAGAGATGGCTGCCAGGTGCACCCTAAGGGTCGATGACCGAAGACCCCCTTTGGAGAAAGACCAAAGGTAGTCGAGACTGTGAGCCACTGGACAGGACAAAGGGTCCAGGCCCTTTCCCTGACACCAAATGGAAAACCTTTTCCATTTGAAGGCATAACATTTCCTGGTCGATTCCTTTCTGTATGCCTCCACCACAGTGAGGACATCTTCGGAAAGACCCAAAGCCTGGAACTCTAGCCACTCAGGTACCAGGCTGTGAGGTGCAGGGATTGAAGTTCCAGATGGTATACCTTCCCCTGACTGCGAAAGATCAGGTCCGGGTGTGCTGGAAGTCACTCCGGGGGCCTGCAGCTGAGGCTGAGGAGATCCGGATACCAGAACTGGCGTGGCCAGTCTGGGGCTACCAGAATCATTTTTGCCTTGTCCCTCCGCACTTTGAGGAGCACCCCATGGATCAAGGGAAATGGAGGAAAGGTGTAGAAGAGGCCTGGGGTCCATGGCCTCGAGAAGGTCCTGCAGCGAGCCCTGCTGAGGGGGGCAGGCATGAAACAGCCTCAGCTTGGTGCTGTCCCTGGAGGCAAACAGGTCCACCATTGGTTTCCCCCAGTGGGAGAACAGGCTATAAGCTACATTTGGAGGGAGAGACCACTCGTGGGATGTCTCGCCTAAGCAGCTGAGAGCATCCGCCAGATGGTTTGAGGCTCCTGTCACATGAATGGCTAGGAGATCTGCCTCCAGACAGCTGACAAGGGTCCAGATGCGAAGCACCTCTCTGCAAAGCAGACGGGAATGTGTGCCGCCCTGTTTGTTGAGGTAGTGCATGGTCATGGTATTGTCTGTCTGGATTTGAACCACCTGACCCCAGAGCTGAGGAGTGAAAGCTGACAGTGCCAGTCTGACTGCTCTGAGCCCCAACAGGTTGATGTGGTATCGGGACTCCTCGGGGATCCAGAACCTGTGGGCCCTTCTGTCCCCCATTTGGGCTCCCCGGCCCATGAGGGAGGCATCTGCCCCTGATGAAGCACATCACCTGGGAAGGCACGAGTTCTGACTTGGCATCATTGATCAAGAGGCCGAGTTGGGAGCAGGTCTGGAGGGCCAGGTCCCTGGACCTCGCCACCTCCTTCTGGGTGGGATCTGCTAAGAGGCAATCGTCGAGGTAGGGATAAATTCTGACCCATCCCCCAAGATGGGCTGCCACCACTGCAATGCATTTGGTGAAGTCCCATGGGGCTGATGACAGGCGAACAGCATGGCTCGAACTCATACAAGGTCCCTTCGCTCTGAAGTGGAGGAACCGCCAATGAGATGGACGGATTGGGACGTGAAAGAACACGTCCTGCAGATCCAGTGAACAGAACCACATGTTTTTCTCCAAGGATTATGTAATGTAAGGTATAATGCAAGGTAACACTGAGCTATTGTTAAGGCAAGTTGGTGCAGGGGATGTTAATACCTTATGGATTGTAATTTATGCTGATGTTTACAAGGATGCCCCAGGTTAAGGTAATTAGAGTGTGGGACAGAAAGCAATGTACTAACTGTCCAGATGGTCTTTTGGTGGCTGGTCAGAATAAAGTAAAACAACAACTACACCCAAAAACCTGTTTAAACTGTACCCAAATTCTTGTCATACCACAGGTTATGTGACCAAAGGGTGCAGCTTTAAGTTTCTGTATAAAAGACCGTCTCAGATAAGTTGTTAGTAAATATAGTCCGGGATGCATGTATGTATACACTTATAACTATACCAATGAAATAAAATCACGTATAAGACATACAGGTGCCTTATGTTACAATTTGGTGCCGTGACTCTGATACCAATCGCCACATATCCCTGTCGTTGCTGTCGGTATTTCGAGGTCGAGGTTGCTGCAGATGAAAAGCAGTGTAGTTAACTCTGCTATCACTGGACTGATCACCCAGGATAGAGGGGGGCTATAAAACGGCTCGGAAAATAAAGGACTCCAGATAAATTTGGAAGGGCAATTTCACCAGACCAGGAGTAAGTATGGAAATGATACTAAGAAATTTCTTAGAAAAACATTTAAAGGAGGGTCCCTTTCGATCTCCTGAAACAGGGGAAATAGTGAGACAATGTTTGAAGACGCAGTGCGAGGAGAGAAATGAAAAGTGTAAGGTGGACAAAACCAAATTAGCTAATAGTTGTCAGATGTTTTTACAGTATCAAGTAGAAGTGAAACAGCGCGTAGAACTGATGTGTCAAATTAAGCAGGAAGATGAGGAAGAAAAGAAACAATTAAAGGAACAACTAAAAGAGATACAGGAATTATTAAAACAAAAGGAGAGTCAAAATGACAATCTTCAGGGAGAAAAGTGTCTCCTTTTGCAAGAGCAGAGTCATCTTAGTGAACTGTCAAATTATCAAAATAAATCTAGCCAACAGACTCAAACTAATTTGAACCCGGAAATTATTTTATTACAAAATAAGGTTGATAAGTTGAGGGAAGAACATGCCCATAATATTTTGTTAAAAGAAGAAGAAATGGTAAGATTAAAGGACTATTATGAGGAGAGAATGAATCAGCAAAGTCAGGAAAATATCCAGGAGTCAGGATACAAGCAACAGAAAATTATTCATTTGCAGACTGAGGTACAGTTGCAGACCCAAATTTCCTTAGAACTGCAACAGCAGTTAAGTGAGATCAGAGAGACTGTACGGAAAAAAATTAAGAGAAAGTATAAGGTCGCCGCGGTTAAACAGCCCACCTCAGAATCCTCCTTGACTTCTACGTCCCCCGAAATGGAGGATGATCCCACTTCATCTGACGAAGACAGGCATCGTAAGTCTAAATATAAGTCAAAGAGGATGACCCTGTATGTCCGAAAGACGGTGACGACGGGACCGGCAGTCAAACATAAGCTAAAGGGACAGAAATTGTCCCCAAAACTCAGGGAAAAGTTAGTGAATTAAATGATAGACATCCTAAAGAAGGTTGACAAGCAACAAACGTAACTAAAACTAAACCCAAAGATGGATAAATCTAAGGTTAAAGAAATTGAAGCCAAGATAGCAGAGATGCAGGAGAAAGTTAAACAGATACAACAAAAGATAGATGACAGTGATAAGGCCAGAGAAGCAAGCAAGCCTAAGTCAGATGAAGAGCTGGAAGTGGAGGTTTGGCAAAAGGTGTCCCAAAAGGAGCTAACCATCCAGGAAGCCATGGCTCTAGGGGAAAGATTAGGTAAATGGGAGCAGGGTCAGAACCCAACCCCCTTTTGCAACAAGTTAAAAAAAATCTGGTAAAAAGCTTTTAACCTAACAAATCAGGATGCATGTAAAATTTTGACTTTGGCATTGCCTGCGGTGCTTTCGGGGAGTTTACCAGACAATATTGTGGGCCTACAAGAAGATGTAGACGATCACAACAGCTGGGCATCAATCCCAAACATACTCTCCACTCTGCAGGGCATGTATGGTGTTACCCAAGCAGACTGGGGAAAGGTGTATGAAGTGCAATGGCAGCCGAGAGAGTCTCCCATAATGTTTGTAAACAAATTACATGCTGCATATGCCACTTATGGGGGGACGGCTAGACTGTCCAGAAGATGATCCTATCTTCCTGGGATTGATAGATAGGCAGGGCACGCAAATTCCTGCCTCTGTTCGGTTGTTATGCAAGCGAGCGGAGTCATGTGCAGCCAAGGAAGAAATTCTCACCGATTGTTAGAGAATGCAGCAAGACAATGTGGAAGGCAGCATACGGGACAGGGAAAAAAGGAAAAAGATAGGTGCCGTGGTACGCAATGAGGGCAAGGTAAAAGTGACATGTCATAATTGTAATAAGGAAGGACATTTTAGGAGGGACTGTTGGGCTAAGGGAGAAGGAATGGAAGGCAGGAGAAATCAAGTCTTCCAAAAAAGGAGTGACAATGGGTCAGGGAACAATACAGAGACCCTGGCCCGACTGTTAAAAACTAAGAGTATCTCAGCCATTAAGTCATCTGCACCTGAACAGGGCGGGGGCAGCGACTGATGGCCTCAGGGCCCCCAGATGCATAGAGTGGCACTCCTCAGGGAAGATGGGGAGGGCAGACCGGTCGTATCCGCTTTGGTAGGGGGCCGCCAAACTTCAGTGTTAATAGACACTGAAGCCACCATCAGCATCACAGATTTACCACTGCCCATACAAAAGGAAAAGACCAAGGCTATCACTTTACAGGGACTGACAGGAGGGGGGACAACGGCATGGCTCATGGAGCCCTGTCTGGTGGTTATTGAGCAAACCACCAAATATTGCCTTTTCTGGACCTTTAACAGCCACGAGGGAACCATCTTGGGAATGGACGAATTGTCTAAGTGGAAATGGGTGGTGGACCTAAGTAACATGACGCTGTGGGTATGTGACGGTAGAGTCACCAAGTCCAGGGTATCTGACACTCATTCAGTGTTCACCGTCGAGGCCGTTTTCCTACAAGACCCTGCTTATGACCTTGACTGACTGGTCAGAGATCTCCCTGAGGCATTAAAAGCGGTTGTCGCAAATCGATCCCAAGTCTGGGCTAAGCACTCAAACGACTGCGGGAGAGTCAATAATCAGATAGTAAAGATAGAGGGACCTGATCCACACCTGCAACAACAATATCCCTTCCCCAAGGACGCGAGGGAACCCATCAAACAGGTCATCGACCAACTTTTAAGCCCAAAAATGATTAGCCCCATATGCTCCATGGTAAATTCACCCACTTGGCCAGTTTTAAAGCCCAGTGGAGCATGGCGACTGACCATTGACTGTCGGGTCCTCAACAAGGTCACTCCATTGATAACTCTGGTGGTTGCACGTCTTCCAGACCCGACAGTGAGATTGTCACCGTCAGCAACCGTTTACACAGTGCTAGATGTATCTAATGGATTTTGGTTAGTCCCTGTGCACCCCTACTCCCAGTACAAATTTACCTTCACCTTTGAAGATAGGCAATATACCTTCACATGCATACCTCAAGGTTTCCACTCATCACCCACTTTGTTCCATCAGTGTCTGGCCGAGATCCTGACAGGTTTCTCTGAGCCAGGTCAGATAATACAATATGTGGACGATATGTTGGTACAGCCCGATTCTGTGTTGGATCATGCTCTGCACTTGGCAGAGTTCCTTTCGCTGCTATTTTCTGCTGGGCTGAAACTGAACCCAAGAAAGGCTCAGATCGCCCAACCAAGAGTCCTGTTTTTGGGTGTTCAAATAGATAAGGGAGGGGGTACTGTCGACCCAGAGAAAAATAAGCTCATTCAACAACTGCCATGCCCCAAAACCAAAACTGCAATTCGGCAGTTTCTGGGGATGATAGGATTCTGCAGGGACCTTTTTGGAAACTTTCTCCATTAAGGCAATATCACTGTATGATCTCCTTAAGGGGGATATAGATGATAATATCCAGTGGGATGTTCGGCACCAGGTCACCTTTACAGAATTAAAACAAGCCATGATGAGGGCTCCCACCCTCATAAACCCCTATCCCACCCAGGATTTTGTTCTACAAGTGTGTGTGACCCCGGAAGCCCTCAATGCCGTTCTTTTGCAAGACCGACACGGGCAATTGCAAAAGGTGGGTTGCTTCTCAAGAGTACTCTCTTCGGTCGAACAAACGTTTGAAAAATGCGCCCGCCACTTGTTGGGGGTGTACTGGGCAGTCCAGGTAACTGAACAAATTGTTGGTTTTTTGCATGTCATACTACAGACCCCCACACCTGCCACTTAAATTTCTGCTAGAAAATGAGGTCAAGGGGGTTTCATCCCACTGACTAATTAAATGGACCCTCGCCCTTCGGGACCATAATTTATTGGTCCAAAAATGCACCCCCCCCCCACTAGTGGATATGTTACAGTGGAAGGGGGAGAACCACGACTGTGGTCATGTCCCTGCGCAGATTCTACAACCTGTCTTTGCATGCACTCCCTTGTCATCTGCCATTAACCTCTATGTGGACAAGTCACGATACTGAGCTGACGGACATTTTCACATGGGCTATGCTGTGTGGGCCCCTGCTACAGAACAGCAGGTTATGGTTATGTGTCCCTCCTCTTTTTTTGGTGCCCCGCGCTGAATTAGAGGCTGTCCTTGAAGTGGTCCTCATGTTGGACAACTGTGCAGCTAACATTTTTACTGACTGCGCCTTTGCTGCCAATTCACTGACTGAGCATCTGCCAATCAGGGCAAAGAGGGGTATGCAGAAGGCGTCAGGAGAGCCAGACGCCTTCGCCCGTTTTACAACGTATCTGGCACTTGAGCCAAGAAAAGCCCATGAACATCGCCATTTGTAAAGTTAAAGCCCACCAACGGCACACCACTGATATCCACCAAATCAATAATATTGTTGATCAACTGGCTAAGAAAGCTGCCCGATGCTGTAAGAGGTGGACAGATCCCCTCCCGGGTGCGCAAGACATTTCCCAGTTATGGGAGAGCCGTGATTTCGATCAGAATCACTAAAAATGGATCGCGTCACTGCGAATCCTGCCCGGTCTTAAGGACATACAACACACTGACCCCTTCTTGGTTACCTGTCATCAACAGGTAGAGGACAGCCATGTTTTCGAGGACTCACGGCGATTCCTAAATATCAGGAAGGACACCCTCGTCTGAGAGAGGCAGGGGGGATTAGCCAAGTGGGTGCCCCTTGCTACGCTGCGCTGTGATATTATCATGGAAAACCATCGTCTCGGTGGTCATTGCGGTCTGCATAAGACCAGCCAATTGGTCGCCTCCAAATATTGGTGGCCTACCATGGGCAGGCAAATTAAAATGCAACTGCAATCTTGTCTCATTTGTGCTCAAATGAACCCCCATCCCAAAGGCAAACGTGTTTTGTTGGGCAGGGTGCCGCTCGCAGATTGCCCCTGGGCCAATCTACAAATTGATTTTGAGGGTCCCTGCCACTAGCAAAGGGAGGGTATCAGTATACGCTAGTCATTCTGGACACGTTTTCCAAATGGGTCGAGGCATGCCCTTTCTGTGCTGACACGGCAGCGGCCACAGCTAAGGTCCTAAGGGAACAAGTTTTCTCCCACTGGGGCTTTCCTGTTGCACTGGAAAGTGACAGACAAACACATTTCACCTCTCAAATTATGTCAGCATTGTGTGGCATGTTGGGCATCGAACGACGACTGCATGTCCCCTACCACCCACAGTCCTCGGGTATGGTAGAACGTATGAATCGGACCCTCAAAACCACCCCCAAAAAGGCAGTCATAGACACAGGTAAGGACTGAGTTACCAATTTACCCGGAATCATTATGGGCACAAGAGGGACCACCAGCCAGCGCACTGGATTTACACCCAAGCAGTTAATGACAGGGAGGGACAAGCAAATTTACTAACCCTCAGATCTGTACCTGTCAACCCCGGTAAAAGACCGTATTGGGGCAGCTATGTTCTTGCAGCAGTTACAGGTACAACTTAACACGTACTTGCCGCAGGCTGCACAAACGATGGGGATGGCACATTGGAAAAACAAACAAATAGTGGAAAAGGACTGACCCAAAATATATACCCCATTTATTATCCCTGTCATTTAGAATATTATAATCTGTTGTTACATGTCCCCTTCCCCAAACTTCCCCCTGTCTGTGACACCGCACAATCCGTGCTGGTGTGGAAAAACTATTACAATGAAACTCTGAGACACTACCATGCTTGTCAAGGTGACTAGCTAGTGTCTGTTGACTCTCTTTCAAAGGAGCCTACCTTGTCACGGAGAAGGCGTGACATTTCCGATGCAGCTGCCTGGGCAGGGACTGGCATGGGGCTCGCCAATGGTATTGATGCGGCTGTTCTAAAGGGGCACATCAGGTCCCTGGAAGTCACCCTCAGGAGTCTCATGGCTGGACCCCTAGCTCAAACCGTACAGTTATCTGGAAAAAAATAATATTCAGATTGGTTGGCATTTGGGGACACTTACAAATTTTAAATTGATTGCTAATATGGTTCAAATGCTTAATTTTTCTGTTAAAAATGTAAATGTTACCGTTTTGGAACTTGCATGTACTCATATTGCCTCAGATGCTCACAACAATTTACATAGTGAGCTTAACCGCACTGAAAATAATAGACTGCCACTAGGAATATCAAAAAGTAATATTTCTACCCTATTAGGTAGAAAGAAAAAATTACTCAGGTTAGTAATTATGTTTCTTCTATTGGAGTCTTACTGTATTCTGACTAATATAGTTAGCCCCAGCCTTTAAACTGCCCCAGAGAACAAAGGGTTAAACTGTCTATGCAGAGCATAGAATGCTGAGATCGAGCTCAGTTGATGTCTCTGTCTGTTTCCCTTTGAAATCTAACTGTCATATTCTTACGAGCAAAAACTCACTAGCTATCCTATGTGGAAATTGTAAAATTTTTACTAGCCAACTGGCAACAAAAAGTTTTGGATTCCCAAAGGAAGACAAGTCAGGAAACACAAAACCAATTCAAATAAGAATAACAAAATAAACACGCAAACAAAAAAAGCAGAGGGTGTAAAAGAGCACCCCTGAGGTGCAACACTGCGCCTGCCCACCCACTTCCCAAAAAACAGGTTCTGAGAGGGGAGGCGGGGGAGGTCAGAATACAGCAAGACTCCAATAGAAGAAACATAGTTACGAAGGTGAGTAATTTTTTCTTCAAACAACAAGAAGCCTTGCTGTATTCCGACTAATGCAGACTACCAAGCAGTACCTCCATGGAGGACAGACAGAACCTACTTTGGGAATAGGCTCTGAAGTACTGCTGTGCCAAACCGAGCATCACTCCTAGCCTGGATATCCAGAAAGTAATGCTTGGTAAAGGTATGGACTGTTTTCCAGGTGGCTGCTTGACAAATTTCTAAGACAGGGATATCCCCCTGGCAGCGGCCAGGGAAGCAGCTGTACCTCTTGTAGAGTGAGCCCTCAGGCCTGAGGGTGGAATCTTTCCCAGTTTCTCATAGCAGAATTGTATACAAGAAACAATCCACCTGGCAATAGTTCTCTTGGTGGCAGGTTTGCCACCAAGAGATAAACCTGTGTCCCACTTCTCCATAAGTGAGGAACAACTGGAGGGAATCAAACCTGTGACCCTTGGTATGCTCTATCTAGTAGGTAAGGGCTCTTTTAACATCTAAACTGTGTATCCTCCTCTCTCCTGAGGAAGAATGATCAGAGAAGAAAACAGGAAGAGACATGGACTGATTCAAGTGGAAATCTGAAACAACTTTGGGCAAGAACCTTCTATTGGTTCAAGGACCACTTTATCCCTGTGAAAGGAGATAAAATCAGGCTCCACTGACAGGGCTTGCAATTCACTGACACGTCTGGCAGAGGTAATGGCTACCAAAAACACAGTTTTCCAAGTCAAGTACTAAAGCTCTGCTGAGGACACAGGCTCAAAAGGAGGTTACATAAGTTGAGCAATGCAAACATTTAAATCCCAGGCAGGGGCAGGGTCTCTAAAGCAAGGATTGGTATGAAGCAATCATTTAAAAAATTTACAGAATACAGGATGAGATGATAGTGAGGAAGACTTCCCCACTGACAGAAAAGCAGAAACAGCTGACAAGTGTACCTTCAGAGTATCTGGTCTGAGGCCTAAGCCATTAAGATGGACCATATAATCCAGAACTGTAGGCAATTCAGCAGTATCTGGAGAAATATTCTTCTTGGAACACCAAATGCTGAATCTCTTCCATTTGGAGTTACAAGTCTTTCTGGTGGAGGGCTTTTGAGAAGCTTTGAGAATATCCAGAACCCTCTGAGATAGATGCAAATCTGCAAACTCTAACTCTTCAAGAGCCATGCCTTGAGATTGAGAGACTGAAGATTGGGGTACCAAATCCTCCCCTGAGAGGAGGTTAACAGGTTGTAATTCCTGGGAAGAGACAGGGGAAGATGGACTGCTAGGGACAGCAACAGGGGGTAGCAGGGCTGTCTGGCCCAGTCTGGAGCAATCAGAATCACTTTGCAAGGTTGTGACCTTATCTTGACTAAAACTTTGAACAGAAGAGGGAATGGAGGGAAGGCATACAGAAATTTCCCTTCCCAGTTCAGAATCAGAGCATCCAGGGGGACTGAGCCCAAAACTAGGGGTCTGCAACAAAAGAGAGGAAGTTGGTGATGGTCTGAGGCTGCAAAAAGATCTATTTCTGGAGTGCCTCACCTTGAAAAAAATCACCTTCAATACCAGAGGGTCCAGGGACCATTCGTGATGGCCCTGTGAGATCCTGCTCAGTGCATCTGCTAGCACATAGCAGTTCACCTTCCAGGGAAGGACAATCAGAGAGGTTAGCAGGGAATAAGCCACGGACCACAACTTCATGGCTTCTGTGCACAAGGCCGTAGACCGAGTGCCTCCCTGCTTGTTGATGTACCACATGGTGGTGGTGTTGTCTGTTCTGACCTGAACCACCTTGTTCTGTACTGACAGAGAGAAAGCTTGCAGGGCCAGAAAAACTGCCCTGAGTTCTAGGAGATTGATATGGAAAAGGGATTCCTGAGGGGACCACAGTCCCTGGGCAGTGAGGGCCCCCAGATGGGCTCCCCAGCCCAGAAGGGGAGCATCCGTGGTAAGGACCACTGAATGAGACCGAGTGGCAAATGGGACCCCTTGCCTTAAATTGTCCTGATCCTGCCACCACTGAAGGGCATGGATCAAGGTCAGAGTCACTGGGATCAGTTTGGTAAGCGAATCCTTCCTCTGAGACCAAAAAGCACTCAGATGGAACTGAATGTCCCTCATCTGGAACCTTGCCCTAGAGGCAGAGGTTTCATCTCTGCTAGCTTTAAGAGCCTCTAGGGCAAGGGTTTCTGAGAGACCTGCAGGTGGAAAAGATCTGGCTCTCATCTTTGGAAATTTTTGGAAGCTGAGAACCAGCCCCTGGCTTACTACTTCCAGGACCCACTTGTCTGATGTAACAGACATCCAGTCCTGGACGAAGTAAGTCAGCCGGCCTCCTACTGGAATAGGCGAGTCGACCCGGGCAGGCCCATCAGGGTGTCTGCTTGGCAGGGGGCCTTAGGCTGAGGAGTGGATGCAGCCCTGCTCATCCCCCTTCTGCCTCTCCCTCTGAAGAACCCCCTCTGTGAAAAGGGGGAAGAGGCCTGTGCTTGCTAAAAAGGCCTATGAAAAGGCCTGCCCCTGCCCCTAGACTGCTGCCTTTGAGGAGTTGCCTGCCTCTCTTTGGCCTGAGTACTCCTGTAAGTGGTCCTGTACTCATCCATTTTCTTCATGTAATTCTCTGTCTGCTCCCTAAACAGAGAATTATCCACAACAGGAAAATCCATGGCCTTAGTCTGGGTATCCAGCGAGAGGCTAGTACATCTGAGCCAAGCCATTCTCCGAAGAGCCACAGATGTAGCCATGACTCTTGATGACACATCATTGGAGTCCATAGCAACATGAAACTGAACTTTTGATGCCTCAATCCCATCTGCAGCCACCTCCTCCAGCTCCTTGGCTAGCTGGAGGGAGGCCTGTATAGCCAGTGCCAGTATAGTGTCCCACCTGGACTGCTGGTACCTGGCTGTATAGGCCATATAATTCGTCTGCCTGAGTCCCAAGGAAGATGCCTTGTACTGCTTTTTTGCCATAGCATCAATCTTCCTGGAGTCTTTGTCTGGGGGGTGTGAAGCCAAGGGAATGTTTGCCTTATCACAGGCAGCAGCCTGCACAACCCTAACATGGCTGCATTGCTGATATAAAAACTCTGTATCTGAGCCTGATAGTGTATACCTCTTGTCCATTCTTCTATCAACAGGAGGTATAGAATTGGGAGACTTCAGGATTTTTTGTGTCTGCTTCCCAAAAGATTTGTGATGGGGAATAGACAGTATCCTGGACTCTGGGATGTCCATCATTTCCACAAAATCAGGCTCCTCTTGATCCTCCATTGCCTCTTCCATAGGAAGCTGGAGGGTCTCAGCCACCTTTCTGTAGAACATAAAGTGGGAAGGGGACTCAGAAAGCCTCGGCGGGGGTTACACCTGAAGGTCTGTCTGGGGAGATGTCAAGTTCCACAGGCACATCCAGACTTTCTCCATCACCATCATCCTCAAACTCTGGTTCATAAAATTCTTCAGGTATATAATCGTGAACCGGGGGAACCAACCGAACCGAGCCCCTGCCAAAAGGTGCCGGATCAGTCGGAACCGGGCGAAGCGATTCCACAATCCAAATCGCTCTGGCTATTTCCTTGGCGGTCGTAACATGGGCTTCTGGATCCGAACCAGATGATTTCTCTTTGCGTTTTCTTTTTGTCGGAACCGAACCCTCAGGATCGGCTCTCCTTTTGCCCAAAGAAGTATCGCCCTGGTCAGAGGACACTCCTTCTGGTTCAGTCGGAACCAAACCGGGCTGGCCATCCGGGTCAGTGGACTTCTCGGCCTCCTTTTCCCCTCAGTCTACCTAATCTCTTTTCAAGGGTACATTTGGGAAAGTTTTTACAAATTTGGCAGTCTGAAACGAGGTGTTCAAACCCCAGACAATAAACACAGGTGGTGTGGGGGATTAGCCTTAGCAAAGACCTCCCCACACTCACTGCAGTGTTGAAACCCAGTGGGCCCGTTTTTTTTTTTCTTGGGTTTCTCAGACATGGCCAACCTAACCAAACTTACCCTTTTTTCGGCAACCGCCAGGCAAGACTCCGTTATCGGTTTCTAACCGTGTCACGGGTCTTGGAAAAAAAGTACCAAACACGTTTTTTTTTTTAGAACCGATAAGGACCGGTAACCACACACTAAAGTAAGATACAAGAATCAACAAATGATCGGTTCAGCTGAACCGATCCACACTTTTACAAGTTCCACACAGAAAAACAGTACAAAACCTATCTAGTACTCACGGTACCACAGACAGAGACTTGAACCGACTATGCGGAAATAAATTTCGGTTAAAAACTGACAGTAAACTGACACTTCAACCGACTTTCGAACCGAGCTGCAGGAGAAATCTCCAGAGCGACTGTTCAGTGAGGCGGAGTAAAGCATCTGACGGTTAGATTTCAAAGAGAAACAGACAGAGACATCAACCAAGCTCGAGTTCAGCATTCTATGCTCTGCATAGAAAGTTTAACCCTTTGTTCTCCGGGGCAGTTTAAAGGCTGGGGCTAACTGCATTAGTCAGAATACAGCAAGACTTCATGTTGTTTGAAAGATGTGGTACTTCCAAATATTGATTTAATTAGAGTGTGGCCCACGCCTAATGAGTACCATCATGTATTGACACACATTATCCCTGTCCTGTTGGTTGTTCCTGTCTGCTTTGAACCACCCACCATCTCCTGGCAAATATACTATCTAGGCGTCTTGATGCAAGACCAGATTATGTGACTGCAGCCAGAGGGCGACACCGTTTTCGCCAAACGAAGACAGCATTATGTCCTCAAACAAGATCACTGCTTAAAGCAGGATCATTTTCTGGTATGTGGTGAGGAGACCCCGGTCTCACGCCGGGTCCTACACCAATACCCCTTTACCTTAACTAGTGCCAATGGGTACCGTAAGGCAGTGCGGTGGAACCAATCATGGTGTGTCCTAGCCAGACAACCATGGAAGGTGTGGGAATGCAGTGATGAGATCTGGCAGGTGGCAAATTGGACACTCTTCAAGAGGCCAGCCTACTCACGGGTTAATGTCACTCACTTGAATGATGCTTCCCTAGAAATTATTGGGCTTTTACAGCTAGCGGTTCCCCCACATATGACTTGGCCTGTCTTCACATCTTTACAGTTGGCGGCGCTGCAGCAGAGACAGCAGACAAGGGACCTGGTCTTGAAACAACAACACACTAGTCAACAGTTTACACACAATGCTCGGTATTTGCCAGTTATCTCCTGGTGGGGATTGGGGCTCGGCTGTTTTAGGAACCAGTCCAACCCTGGTGATGGTACTGATGTTTGTTGCTTTCCCAATTGGCACTTTTTATATTCTCATGCTGTCTCTATGCCAAAGTTAAACGACTAATCAAGCAGCTCCGATATCTGCAGTGGCAACAGCAACCTATACTATGAGACTGTGGGCAGGATTCATAAAACAGATGCGCCAGCGCAAGTCGGAAATGTACTAGAAGGTGATTCAGGCACAGGGAGGAAGCACCGGTGCAAATGAGATGCCCTGCACCGAAAGACATGCGCCATAGGCGCAACGTAATGACATGCGGCGCATGTACAGGGGGCGTACCCATGCATACACCACGCATCCCTATTCACAGAGCAAAACCAATGAGCAGCAATGGAGCAACTCCAGCGCAAAGCCAGGATGCGCCCTAAAAAGATAAGTACAAAAAGAAGGAGACTTAAGTTCAGCACACCAGCAGGCCGTCAATGGAACGACAACAGCAGGACACACAGAGAGGGGAAGTCATAATAGACGGAGAGAGGCACAGACAGCAAGCCACACCACAGGGCTACAGCAACAGAGGGGATGAACCCAGCAGCAGTCGCCATTGCTGGTGCCCCAATGAGGAGGGGGAGGCAGGGCACCAGAAGTAACCGTAGGCAGCCAGCCCCACAGCGGTACCGTGCCCGGCTGTCCGAGCAGCTGACAGAGGTGGAGACAGTCGGGTGATACCTCCTCAACAGGGCCGTGCTGAGGCAACTATGTAAGCTGTGCCATGATGTGATGCAGGCACCCACTGCACGAGGACACGCCATCACGGTGGAGACCAAGGGGACAACGGTTATGTGCCTGCTCGCCACGGGAACCTTCCAGATGCCTACAGGGGACACCACTAGCATATCACAGGCCTCAATGTCCCGCCTCCTCACACAGTCCCTCACCGCACTGCTAGGGGTGACGGACCAACATTTTCCGTGTTCTATCCCCGCAGTCGTCTACTCTCTAGGAGAGCCAATTGGGAGGTATGCGTAATGATGCAACTCTTCCCAGGGCTCTCAGCTGACGCTGCTCCCATCCCCTCGCATGACCCTCATCTGCACTGTCAACCCCGGGTTCACCCAAAAGGTGGCAGTAAAGCAGCAGGCCAGTGCACACGGAACCCTCCCAGAGAGGGACAGCCACCGTTGGGCACTCAGTCCCTCTCTCCCCCTGCAGACGCCCGGTGGCCCGAGCTCATTCCCAAACCCGGGTCGTCGGCGTGCAGCAAGGTGTGGCGTCCAGCGTCTGAACCCTCAGCGCCACTGGGCCGGCTCTAGGCAAACCTCCTTTGAACCACTGTATTTGCCATTCATCTGGCAGCAGTGTCATAAAGTCAGCAGCCATTTGACTGGTATTTGCCTGCTCCCAAACCAAACTTAACTGTTTCAGCTAGATTATTTGACAGGGGAGTCTGAGCTTTGACTACCACAGCAAGGACAGACTGCCATAGTGACCTCTGGTACTGAGCATCAGAGGCTTGAAAGCTGTGCCGTCAATTTTTCTGGAATCCTTGTCAGAAGGACGGGATGCCAGTGGTACCTTTGCCTTGTCATAGGCTGTCACTTGTACTACTCCTTAGTGGACAGGGTGGGAGAAGAAAAATTCCGCTCCCTCTCTGTCCAGCTGATATTTCTTATTCAGCCTCTTTTCAAGAGGGGAAACAGAGCTTGGAATTTGTAGAATTGTTAAAAGTATCTTTCCTGAAGAGTGTATGCACAGGAAGGAAAAGCTTTTATTGGGTGTCAGCCCAATAATTTCTCACAAATATGAAAAGTGAGGAATAATTCTCAAATGCTCTGTGGGAATAGCCCAACTCCTGTTCAGGGAAAACCTCAGACTCAATAGGTTCCCCTTCCTCTATTTTATTATAATCACATATTCTTCCTCTTAAATAATAGGAAGACTGAGCAGAGGAGACAGACTGCTTTGCAGGGGTCTGCTGCTGAGAAGCAGACAGCCCCTGTAAGCCTAAAAGTTTTTCTCTAGCCATTCCAGGCATTCTCCCACACTTTCTCCTTGAACAGTTCTACAATTTTCACTGTGCAATTTCTGTAGGACTTGTCAGACTTTATAGCAAGGTCCAAAAGTCCCCAAATGCTGTCTAGCAGGAGGTTCTGCGTTTCATTTCTTTGAGGGAACCGGGGAGTCAACCAGTTCAGCAAGCCTCTTAGAAACTGCTTGTATATCAGTCTCGGGGTAGCAGTTACCGTAATTGTTGTGGTTTCACCCACAGTAATTTAAAAGGGTGTCAGCTGATCAGAGCTAGAAGGACCCTTAAGTGGTGACAGTTTTCTCTTTAGCCTTATTCAGGCATTTTTAAATAAATAGTTTTCTCAGGACACGTATTGCAGATTTCACTCTGCTTTTAATGTTCATGTCCAGGTAGGCAAAACAAAGAATCTTTGCTTTACAACATCTCACCACACTCAACACATGGTTTGAAACTGGGATCACCAGTTTTCTTCTCAGATTTTCTGACATTTAGAAAGTAAAACCGATAAAAATTGCAACCGCTAAAAAATGTTTTAATTTAAAGTTTATTTAACAGTTGTGGTCGGTTCTGGAACTGATCGGGAACCCGGAACCGAGGTAAAATGAACCGAGGCTATCAGTTCAGGAACCGGGCTAAGCAGTTCTTAAAACAATCTAAATTTAATAAAATTAAACATAACTAATGGAGTTTTTTTAGTCTGAAAACTCTGATAAATAAAAAACAAACCTCTGTTTACCCCCGGTTATACCGAACCGGAAGAAACCGAGAAAACTTGCAATTTAAACACTAAAACTACGGGTTTACTTAAAATTACAAAAAGTAAAAGGAGGTAAATGAAATGTAAAGAATACTTACGTATATTTTATAAGTTTTCTCACGTTAGAACAAGATGATGAGGAGAGGATCTCCGAGCATCTAGTCTTGACAGCCGGAGAGAGAAATCTGAGGGGTTTAGAGCTAAAGCAGTTAGTAGAATGCAGCATTTGAAAAGTGGCTCATGCAAAAGATTCCATCATTTGCATATGTTCCATCTCCCCAGGCAGTTCTACCTAGAAGGCTTACTGCATACAGTTATGAATTACCCGAGTATTACTGGGGTTAGAACAAGGTACAGAGAGACAGCATTTTCTGCAGAAAGACAAACTCGAGGACAAGGGGTTATAAAAGCTGGGGGCGCTTAGAGGGGATGTAAGGAAATATTTCTTCACCAAGAGGGTGGTGTACGCCTGGAACCTTTGCCTTGTCATAGGCCGTCACTTGTACTACTCTTTAGTGGACAGGGTGGGAGAATAAAGGTGGTAGGTGCAAAAACAATTGCAGGATTCAATCATGCATGGTACAGTTCCATTAAATCCCCTTTCTTTGTCCCCCACGTCAGAACCTCCCTTGGTCAGCGTACCTTTGCCTACAGAGCCCTGCTCTGGATACACTTCACACCTAGCCCCATTACAACTGAACCCAAACTTGGCGGTTTTAAAACCCTCCTCAAAGATCACCTTCAGACCAACAATGGCTGCGACTGCCCATACCCTGGTATGCTCTCCTGACAATGGAGTCCCTGCATGCCTTAGCACCAGTACTATTATAAATGATAACTGTTGTCTCTGTCTACCATGTAGTTCTTTGACACTGCCAGGCTACAGATCTGGCTAAGTCTGTCCCTAGAATCCTATGTATTATCACTCGTAATTCTACCGTTTACTCAAATTGTTTATGCTGACCTTACTTGTTGTATATTTGTAGAATGATGTGGGTCCTTTGGAAATGAGTCTGTGACTCAAATGTTTGTAAATCCAAAATGTTCAGTAAATAAATAAAGGGGACCCTACAAGTAAGAAAAGGGGTGGGGATGACCGGAGATCATGTCATGTCTGCAGTGGCACAGCAGGCAGGGAAACTGGGCGGATTGGATGGGCTAAATGGTCTTTATCTGCCGATAAACTATGTTTTTAACTCCTTCACCACATGCACCCTTTCTTTCCACCCCTTCTCCCTTTTCTCCCCCCTTTCCCTTACACTCATTCTCCTTCTCTCCTGCCACTCCCTTCATCTCGCTGCCCTCTAACTCTCAACCCCCACAAGTCTATGAGCCCAAATGGCCTTGACCCCAAGCTTCTACACTTCTCTGCACAAGCCATCACTCTCCCTATTACCCCTCTCCTTAACCTCTCCTCCTCCTCTGCCTCTATCCCAGATACCTGGAAACTAGCTACTGTCACCCCCCCTCCCCCAAAAGGGAGTCATCTCTCACCTGGTAACTTTCGGCCCATCTCTCATCCTCCCCACCCTGGCCAGGTTCCAGAAGCATCCTATCCTTTCACAACTCCCCCTTTCCTTGACTCCTCCTCCTCCTTTTTCACTCCTTTCCTGTCTGGCTTCAGAAGTCCCACTCTACATCCACCTCCTTCCGCTGGTTGACTCTGTTCTGTCTGGCAGGGACCACGGCCAAGTCACTTCCGCTGTCTTTGGCGACTTGGTCAAAATCTTCCGACACTGTATTCTGTGCCCCCCCTTCCTGGTCAAGCTTAAGGCAGCAGGAGACTCTGACTCATCAATAGCAGATTCTGCTCCTACCTTGAGGGCAGGGCAAGCTGTCCATACAAGAGACCCCCCCCCCCAACTCACCGTGCCCTAAGGCTCTGTTCTGGGCCCCATATTCTTTCCTACATTCCTAACTGACTTCCCTTCAACCTGTTCCTCTGTCTCCATCCACATGTACACAGATGACACTGTGCTGTTCATCTCTGGCTCCTTTCTTGCTGAACTTGCTGTTAGTCTCAGGATTTTGACAGTGTTCAGTGTTGGCTCTGTTCCAACCATCTATCCCTCAATGCCAAGAAAACTATCTCCATGACCTTTGGCTTCTGAAAGAGGCTCGCAAACTCCCCCCCCCCACACACCCTCGATGGTACTGTGCGTTAGGAAGTCTCCTTTAAATACATGGTGGTCTGGTTTGACCTCTCGGTGCACACCGATGCCATACACTGCAAAAAAAGACTCCAAACTGGGCTGTGCTTTACAGAAAAAAAGCCAGCATCCCTCTGCCTGTCCACTGAGAGCTAGTTAGGAAGATGATCCCCACTAACTGCGACTACGGTGACATTTTCTACAGTGCTGCTCCCATGTCCACCCAGGCCAAAGTGGATCCTTTCTTCCCACTCACTCTGCCATTTTGCACTGGACTGCCCTTCCCATAACTCACCATTGTTCTTTGTACATGTCCTTCTCCCTCACTTACCTTGATTCCAGACAAGGCCTCCTTCACCTCCAAATTCTGGTTTGGCTGCCCCATCCCTACCTTCCCCTCCTCCTGTTTTCCCACACTCCTACCTCCTGCCCTTTCTATAACACTGCTTCTCACTCCCTATTCCTCCCCTCTAGGAAATCTTAAGTGGGCCAAGCTGCCTTCTCATAATGCTTTCCTAAGCTCAACTTGTCCCTTCCCCCATCTCTCTGCTCAGCCTGTTCCTTGTTCTCCCTCAGGTTCCCTCTCTGTGACTTTACTACCCCTTCCCAGGGCTTAACGTGGGACAGGTCTGACAGAGTCTCAAGACCCAGCAAAAAAAATCTGAAGGATTTGAGGGGATCTCACAGGGTCTCAAAGCAGGGCCCTTATTCCATGTCAGTTTCCCCTTACCATAACTTCAGGGGCAGTAAGATCTTTACTTCCTTTGTCCCAGTATTTTCATGTTTTGTGCTTGCATTTTGACTTATTACTGAAAAATTGGATAATAAGGAAAATGCAAATTCCACACTATGAAGGGGGAAAAAAAAAACTTCCACACTAGTAGTCCATTCATCTATCATGATGACCCTGACATACCTGGCAGTTTTTTCTGCACACTTTATGCACTGCGGGTTCCTGCAACTGTACCTGACCCTTGTTCCCCCACCCTCTCAGTTGGTTCCCTTCCCCCTACTGTGAGCAGTTTCCTTCCCCCATAGGCCCTTGGCCTCTGTGACCTTGTACTGCTCCTTCGCACCGACTCACTCTAGCCCCATTTACACCACTGACCTTGCAGCACATCAACCCACGCACACTGGTAGATGTGCTGCAAAGTCAGGTGTGTGGATACATCCTGGAGCACTGCAAGTGTGGCTCCACTACATTTTCCAAACTGACTCAGCTGTCAGTACCCATATCGGAGCGAGCGCAGCAGCCAGCAGTGTAAACACCTTGCTGCATTCGCTCCAATTATTTCCCCGTATTTCCTGGCATCCTCCTTGGCATTCACAGCCCCTCCTCAGAGTGACCTGCAGCGCTGTGAGGGCGGGCTGTGTAAATGGTGGACTGCTGGCAGAGCAGCCACTGCAGCAGGAAGTGAGCAGCACAAATGCCAGAGCGCTGCAGCCGTGTAAACACGGCTTTTGGTACTGTTCAGCTCTGCACCTGCCTTAATGCACTGGCAGGGAGAACTCCAGCATCTTCTCAGCTAGGCAGTATTATACTGCTCCTTTCTGGATTCACACCCACCACTTTATTTTGCACATGCACCTTAATACATCTGTTTACAACATTCTGTAAAATTATTTATTTTCACACAAAGTAATTTTAGCACAAATGCAAATCCCACCATAATAGCGTCAATTTATTTTAGTACACTGTCACTATCACCACATTCACAATAATGGAAAAAAATGCTAAAAGCACTAATTAGTGCAAATTTCTTTTCACACAAATTATTGCTTCAGTGAAACTAGCAAAAATTATTTGACAGTGAAAATTTCAAGTTTTACAGTTATTTCTTGTTGGCACTATCTCCCTGCACATTGCGGCTGCATTATTTATGTATTCTCTACCATCTTTATTTATTTAGTGATTCGGAAAAGACCTTTGAACGCAAGTTCTTTTACAAAGGTTCCACGTCACAGATTGCAAAACAAAATACAGTAAGAGAAAGCAAAGGTACATCAGAATGAATGATACAGCTTGGATTCAGAACTTACAGAATAACTTAAAACATAGGTACAAGTTAAAATAACAAGAAAAACACGATGGGGGGAGGGGGTGGATAAGAAGCCACAAAGTGCCTTGTCAGTAGTTCAGAGGTATGGGGATAGCTGGCAGTGAGGTGAAAAAAAGGAGGTACGAGAGAGAGAGAGAGAGAGAGAGGTACTACGGTGGAGGTGAAGGGTTGGGGAAGAAGAGTGATAAGGTATAGGGAGAAATGGGGGTGAGGAGGCTGAGCCGGAGAAGACGTGCTAGAGTAAATGGTGCGGAGACATGGTCAGGCAGCTTGTATTAGTAGTGACTGTTAGGGAAACTCACAGGACTGGGAGTTGGGGAGGAGGGAAGATGGGGTGGCGCGTGCCGAAGAAGCATGGTGCAAACTGATTTCTGAGGCGAGTCATGAGAAGGGACAGAGGGAGGGGGTACCCGAGGCCTGCCTAGTGCTTGTTGGGGGGGGCAAAGAGAGTGGGTGTGGCTGGACTAAGGGGCAGGTGCACTTAGAGAGTGTTATTAGGTGCCGTTTGAGGTCAGTTTTGAATTGGGCCAGACAAGTGGTAGCCAAGAGCTGCCCAGGGAGTTCACTCATCCACAGGGGGGCCAAGTAGGCAAATGCATGTTGCCCAAGCGAGGTGCAACGGAAGGGGATAGCCAAGGCCCATCTAGTTGGAGGCAGTATAGCACAGTGGTTTAAGGCTCTGAGCTGCAAACCTGGAGACCTGGGTTTGAATCCCATAGCCCCCACTTGCATACTGTGTGACCCTGAGCAAGTCACTTAACTTCCCTGTGCTCCCAAGTTGCACCCGTAAACAAGCTTTCAGCTTAGTGTGTCTGTCCTGGTTAAAACAAAACAAAACAAAAAAGTCTTCTCCCTGGTGACCTGTAACGAGTTGGCCACCCTGATCAAATTGCCTACACAAGGCGGTGTTGTACCCAATAGAGCCTTCTTCCCTAGGATGTAAGTCTGGAATTTGACATGGCTTCTTAATGACAGCCAATTTGCACGTTTGTATAGAGTACAGGTGTGCTTGCCACACTCGGCATCCAGGGTGAGTCTGCAGGCTTTGTTGAGCGCAGTCTTGAGCGCTGTATCCATTGCTGCCCCACAGACCACTAGTCCATAGTCAATAGTAGATATGATGGAGCTGAGGACTGGCAGGCGGAGGACCCCCGGAGAGAGGCACTGCCTGTGCCTGTACAGGACACCAATATTGGTAGTGACTGTCTCGACCAGAGTGTCAACATGATGTGCAAATGTGAGGGTATCATCTATTATGACCTCCAATCTGAACAAGTGGACTTGTTCCAGCGGCTCACTGCATGAGCTGGAGATGATGAGGAGGTCGTGTTTATTTTTGTTGTGGGGGGCTGGATATAAGCATGGCCTTGGTCTTCTTGTAGTTTAGTAGCAACTTATGGCTACAGAATCAGTCCTTGAGTTTGGAGGAGGAGTTTTGCAGTTCAGATTGTAGGGCAGCCTGAGATGTGCTGTTGCTCAGGAGCACAGACAGCATAATCTGCATATAGTACGAGTTTGGTGTCACAGGCTGTGGGAAGGTCATTTAAGAAAAGGCTGAAGAATAGGGGCTCCAGTACTGATCCCTGGGGTACCCTTAATGATACCTCTCTTGTGCTGGATACTGTTTGCCCACTTTTGACACACTGATTTCTCTATATCAGTAGTCTTGGAACCAGCAAAGGGCACTGGTTGCCACACCCATGTTTTGAAGTTGGGTCAGTAAGAGGGGGTGTTTGACTGTATCGAAGGCTTTGGTGAGGTCCATAAAGACAGACCCCACCAGTTTGCCTTCATCCAAGGCCTTATGTGCATAGTCCACGTAGTCCAGCAGGGCAGTGGTGGTACTGTGATTTTGTCTGAAGCCATGCTGGTTGGGGCATAGTAAATTATACTTATTGAGGAAGTCGATGAGTTGACCCGCCACAATCTTTTCCAGTGCCTTGGACAGAGGGGAGAGGATCGAGATGGGTCTGTAGTTGGCTACCAGAGACTTGTCGCCTCCTTTATGCACTGGCGTAACTAGGGCCTGCTTCCAAACAGCCGGGAATTGGGCAAGGGCCAGGGACTTATTGTACAGCGTGGTAATGGGCACTATAAGAACGTCCAGGGTGAGGGACAGAAGTTTCATATCTATCCCATCACTGCCCAGTCTGGTCTTACCTAGTACTTTCTTGACCACAGTTAGGGCATCCTTCACTGTCACCCTTTTAAAGTAGAAGGCTGGGTGAGAACACTTGGTAGATACGTTGTTGGAATGGTTCAAACCAGGTTGAAAATAGGCAGGTGACAGCACTGGGGTAAGATCGGTGAAGGTCTTATTGAAGGCTTCTGCAATAGCTAGAGGTTCTGTAGTGGGGGTGTTACTGATACTAAGCAGTTGAGGGTGCTTCTTGTCCTCCTTTCCAAGCATGCTTTTGACATTATCCCAGAATCTTTTGCTAAGCTGGGCCTAGTTGGCTTTGGTGAGTCGTATTAACTGGTGCAGCGGTTCCTGGCCGTTCTATAACACTGGTAGTCATGCTTCCTACCTGTGTTTCTGGCCCTCTCCCAGAGAATGTCCCTTTCCTTCAGGTGGGAGAGCAGCTGCCCATCAATCCAGCCATTTGCCTGCCCCTGAATTTTTCTTTTCGTGAGCGGGGCACAGATGTCACAGATTAAGCTAAAGTCCTTAATGAAGTAACTGAGGGCCTGATCAAGGGTAGGCGCCAGGTCGACAGGAGTCCAGTCATGTAGGGCAAGGGCTGATTTGAGGGCTCCAAGTTTAACCTTCCTCAAGACCCTGCTCTCAATGAGGATGGCTGGGCTTTTGGTAAATTTATTAGACCACGGGAAGGTCATTGAGGAGTGGTCACTTGTCATGTCCGGGAGAACCATGATCTCAGAGATCCGGGATGGTGAGCTTCCTAGGACCCAGACTAGGAGGGTACTGTTTCCTGTCTTATAGTTCTGCCTGGTGGGGAAGGTGACAAGTTGTGTCAGGTTGGAGGTGGCTATCAGATCCCAGAAAGGAGCAGCCTCTTACTTTACTACTATTTTTATTGTATTGTATTTCACTTTATTTCACTGTTCCTTCATTAAGAAAAAAATTACTCACCTTAGTAATTGTGTTTCTTATAATGGTGTCTTGCTGTATTCTGACATATGCGGTTAGCCCCAGCATTTGAACTGCCCCAGAGATGAAAGAGTTAACTCTATGCAAAAGCATAGAACGTTGAGCTCGAGCTCGGATTTCAAACCTCTGTCTGTGGTGCTTCAGAGTGTAACCGCCAGATTCTTATGAGCAACTAATTAACTACACCCCTGGTGTGGAAATTGTAAGCAATAAAACTAATAGTTCAGAAATTTTCTTTGGGTCCCAAAAGACTCAAGTCTAGAACCCCAAAAAAGAAAACACAGGCAGTGAACAATATCAATATATATATATCTATATAAATAATGGTAGTACGGTAGTGCTACCATAGTTAGAGTTGAGTACCCTTTTAAGGTTAAAGGGTAAAACTTTGCACCTTAATAACTTTGCCACCGTTTAACGGATTTGCTTGGCAGGCAGCAGAACCATAGCTCTTGGGATCTGCCAACTTTCGTACCAGTCGGGATATACAGCTGGGAGTTATTAGCGACACTGGTAATGGTATTCGTTTTTGTGCATTTTGCTCATGCCTACAGGTCGCACGGTTTGTGCGATCGGTCCAAACTTCAGGGACGTGCGGCCAGGGTCCCCGATGTGCCTTTTGAAGATTTCGTGAAAAAATATTAAATGGTTCGAAAGTTATTCAAAAAACAAGTTCCCATTATAAGTCAATGGGAAAAGTTAAAAAGTTCAACAGTGTCGCAAATGCAGTTTTTAGTGTAGCAAATGACCCCAGTAGTGTCATGAGTCAGCCATTTTTCTTTCAGTTAGTGATCACAGAAATGCTTGACATTTAAAATTGGGACCATCTAGGGACATAATTATTTTTGTGTTTACCTATTTGAGCCCTGAGGATGCCAGCCATGTCTTTATTTTGGGGTTAAACACCCCAGAAGAAAAAATTACTCACCTTAGTAATGTTGTTTCTTCTAATGGAGTCTTGCTATATTATGACAATTGCAGTTTGTCCCACCATTAGAACTGCTCCGGAGGTGAAAGAGTTAACTCCATTCCATGAATGGAACTTAGAGCATGAGCTCTAAAGAGAAGCTCCGTCTGTATAGTTTCAAACCTAAACTGTCAGATCTTTACGAGCAAAAACTCACTAAGGTCTGTGTGGAAGCTGTAACCTACACTAGCCAACTGGCTACCTAAATATTAACACTCATTGCTGGTCCCAAAACAAAGACTCAAGTCAGGGGACCAGAACTAATAGTATAATTTAACAATATGAGAGAAATATAAGGAAAAATGAAAAACACCACACCCCAAACCCCAAGAAGGGTGAAAACAACAAAAAGGGCATAAAATACTGCCCACACAAGGCTGCCCACCCCATACCCAAGTAGAAGTTCTGAGAGGGGCAGGTGGGGGGAGGTCATAATATAGCAAGACTCCATTAGAAGAAACAACATTACTAAGGTGAGTAATTTTTTCTTCAAACAACATGAAGTCTTGCTATATTATGACAACTGCAGACTACACAGCAGTACCTCCATGGAGGAGGGACAGAACCTACTTAGGGAATAGGCTCTGAAGCACAGCTGTGCCAAACCGAGCATCTCTCCTAGCCTGGAGTAATGCTTGGTGAAAGTGTGTACCGTTTTCCAAGTAGCAGCTTGACATATCTCCAATATAGGGATGTCTCTGGCAGCAGCTAGAGACGCGGCTGTACCTCTGGTAGAATGAGCCCTCAAGCCAGAGGGGGGGATCTCTGCCCAGTTTCTGATAACAAAATTGGATACAAGAGACAATCCACCTGGCAACTGATCTCTCAGTGGCAGGTTTCCCTTTCCCAACCTCACCATAAGTGAGAAAAAGTTGGAGGGATTCGAACCTGTGACCCTTGGTACGTTCTATATAGTAACTAAGGGCCCTCTTAACGTCTAAACTGTGCAATCTCCTCTCACCAGAAGAGGAATGTTCAGTGAAAAACACTGGAAGGGAGATAGATTGGTTAAGATGGAAATCTGAAACCACCTTAGGCAAAACTTTCTGTTAGTCCTGAGGACTACCTTATCCCTGTGGAAAGAAATAAAGTCAGTTTCTACTGACAAGGCTTTGCAACTCACTTATCGCCTAGCAGAAGTGATAGCCACTAGGAAAACAGTTTTCCAAGTTAGATACTTAAGCTCTGCAGAAAACAGAGGTTCAAAAAGGGGTTGCATTAACTGGGCAATGCAAACATAAAGCCAGGCAGGGCCGGATCCTGAAAAGGTGGATTAGTATGAAGTAATCCTTAAAAACTTGGAAAATACAGGGTGAGCGGAAAGAGAGGATGGCTTTCCTGTTGAAACAAAAGCAGAGACAGCTGCCAAATGAACTCTCAGGGTAGCTGGTCTCAGGCCAAAAGAATTAAGATGGACCATGTAATCTAACACAATGGGCAAATCAGCAGATTCTGGGGAAATATGTTTCAGAACACCAAATGGAGAACCTTTTCCACTTAGAATTATAAGTAGCCCTAGTGGAAGGCTTCCTAGAAGCCTTTAGGATTTCAAGAACACCCTGAGAGAGGTGTGTAGGTCAGCAATTCTAACTCCTCAAGAGCCAGGCCTTGAGGTTGAGGGATTTGAGGTTCGGATACCAAACTCTCCCCTGGGCACAGGTTAATAGGTTGTGATTCCTGGGGAGACAGGGGGAGATGGACTGTCAGGGACAGAAGGAGTGGTTACCAGGGCTGCCTGGCCCAATCTGGGGCAATCAGAATCACCCTGCAAGGCTGGGATCTGATTTTTACTAACACCTTGAATAGGAGAGGGAAGGGGAAAGCATAAAGAAACTTCCCTTCCCAATCCAGGAGAAGGGCGTCCAGGGGGACTGAGCCCAACACTGGGGGCCTGCAACAGAACAGTGGAAGTAGGTGATTGTCTGGGGCTGCAAAAAGATCTATCTGAGGGGTGCCCCATCTGGCAAAGACTATCCCCAATACTTGAGGATCCAGAGACCATTCGTGATGGCCCTGAGAAATCCTGCTGAGAGCATCTGCTAGGACATTGTCCTTTCCTGGAAGGTGAACTGCTATGAGTGAAGTGTTCAGGGAATAGGCCAGAGACCACAACTTCACTGCCTCGGTGCACAAGGCCGAAGACCGAGTGCCCCCCTGCTTGTTGATGTACCACATTGTTGTGGTATTGTCTGTTCTGACTTGTACCACTTTGTTCTGGACAGAAGCAGAAAACGCTTGAAGTGCTAAAAAGACAGCTCTGAGTTCCAGCAAATTGATGTGGAGCAGAGATTCCTGGGGGGACCACACTCCCTGAGTGGAGAGGTCGCCCATGTGGGCTCCCCACCCCAGGAGGGAAGCATCCGTAGTGAGGGTCAAAGTGTGAGAAAGGGGAATGAAGGGGACCCCCAGTCTTAAATTGCTCTGATCCTGCCACCACTGGAGGGCCTGGATCAAGGTTCGTCACTGGGACCAACTTGGAAGGGGTCTCTTCTCTGAGACCAATAGGCTCTCAAGTGAAACTGAATGTCTCTCATCTGAAATCTTGCTCTCTGCACTACAGCTGTGGACGCAGCCATGTGCCCCAGGAGCTGCAAAAAGTGCCTTGCTGGTCGAGAGACCTGCAGAGTGAAGGAGGAGGCCAGAGCCACCAAGTTCCTTACCCTTTCTAAGGGAAGAAAAGCTCTGGCCAGATTTGTGTCCAATTCTGCATCTATGAAGGAGAGTACCTGAACTGGTTCCAGAACTGACTTTGGTAGATTTAGCAGGAAGCCCAGGGAGGAGAGAAGCTGCTGGGTGACTTGCAGGTGAGATTTTACCTGTTCTGGGGACTGGCCTACAATGAGCCAGTCGTCCAGATAGGGAAAAACAGCAATCCTTTGCCTCCTTAAGTGAGCCACTGCTACTGCCAGACATTTTGTGAATACCCTTGGGGCAGAGGTAAGGCGAGAGGGCATTGCTCTGAACTGGTAGTGACCGAGGGCAGTTTGAATCTGAGGTACTTTCGTGGGAGCTTCTGATTAGGACGTGAAAATAGGCATCCTTGAGGTCCAGGGAAGCTAGCCAGTCCCTGGCCTTAGAGAGTAAAATCATTGCCAGAGTTACCATTCTGAACTTTGGTTTCAAAAGATGCTTGTTCAGATATCTGAGGTCTAAAATGGGCCGCCATTCTCCTGTCTTTTTTGGGGTAAGGAAGTATCTGGAGTACAGACCCTTGCCCTGGTGTAGGGGAGGAACCCTTTCTACTGCTCTGAGAGCTAACAGGGTTGAGACCTCTGCTTCTAGAGTAAAGGTCTCTAAAGAGCTTGCAGGTGGAAAAGACCAGATTCTCATCTTTGGGAACTTTTTGAAGCTGAGAACCAGACCCTGGCTTACTACTTCCAGAACCCACTTGTCTGAAGTTAAAGACACCCAGTTCTGACTGAAGTAAGCCAACCTGCCCCCTACTGGTAAAGGAGAATCGGCCCTGGGCACCCCATCAGGGTGCCTGCTTGGCAGGTGCTTTAGGCTGAGGGGTGGGGGCAGGCCTGCCCATGCCCCGTCTGCCTCTGCCTCTGAAGAACCCCCTCTGAGCATAAGCAGAGGAGGCCTGGGTTTGGTAAAAAGGCCTGTGGAAAGGCCTACCCCTACCCCTGGGGGTGTGCCTCTGAGGAGTGGCTTGCCGCTCCTTGGCTTGGGCACTTTTATAGGTAGTCCTATATTCATCCATCTTCTTCATATAATTCTCTGTCTGCTCCCCAAACAGAGAATTTCCCACCACAGGAAAATCCATAGCCTTAGTCTGGGTATCCTGTGACAAGCTAGTACACCTGAGCCAGGCCAACCTACGAAAAGCTACAGATGTGGCCATGACTCTAGAGGAAACATCATTAAAATCCACAGCAGCATGAAACTGCACCTTAGAAGCCTCAATGCCATCGGCAGCCACCTGCTCCAGCTCACTAGCAAACTGGCCAGGGGCTTGTTTGGCTAAACTCATAACAGTATCCCATCTAGATTTCTGATACCTTGCTACATAAGCCATATAATTTGCTTGCCTGAGTCCCAAGGACGCTGCCATGTACTGTTTTTTTGCCATGGCATCAGTCTTCCTGGAATCCTTGTCAGGAGGATGTGAAGCCAGGGAATATTAGCTTTATCACAGGCTGCAGCCTGAACTACTAATATGACTGCATTGCTGAGAAAGGAATTCTGTATCAGGACCTGACAGTGTGTACCTCCTGTCCATCTTTTTATCTACAGGAGGCACAGAATTAGGAGTTTTTAAGATTTTTGTTTGTTTCCTAAATGGCTTATGCAAAGGAATAGACAATCTCCTAGACTCTGGTATATCCATCATTTCTACAAAATCAGGCTCCTCTTGCTCATCCACAGCTTCCTCCAAAGGAAGCTGGAGGGTTCAACAACTTTTTGTAAAACATAAAATGAGAGGGGACTCAGAAAGCATAGGGGAGATTCTAAAGGTCTGTCTGGGAGATGTCTGGTTCAATGGGCACCTCAGACCCTCAAGTCACATTCATACTGTTCATAATCATCCTCCCCCTCCTCTGGTTCATAAAACTCCTCAACATCATATTCCTGAACCGATGGAACCGACCGAACCGACCTTTTACCAGACAGTGGCGGTTCGGACGGAACCGGAGAAAGTGACTGGACAATCTGAATAGCTCCTGCTATCTCTGCAGCAGTTGGAGTAAGAATTTTGGGCTCCAAACCTGCTGACTTTCTTGTTCTCTTTACTAGAACTGGTTCATCCGAGCCAGCTTTTCGTTTGCCCGAGGAAGTCTCGCCCTGGTCAGAGGGCACTCCCTCCGGTTCAGTTGGCACCGAACCGGGCTGGCCATCCGGGTCAGCGGACTTTTTGGCCTCTCGTTCCCTGAGCCTTCCCAATCTCTTTTCCAGGGTGGCTGCAGGGAAATTCTTACAAATCTGGCAGTCTGACTGGAGGTGGTCAAACCCCAGACAATAAACACATGTGGTGTGTGGGTCAGCCTTGGCAAAGACTTCCCCACAGACATCACAGTGTTGAAAACAGTGGGCAGGTTTTCTTTTGGGTTTCTTAGACATAATGCCAGCCTAACCAGAAAAACTTGCCCTTTAAGCGGCGGTACCAGGCAAAGGCAGCCCTTATCGGTTCTAACGTGTCAGGTATTGAAAACGTAATGAAATCCGTTTTTAGAACCGATAAGAACCGGGAACCGCACTCTAAAATATCAAGTTTAAAAACTTTAAGTTTTAACCCAAGCTGATCGGTTCAAAACCGAACCAATAAAACTTACAAGTTCCACACAGAATTAAAATAAGAATTACTTACGATACCACAGACAGAGCTTGAACCGATCGGTTTTGCGGTTAAAATAAAACCATTCTCGGTTGAATCGAACCGAGAAAACACTGTTTAAACTGAGAAATGAACTGAGCAGTAGGAGAAATCTCCGGAGCGACTGTTCAGTGAGGCGGAGTAAAGAATCTGACAGTTTAGGTTTGAAACTACACAGACAGAGCTTCTCTTTAGAGCTCGTGCTCTAAGTTCCATTCATGGAATGGAGTTAACTCTTTCACCTCCGGAGCAGTTCTAATGGTGGGACAAACTGCAATTGTCATAATATAGCAAGACTTCATGTTGTTTGAAATATGTTTTCAAATTTCTGGAAAAAGTAATTAATAAGCACTCCACACTTGCATATTCTACGAAAGGTGTTAAATCACGACAGTACTTTTCCAGACTATGGTCAAAATGACAGGAGTTCTTTGCCACCCTGCTGCAAAAGAACGGTTTGGTCTTTTGAGCTGAAATTTGGAGAGAAGGCAGCCAACATCTCACAGATCTGCCGTTTGGTGAAAAAATATTGCACGGCTGCCAAGTTATGGTACTCCAAAGTAGGTGGTTTTTCCCATAGACTAACATGGTGGCGTATGCCATGCCTTTCGGGGCTCGTATCTCGGAAACGGTGCGAGATATGGAATGTTCGTCGCGACTAGCGAAACGTAGTCAGGAAAATCATGAATCGTGAAATTTTTTTTTTTCCTACATTTTACGGTTACTGAGCTATAAGCAGTTTAGTATTCCAACACCTCATTTTCAGCTCCAAGGCCCATTATTATGCATACATTCTTTGTACACACTGTGTCTCTCTATGCAGCTGTTGGGGAAAAACAGGGTATGCGCTTCTGCTAATGTTACAGTTACTGTTTCCACTTGCGTTTACGTACCTGTTTGCATTTCCCGTGTACGCCACCGTGAGTTACTCTTTGCATTCTCGTTTGCACTTGCCTTTGCGTTACTGTTATCATTTGCATTTCCACTACTGTTTGTGTTTCGGTTTGCGTCATCATGTGCATTGCCATTTGCGTTTACAGCAGCCCTTTCCTTGGCATTTGTCTTTCGTTTTGCGTCTTCATTGCTGTTACCATTTGAGTTTCCTATTGCGTTACTGTGCCCGTGCGCATTATGGTTTGCGTTTCCAAATGTGCTTGCATTTCTGCTTCCTTTGGCATTATTGTTGCTGTTACCATTACCATTTGCGTTTACAATTGGGTAATGTGACCGTGCGCGTTACGGTTTGCGTTTACATATGCGTTTGCGTTCACGTTTATGTTTCTGTTGCTTTTGCTGTTATTGTTCATGTTAACTTTACCATTTGCGTTTACAATTGCGGCACTGTGCCTGTGCGCATTATGGTTCGCGTTTACGTGTGCGCTTCCATTTACGTTTTCGTTCTCTTTGGCATTTTTGTTGCTGTAACACTTAACATTTGCGTTTACAATACTGGTACCGTCACTGTGCGCATTACCAGTTGCATTTTTGTACGCGCTTGCGTGTCCGTTTGCATCACTGTTCACTTCGGCGTCACTTTACGCTTGCGTTTCTATTAACGTTTGCTTTATCATTTACGTTCGCTTTACCATGTGCGCAACCACTGCCACTTGCGTTTGCATTGCAGTTCCTGTTACTATGTAACAAGACATCATGTGGTGAGAGCGTGGGGCCCTTTGGGCCCCGCGCTCCTGCCACCGCATTCTATTCACTATTTATCATCCTCATTCTCAAAAAGAAGGGAAATTAGAGGCAAAAAACTCCATTTAATGCATCAGTTAGAGTTGTTCTACAGCGACAAAAGCAAGGAAATTCGGTGTTAGGGTTGAAAGCCCCCTTGGACCCCCAACCCACCCCCTCCAGCTGGCATCGGGAGGTGCAGCGTTGGGAGTCGTCAATCTAACTCTCACCCATTCTCCCACTCCCTCTGCTTCTTTACACATATTGTGGTGAGAGTTAGGGCAGCGGCCCCAATGGGCACCCGATACAGCCGAGGGTGGGTCCAAGGGGGGCTTTCAACCCTAACACAGAATTTCCTCGCTTTTGTCGCTGTGGAACAATCCTGACGAGATTATATATGTATACACACACACACATATAGTATTTTAACCAGAAACACAATAACCCCACCCAAAGGAGAGAGGTGCAAGGTACACCCCTGAGGCGCAACACTGTAACTGCCAGCCCACATCCCAAAAACTAGGGTCTGAGAGGTGGGGGAGGTCAGAATACAGGAAGATTCCATTAGAAGAAACACAATTACTAAGGTGAGTAATTTTTTCTTCAAATAACATAAAGTCTTCCTGTATTCAGACATATGCAGACTATCAAGAAGTACCTACCTCCACGGAGGAGGTTAACAAACCTATTTTGGGAATAGGCTCTGCAGTACTGCTGTACCAAACCTAGCATCACACCTAGCCTGGCTATCCAGAGAGTAATGCTTAGTGAATGTATGGACTGTTTTCCAGGTGGCTGCTTTGCAGATCTCTAGTAAAGGTATATCTCTGGCAGCAGCCAGAGAAGCAGCTGTACCTCTAGTCGAGTGGGCCTGAGGGATGTGTTTTACCTAGCTTGGTATAACAGAATTGTATACAGGCTACAATCCACCTGGCAATAGTTCTCTTAGTAGCTGGCCTACCTTTTTCCAATTTGTAAGTGAGAAACAGTTGAAGACAATCATTCCTATGTGCCTTAGTATGCTCTATATAGTAGCTAAATGAAACACAGAATTTGACGGCAGATGAGGACCGCTTGGCCCACCCAGTCTGCCCATTTCCCTACCTAATGGATAAGCTGCAGATCCTAGTTAACTAGCAGCCTACTTCTTCCTACCCCAACCCCCTAGAATTGCCTTATGACTGTCCCATGCATGCTTGAAATGCCCTTTTAACATCCAAACTGTGCAATCTTCTCTCTCCTGAAGAAGAATGATCAGTGAAAAACACAGGAAGGGATATGGACTGGTTCAGATGGAAATCTGAAACCACTTTTGGTAAGAACTTCCTATTGGTTCTGAGGACCACCTTATCTCTATGGATTGAGATAAAATTAGGTTCAACTGACAGATCCTGTAGTTCACTAATTCTCCTGGCAGAAGTAATAGCTACCAGAAACACAGTTTTCCAGGTCAAGTACTTAAGTTCGGCTGAAGCCAAAGGTTCAAAGGGGGGCTGCATAAGCTAAGCAATGCAGATATTGAGTTCCCAAGCCAGGGTAGGTCCCTGAAAGGAGGGCTGATATGAATCAAACCTTTAAAGAACTTTGCAAATACAGGGTGGGATGCCAGGGAAGATCCCTTCCCTGCAGACAGAAATGCAGACACAGCTGCTAGGTGAACTTTTAAAGTGGCTGGCCTAAGGCCTAACCCATTTAGGTGACCCAGATAATCTAAAACTGTGGCAATACCTGCAGCATCTGGCAGGATACCCTCTGTGAACACCAAATGCTTAATCTTTTCTATTTGGAGTTGTAAGTTTTTCTGGTAGAGGGTTTCAAGAACCCTTGAGGATGTCATATTCCCTGAGAAAGATGCAGGCTTGCGTACTCTAACTCTTCAAGAGCCAGGCCTTGAGATTGAGAGACTGGAGATTGGGGTACCATATCTTCCCCTGAGAGGAGGTTAAGAGACTGTGTCTCTTGGGAAGAGACAGGGGGAGACAGACTGCTAAGGACAACAACAGAGGATACCAGGGTTGCCTGGCCCAGTCTGGAACAATCAGAATCACTGTGCAGGATTGTGACCCGATCTTTATTAGAACCCTGAGCAGCAGGGGAAAAGGAGGGAAGGCATAGAGGAATCTGCCTTCAAAATCCAATATCAGAGCATCCATGGGAACTGTCCCCATGACTGGAGGCCTGCAGCAGAACTGGGAAAGCTGGTGATTGTCTGGGGCTGCAAAGAGATCTAGCTCTGGAGTGCCCCACCTAGTGAAGATTACTTTCAGGATGAGAGGATCCAAGGTCCATTCGTGATGGCCCTGGGAGATTCTGCTCAGAGCATCCACTAACACATTGTTCTTCTCTGGAAGATGAACTGCTACCAGGGAAGTATGAAGGGAATAGGCCAGAAACCATATTTTCACGGCCTCTGTGCACAAGGCTGTAGACAGAGTGCCCCCTTGCTTGTTGATGTACCACATGGTGGTGGTGTCTGTCCTGACCTGAACCACCTTGTTCCTCACCAAGTCCGAGAAGAACTGAAGGGCCAAGAATACTGCACTGAGTTCCAGAAGATTGATATGAAGGAGAGACTCTGTTGGGAACCACACCCCCTGTGCTGTGAGGGCTCCCAGGTGTGCTCCCCAGCCTAGAAGAGAAGCATGTGTGGTGAGAACCGCAGAAGGAGTTTGCTTGAGGAATGGCACACCTTGCCTGAGACTGTCTTGGTCCAGCCACCAAAAGAGAGCTTGGACCAAAGTCTGAGTCACTGGAATCCATTTGGAAAGAGTCTTTTCTCCGAGACCAGAAGGATCTTACATGGAACTGAATGTCTCTCATATGGAACCTGGCCCCCTGTACCACTGCAGCAGAAGCTGCCATGTGGCCCAGGAGTTGAAGAAAATGCCTTGCTGGACGAGAAACCAGAGGATGAAAAGAGGACGTGAGATCTGTAAGGGCCTGAACTCTTGCAAGTGGAAGGAAGGCCTTTGCTTGAACAGTATCTAACTCTACCCCTATAAAAGTGAGAAGTTGCACTGGTTCGAAAACTGACTTTGGCAGGTTGAGAAGAAATCCCAGGGAACTGAGGAGATTCTGGGTGACATGCAGAGCTGACTTGACCTGGTCAGAAGACTGTCCTACAATGAGCCAGTTGTCCAGGTAAGGAAACAGAGAAACGCCCTGCCTTCTGAGGAAGGTCACTACTACTGCAAGACACTTTGTAAACACACTTGGAGCTGAAGTTAGGCCAAAGGGCATAGCCCTGAACTGATAGTGGCCAGTGGGCAACTCGAACCTGAGGTACCTTCTGTGGGAGCACCTGATGGGAATATGGAAATGGGCATCCTTGAGGTCCAGGGAAGCTAGCCAGTCTCCTGGTCGCAGAGAGGGAAGAATTACTCCTAAAGTCACCATTTTGAACTTTCGCTTTAAAATGTGCTTGTTCAAATACCTTAAGTCTAGGATGGGTCGCCACTCCCGTCTTTTGTGGGGTAAGGAAGTATCTGGAGAACAGACCTTTGCCCCCTGTGTGGAGTAGGAACTCTCCACGGCTCTGAGAACCAACAGAGGGGAAACCTCTGCTTCTAAAGCAATGGTTTTGGAGAGGTTTGCAGGTGTAAAAGACCTGACCCTCATTTTTGGAAAGTTTTTGAAACTGAGGGCCAATCCCTGGCTTACTACCTCCAGGACCCACTTGTCTGAGGTAACAGACTTCCAGACCTGGAAGTAGTAAGCCAGCATGCCTCCTACTGGAATTGGGGAGTCGACCCGAGCTGACAGATCAGGGTGTCTGCCTGGCAGGAGCCTTAGACTGGGAAGAGGATGCAGCCCTGCTCATTCCCCTCCTGCCTCTCCCTCGGAAGAACCCCCTCTGTTGGAAGGAAGAGGAGGTCTGGGCTTGGTAGAAAGGCCTGTGAAAAGGCCTGCCCCTAGACTGCTGCCTCTGAGGAGTAACTTGCCTTTCCTTGGCCTGAGCACTCCTGTAAGTAGTCCTGTATTCATCCACTTTCTTCATGTAAGCCTCTATCTACTCCCCAAACACAGAATTACCTACTACAGGGAAATCCATGGCCTTAGCCTGGGTGTCCTGTGAAAGGCTAGTACATCTGAGCCAAGCAAATCTCCTAAGAGACAGATGTAGCCATGACTCGTGATTGCACATCATTTGAGTCCACAGCAGCATGGAATTGTACCTTTGATGCCTCAATCCCATCAGCAGCTACTTCTTCCAGCTCTTTGGCCAGCTGGGGGGAGGCCGGTTTAGTCAGTGCCAGAACAGTATCCCACCTGGACTTCTGGTACCTGGCTGCATAGGCCATATTAGTTTGCCTGCCTGAGTCCCAAGGAGGATGCCAAATATTGTTTTTTGGCCATGGCATCCACCTTCCTGGGATCTTTAACTGGGGTGTGTGAAGCCAAAGGTGTGTTAGCCTTGTCATAGGCTGCAGCCTGCACTATCCCAACATGGCTGCTATGGTTATAGAAAAACTCCGTACCTGAGCCTGACAACATATACCTCCTGTCCATCCTTCTATCCTCTTGTCCACTGGAGATCAAGTGTTTGGTGTCTGAAGAATCTTTTTTGTCCGTTTCCCCAAGGATCTGTGGAGGGGAATAGACAGCCTCTTAGACTCTGGGATGTCCATCGTCTCGACAAAATCAGGCTCCTCTTCCTCTTCTACAGCTTCTACCAAAGGGAGCTGGAGAGTTTCAGCCACCTTTTTGTAGAACAAACAGTGTGAAGGGGACTCAGAAAGCCTGGGAGAGGAGACACTGGAGGGTCTGTCTGGGGAGATGTCCGGTTCAGTGGGCACATCCAGACCTTCTAAGTCATTATGATCTTCCTCATCTTGTTCTGGATAGTCTTCGTCCCCCTCCCACTCCAATTCATAAAAGACATCCGGAATGTAATCCGAAGGAGCAGAGTCCATTCGAACCGAACGCCTGGTCGAAGGCGTCGGTTCGGACGGAACCGATCGAAGCAACTGTACAATACTTATCGCTTTGGCCATCTCATCAGCGGTTGGAGTACGCGGCTCTGGATCTGAACTGGCTGATTTTCTTTTCCTTTTTGCATGAACCAATCCGTCCAGGTTGGATCTCCTTTTGCCCTGAGGAAGTATCGCCCAGGTCAGTGGGCACCTCCTCAGGTTCGGTCACAACCGAACCGGGCTGGCCATCCGGGTCAATGGACTTCTCAGCCTCCCTTTCCTTAAGCCTACTCATCCTTTTATCCAAAGTGGCTTTGGGGAAATTGTTACAAATTTGGCAGTCTGTTTTGAGGTGGTCAGCCCCCAGACAATAAACACAGATGAGGTGAGGATCAACTTTAGCAAAAGCCTCCCCACACTCCCCACAGTGTTGAAATCCAGTGGGCCCGATTTTCTTTTTTGGTTTCTCAGACATGGCCAGAATAACAACAATTACCCTTAACAGCAGTCACACCAGGTAATACTATCTGATTGGTAGCCAACCGTGTTACGGGTTGTGGAAAGAAACCGGTAAAAGTCCATTTTTTTTGGAACCGATCAGAACCAGCACACCACTATAATCCTAAAAGAAAGAAATTCAAACAGAAACAGTCAGTTTCCAACCAGACCAACCGCTAAGGAACAGAAGAACTACAATTTCCACAGAAAAAAACAGTTCACTACCTACTACACACTTACTATACTGTAGACAGAGACTTGAAATACCGAAAAAATAACAAATCGGTTAAAACAGACACTCTTTAGAAACTTTACCGAACCGAGCGAAGGAGCAATCTTCCACAGCGACTTCACAGTAAAGCGGAGTAAAGAATCTGACAGTTACACTCTGAAGCACCATAGACAGAGGTTTGAAATCCGAGCTCGAGCTCAATGTTCTATGCTTTTGCACAGAGTTCTCTCTCATCTCCGGGGCCAGTTCAAGTCCTGGGGCTACCTGCATATGTCAGAATACAGCAAGACTTCATGTTGTTTGAATCTTCATCTTCATTTTGACATTCTTGTATTGTGTACTCCCTATCACCGCAACTCACCCACGCTGGTCAGAGATACGCACTCAGGCAAATAGATATTGCTTCAAAATGAGGTCTGTTGCTAGATGCTGTATAGCATCCTCAGGAGAACAATATGGCTGGAATCCACATTGCAACGTTTTTCACACATACGCTTTGTCAAGAGATAGACATCAATGACTCCATCCTAAATTTAAAGTGTGACAATAGCTAGTTTAATGTAAACATCAGAAAAGAAAAAAATACTTACCATAGTAATATTGTTTCTTCCAAGGGAATCTTACTGTATTCTGACTTCTGCAGTATGGTCTCACCATAAGACTGCCCCAAAGCTGAAATGGTTACTAGAACCTATGTTAATCATGGAATGTTAGGCTCGAGCTCGGTTTACAAACCACTGTCCCTTGTAAACATTCTACAACCGTCAGATTCTTACGGAGCATGCATAAAAACAAGCTATCTAAACTATACTAATAATTAAATAACCAATTAACACCCAACACTAATTATTACCCTTTTATTTTAAAATGTGGGCAAAACTAAGACTCAAGTCACTAGGCCCAAAAAGGAACCACTCACAGGTTCTAAACAGCAGCTGTGTTGCAGTGCCTATAGTTTCGAGCAGGGGGAGGAAGGGTGGGAACTCAGAATATAGTAATATTCCCTTGGAAGAAACAAGATTACTTTGATAAGTAATTTGTTCTTCAAACCCCAGGAAGTCTTACTGTATTCTGACTTCTGCAGACTACCCAAACAGTACCTTTGGAGGAGGGTAGAGAACCTATTTAGGAAACAGGCCCTGCAGTACTGCTGTGCCAAACCTGGTATCACTTCTGGCCTGGGTAACCAGGCTGTAGTGTTTGGTTAAGGTGTGATCTGTTTTCCAGGTAGCTGCTTTGCAGATTTCTAACAAAGGGATATCTCTTGCAGCTGCTATAGAAGCAGCTGTACCCCTCGTAGAGTGGGCCCTGAGGCATACAGGAGTCTCTTTACCCAGTCTGCTGCTGCAAAATTGGATACAGGCAATGATTCAATGGGCAATGGTTCTCTTTGAGATGGGTTTGCCCTTCCCCACTTCTCCATAGGTCAGGAAGAGCTGGGTCCTAGCCTGCCTATGTCCTTTTTCGTGATCCATGTAGTAGCTTATAGCTCTCTTGACATCAAGACTATGCAGTCTGCATTCTCCTGAGCCGGAATGATCAGTAAAGAAGACTGGCAAAGTCATGGACTGGTTAAGGTGGAAGTCTAAGACCACCTTAGGGAAGAACTTCCTATTAGTCCTAAGGACTACCTTTTTCCCTGTGGACTGCTATGTAGTCTGGCTCTGTGGAAAGGCCTGGAGCTCACTGATCCTCCTAGCTGAGGTGATGGCTACCTGGAACACTGTTTTCCATGTCACATACTTAAGCGCTGCTGAGGACATAGGTTCAAAACGGGGTTGCATTAGCTGGCCTATGCATATGTTAAGGTCCAGTGCAGGCGTGGTTTCCCTGTGAGGGGGATGCAAGTGTAGTAGGCCCTTGAAAAATGTCTTGAATACCTGGTTGGCAGCCAGGGATGCCCCTTTTCCAGCAGAAAGGTAAGCAGAAACAGCTGCTAGATGCAGCTTAAGAGTAGAAGGCTGAAAGCCCAGGGAATGTAAGTGTGACAGATAGTCCAAGACTACTGGTAAGCCAGCCTGGCAGTGGTTTATCTGCCTCTGTCCACACCAAACAGAAAACTGCTTCAATTTAGATGAATAGGTCTTTCTGGAATAAAGTTTTATAGACACCCTGAGCACCTCTAGTACCCTTTCAGAGAGGTGTAGTTCAGCATATTCTAGGTCCTCAAGAGCCAAGCTCTGAGCCTGAGGGATTGGAGATTGGGGTACAGAACTCTGCCCTGGGAGAAAGTCAGTAGGTTGTGCTTCCTGGGCAGGGAGATTGGTCTGGATATTGACAGGGTCAGTAGCAGGGAGTACCAAGGCTGCCTGGCCCAGTCTGGAGCAATGAGGATCATTGTTCCTGGCTGAACCCCGAGCTTGTTCAGTACTCTGAGAAGCAAGAGAAATGGTGGGAAGGCATACAGAAACATCCCTATCCAGTCCATCAGAAGTGCATCTAGTGGTACTGTGCCCACTACCAGAGGCCTGCAATAGAACAGTGGCAGTTGGTGATTGTCTGAGGCTACCAAGAGGTCCACCTCTGGGGTGCCCTACCTTCTGAACACAACTTGCAGAATCTGCCTGTTTAGTGACCACTCGTGGTGGTTCTGACTGATTCCGCTGAGGGCATCTGCCAGCATGTTGTCCTTCCCAAGGAGATGAACTGCTGAGAGGGAGATCTTTAGGGAGTAAGCCAGGTTCCATACCTTCAGGGCTTCTGTGCACAGAGGGGAGGACCTTGTGCCCTCTTGGCTGTTGATGAAGTATATTGTTCTTGTATTGTCCATTTGGACCTGAACCACCTTGCCCTGTAGCATAGAGGCGAAGGACTGAATGCCCAGATAAACTGCCCTGAGTACCTGCAGGTTTATGTGAAGCAATGACTCTTACTGGAGCCATGTACTGTAGGCAGTATGCTCCCCCAGGTGGGTGCTCCATCCTAGGAGGGAGGCATCAGAGGAAGGAGACGCCTTCCCAGAGGTTGACTTTTTCCTGCCACCATTACACAGCCTGAAGGAGGGTTCCTGTGATTGGTACCATCTTTGACAGGGAGTCTCTTTTCTGAGACCAGTGAGCCCTGATATGGAACTGAATATCCCTCATTTGGAATCTTGATCCCGATACTGTTGCTGCGGCCATGTGCCCTAACAGCTGGAGGAAATGCATCGCTGGTCTGGGGGTATAAAGCTGAAAAAAGCCTGCCAGCTGAATTAGACTGTCTGCCCTTCTCTGAGGGAGGAAGGCTGTTCCTTTCAGAGTATCCAGTTCTGCTCCTATAAATTCCAGGAGTTGAACTGGTGCTAGCACTGACTTTTTCTGGTTTACTAGGAAACCCAGTGCTTCCAGAGTATCTTGTGTAATGGTCAATGCCTGCTTTACCTGTTGAGGAGACTGACCTACCACCAACCAGTCATCCAGGCATGGAAAGACTGCAACCCCTTGCCTCCTTAGATGTGCTACCACTACTGCTAGGCACTTGGTGAACACTCTTTGAGCTGATATCAGGCTGAAAGGTATGGCCCTGAACTGGTAATGGCCTGATGGCAATCTGAACCCGAGGTACTTTCTGTGTGATTGCCTGATGGGAATATGGAAGTAGGCATCCTTTAGATCCAGAGACGCCAGTCAGTCTTCCTTCTGAAGTGTAGGGAGGATGGTGGCCAGAGTGACCATTTTGAACTTTGGCTTTGTCAGGTGTTTAAATGTCTGATCCAGTATGGGTCGCCACTCCCCTGTTTTCTTTAGAGTGAGAAAGTACCTTGAGTAGAGACCCTTTCCCCTCGGGTTCTACTGTGTGGTCCTAAATGAGCTTCGTTTCTTCCTCCTTTAACAGAGATGCCTCTGATGGGTTGGCAGGTCTGAATGGTCTTGCTCTCAACTTGGGCAGAAACTTGAAACTGAGAGCAAGACCCTGGCTGACTACCTCCAAAACCCACTTGTCTGTGCTGATAAGATTCCCAGGCCTGAAGGTAGTGAGCCAGCCTGTCCCCTACTAGGAGTGGGGAGGTGACCCTGGCAGACTTCTCGGGGAGTCTGCTTAGCTTGAGCACTAGTCTGAGTGCTGTGGCCAGCTTTGCTGCTGCCCCTTCTACCTCTGCCTCTAAAATATCCCATCTGGGGCTGGTAGAAAGGCAGGGCCTGTGGCTGGAAGAAGGGTCTATAATGGGTTCTCAACCCCCTCCTTCTTCCTTGGGATTTCTGGAGGGTTGCTTGCTGCCTTCTCCTTGGCAGCAGCACTCTTGTAAGCTACCCTGTAGTCATCCAATTTATTTCGTATAAGCTTCAGTCTGCTCTCCGAACAGGGATGTGGACTCGCAAGGAAAATCTAGTGCTTTTGTCTGGGTATCCTGAGACAAATTTGTCAGTATCAGCCAAGCACATTTCCTTAGAGACACTGAGGTAGCCATTTGCCTGGCTGCAATGTCATTGGCATCCACTGCCATGTGAAATTGACACTTAGAGGCTTCAATGTCCCTCGGATAGGTCTGATGCCATGGGTCCAGGACATGCTTTGGCTAGTTCAAGTACTGTGTTCCAAAGGCTTTTCTGGTACCTGGACACATAAGCCATATAAGCAGCCTGCCTGATGGCTAAAGAAGCCCCCAGGTATGATTTTTTGGCTATGGAATCCATTTTCCTGAAATCCTTCTCAGGAGGATGTGATGCCAAGGGAATGCCTGCCTTGTCACAAGCAGCAGCCTGCACCACTCCCTCATGGCTAGGATGCCCAAAAAGGAACTCCGCTCCTGATCTGTCCACCCAATACTTCCTGTCCATCCTCTTTGTCCATTGGGGGGATGGATGGTGGTGTCCGCAGAATTTTAGAGGCTTATCTTTTTAAAGATTTGTGGATGGGCAACAAAAGCCTCTTTGTTGCTGGAACATCCATCATTTCCATATAATGCGATTCCTCCTTCTTCTCTGTGGATTCTTGAGTGGAAAGGTCCAGAGTCTGTGCCACCTGCTTCATAAAGGCAAATTGGGTAATCTTCCACTGCCTTATCCGGTGAATCAGCACTATGAGGATCAGGAGAAACCTTTGGTTCTACAGGTTCTCCAAAGTCATCCTCTTCATTGTCAAAATCATAGTCTTCCTCAGGGAAAACATCAGTGGATTGTTCCAGTGAACTGAGAACCAAGGGGGAATCTGGAACAGACAGCTGTGAACTGGGGCACTGAACAGATACTGTGGTATCGGTTTGCAATGCCTGTAAAAGGCTTATAGCACTAGCTATAGCTTCTGTGGGTGGAACCGCTGTAACAGTCTGTTGTGGTTCCTTAGCTGGGTGCTTCTCTTTTCTTTTTAGCAGAACTTACCAGTCCAGTGGCAGTTTCTGCAGTTCTCTTTTTTGTTGAGGAACTGTCACCCTGGTGAGAGGGCTGCTCACTCGGTTCATTAGACTTCTTGTAAGACGTAGAAGCTTTATCCATAGCTGGGTCAGCAGCTTTCTTGAACATTTTTTCCTTCAGTTAGTTCAAGCGCCTACCTAGAGTTGACTGAGGAAAAGTTTTGCAAATATCACAATCTGCCTTTAAGTGACTGAATCCCACGCAGAGAACACAAATTAAGTGAGGATCCGTTTTAGCAAATGGTTCCCCACACTCTGTACAATGCTGAAAACCCACTGGGCCGGTTCTTTTCTTGGGTAGCAATATACCAACCAAAAACCCCCAACAGCGGGATCTGGTGAGTCTAAGGCCACCACACGAATAAGTTTTTTTTTTTTTTGACAGTCGGTTTAGAGACTGAAGAAAAAAAAAATGAGTTACCCTGGTTTCTACCTAAAATAATCAACCGGACCCAAAAAGAGTTTAAAATTAAAAATAAAAGTGTTAAAAATATAGACAATCAGTTTCCTCCCAGTTAAAAGAACAGAGAAAAAAACTGAGAAAACTTACCAGAAAAACACTAAATCTAGACTAATCTACCTGTAAACTCAAGGACAGTGCTTTAAAATCGAACAAAAAAAAATGTTACTTCGGAAAAACCGACAAAATAAAATCTTCAAGAAAGATGAAGGAGGACTCTCCAAAGCATCTGTACTAGGCAAACTGAGTAAAGAATCTGACAGTTGTAGAATGTTTTCCAGGGACAGTGGTTTGAAAACCGAGCTTGAGCCTAACATTCCATAATTAACATAGGTTTTATTAACCATTTCGGCTCCGGGGCAGTCTTTGGTGAGACTGGGGCACCCTCTTTTCCCAGGGGTGAACGAAACAAACAATTGATTGGATTTCCAGGAGTCCTTATTCTGGTGTGTATAGTAGCTTAGGATTCTATGTACATCCACGGTATGGAGCAATGCCTCCTCTTGACTGGAATGCTCTGGATAATAACAAACAGGCAGATGGATGAATTGGTTCAAAGTAAACTCCAACACCACCTTAGGAAGAAACTTAGGATTTGTATGCAAAGACACCCTGTCTTTGTGAAAAAACAAGTAAGACTCCTTACACATGAGGGCCTGAAGCTTGGAAATCCTTCAAGCAGAAATAATGGCAACTAAAAATAATGCTTTCCACAACAGAAAGCGAAGCTCGCAAGATGCAGCTGGTTCAAAGGGAGGCAGCGTAACCTTTTCCAACACAAAAATAAGGTCCCGAGGCGGGACCGGGTTCCTGATTGGGGGATTTCAAATGCAGAATGCCCCACAGGAATGTGCAGGATACATCGAGCTGGGCCACTGAGCACCCATCCACAGGTACATGATATGCAGAGATGACAGACAGACATACCTTAATAGAGGGTATTCCAAAACCTGATCCACTGAACAGGTGAAGGGATCTAAATGGAGTGATGCAGCCCAAAGAGAGACGCGCTTCCCTCTCACAGAGTAAGTGGCCCTGGTGGAAGGCTTCCTGGCCGCCACCAAGACATCTGCTACTCTGGGGGAGACCCCAAATCTGGCGATGGCTATGTCCTCGGGAACCATGCATGTAGAAAGACAGACTTGAAGTCCAGATGGAGCAGGGTGCCCTGTTCCTGAGAAAGCAAGCCCGTGCACAGGGACAGCAGAAGTTCCACTGCCAGTTGCTGTAGCAAGGGGAACCAGATCTGTCGAAGCCAGAAAGGGGCAATGAGGTTCTTTGCAGCCCCCTCCATCTGGAATTTGATCAGAACTCGTTAAAGGAGCGGGAAGGGAAGGGAAGGAAGGCAGAGAGAACTTCCATGTCCAAGAGAGGGATAATGCGTCTTGCCAGAAAACCCCAGGCCCTAGATTTAGTGAGCAGAAACGCAGCAGTTTTGCATTGTGTGGGGACGACTCGGGCTGTCTGCCAGGACGTTGTTGTCACTAGGAACATGGACAGCCTTGAGTTCCAGGCCATGTTTGATGGCCCAATACCAGACTCTCATCACTTCCCTGCACAGGGGACAGGAATGAGCCCTCCCCAGTTGTTTATGTAATGCACAATAAACTACACACATCATGTCCATCTGAGCCAAGAGTGAACTCGGGGAAAGCTGGGTCTAAAAGACCTGCAGGGCGTACAGAACCGCTCGCATCTCCAGGACATTTATGTGGAGATCCCTCTCTATCTCAGACCATGTCCCTCGAGTTTGGTGGGTCCCCATGTGATCTCCCCGAGGACTGAGGCGTCCATCATAAGGATCTGCTGAAGGGGAGGAATATAAAAAGGAACTCCTTGGAACAGGTTGCCGGGTTCCAGCCACAACAACAGCACCTTCTTGACTGGATCAGATACCAAAACTATGTGATCCAGGGCGTCCATGCGTTGGTTCCAGTGGGCCCGATTCGCATATGTAGCCTGGCATGGGGAATTGTGGCAATGGCTGCAGCCATGAGGCCTAAAAGCCTCAGAAAGACGCTCACTAGAACATGATGGCTGGAGTAAAGAAGACAGGCCTGTTCCATCAGATGCTCCGCTCTGTCTGGGCGTAAGAAGACCTTCCCCTGGGTGGCGTCCAGCACTGCAACTATGTACTGGAGGTGCTGGCAAGGGGTCAAGAAAGACGTTGGTAGGTTGACAGTAATGCCCAAAGCTTGAAACAGGCTGCAGGTCTGGGAAACAGTTTGAAGGACACGGCCCCTGGACAGGGCCATTAGCAGCCAATCGCCCAGGTAAGGACAGACGTAAAACCCCTGCTGTTTCAAGGTAGCTGCCACCACCACCACCACCACCAGGCATTTGGTGAAGACCCTGGGGGCTGAGGATAAATCAAACGGCAGAGCTCTGAACTGGTAGTGTGCTCCCTGGAAGCAGAAATGGAGGAAGCACCCATGGGAGGCGAAAAACCTTGATATGCAGGTATGCATCCTGCATATCCAGGGAACAAAGCCAGTCCCCCTAATGAAGCAGGGGTAGCACACTCTGAAGGGTGACCGTCCTGAACCGTCTGTACTCTATAAACAGGTTCAGCTGGCCTAGGTCCAGGATGGGCCGGTCTCCAGACCGCTTAGGGACCAGGAAGAAGTGGGAGTAGAACCCCCTTCCTTGCTGATGCAACAGGACTGGCTCTATGGCCTTTTTCCGAAGTAAGGCTTGAATTTCCTCCTGGATGAGAGGGGCGTGGCTGAGAGGATATGAGGAATTACCCCGGAGGGTTTTCTGGAGGCCACTCTATGAACTCGAGAGTGTGGCCGTGCTTGATGAGCTACAGCACCCAGTTGTCTGTAGTTATCTCCCTCCACTTATCCAGGTGCAGGAGAAGCGGCACCTCAAGGACTTCTTTCCTGTGGAACAACTGGGGAGAGAGAATCTGGCAAGGAGTCAGGTGGTGGGAGCTGCTGCTGCACCTCGGGCACTACAGGTAGTGGGGGAGGAGGGACAGGGAGAGCTGCCCCCGCTTTGCGCTTGCCCTGGGTTTTGGGAGGAGGAGGATGGGCCTGTCTGTGGGAGGAGTGACAAAAGTGAGCCTGCTGCCCAGACTTCAGCTGGGTATGTTACATAGAATGGACAGATTTGAGAGTCCTTCCTGAGGTCTGAAGTTTTGAGATGATATTCTGGACATCTCCCTCAAAAAGCTTGAAACCCCTGAATTATTGCATTATGTCAGATGAGACATCCTGTGCAAAACCAGAGATCCAAAGCCAGGAATGGTGCCTCATACAGATGCTGCTGGCCATTGCCTGGCCCACCAAGCCCATTCTGAGGGCCTGTAAGGTCTTCTGCTGGGAGTCATCTGACATGGCTAGGACAGCCTCCCTAGCTCGGTCCCATAGCAGGTTCTGGTATTGTACCATATGGGCCAAACAACTGATAGCCCGAATGGCCAGAGTGACAGAGGCGAAGGCATGCTTGCCCATCTGGTCCAGCTGGCGAGACTCCTATCCAGAGGAAGGGAGTTTAGGTGCTTCCAATTCTTCATGCGGCTGTGTGACGCATTGACAACAACTGAATTGGCCTTGGGCTGTTCACCAAAGTACGGCTTGCCAGCCAGGGCGTGGTAAAGTCTGTCAGCCTTTTTGGACACTGCCAGGATCGTGTGGGGCAGTTCCAAGCAGCCCAGGAAACGTCCTAATAGGAGCTGATAATCGGGGGGACCACCAGAGGAGGGGCGTCGAGCCGACATAGGCTGACTGCCATCCAACGCCTCTCTGGATCCTGTTCTTCTGTCTCCCACCCCATAGTGTCCTGAATATGCTTCATGATGGCCATAAATGTGGGGTCATTGGGGGGAGTGAGGATTTAGGGACATTGCTCGGTGCCTCTTCCCCTTTGGAGGACTCTGGGTCCATAGATGAAGACTCACTGCTAAAACTCTTGCCAGCATCGTTTGCATTGTCATCCCCACTATCCTGCGGCTGACAATCATCCAAGCACTCAGCTGACCCGGCGTCAGGTTTATCCCTGGGTGAGCGAGAAGCACTAGGGCCCTGGCGAACATGGACCGCAATAATGTGTTCCAAGGGGGAGGTCCTTGAGGGGTGGCCAGGGTCAGTGCCCTTAGGGCAGACACCTGGGTCTGCATAAAGGACTACTGGGCCAAAATCAGTCTGTGATAATACAAAAGGGCCAGCTTCTGTCCCCCAGAAGTCAGGTAAATGGTGACCGGCGATGGTCACAAACGGGATGGATATAGGTAGTCCAGCGCAGGCCCCGCCGGCACAGGGTAGAGGTATACTGGTGCCAGGCCCGCAGGACACGGTGTAGGGTATCCTAGCTGGGGTCCTAGAGACAGATTGCGGCAGGACAGGCGCCGGACTCACTGGAAAGGGTGGTGGAAGGGCGCGCGACAGGCCCATGGGCACCAGCTGAGGGGGCAGGGCTGGCATGGGTCCCGCAGGCTGCAACAGAGGGAGGACAGGCAGAGGCCCAGCGGGCATCAGCCAAGGTAACACCAGACGGGAGTCCACGGGCACTGGTTGTGGGGAGACGGGCGCTGGAGTGGAAGGCGGCGACCCTCGGGCAAAGGCTGAGGAGAAACCAGGCCTGGAGAGGCAGCATCTGCCCCAGAAAACGAGGGGCAGAACCGGCAGTGGTCCAAGAAGATGAGACCAATGTCGGTGGCACGGCAAATGGGAGACTACCGCTAGCTGCACCCGCGCCCACTGAAGAGACTCTGGCCGAGCCGCCTTGACTGTGAGCCTGTGGAGAACAAGGGCTGGAAAGCCCTACTACAGTACCCAATTTCTGTATTTGATCGTTCAATACCTATTATTTACCTATCACTTAGCAGCATGTGTTCTGCATCATTTAAGGTAATGCAATGGGTATTAAGAGTAGTCTGTCAGTTTTCAACTCTGTGCACCTGTGTTTTTCTCTGATTTGCACGTTGTTATGTATGTATGTATGTAATTAATTAGCTCTTTAAGATAACCACTATTTTAAGGGCAGTCAAGGTGCTGGCATAGTATCCTCTTGACAAAGCATGAAAGCACAAAACATGGAGATTTTTTTTCTACTGGGTCGGCAGCTTGCATGCTACAAGCGTTGTCAGTTTTATCATTAAATTCCAGTACATTCAGTTGCTTATGTTTTGGTCTTTTAACCTATCGTAAAGTTACTGTGTGTGTGCGTACGCATACTTTTTTTTTCCTCCTGACAATACAATTACCACCAGCACCATGTACCATTAGAGCGGCTCTGTTTTCTTTTTTTTTTTTTATTGTGACCATTTTATTTGCTATCGGGATTTAGTTTCAGTGCTGGGGGGCCCTTGTTGGGGATATGAGTACACAAGTAAAGCTCTAAACCATACTGATTGGGGCTTAGTAAAATATCTACTTGTGAATAATGATTTTTTTTTTCTTGTTTGGAGACAAGTACTGTACACCCAAACATTCATCATTTGGTATAAATATCTTTGCTAGTCATATTAACTACTGTTCTGCCAGGTCAAGGTGAACTTCACACGCTGAACCCATCAAAATCTTCTGCCCTGGGAACTGTAAAAGGGGTAATTTGATTGTTGAGGGAGTGGGAGTGAAGGCTGGGTGGGTAGTCGGTAGACTGGCAGTGGAATATGAAGCCTTACCTCGAGGTCACTGGTTCAAATCTAACCCAAGTCAGTACTGGCTGAAAGTCATTATTTTAAGGCCATATTCAATTAGATGTTTACTCCCTGTACAAATGGTTCTGCTGTACCACTATACCTTTTTGCACTGCCTTCCTGCACAGCTGTTCAATTTTTGTACTGCCTTTCTTCCTGAATTTCTGTTTGCACAGACTTCTTGGACATGTATTAACCGATGCCCTTTCGCTTTCTGTACACAGTTTCTGTATTTGACTGCGCAGACACTGGTTTACACCACTGTATATGTTTATCTTAATTACTCAGTTTTCCCGCTCTCCAAGGATGCACCAGCACCATAAGATGCAAGTAACTTTTGGAGAAAAATCTTTATTATAAAATGGCAAGAAAAATGCCTGGACTCTGATTGATCAGTGCTGACCTTCAACAGTGATATTATTCCAGAACATCATCACACCTATTTAAAAAGCAACTAAACATGTGTTTTAAAAGAAGCCGTTTTCTAATTACAATAATGCACTCCAGGGCACATGTCGTGGGGATAACATCACTTCTCGGTTGCTTGATGCACTCGGCCTGCAGCTTTGTATCCAAAAACCTGAAGCATGTCGTTCTCTCAGCACAACACATGCCCCATCATGCATTATGCTTAAATAAATTGATAAATTCAGTGACCAATGTGAAATGAGCTGCAGTGGTCTCAGTCCAGTTCTTGCTTGGATCACAAAAACCACCATAGTAGCTGGCACTATTAGGCACCCTTGTTAACAACTGCACATGAAAAGCCAAGAATTGGGTGGGCATGAAATCTAAAACACCCTCCTAGCCACATGATGTTGCCCCTTCAAGCACTCTGGTACGGCATTGCAGAGTCTTGTACAGTGGTCACTGAATGCTGTACTATATTACAATCCAGTACCTTTCAGGAGACTACACAAATCTAAACAACAAATCTTACCATACATGTCTTACCTCTAAGAAGAAATCCGAGGCATCATGGACAATCATTACCAGAGTTCCTACCCGGATGTAATTTGCACAGTAGGAGAACCCAATAAGGAAAATGGTAGCAACATGGTGGACTATCTGCTCTCTGAAATCCTGGAGAAGGGAAAGTAACAAAAAGGATTTCAGGTTCTGCTTTAGCATCTTGACTATAATCATGTGGTAAAACTGAATGAAGCAGAAAACCTTCATTGCTAGGTAACCCAAGGGATGCTATCAACTGGATGGACTGAAGCACTGTGAGGCTAATCGACCTGCCCAAGGTCACAGAGCGAGTACCAGCAGCAAGAGGGAGTTTTGCCAGCACTAAAGAAGGTTCAGCCAGGCCAGTAACAGCCACTCCTGGTGGCACTGCAGAAGACCCTGTTGGGCGTGTAGTTACCACAGCCCTTGGCAGCACTGAAAGAGGCCCAGTCTGGGCCTGATGCACGTCAATGTCACTGCAAGCTCTTCAGGAAGCCTGCTCTGGGCAAAATAAACACTGCCGCCGCTGGCGGCACTAAAGAAAAAGTTACTCACCATAGTAATTGTGTTTCTTCTAATGCAGTCTTGCTGTATTCTGACATTATGCAGTTAGCCCCAGCACTTGAACTGCTCCAGAGAGGAAAGCGTTAACTCGATGCCAGAGCATAGAACGTTGAGCTCGAGCTTGGTTCAAACCTCTGTCTGCTGCACTTTGAAGTGTAACCGTCAGATTCTTACGAGCCAACACTAACTACCCCCACTATGTGGAAATTGTAAAATGTACTTGCCAAACAGGCAACCCAAAATTTTGGATCCCCAAAAGACTCAAGTAGAGAAATCCAAAACAAAAACTAGGTAGTGTACAAAATAATTACCAAAACATATAAATAACCCACTCCCCCTATCTAAAGAGGGGAGAGTGCCAAGTATACCCCTGAGGTGTAACACTGCACCTACCAGCCCACTTCCCAAAAACCAGGTTCTGAGAGGGAAGGCAGGGAGGGAGGTCCGAATACAGCAAGACTCCATTAGAAGAAACACAGTTACTAAGGTGAGTAATTTTTTCTTCAAACAACATGAAGTCTTGCTGAATTCTGACATTATGCAGACTACCAAGCAGTACCTCCATGGAAGAGGGTATCGAACCTATTTTGGGAATAGGTTCTGCAGTACTGCTGTACCAAACCTAGATATCCAGAGAGTAATGTCTGGTGAATGTACAGACTGTTTTCCAGGTGGCTGCTTTGCATATCTCTAATAAGGGTATATCTCTGGCAGCAGCCAGAGAAGTAGCTGTACCTCTAGTCGAATGAGCCCTCAGGCCTTAGGGGGGTACTTTGCCTAGCTTTTCATAGCAGAATTGTATACAGGAGACAATCCACCTGGCAATAGTTCTCTTAGTAGCAGGTTTGCCCTTTCCCACTTCACCATAAGTGAGGAACAACTGGAGGGAGTCAAACCTAAGAGCCTTAGACAGTACACTCAATGTGGTAGCTAAGGGCCCTTTTAACATTCAAACTGTGTAATCTTCTCTCTCCTGAAGAAGAATGATCAGTGAAGAATACAGGAAGAGACATGGATTGGTTCAGATGGAAATCTGAAACCACTTTGGGAAAGAACCTCCTGTTGGTTCTAAGGACCACCTTATCTCTATAGAATGAGATAAAATCAGGCTCCACTGGCAGAGCTTGCAATTCACTGTTACGCCAGGCAGAGGTAATAGCTATCAGGAACACCATTTTCCAAGTCAAGTACTTAAACTCTGCTGAGGACAAAGGCTCAAAAGGGGGCTGCATAAGCTGAGCAATGCAAACATTAAGATCCCAAGCAGGAGTAGGATCCTTAAAGGGGGAATTGGTATGAAGCAATCCTTTGAAGAATTTACAGAAAACAAGGTGAGATGCCAGTGAGGAGGGCTTTCCCACTGACAGAAAGCAGAAACATCTGGCAAGTGTACTTTGAGGGTAGCTGGTCTGAGGCCTAGGCCATTAAGATGAACCATGTAATCCAGAACTGTAGACAAGTCAGCAGTATCTGGGGATATATGCTTCTTGGAACACCAAATGTTGAATCTTTTCCATTTGGAGTTATAAGTTTTTCTGGTAGAAGGTTTTCGAGAGGGTTTGAGAATGTCCAGAACCCCTTGAGATAGATGCAAATTAGCATATTCTAGCTCTTTAAGAGCCATGCCTTGAGATTGAGAGACAGAAGGTTGGGGTACCAGATCCTCCCGAGAGGTGGTTAACAGGTTGCGATTCCTGGGAAGAGATAGGGGAAGATGGACTGCTAGGGACAGCAACAGGGTATACCACCAAGGCTGTCTGGCCCAGTCTGGAGCAATCAGGATCACTTTGCAAGACTGTGACCTTATCTTGACCAGGACTTTGAACAGTAGAGGAAAAGGAGGGAAGGCATACAGAAAAATCCCTTCCCAATCCAGAATTAGAGTATCCAAAGGGACTGAACCAAAGACTGTGGGTCTGCAACAGAAGAGTGAAAGTTGGTGATTGTCTGGGGCTGCAAACAGATCTATCTCTGGAGTACCCCACCTTGAAAAGATCACTTTTAACACTAGGGGGTCCAGGGACCATTCGTGATAGCCCTGAGAAATCCTGCTCAATGCATCTGCTAGCACATTGTCCTTCCCTGGAAGGTGGACTGCTACCAGAGAGGTCTGTAGAGAATAAGCCAGGGACCATAATTTCATGGCTTCCGTGCACAAGGCCGTAGACTGAGTGCCTCCCTGCTTGTTGATGTACCACATGGTGGTGGTGTTGTCTGTCCTGACCTGACCCACCTTGTTCTGTACTGATTCAAAGAAAGCTTGCAGAGCCAGGTACACTGCCCTGAGCTCCAGAAGACTGATGTGGAGAAGAGACTCCTGAGGGGACCACACTCCCTGAGTTGTGAGAGCTCCCAGGTGAGCTCCCCACTCCAGGAGAGAAGCATCCGTGGTTAGAACCACAGAATGAGACTGAGTGATGAATGGGACTCCTTGCCTGAGGTTGTCCTGATCCAACCACCACTGGAGAGCCTGGATCAGGGTCTGAGTTACTGGAATAAGCTTGGTTAGAGGATCTTTTGTCTGAGACCAAAAAGCCCTCAAATGGAACTGGATGTCCCTCATCTGAAATCTGGCCCCTTGGACCACTGCAGTGGAAGCTGCTGTGTGGCCCAGGAGTTGAAGGAAATGCCTTGCTGGTCAAGATACCAGAAGGTGGCAAGAGGAAGCCAGCTCTATAATGGCTTTTACCCTTGCCAGAGGGAGAAAGGCTCTTGCTTTGACAGTATCCAATTCCACCCCTATGAAGGTTAAGAGTTGCACTGGCTCAAGAAGTGATTTGGGAAGACTGAAGAGGAATCCTAGAGAAGTGAGCACTTGTTGGGTCACTTGTAAATCTGACTTGACTTGGTCTGGAAACTGACCCACAATGAGCCAGTCATCCAGGTATGGGAATATGGAGATGTTTTGTCTCCTTAGAAAGGCCACTACTACTGCTAGGCATTTTGTAAATACCCTTGGAGCTGATGTTAGGCCAAAGGGCATTTTTTGAACTGTTAATGGCCTGAAGGCAGTTCGAACCCGAGGTACTTTCTGTGGGAGCACCTGATGGGAATGTGAAAGTATGCATCCTTTAGGTCCAGGGAGGCTAGCCAGTCCCCCGGCCTAAGAGAGGGAAGAATTATTCCCAGAGTCATCATTTTGAATTTTGGCTTTAGTAGGTGCTTGTTTAGGTATCTTAAGCCTAGGATGGGCCGCCACTCCCCTGTTTTTTTCGGGGTAAGGAAGTATCTGGAATACAGACCTTTGCCCCTGTGAAGTGTAGGAACTCTCTCTATGGCTCTGACAGCCATCAAAGATGAAACCTCTGCCTCTAGGGCAATGGTTTCAGAAATATTTGCAGGTGGAAAGGACCTGACCCTCAGCTTTGGAAATTTTTTGACGCTGAGGGCCAGTCCCTGGCTTAATACCTCCAGAACCCATTTGTCTGAGGTAACAGACTTCCAGTCCAGGAAGCAGTAAGCCAGCCTGCCTCCTACAGGAATTGGGGAGCCGACCCGGGCTGACACATCAGGGTGTCTGCTTGGCAGGAGCCTTAGGCTGAGAGGAGGATGCAGCCCTGCTCATTCCCCTTCTGCCTCTCCCGCTGAAGAACCCCCTCTGGAGAAAAAGGAGAGGAGGCCTGTGCCTGGTAGAAAGGCCTGTGAAAATGGCCTGCTCCTGCCCCTAGCCTGCTGCTTCTGAGGAGTTGCCTGCCTTTCCTTGGCCTGTGCACTCCTATAGGTGGTCCTGCACTCATCCATCTTTTTCATATAATACTCTGTCTGCTCCCCAAACAGAGAATTCTCAACAACAGGGAAATCCATGGCCTTAGCCTGGGTGTCCTGTGATAGGCTAGTACATCTGAGCCAAGCCAGTCTCCGAAGAGCCACAGATGTAGCCATGACTCATCATTGGAGTCCACAGCAGCATGAAACTGGATTTTTGATGCCTCAATCCCATCAGCAGCCACCTCCTCCAGCTCCTTGGCAATCTGGGGGGAAGCCCCATGGGATAGACATAAAGGAATTCTGGAGGTCAGGGGTAAGGGGCAACAGTCTTCTAGGAAAACAAACTGAACTTACAAGCTCAAATGGGCAGACTGGGTGGGCCATAGGCCCTTATCTGCCGACACTGTCTATGTATCTATGTAAGCCTGTTTAGCCAGTTCCAGATCAGTATCCCATCTGGACTTCTGGTATCTGGCTGTGTAGGCCATATAGTTAGCCTGCCTGAGTCCCAAGGAAGATGCCTTGTACTGTTTCTTTGCCATGGCATCCAGCTTCCTGGAGTCTTTATCTGGGGGGTGTGAAGCCAAGGATATGTTAGCCTTATCACAGGCTGCAGCCTGCACAACCTCAACATGGCTGCATTGCTGGTACAAGTACTCCGTACCTGGGCCTGACAACATATACCTCTTGTCCATTCACCTGTCCACAGGAGATAAAGAATTTGGAGTCTTAAGTAACTTCTGTGTCTGTTTCCCAAAGGATTTGTGAAGGGGAATAGACAATTTCTTGGACTCTGGGATGTCCATCATCTCCACATAGCTAGGCTCCTCTTGTTCCTCGACAGCTTCATCCAGAGGGAGCTGGAGGGTTTCTGCCACTTTTTTGTAGAAAATAAAGTGGGAAGGAGACTCAGAAAGCCTAGGAGGGGAAACACCAGAAGGCTTGTCTGGGGAGATGTCTGGTTCTACAGGCTCATCCAGACGTTCCACCACCACCACCACCACCACCACCACCATCATAGTCTTCATCCCCCTTCAAGTCCGGTTCATAATAGTCTTCAGGGGAATAATCCTGAACCGGAGGAACCGACCAAACCGAACGCCTACCAGGAGGCATTGGATCAGTCAGAACGGAACGGAGCGATTCACCTATGCTAATCGCCCTGGTAATTCCTTCGGCGGTTAGACGATGCGGTTCTGGATCTGAACCGGCCAATTTCTCTTTTTTTTTTTTTTTCGGAACCGACCCCTCAGGATCAGCTCTCCATTTGCTCGAGGGAGTCTCGCCCAGGTCACTGGGCACTCCTTCAGGTTCAGTCAGAACTGAACTGGGCTGGCCATCCGGGTCAGCGGACTTCTCAGCCTCCTTTTCCCTAAGCCTGCCCAATCTTTTATCCAGGGTGGCTTTAGGGGAATTTTTTTTTTTTTTTATATATTTGGCAGTCTGATTCCAGGTGGTCAAAACCCAGACAGTAAACACAGGTGGTGTGGGGATCAGCCTTAGCAAAGGCCTCCCCACACTCACTGCAGTGTTGAAACCCAGTGGGCCCAGTTTTTCTCTTGGGTTTCTCAGACAAAGCCATCCTATAACTTACCCTTTTTATGGCAACAGCCTGGCAAGACCCCCTTATCGGTTCCTAACCGTGTTACGGTTGTTGGGAAAAAAAAACAAACGATAAAACACGTTGTTTTCTTTTAGCACCGATAAGGACCAGTACCTCACGCTAAATTCAGCTAAAGGAAAAAGACACAGACAAGATAAAGACAACCAGTTCAGCCGAACTGGCTGAAATACAGCTTTTACAATTTCCACAATAAAATCCAGCACTAATCCACTATCTATGTACTTACCATACCGCAGACAGGGATCCGAACTGAAATAAAGAAAAATTGGCGGTATAAACGGACGTTTTTAACCGGTCCGAAACGTTAGTGAAGGAGAAATCTCCAGAGCGACTGTTCAGTTAGGCGGAGTAAAGAATCTGACCGTTACACTTCAAAGTGCAGCAGACAGAGGTTTGAACCGAGCTCAAGCTCAACATTCTATGCTCTGGCATAGAGTTAACTCTTTTCTCTCCGGAGCAGTTAAAGTGCTGGGGCTAAATGCATAATGTTAGAATACAGCAAGACTTCATGATGTTTGAAGAGGCCTTGTTCGAGGCTCACTGATGTTATCTCCATCAGTGGCACTACAGGAGTCTCTGTCACAGCTCACTTATCTTGCCATTGGGGGCAAGCTGGAGGTCCTGTCAGGGCTCAGTTGTGGCACTGCTGTGGGATAAGGCTAGTTGGGGGGTCACCTACTGCGGGATAAGGTTGGTGGAAAGGGGGTTACACAGAGAGGGAAAGGGTGGATTTTAGATTGAGGCCAGGAACGGGGTGCATGAGTGGGAGGGTTATCTTATTGAGACCAGAACTGAGAAGGGAACAGAGAGTGGTGATGAGGGAAATGTACAGAGGGAGTGAGCAGGAGGGTTATTTAAGGATGGGGCCAGGAACGGAGGGTGGGGTTGGGAGAAGAGAGAGACTGGCACATACAGGATTTTGGAGGTTACGTATCCTTTAAGGAAGCATTTTGTAACGGAGCTAAAGGAGAATCTCCATTACCAGATTTTGCTAATCAGGCTGTTGGATTCTTCCATCATTTGTTTATTTAGTTTCTGTTTACCGGGTGGCTGCATTAGCCACAAGTGTGACTATTTTCAGACATGACCCGGGAGAATTACAGAACAGACAAATGACAAAATGGTGTACAGTATTCAGCAATACCAAAAAGTGCATATAACATATAGGATGGTGGATGGGCAGCTAAGCACAACCAGTGTGTTGTGCCACCAAGGGGTATGGATTCCGTGACCTCGAGAGCGAAGTTAGAGAGGTCTGTGGGAATCAGATCCCCGTGCTGGCACAACATAGAGAATAATGGATAGTTACCTACTGGTAACAAGCTGGTTAGTTTGTCGAGAGGTTGCCATGGCAACCGTATTAACCTCGAGAGCAAAGCTAGAGAGGTTAGGTCGCCACTGGTAACCTCGAGACGAACTAACACGGCTTGTTACCGAGAGGTTACTATCCATTGTTTTTTTTTTTTTTTTATAATGTAGGATGTCCCCACAAACGGTAAAAGTAATCAGTCCTACTTTTTTTTCTCCCTCAGTGCCGCTTTCCTTCGATCTGCTTTTGGCCGCGGCCGTTTCCTAGAAATGTAACGCGCATGTGCTAGTGCATTCCATATTGTTATGCTGTAGTGGCTATGTAGCTAGTGCAGCATAACAGCTACGATGACGTAGCCACTACAGCATAAAATGTTTTGAAAGGTACTTTTTTTTTTTTTTTTTAAAAATCGGTAACAACGTTCCATCATACTCTATACACTGGTTGAGCACAGAGTTGCCCATCCACTATTCTATATAGTGTATGGGCAACAATGCTTATTTCGGACACTGCACTTTGTTTCAGTGAACTGGTGGTTGATGAGGGGGCACTTGAAGGTTGGTGGTAGGCTCCAATTACTGACAGTGTGCTGCAGATGTTTCTGCAAGTTCAAGTTTAAAAAAAAAACAACAACTTCCAGATTAATTGGATAGGGGAAATCAAGTATGTGGCAGCATTCCAAGTTGTTCTGCTGCAATAGTGACATCATTACTGCAGCACAACAAGCATATTCCAGGCATGGAATTCCATGCATATCAGCATTCCACCATACACTATAACAAGATGTGGGACAAAATAGTAGTGATGGGTACTCACTAAAAGGGTAATACAATAATAGTTCTCTAGAAGCAAACATCAACATTGGTAGGCATTAGAACCATGTATATCAGACTATAGCAAGTGCTCAAAAACAGTAGCAGACCAAGAATAAGAGTAGAAACTCTTTTTTGTTGAGTTCTGGGTGTGATAGTAACTATGCACTTACCTTTCTTTTCACATCAAATGCTACTCTGAAAAGGAGAGACCAGTAAAATGCCAGTTCTAACATGTAGTACCAGTACTGAGAAGAGAGCAGTTGCTGCAGAAAACAAAAAGAGGGATTACAGCATTCATAACGAAGCAATACAGCCTGCGTAAAGTAGTAGTTCAATCCTGAAATTAATATAAATTTCAAAATATAGTCAACAGATACTTTTTTTTTTTTTATATAATTTTCTTTATCCTCCTACTATCGGGATGCCCCCACCAACTGACACCTTCCCCCTGCACTTTCGCCTATCTTCAGGTACTAACCCCCAACATTCTTGTTACTCTATAACTTCCCTCTCCCCATGACAGGGTCCCCCAAGAAGTGCAACATTCCTGACTGGGTCTCCGTTTGGCGGTGTGGGGCCTGTAGAGGGTTGGTTACCATCCTACTGTACCATTTTCTCTTTGGGGCAGGCCGGCATGCAACGATGCATACCACTGCATGCATGCACATTGCAAGCATGAATCAGCATTGATCAGCAGCCCCTGTGGCTGCTTTCACTTCCGCCCAGCATACGAGTGGCAGACAAACAGCTGAAAATGGAATTCCTCCTCCCCAAGTAGAGCCATCCTGTGGGATGCTCATCACTCCTTCCCCCAACCAGTTCACTGCAACCGGAGTCCGTTTCTGAACCCAGGCCACAGAAGTAGCAGGCCAAACCCTTACCATTACGCTACCTGGCGGGCTTACTGTTACTTTTTATATCTGAAGTACTCTTCTCTTTTGCTAAGTAAAAGATTTCCCGCCTGCCAGTTACTAGGTGTAGAAAGTCTCAATTTCTGACATGTTCAGTGGCTTGAATACTTGAATGTAGTGGTGAGTAACATCCAAGAATACCTTTAGAAAATCCTGCCCCAGGAGTTGAGCAGCTGAGTGCAAAAAGCCTATTTTCTTATGCCAGTGCCCTTAATGAGGAATGGAATGGTTGTGTAGTTGAGTTCTGCTGATCCCAACTGTGATTTTTTTTTTCTTTTTCGCTCAAGGCTTGATTCCAGCTGAAACTAGAGTAGTAATTCCACTGAAAGGAAATATCAGTAGAGGTGGGAGGTTACTATGAAGAGCCCTAAAAATGAGATGTTTGCACACCATATTTGTTGGTTCCTCCTACTTATAATGCAGAGAGTAGGGGAAGACAACTTAATAGATCCAGTCCTAGAGTTTCTCCCAATCTTAAATTACTTTGTTACCACTGTAGCTTATATTATGTTGGATATAGACAGGAGAGTAGGTTTAAAGGGACAGTAAACTTTGCAGGGGTCACTCACATTGTGAAAATCAATGAAAAGATCTTTCAAATGAGGTACTGGGTTAACCTATAGGGGACAGGAGTCTTGAGATGCAAATAAGTAATGTGTAAATCACAACAAAACAGCAGCCATTTCATGTAGTCTTACACAAAGGAAGTGATGTCACTAATGGGCTAGCTGTATGTTGTTAATTACAGCTTGCCTCTCAGTGATATCATTTTCTGTTTTAAGACTGCATGAAATGGCTGCTGCCTTACTGTACTTTACTGATGATTTAACTAGTAATATCTCAGGACTTATGACACCTACAAGGAAGCCAAACAACTCATTCAAAATAACTTTTCATGGACTTTCACAATTTGAGCAATCTCTGCAATGTTTACTGTCCCTTTAAGTGATGATAGTGGATTCACTATACAAGTCAATAATCGGACTGTAGAGTGGATAAAGTACAAGAACACAGTCGGAGTACTTTATTTCCATGAGATAATCTGATTATTGCCATGAACTGTGAATCCACTATTATAATATTGCTACTATGCTTCATGTTCTATTATTTGTATTTATTTCTACCCCCAACAATTAGAATGCAAGGTAAAGTACAGTTACGTAACAACTTACCGTAACAGTAGGTCTTCAAGAGGAGCTCTTGCAGCAGGCTATTACTATTAGAACTACTGCCGCAGGCTTTAGGACCCACTGGAAAAAACTTAGCTAGCAGTACCCAGCAGGAACCACCCCCTAGCGTCGCTCCATGAGCGTCAGTCATGCTACAAAAGGGGGCGGACCCTGGCACCACCTCAGTTCCCCTGCCAAGACCCGCAAACGGATCTCAGAGAGAAAACCGCGCAAAGCCTGTCCTAGACGTGCTGAAAAATTCTCCTGGGGGATGGAGGCCGGGAAAGCAGTGCCTGCTGCAAGAGCTCCTCTCGAAGATCCACTGTTACGGTAAGTTCTTACGTAACTGTACTATCTTACTTCAAATGGGAGCTCTTGTAGCAGGCTATTACTATTAGGATAGAATCCCAAGCAGTCCTGCACCAAGGAGGTGACTAGTCCCCGGGAGGTAGGATAACAGATAAAAGATGGTAAAGTCTATAGCTGGAATCAGCAAACTAGGACAAGAGTCCTTGAAGAACTGCCAGGCCGAAACCGGCTCGGCGCCTGGAAGCCATGTCCTGACTATAATGCCTCACGAAGGTGTGCACTGAATTACAAGTTGCAGCTGCACAGATGTCCCGAAGGGAGAAATTTTTTTAAGGAGGTGAAGGAGGCAGAGACTCCTCTAGTGGAATGACCTCTGACCAAGCACGGTAGAGGTTTGTTGTACTTGTTATAGCAGTACACTATACAGTGTACCAGTCACTGGGAAATGGTTTGCCCAGGTGTTGAGGCACAAAGGCCACAAACAATTGCTCTGATCTGCGGTGTGCCATTGTCCACTTAAGGTAACACCTCAGCGGCCTGTGGACATCCAATGTATGCAGGAGAGACTCTCCCTGATTAGTAGGGGTAGGAAAATAAACTGGAAGGTCAACCGACTGGTTGAGGGTCAACTCTGAGACCACTTTAGGTAAGAACTTAGGATTTGTTCTGAGGGAAACTCTTTCCTGATGAAAAATAATATAAGGCTCCTTGCACATCAGGGCCTGTAGCTCAGAAACCCTTTGAGCTGAAGTAACAGCAACTAAAAGGAAACCTTCCAGGAAGAAACCGCTCACAATCCGTCTGCGGGTTCGGGAGAGAGTCAGTTTCTCCAGCACAAAGGAGATCTGAGGGAGGGATAGGATCCATGATGGGAGGTCGTAGGTACAGAATGTCCCGTAAAAATGTGCAGGCCATGTCCAACTGAGCCAGGGTTCTGTCTCCGAACAGGACACGATAAGCAGAGATGGGTCACATGTGCACCTTTATGGATGAATAACTCAGGCCTTGCTGATATAAGGAGAGCAGATATTGTAATGCTGAGTTCACCAGGCAGGAAAAGGGATCTAGATGGTGGGACGAAGCCCAAAGGCAGAACCGCTTCCACTTCATGGCATAGGGGGAGAGGGTCGAGGGTTGTCTTGCAGAAATGAGGATGTCCGCCACCTCTTCTGTAACCCCATACCTGGATTTGACTACGTCTGCAGCAGCCAAGCATGAAGGTATAAGGACCCGAGATCTGGGTGTACCAGCCTGCCCTGGTCCTGGGACAACAGTTGCGAGCAAATTGGCAGTGGTACTGGAGGTTCTGAAGACAACCACTGAAGTAGTGGGAACCAAATCTGCTGGGGCCACAGTGGGGCAATCAGAATCATTCAAGCCCCCTTGGCCTGTACCTTTAGCAATACTCGCTGAAGGAGAGGGAAGGAAGGGAAAGTATAAAGAAACCTCCCTGCCCAACAAAAGGACAACGCGTCTGGCCAGAAAACACCAGGTGCGTGCTCTTGCAAGTAGAAAAGTGGCAGTTTGGCGTTGCATGGAGATGCAAAGAGGTCCAGCGCTGGATGACCCCATGTGTCGAATAGCTGATCCGCTACAGACTGTAGCAGCTCCCACTCATGCGCTTTGGACAGAGACCTGCTGAGGCTGTCTGCCAAGTCATTTTGGGCGACTGGAACATGGACAGCGGACAGCAAAATGTGATGCTCCAGCACCCAATACCAGACTCTCATTGCCTCCTTGCATAGGGGGTAGGAGTGAGTTCCCCCTTGCTTGTTGATGTAAAAGACAACTGCCACGTTGTCTGTCTGAATGAGAAGAGAGCCTGGCATGAGGTCCTCCTGAAATGCCCTTAGGGCACTGAGGATCGCCCGCATTTCCACAACACTGATGTGGAGGACACGCTCCTCCGGAAACCAGACACCTTGAGTCTGGTGATCCCCAAGGTGCGCCCCCCAGCCCAGGTCAGAGGCATCTGTTGTCAAAGTCCGGTCTGGGGGTTCTTATCGAAAGGGAATCCCTTTGTCGAGATTCAAAGGGTCCAATCACCAATGTAGGGTCCTCCTTGACAGACTCTGAGATCCTGACTACATGGTCTAGACCACTGGAGACCTGGTCCCACTGCACCCTGAGCATCCATTGTGGGACCCTCATGTGGAAGCGGGCCAAGGGAACTACCGGAATGGCTGCTGCCATATACCCCAAAGGTCTGAGGAAGGTCCTGGCTGGGACCTGTGGGGTTACTAGGACCGAACTGGCCACCTCTCTCAGGCGATCTCCTCTTTCTTGAGGAAGAAAAGCCGTGCCCTAGATTGAATCCAGGACCGCCCCTATAAAGATGAGTCTTTGGCTGGGCTCCAGTGAAGACTTTGGTAGATTCAGGGTGATCCCCACCTCTCGGAACAATGTATAAGTGTCTCAGAGAGCTCAAAGCAGGCGCTCTCTCGACGGGATGGCTAAGAGCCAGACATCGAGGTAGGGAAAGAGGTAATGTCCCCTGCGCATTAGAGCTGCAGCTACCACTGCCAAGCATTTGGTGAAGACTCAAGGAGCAGAGGAGAGGCCGAACAGAAGAACCCAGAACTGATAATGCTCCCCCTGGAAGCAGGACCTCAGGAACTTCCTGTGCAGGGGGAGACCCCGATGTGCATGTAAGCCATCTTGCATGTCCAGGGAACAGAGCCAGTCTCCCTGGTGCAGCTGAGGGATGAGATCTGGAAGGGTCACCATCCTGAACCTGCAGTATTCTATATAACTGTTTGGAGAGCTAAGGTCCAGGATGGGCCAAAGATCTGGCATCTTCTTTGGAACCAGGAAAAAAATGGGAGTAATATCCCTTTCCCCACTGTTGCAGAGGAACTGGCTCTATTGCCTTTTTCTGCAAGAGGGCCTCGATTTCTCCTCCTATCAGAGAAATGTGAGAGAGAGGGTATCGCGAGGATTTTGGTGGAATTTCAGGAGGGATCTGGGTGAACTCGTGTGTGTGACCTCTCCTTATGATGTCTAATACCCACTAGTCTGATGTGATAGAGCTCCAACCCTCCAGATGGAGGGAGAAGTGACCCTCTACTGCCTCCCCTGAAGCCTCTGCCGGAGGAGGGGGGGGTCAGAGGTGAGTCACTGGGTGAAGCCAGGCGTGGGGAGAGAGGTGTGGGAGGACTTGGGGCCTCGAAAAGGTGCACCACGAGGCTGCTGGTTGCAAGCCTTCCTTTTAAAGCCACCTCTCTGTCCCTAGTTTGCTGCCACAGGCTTGATGGCCTGAGGATTTACAAAATGGTCGCTTCCGGAAGCATCTTTGGTACCCCCTTGTACATTTGGAGGATGGACCAAATAGACTTGCCCGACTCCTGGAGATGGGAGATCAAAGCCTCGGTCTTCTGCCCAAAGAGGATCAAACCACAGAATGGAAGGTCCCTGATTCCGGACTGCAGATCGTTCTGAAAGCTGGAGCATCTCAGCAACGCATGGCGGTGAAGGCAAACCCCTGATGCTGCCACCCGAGCCGCTGTATCCGCAGTGTCGTACAAGGCATCAGGACATGCGTGCCTACGTCCGAGCCAGATTTCAACACATTCAGAGGTTCCATCTTTTGTGCGGAATCTGGCAAGGCACTGACAAGCTCCTGTCCCTTCTCCCAGAGTACATTTTGGTACTGGACCATATGTTTGAGGAAATTAAGGGACTGGATGGAGCAGGTGGAGGCAGAATAGACTTTCTTGCCCACCTGGTCGGGAGGCTGGGAGCTTAGATGCTTTGGCTGCTTTGACTTGTCATGAGCAGCCGTGATCACTGTGGAATCTGCCTCAGGGTTTTCCGCCAAGAAAGACTTATCCCCTCGGGGCTCTGTATAGCCTATCCGACTTCTTAGGAACAGCCAGGACTGAGGCTGGATGCTTTCAAGTCATCCTGGTAAGGTCTTGGAAAGTATCATCCAGAGGAGGCACCACAAGAGGTTTGGGCTCCTTCTGCCTCAGGTAATGAGCCAGCCTCCGGCGCTCCGGATCCAGGTCCTCTGTCTCCCATTCGTTAGTGGCCTGGATATGCTTCATGACATCCATGAAGGTGGGATCATCTGGAGGCGAACGGGGTAGATCCCTATTGTCAGGAGATCCCCCAACTCCTGAAAAGGAAGAGGAGGAAGACCTGCTCCTGGGTCCTCGAGGTGTCCGAAAGTACAGTTACGTAAGAACTTACCGTAACAGTAGATCTTCGAGAGAGGCTCTTGCAGTAGGTAATTACACATAGGGCTGAAGCCGGCAGGCGTCAGGACCCCACGGAAAAATTTCTAGCTAGCAGTCTCTGACGGGGGACCGCCCCAACGTCAGGTGACTGGCGTCAGGCGCTGTCGGTATAAAGGGGCGGTCCCCCATGCCCGCCTTCCAGTTCTTTCCCGCCAAAGGCCAAAAAGGCAAGACGAGAGAGAAGTGTATATTCCCCCCCTGGAAAAGGAGCTGAAAAAGCTAAGGGGGATAGAGGGTGGGAAGGCATTACCTACTGCAAGTGTCTCTCTCGAAGATCTACTGTAAGCTCTTATGTAACTATACTATCTTACTTCAAGAGGGCTCTTGCAGTAGGTAATTACATATAGGACTGAGTCCCAAGCAGTCTGGAACAAGGAGAAGCACACGGGAGGAGGAAAGCTATGCAACCATAGAACCTCCAGCTGTGAGGGTCTCAAGAAAGGAGACCTTGCAGAACAGCCAGCCCGAAGCCTGCTCTACGGCAAGAGGCAATGTCCAAATTATAGTGTTTCGTAAAGGTATGGACAGAAGTCCAAGTGATGGCAGCACAAAGGTCGGCCACTGACACATTCTTGAAACAAGCCGCAAAGGCAGCGACACCCCTAGTGGAGTGGCCTCTGACTTGACCAGGCAGGGTCATGTGATACTTGTCATAACAGAAACCGATACAATGAGCCAACCATTTAGACAGGCGTTCCTTGGTAACAGCATTGCCTTCTCTTTTGTGAGCAAGAGAGACAAAAAGCTGGTCAGATTTCCTGAGATCCTTAGTCCGAGTGGTGTAGTATCTCAGTATTCTATGAACATCCAAAGTGTGCAAGAGATACTCCCCTTGATTGGAGTGTTGCATAAAGAGTAGATTCTGCTACCACCTTAGGGAGAAACTTAGGGATGGTACGCAGAGCCATATGTTCCTTGTGAAAAATCAAATACGGGATTTTGCACATTAAGGCCTGAAGCTCAGAAATATGTTGAGCTGAAGTAATGGCCACTAGGAAGAGAGTCTTCCAGGATAGCAACTTCAAGTCTGCTGAGGCTGCCGTTTCAAAAGAAGGCAGGGTAAGCTTCTCAAGAATAAAATTCAGATCCCAAGGAGGGGCAGAAATGCGAATAGGGGGTCTCAAATGGAGGACCCCTCTAAGAAAAGTCTTAGAGACTTCCAGCTGCGCAAAGGTTCTATCTCCAAAAGGAACATGGTAAGCGGAAATAGCCACCATGTGAACCTTCAAAGAGGAATGGCTGAGACCCAGGTCAAAGAGATGAGACATATTCTAGAATTCTCCTGACAGGGCATGAGAATGGCTCAAAATCCTTGGAAGAGGCCCAAATCGAGAACCGTTTCCATTTCATGGCGTAGGTAGACCTAGTGGAAGGAATTCTGGCCTCCATCAGAATCTCAGCCACAAGTGGGAAGACCCCGAATCGTGCTTGAGCTACGTCTGCAGGAGCCACGCATGCAACTGAAGGGACTTGAGACCTGGATGAATCAGGGTCCCCTGATCCTGGGTCAACAAAAGTTGCAACAGAGGAAGAGGAAGTTCCTCTGAATACTCTTGCAGAAGAGAGGACAAAACTTGCCAGGGCCAGAAAGGAGCAATTAGAATCATGCAAGCTCCTTCTGAGTTTGTGTAAAACCCTCGGAATCAAGGGAATCCGGGGGGAGGCATAGATGAATCTGTCCTTCCAGTCTAGAGACAGAGCGTACCTCCAAAAAATGCCTCGCCCAGGAGCAAGCGAGCAGAAGGCGGGAAGTTCTGCATTGTGAGGAGACGCGAACAGGTCTACCTGAGGTATTCCCCATAGAAACATAGACTTTGACGGCAGATAAGGACCGCTTGGTCCACCTAGTCTGCCCATTTCCCTACCCACAGGATAAGCCGCAGATCCTAGTCAACCAACAGCCTATTTCTTCCTACCCCCCACAAGAATTGCCTTATGTCTGTCCCATGTTTTCTTGAATTCTCCCCACAGTTTTAGACCCCACAACCTCCTCAGGAAGGCTGTTCCATGCATCCACTACTCTCTCTGTGAAAAGAACTTCCTCACATTGCCCCAAACTGCCTCTATCTTTAAACTGTGTCCCCTTGTTCTTGCATGTCTCTTCTTCTGAAAGATGCTACCCTCTTGGACTTTGTTGATTCCACTGAGGTACTTAACCGTTTTTATCATGTCCCCCCTCTCCCTCCTTTCCTCAAGGGTATACATATTAAGCTCTTTTAGTCTCTCCTCGTATGGCTTCTCTTGCAGACCCTGCACCATTCTAGTTGCCCTCCTCTGGACTGCCTCTGTCCTATGTCCTTGCGGAGATGGGGTCTCCAGAACTGGACGCAGTACTCCAGATGGGGTCTCACCAATTGTCTGTACAGAGGGATAACAACTTCCTGTTTTCTGCTGGTGATGCCTCTCCCTATGCATCCCAGTATACTCCAGCTCTCCCTACTGCCTTCTCACATTGCTTGCTAACTTTAAGGTCATCTGATATGATTACCCCCAGGTCCCTTTCCTTTTTTGTTACTACCTCCCCCCCATTGTGTAATCTTCCCCTGGGTTTTTGTTTCCCAGGTGCATTATTTTAAACTTCTTTGCATTGAATCCTAGCTGCCATACTTCCGACCATTCCTCCAGCCTTGCCAAGTCCCTTCTCATCCTTTCCACGCCTCCTTGTGTATCAACCCTGTTGCAGATCTTTGTGTCATCTGCAAAGAGGCATACTTTTCCTTCCAGTCCCTCTGCAATGTCACTTATAAAGACATTAAAAAGGACTGGACCCAGGACTGAACCATGTGGTACCCCACTAGTAACCCCACTTTCTTCAGAGTGGACTCCATTTACAATTACCTTCTGTGTCCTGCTGTCCAGCCAATGTTTTACCCAGGCTACCACCCTGGGACACACTCCCAGGCTGGTTAATTTGACTATTAATCTTTTGTGTGGGACTGTGTCAAATGCTTTGCTAAAGTCTAGGTAGGCCATGTCCACAGCCCCTCCCTGGTCTACTACTTTGGTCACCCAGTCAAAGAAATCAATTAGATTTGTCTGACATGACCTTCCCGCTGTGAACCCATGCTGCCTTGGGTCCTGTGCCCCACTGGCCTCTAGGTACTCAGCAATTCTTTCCTTCAGAAGTGATTCCATCACTTTCCTACCCAGAGGTCAAACTGATAGGTCTGTAGTTTCCTGCCTCTGTCTTGGTCCCACTTTTGTGAAGGGGAATCACAACTGCCTTCCTCCAGTCCTCGGGTACCACACCATCCTCCCATGATTTGCTAAAAAGGGTAGTCAGTGGTTTCACTAGTTCTTCCCTTTATTCTTTTAGAATTCTGGGGTGAATTCCATCAGGCTCCACTGCTTTGTCCACCTTCAGTTTTAGGAGTTCTTTCAGAACCCTTTCTTCTGTGAAAGGACTGGGATCGACCCCCCTATCCAGAGTGCTTCTGTTAATTGGATTAGGCACCTCCCCCTCCTCTTTTGTGAATACTGAGCAGAAATATTCGTTCAGTATCCCTGCTTTTCACTATCCCCCTCTGCCCACCCACCGTTCATTCTATTCAGCCTCACTATCCCTCCCTTTGTCTTTCTACGCTCCCTGATGTACCTATAAAAGGTTTTATCCCCCTTCTTAACCGAGTTGGCTATCCTTTCCTCAGTTTGGGCCTTTGCTATTCTGACTTCCCTCCCTGCTTCCTTCTGCCTTAACTGGTATAGCTCTCTGTCCTGCTCCTTCTGTGCTTACTTATACTTCCTGAATGCTATCTTTTTCTCCCTGACTTTCCCCGCCACCTCTTTTGAGAACCATAGTGGCTTTTTCTTTCATTTTGATTTATTTGCTTCACACAAAGGCTTGTTGCCTCTGTGATGGCAGTTTTGATGATTCCCCATTGTTGCTCCACCCCTCCTTCTAGCCTGTTTGCTAGTGCTTTTCTGAGGCACTCTCCCATCTTGCCAAAGTCAGCCCTCCTGAAGTCCAGTACCCTCACTTTTGTATGGCTTGACTCTGTAGCTGAGTTTAACGTGAACCACACTGTTTCATAGTCACTTGTTCCCAGATGGCAACCCACTTCTAGATCTGAGATCCTCTCACTGTCCCCATTTGAGAGTATGAGGTCTAAGATTGCTCCCTCACGAGTGGGTTCCGAATCTAGCTGTCTGAGGCATGCCACCTGTAGGGCATCGAGAATGGCCCTGCTCTTGGATGTGGCTGCAGCAAGTGTGCTCCAGTTAACATCTGGCATATTCAGGTCTCCCATCAACAGTATCTCCCCTTTCTCTGCCATCCTAAGAATGCCTTCTATCATATCCTTGTCCATTCCCTCCCCCTGACCTGGGAGTCTGTATACAAGCCCTGTGCGGATTGTGGTGCCACTTCCAGTCTCCAAGGTGACCCACAGTGCCTCCTCTCCTCCCTGTTTACTCTTTTGTTCAGTTGCTTTTATCCCTTCCTTTACATAGAGAGCTACTCCTCCCCCTCTTCTCCCTTCCCTGTCTCTCCCGTAGGTTACATACCCTGGTATGTTAACATCCCAGTCATGGTTCTCTGTGTACCATGTTTCTGTGACTGCTACGATATCCAGGCATCCCTCTTCCATCAAGGCTACCAGTTCAGGGAGCTTGTTGCCCAGGCTACGGGCATTGGTACTCATTATCCTCCATTTCCTGATGGCTTTACTCCTTTTTGCCACATCCCTGTCCTTCTTGCCTTTGTCACTTTCTCCATTTACCCCTGCCCTTCTCCCTATCGACATCTCTATGTTGGTGTTTACTGTGCTTACTACCGTGACTTTTTTGGGGGGGCTAGGGTTTCCCTGCTCCTTTCTAGTGCCTCCCCCCTTGGCTAGTTTAAATACTTGCCAATGAAGCATTTAAACCTATCACCTAGGATCCTGGTTCCCCTCCTGGACAGATGCAGCCCATCATGCCAGTATAGGCTTGCATCACTCCAGGTGGACCCAGAGTCCCCAGTGAAGCCAAATCCCTGAGCTCTGCACCAGTTTTTCAACCACTGATTGAATCCCATGGTGTGGAGCACCCTAGCCTCTCGTACGCATAGACAGGCAGCACCTCCGAGAAGGTTACCATGCGTGCTACTTGTCTAAGGCCCCTCCTCAATTCCACAAACTCTTCCTGCACTGCTCTGATCCCTTTCTTAGCCAGGTAATTTGTCCCTAGGTGGACAGTGACATCCAGCTCCCTCCCCTGTGCAGCTGCTCCGGCAATCCTGAGGATTCGCTCCCTGTCCCTCCAAGCCATGGCGCCAGGCAGACACCTTACCTCCCTCTCCCCTTCCTCCCCCAGTTCTACCTTCCTAACAATGGAGTCCCCCACCAGGAGTTGTTTACTTCCCCTGTGGGGTCCCATGCCACCCTCCTGTGGGTCTCCTTTGTGGAGGTTCCCAGCATCCTCTTTGGTCTCCACTGTGGGTGCCTCCATAGAGGAACCACACTTTGCCAGAATGGCATAGGGATTGTGGAGAGGTACAACTGGAGGGATGCGCCTCTGTTCCACCACCCTCATCCTCCCTGGGCCCACTGTGGTCCAACCCCGCTCCTCTCTCTTGGCAACCTCTGAGGCAATGGCAGTGGCCCTGGTGGTCCCTGGATGGAAGAGGAGGTCCCACAAATCCTGGCCAACTCAGCCTGGAAATGAGCAACCTCCCCCCTCAGCCCAGAGAGGTGCCTGCAGATGGGACAACACCGCATCCACCAGAACGTCTCCCGGAAGACTGCTGCTCCACAGCCACTGCACTGCACCACTCCCATCACGTCTTATTTCTGGCCCCTTCACTACTGTTTGGAATCCTTACTCTTTCCTCTGTTTTTTTTTCCTTCTCTCTCTACTTACTTACTGCCTCTGTGCCCTTTAAGATCCTGATTGTCCTATTCTGAGACAAGATGATCTTATATTTCTCAGTAGACCCCTTACTTGCTTAGAGGCAGACCTCCAGCAGCTAGAGGTGGCAGGAAGAGATCGTCTATTACCCCCTGATCTAGTTCCCATTCGTGAGCCTTTGCTGATGACCAACTGAGGTGGTCTGCCAGCATATTTTCGACCCCTGGAACATGAACCTCCGTCAGGTGAAGGTTGTGTTGCACAGCCCAATCCCAAACTCTCATTGCCTTCCTGCATAGAGGGCAGGAACACGTTCCACCCTGCTTGTTGATGTACCAGACTACGCACATGTTGTCCGTCTGGACAGCCAGATGACTGGGAAGGACATATAAATTCAGAGCTTGGAGAGCATACAGAATGGCCCTAAGCTCGAGCACATTTATAAGAAGAGTCTGCTCGAGCCTGGACCAGGAGCCCTGTGTCCTGTGAGACCCTTGATGGGCACCCCAACCCTTTCCCGAGGCGTCTGTTGTCAAAGTTTGAGAGGGAGGTTTGAGGCAGAAGGGAACTCCACGGCAAAGGTTCTCTTGCACCATCCACCATTGCAAATCCCGAATCATGGGGCTGGAGACCAGGACTTCTTGGTCTAGGTCGTCCAACATCTGGTCCCACTGAGACCGAAGCATCCACTGAGAGATCCTCATATGGAGCCGAGCGTGAGGAACTGTCAGAATAGCAGCCGCCATGAGCCCGAGGAGGCGAAGGACTGACCTGGCTCTGACCTGCCTGCGACCGGACAGCAGGCTTGCATGAACCTGGAGGGTGTCCATCCTGTACAGTGGCAGAAAGGCCACACCGGAGGTTGTGTCCAGGATCGCCCTGATGAACTGGAGCCTCTGCAAGGAGATCAGATGGGACTTGGCCTGGTTGATGGCGATACCCAGGCTGGTAAAAACCTGCAGGGTAAGGGAAAGAGAGTGCAGGAGATCCTCCCTGGACAGGGCCGCCAGGAGCCAATCTCCAGGTATGGGAAAACCTGCACTCCCTGGGTATGCAGGTGGGCCACTACCATGGAAAGGCATTTGGTGAACACTCAGGGCGCCGAGGAAAGACCAAACGGGAGGGCCTTGGACTGGTAGTGGTCCCCCTGGAACAAAAAAAATCGAAGGAATTTGTGGTGGGAAGGGCGTATAGGGATATGCAGGTAGGCATCCTGCATGTCCAGTGCACACAGCCACTGTCCCTGCCGAAGTAAAGGCAGAAGACTCTGCAGGGAGAGCATTCTGAACCGTTTGTACTCCATGAACATGTTCAGGGAGCTGAGATCTAAAATAGGTCTCATATCTCCCGATTTCTTTGGAACCAGAAAGAAATGGGAGTAGTAGCTTGTCCCCCGAAGGTGGGTTGGGACAGGCTCTATCGCCGCCTTCAAGAGAAGGGAGGATATTTCTTCCTGAACCAGAGGAAGATGTTCCAGGGAGTAGGACGACCTGGGGGTCGTTTTCTAGGTGGTTTCTGTAGAAACTCGATTAAGTGTCCTGCTGCTATCAGTTGGATCACCCAAGCATCTGAAGTTATCCTCTCCCAACCCAGTAGATGAAAGGAGAACCTTCCTCCTACTGGTTCCTCTGGTAGGGTCAGAGGCTGTGGGAGAGGAGTCAGGAGGTGTGGGGCAATGCCGCGGCTGAAGCCCCCGACGATTTTTTTTTTGGGGGGGCTTGGCAGCCAGAGGGGCCCGACATTTATTGGCCCATTTGCCCTGAGGTTTTGCTTTGGGCCGAGAACGTCTGCGGAAAAAAAAAAGGGTGGCGCTGTCCCTGAGGGGGCCTGTACATAGAGTTAACAGACTTAAGTGCAGTGCCCTTCTCTTGCAGGTCAGTGATGATGTCCGTGACATCCCCACCGAACAGCACAGAACCCCTGAAGGGCGTGTCCTTAATAGCGGACTGCACTTCAGGGACCAAACCTCACACCTGGAGCCAAGCATGATGCCGAAGACCTACGGCGACAGCAGACCTCCGACCAGCAGCGTCCACTGCATCGTACGTGGCACAGAGCATGTGCTGACTGGCCGAATGAGCAGATCAGACTAGATCAGTCACTTCCTGCTTTGTCTGAGACTCAGGAAGGGAGTCCAACTTGGTTTCCACCTCACTCAGGATAGCCTTCTGGTAGTCCCCCATATGTGCGACATAATTCAGGGCCCTTATCCCCAGAGTGGAAGAAGCATACACCTTCTTCCTGTACTGGTCCAGAAGGAGGGATTCCTTGTCCGGTGGAGCCGAGCGGAGATGCTTTGGGTTCGCCGACCTGCCGTGAGCCGCGCTAATCACGACAGAGTCGGCCTTGGGGTGTGTATTCAAAGAATCCACACCCTCAGCAGCCTGGTATAGCCTATCCACCTTCCTCAGAAAGGGGGCTAACGCCGACGGCTGTTTCCAAATAGTGGAAACGAGGTCTGCGTGAGGCTCGATCCAGGGAGGAATCAATATCGGAGCAGTTTCAGGCAGATCCAAATGGGCAGCAAGTTTCTTCCGCTGTGGATATGGCTCCAGAGATTGCCACTGGTGGACCTCCTGGATCTTTCTCAGCAGCTCCAGAAAAGAAGGATTTTCCAGCGGTGACTTCGTAGGAGTCCTTGGCCTGGGTCGGTCTGGAGTGCGTGGCTCATCAGGATTGGAGCACCCATTGGAATAGGATTTTGAGGCCTCCGAAAAGGAAGATGAAGACCCTTCCCCGTGCGGGGGAGGAACGGACCCCTTGCCCCGGCCCTGGCACCAGAGAGCTCACTCCTGGTGTCGGGTAAGGGGAAGGGAGTCTCTCGAATCCAGCGACTGGCATCAGGAACCGGGTCCGGCATCAGCAGGCGGCTCTCCACCTCCCTAGTAAGCTGAGCCTTGGCATCAACCCACCAGGAAGCCAGAGTCTCCTTCAGATCCACCGGCTGCTGGGGGAGGGCGGTGGAGGAGGAGGGGGATACAGATATTGAGGATATCCGTAATGTGAGTATCCTTAGCCCGCCGTGAAGCCTGGCACCAGTGCTAGGCGTCCTGGTAGGCTGGCGTCAGGTACTGCGGCTGGGATACCGCGGGTCCTGGTAGGACGGCGTCAGATAAGATGGGGTCGGATACCGAGGAACCAGGGGGCTCTGATGGAGCAGAAGGCCCTGGGAGAGGCTCAGCAGGTGGGCCAGGAACAGGTGGCCCGGCGGGCGCCGGGTCCGGCGTTGGGATGGTGTCCGACAAGGGGATGTCACCTGGCATCGGATAGGCCAGCATCGGAGCCGGCGTCCAAGGGTCTGACGTCAGGTCATCCGGCCCAGCAGGAGGGAGACCCGACAGGAGTGTACCGGCATCCTCTGCGTCACCCAGGGAAGGAGGGCTAAAATCCCCGGGGTCCAATGGGGGAAGACGCTGGGACCTCCTCCAGCAGCAGGGAACCCGGGACGATGGACTGGTCGATCGGGTCCGGCGTAGGCTCTGATGTCATGCGTCTGTCAGAGGGCGATGTCCACCTTATCGAGCGGGAGTCCGGGCGGGCGTCAGAAGGCGGCGTCTGACTTCTCGGAATCACCGCCTGATGAAGATGCCAATGCAGCAGTGGTGTTGGCGGGTTTTGTCAAAGGCCATGCGCTGCCCACCGGAGGTCAAGCGTCTTAGTATGGCTTGTCCGTGCGGCGTCGGTGGCATAGACATCCGGCTTACCGGACCCACTCGACCCGGAAGGCAGCATGGTGGCGGTCTTCCCGGGAGCGGCTGCCTCCTTTATACCAGAGGCTCCCGATGGGCACGAGCCCAACCGGAGGGATGCCACCACCTTGGAAACCTCCAAGACGGCTGTCGAGGAGCGGTCCCCCGCGGAGGACGTTACCTTCAACACGGCAACTCTGGCTGGCGTCTCAGTGGCCGGGGAAGTAGAGTCCTGGTGCTTCTCTTTCTTCTTACAGAGACCCTCAGAGGAAGTTGAGGCTTGCTGAAGCTTCTTCAGCTCCTTCTTCATGGAGGACATCTTCTCCTTCAAGACATGGGCCTCCAAGGACTGCTGACTCCATTTGCGGGTGGCGGCGTTAAACTGTTGGCAGTGCTGGCACTTCTCCATAGGGTGTTCCGGGCCTAGACAGAAGAGGCACAGGTATTGTCCTTCCTTATGCGGGAGCTGGGCACCGCATGAATCGCACTTGTTCTTATGCGAATCGGATGGAGATGGGGACGACATACACGGCAGATATTAAAGTAGTTTGCGAGAAATCGAGAAAAAAAGGCAGTAATAAAACAGACGACAGACTGACGAAGCAGTGAACTTAACAGCAAAGTGCTTTCACAAGCTAACGGCAGGAAAGAACTGGAAGGTAGGTGTGGGGGACCGCCCCTTTATACAGACGTCGCCTGACGTGGGGGCAGTCCCCCGCCAGAGACTGCTAGCTAGAAATTTTTCCATGGGGTTCTGACACCTGCTGGCTTCAGTCCTATATGTAATTACCTACTGCAAGAGCCCTCTCGAAGTAAGATCTATGTTTACAGGAACTACCCTCTGCAGAATGTCGGTGACCCCCTAGACCGACGACGGTCCTGAGACCGATGAAGGCTCCTAGACTGACAATGGAGCGGTGACCGATGCCCATCCTGGGACCGGCGTTGGCTACAGGAGCAAGCCCACCTAGAGGATGACCTGCGGCAGCTGTGGGATCTGCTCCTGGGCTTAAACCGACAACAGCTGGCCGACCTTGAGTGGTGCCGTCCATGGTCTCTAGACCTTGACCGGGAACGTTTAGCTGAGGGGGAGCGAGGTAAGGAGGACATGCGCTGGTCCTCAGGGGTTTTGGCCGGCGAGCCAGCTGGCAAACCCCCAGGCTCCTGGTTGTCCGGTCGGTCTGGACCCAGAGCCTGCTCCGGTTGAGATGGAGGTATGTCTTTGTGGACCTGGCTCCACCAAAATGAAAAAGTTCTCCAAGCTCCTCCTTACTGAAACGAGACGCCGCCGCCCCCTTTGGGGGAACGGAGAAGTTAGGAGCTCCAGAAGGGTTTGCGGGGAGGAACCAGAGGATGAGCCCTCCAGAGTAGAGGCCCGAGGGGCTGGCATTGGTACCTTGACCGGCGCCAGCGCAACGGTATCCCCATTGGTCGCAGGCACTTTGACTGACACCGGTGTCTTAGCCGGTGCAGAGTCCGATGTGGCTGACTTAGGAGGGCAGGACCTAAAGGGGGCCTTGGCCTTGGGGTCCCGGTCCTTGCCAGGTGGCTTACCGGAATCTGGTGGAACCGTAGTCAGGGCCTTCTTCAGCAGGGCCAAGGCTTGTGCCGAGGAAGAGACTTTAGTCGACTCTGTCAGGGTGGAGGACACGTGCAGTGACGTAGCCTTTGACTTGGAGGACTTAAAAGTAGAAGCAGCTCCCGACTGGCCCAACACCGGTGTTTTGGCGGGAGCTTCAGGCCTCAATTTCTCTCCATGCCTGAAATGCTTGGAGTGGTCAGACCCGCCCTCTGGCGAGAGCAGGATCTTGAGCAGTGATGGGACCGGCTACTGTCCTTGTCGCGGGACTTTTGTGACTTCTCCCAACTTTTGCTCTTGTCCCCAAGGGAAGATTGCTGGTCATCCATCCGTTTTTCAAGCAGGTGGGCTTTCAAGGTCTTCAGGCATCTAATCCTCTGTCCTTGCTAGTAAAGCCTTGACAAATCTCGCAGGTGTTCAGGTCGTGATCTTGTCCCAGGCAGAAGACACACTGGTCATGGCTGTCCTTGGATGTGATTTGGTGGCCACAGGCACACACTGTCTTCTTGGGACCGGAGGAGGAGACCAACGACGGTGTTAAACGAGGTCCCTGCACCCTGACTGGTACTCCCAGAGGTACACCGTAGACAGCTAGTGCTTAGGCATGTGTTATACTAACATATAGAGCTAAAGGCATCTACCGTATAAGAGTAGATGTCAGGATATGTATGCATATTATACACTTTGCTTGCTAATACATATAGTATATATTGTCTATGTATTTCTTGCTTACAAGATGATCAGGACATCTGTGTCCTTGTAATGACTATATATACAAGTCGGCATTGCCAACTTTTGGTGATTTGTACTACTACACCGATTTATGTAAGACTCTAAGAACCATACTCTTTTGTTTCACAAAGTGATGACTACTACAAAACTGTATAATGTTATCTTGGACCGTGGAGCCACCTCTAATTTAGCCAATAGGGCTCATCTCTGTAACTAGAAATGTTTCTATCTTACAGTAATCATAGTAATTATCATAGGTATATAATGTGAGACACTGACTCTTATACCTCGGAGACCCCTCGAGACACGAAGAAACCTCGAGGTATAAGGAACGCTTAGCATTGGCTCCCGGTTCGTATTGGTAAGAACTGCTTAGGGCAACTGTGATTTATCCTTTTGGCAGTAATAAACAAGTTTATTACTCTTGTGCAACGTGTTTGTGATTCCTTGCATTCCCAATATTGCCAAGAACCTGAGAGTGAGGTTTAGACCTCCTGACAATTGGCGACCGCGAGCAGGCAATACTTGGTGTTTGTAAGCTTTCACATGTTGCTTGAAACTCTTCCCTTCCTAACGGGGAGTGTGGGTGTGCATTTCCGCAACACCTCTCCTGTCTTCAGACTACTTTGTAATCACTTGCAAAGTCTGGCTGCTTGCCTTGGGTGTGGTCTATGCAGACTCAACCCGCTCCACGGCAGCTTTGAATTGCAAGCCTACGAAGTATACAGTAGCCCAACTGTGTGTAAAGTGTTCCTGCTGTGGGTTGATACACAGCACGGCGCCTTTTTCATAGTTTGATTTTTCGTTCCCTCCCACACAATGGTCACCGTATCAAATATCTGCGCAGAACTGAGACTCAATGTCTCAAACTTCCTTGTCTCCCATGGAGGATGGGCTGACCGCGCGGGACACAAGTCAATCCGAAAACCCTATACTGGGGATCTCAACCCAGTACTGTGAGACGAGACAAACAGCCAATAAGTGTCATGCCAAAGGGCTGTTGGTCGCAGCTCTCTATGCTGCTCTGGAAGCCTCCGAAGCGAGGTTTCGAACCCTTGATCTGCAGATCTCATCTCTTAAGCAAGAGATGAGTTTGTAGGAAACGGTATGTATTACACTGCAGCAGACTTTGGAGTCTGAACTTCAAACACTGCACAATGAAAAGGATTCACTTTTGCATCATTCTGCGCAGGCAGGCAGAACACGAAATTTGTATGTTGAAGCAGGAGTATGAAAGTTTGAGACAAGATAAGGGGGCTGGCTTTGAATATGAATAACTTGTTAAGTAAAGCGAATGAACAGTTGAGTGAGGATATGGGAGAGCTACAGGACGAGATAAACCAGGTACGTAATGACTTAAAAGTGGCTACTAGGGGCAATCGCGAATTGAGCGCCACGTACAGAGTGTTGCAGAAACAAATGCAAGATGAGGTTGATATGGATGTTGCAAATGTGAGTCATACAGAATGTGAATCCAAGATAGCGAAACTGCGCCATCAATGGGAGGTTCTGGCTGGACATGTTAAGGCGATGGGAGGCGTAGCCCCTGCCTTACACACGTCATATGAAGAGGAGGTCTCAGATGACAACAAGTTTCAGTACAACACCCAGTCACAACCCTACTATGGCCCAGAGACACCACTCAGCCATCCACAACATGGCAGGTCCCCACTCCACCCACACCATGTCATACGTCGTCGTGACGCACATCATGGAAGACGCCAACATGGCGGCCCCCATGATGGGGGGGGAGCAGGCCCAGGCCTGGTCCCGACGGCACCACCGGTGGCTGTTTTTAATGTGGAAGACAGGCAGGAGATAGAAACAATGATTGAGAATGCAGTAGGTAACGTGCCTATCTCCAAGAGGAAAAAGTGGGTCCTCAAAGCCCAAATTAAGCAACTTCTGCACGAGGCTGGTACTCAGGAAGGCACGGTTTGTACCGCGGCTGAGGCCACAGTCCAGGGCAGCCCTGGATGGCGCCCGAGGCAATCTACCCCAGCCTGATCGGCCCAATAATCCAATACAAATGGCCTACTCTGTTCAGCAAATAGCTGACAGAATTGGTCGGATGAGCCTGTCCAACAACCTCGGCTGCCACTTAGAGAAGGTGCAAGATGCTTAGTCTCGCTGCAGACTATCAGCTCCAAATACTACGCCAAACCATCGAGCCGGGATTATGGGCCAAACTCCCCGATGCCATCCGCAAGGATGGCAACGCCACCTTCGATGAGATCGCATCTGAACTCATTTCTGCACACAGCCCAGGTGTAATAGGAGTGATGCTTGCATACCCTGTGAAACAGAATGCAAAAGAAAGTCCAGCGACTTACCACTAGACTCTGGATAGCCTACCAATCAGGAAAGCACCTTGCACAAGAAGCTGCAGATGTGGATCTTATTGAATACAAGATCCTGTTCCTTAGGAACATGATCCCTGCAGTAAGACACAAGGTAGAGCCAACCACTTAACCCACCACGTAACGGTTTGCCGACATCCTTTGGAAAACCGAGAGAGTTTACCAACTCTACATCCATGATCTGGGCTCCGGTTCCAAGAACGTAGCCGTGGAGCCTACTCAAGAGGCCGCGACGCACTACATGGTGGAGGGGCAGGCCCAACACAAACAGCCCCTCCCCACAGACAACCGACACCCCCAGCACGCCCAACAATGGGGTGGGAACCGGAATTATCATAAAAATAAGAAGCACAAGAATCATAATAAACAACAAAAAAGACCAGGCCCTTCATATAGGAAGACAGCCGAAGAGAATCGGAAGTTTAGAGAACTCCTGGGGCAAGTGCGCTCTGTGGCAGATGATGTTCCTGCTCAGTCCCTTGCAGCCATACAACCGGGAACCCAGGCCCCAATGGGCCATGGCGACACCAGAAGTACAGGCCCTCAGGCCCATTCAGGCCTGAACCTAGAAGCACCTCCCTATATAGCATCAGCGCAGCATGGTGAAGTGGTTCAAAGGAGCCAGGCCCAACCTCTCCATGCTTCCAACAGCACAGATTGACAATTACAGGCCCCAATCCGGATTGTAAACAAGCTGGTCTTGGATACAAACGGAAGGCCCTGCACCGAGGTCGGGGGCCGCCTACTGACAGTGTTATTGGATACAGGCGCAGCTGTGTCTGTATTACATGATGATCACCCAGATACATCTCCTTGGTCTACCGGACGGAGGACCAACATGTCAGGAGTAGATGGCACTAGGCTACCTGCATACCGCTCTCTACCTCTACCTGTAGAATTGGGCCACCTGAAGGCCTCACACACCTTCCAACTGATGGTACTGCATGATCATCCCAGTATCATTGGGATTGACTTCCTTGCACCACACGGCTGTGTGGTGGACTTAGCTAACATGCTACTGATACAGATTCAGGGTCAACAGCATACTATCTTGATCCCGGACTCGCGCGTTGTGGCAACAATATCCGCCAGCAACAAGGAGTATGACGTCATAGATTTGTTCAAGAACCATGAGCTTTTCCCAAAGCTTCTTCCCATCCTACACAGACATTTGGAAGCATCTGCTGTTAACAAGCATGACTGTGGCAGAATGTACACTGTCACTGAAGCGCCAGGCCCAGCACATGAGAGGCAAAGGCAATATCCTTTCCCATCTGAGGCCTTGCCTTCTCTCAGAGAAGCAATAAGATCACTCCTCAACCAAGGGTAATCGGAACATGTGTTTCTACTGCCAACTCCCCAGTGTGGCCTGTGAAAATGCCTGGAGACTTACTACTGACTACAGGAAACTGAACCAGGTCACTCCCAGTTGTGCTCCAACTGTGGCCTCCACACCTGATGTGCTGCGACTCTTGACCCCTGACCTAAAATGGTTCAGTGCCCTGGATATTTCCAATGGTTTCTGGTCACTGCCATTGGCTCTTAAAAGTCAATATAAGTTTGCATTCACCTTTGAAGGTAGACAGTACACGTGGACCTGCTTACCACAGGGATTCCATAACAGCCCGTCCCTGTTCCATCTGCACATGATGGACGCCCTTGAGGGTTTCTCTACTCCCCAGTGTCTCTTGCAGTATGTGGATGACCTGCTGTTGGCAACAGCCACGAAGGAACAACACTTGGATCTCTTGGATAAACTACTGACTCTCATCCAGAGAGAAGGCCTCAAATGTAATCCAGCAAAGGCACAACTATGTCAGAAAGAGGTACTCTTTCTGGGCCTGAGAATAACTGATCAAGGCCATAGCCCTACCTGGAAGAAGATACAAAGATTGCAAGACTTGCCATTGCCCACCAGCATGGCCACTCTTAGAAGGTTTCTAGGTATGTCGAACTATTCCAGAGATTTTATCTGTGATTTTGCTCAGAAGGCTGCTCCTCTATATTAGCTACTGAAAAAGGACATTCCCTGGACTTGGGGTCCTATACACACCCAGGCTGTGACGTCATTAAAGCAGGCCTTGGCTTGGGCTCCAGCCCTGGTCAACCCTAATCCAGCACTACCATTCCATCTGGAATGTGCCACCTCTGACATTGCTATGTCAGCAGTACTGGCCCAGAAGGTTCATGGTACTCTGAGATCCATCGCATATGCATCACAGCTCTTGACTCCAGTGGAACAGAAGTACAGCCTTTGTGAAAGGAACCTTCTGGCTACCTACTGGGCTGTCAAGCACTTTTTGTATATCATTGGGTACTCTCCACTGATTATTAACACAAACCACACCCCGACTACCTTTCTGCTATCAGACAGAGTGAAGGATGGGTCAGTCTCTAATACCAGGCTGACACACTGGTCACTTCTTCTCCAAGAGAGAGACATACAGGTACACCCAACCAAATTCCATCCATGCTGGCACATGGACTCCTTTTCCAAGGAGAACCCCATGACTGTACACTGCAACCACCTGATCTTCCAGATCCAGGTCCTTTCCTCCCTGCCACACCACAAATACTTCAGAGCACCTCTTTGTGTCGTATTTTTACAGATGGTTCGGCTTCCTATTATCAGGGAGAACAGATTGCAGGGATGGGTATCTTAGTGCGTTATCCCTAGGATAACACTGTTAAAATCTCTAAACGTTGCAGTGTAGCATCATCACAGCATGCAGAGATGGCAGCGGTGGCCTGTGCCCTCGAGTTCATCCAGCATGGAACCGAGGACACCATCATTTTTATAGACTCTAACTGGGTTTGTTGTTCTCTTACAGAATTCCTTCTTTTCTGGCAGGAGAACTCCTTCCTCTCTTCTGATGGCAGCCCAGTGAAGTACAAAAAACTGGTAATATACAGACATTCACTGGCACAAAGGTTTGCGCACAGACTCTATGTATACAAAGTTAAAGCTCATTCCCTACATGACCCCTACCATGCCTTCAATGACACAGCAGACACCTTGCCAAGGAAGAAGCCGGGAGACACCTGGATGATGAATCATCCAGAGGCCAATGCAGCCATACACATTGCAGCAGTCAGGAAGAAACCTGAATCATTCTCCCCCTTGGACCTCTCAGCAGCCCAACATGTTGATACTGAACTCAAAGAAGTGTTCAGATTTCTTGACAAAGGTACCAAGGAGAAACTTCCCATACATAATCCCTACCGGAGGCATGAAGGTAAGTTACACTTGTCACCAGATGACAAGCTCATCTGGTACCAACCAGATGATTCCACTACCAAGTTGTGGATGGTCCCCAGACACCTTAGGTCCGAATTCTTGCACCAAGTGCATGACACGCCCACTGGTGGACACCAGAGAGTGGAAAATACCTTCCAGAGGCTCAAGATCACCGCTTGGTGGCCTGGTGTCACCAAAGATGTCAAACAGTACATAGATAACTGCCTTGTTTGTGCGCAAAACAACCCCAATCCCACCAAACAAAATGCCAAACTCCTGCCACAGAGACACTGTGGCCCTTGGCATGCATTACAGATTGATTTTATTGGCCCTTTGACCAATACCAGCAGAAACAACAAGTATGCTCTTGTGGTAACTGATCTCTTTTCTAAGACATGCGCTGCTAAAACCACTGACAAAATCCTGGTGGAACAAATTTTCTCCAGGTGGGGCCTACCTCTTTAGGTAGACTCTGACAAAGGAACCAGTTTTACAGGTGAGTTGATGAAAGAATCTCTTGAGTTCCTTGGAGTTTAACAGAAGTTCCACATACCTTACCACCCCCAATCTTCAGGTCAAGTAGAAAGAGCCAACCGACGGATTAAGCAAATGCTTTCCAAATTAACTGAGGACAATCCCAAAACCTGGGATTCCCTATTGCCATTACTCCTTATGGCAATCAGGGGTACTCACTAAGCCACCACCCAGTTGACACCCTTTGAGGTGATGATTGGTAGACCGATGAGACTACCTGAACACCTGTTATTTGACCTGCATACCCCCACTGCAGACCGCGTGTCTGTATACCAATATGTGGAAAAACTCAGAAAAGACCTCTCTCACACACACACACACATACACACTTGTATGCTGCCAATTGCATGGGCATAGCTCAGCAACAGTCCTAGACACAGTTTGACAAACACGCACAAAAAGTGGACTGGCAGGCTGGAGATCAGGTCATGGTCCTCCGATTTGCACATCCCACATATTCCTTCTCCAATAAGCGGGAAGGCCCTTACCCCATTGTCAACAAGCTCAGTCTGGCAGTCTATCAAGTTAGACTCCTACACAACAATAAACTGACTGACAAATGGTTACATACAAACCAACTGAAACTGCATAAAGGAGTATAATTACTTTTCCTCACCCCACTGGGTGGAATAGTTCTAACCTACTAATGTTTGATTTTGCCTTTCAGATATACTGACAAGATGGCTATCTTGTTCCATCTTCTCCTCATCTCAGGAGTTATCCCCTGCATCCAAGGCACGGTACTAAACCTCCTACCTCACCTTGATCCTCTAGCACCTGCCCCAGAGGGAGTATCCATCAAAATACCAGATAGTTTGATTACTGTCCAGGAAGGTTCTGATGCTTACCTCACTGCCTCGGTTGTTGCTCCTGATAAATCTACCCTGCAAACTGAGTGGCAAACCACATCGCAAGGACAAATTCTCCCTGTGGCCAAACTGTCCAGGGGAACTTTCCAGGGTTGGCCTAATGCTAAATTATCCCCAAATGGTTCTCTGTCCTTGCTACAAACTGCTCTTAAGACATTCTGGTTTATACAATATCACTGCTTTAATTGATCCCTCATATTGTAATTCTTTGTCTAAGGACTCTGCTCGAAAATGTTGTGCTGTACACAACATGGCCTCTGCTGCCATGTACCTATCTGTGTTACCACCCACTGACAAACAGCTTTTAGAATGTCCAAAGCACACCCCTGGTCCCCGCAGTGGCCTAACAGCTACTGCCCTACCTGGTACACTGATTAATAATCTACAATTTATGCATATACCTGTGTTGTTCAATTTAACTCTCCCCATACGATGCACAGGGGTAATGCCAAGTAAGAAAAAAGGTTTGTCTCCCCATACGATGCACAGGGGTAATGCCAAACCTCACCCAACAACTAACACACCAAAATCTGGCCAATGGAAAATCATGTAAATAAATGCTCACAGCCTGAAATAAGATCCCAGACCTGCAGGCAATAATGTCAGAGGCTAAACTGGACATAGTAGCAATTAGTGAGACGTGGTTTACCAGTAACCACACTTAGGAGACTTCAGTACCTGGCTATGTATTGTTCAGAAGAGACCGAGGTGCAAAGGGGAGGAGTGGCCCTGTATGTTAATGAAAATATCAAAGCTACAGAAATTCAGAATACACATAAGGAGCCAGAAGAACTGTGGGTCACCCTGGAAACAGGAAATGGGACAGCCATAAGAACTGGGGTTGTCTACAGGCCCCAGACCAGAGGAGGACATAGACACATTACTGTTAGAAGATATACAAAACATGACAGCTAAAGGGAGGTTCTGATAATGAGAGACTTCAACATACAGATACAGATTGGTCAATACCAGCAGGAACATCTGCCAGAACTAGACTCATAGTGGATTCCTGCAGGGAGGGCCTCAAACAACTGGTACAGCAACCCACAAGAGACAGGGCTATCCTAGATCTAGTACTGACTAACAAAGAAGGGATCACAGATCTCCAGGTAGAAGGTCACCTGGGGCCAGTGACCATCACATGGTATGGTTCAATTTGGCTACTACATCTAAATCATCCCATTCCAAGGCAAAATATGGGACTTCAGAGGAGCTGACTTTGATAAGATGGCCAACAGAGTTAAGCTAGCCCTGGCAAAAGAAACACAGGTGAGGAGGTACAGGCAAAGTGGGCAAGCATTAAGGATACAATACTTGAAGCAACATCCCATTGTGTTAGACAGAAAAGGAAGTGCAAAAAAGAAGGAAACCACTTTGGTTCTCAAATACAGTAGCAGAAAAGGTCAGAGCCAAAAGGCTGGCCTTCAGAAAATATAAGGAACACAGCGGGATGAAGATAGGGGCATACCAAACTGCCCTAAGGGAAGCAGGTAAGGCAGTAAGGCAGGCAAAGTCCCAAACTGAGGAAACACTAGCACAAACAGTAAAAGAAGGTGACAAGACTTTCTATAGATACATTAGTGAAAGGAGAAAGTCCAGAGGGTATTGCTAAGCTTAATGGAGAAAGGGAGCATGTGAGGAGGAGGACCCTGTAAAGGCATCTATCCTAAATAGATACTTTGCTCAGTATTCACTGAAGAGAAGGTAGGGCAGGGCCCACAGCTCAGCATCATGGACACAGGGGAGGGAGGTGAGCACTACTCCCTTCACAAAGAAAGGGTCCTACAAGAGCTGCTAAGCTCAGGGTGGATAAGGCAATGGGACCTGATGGCATACATCCCAGGGTACTTAAGGAGCTAAAGGAGGAACTAGCAGAGCCATTAGCAGAATTGTTTAGTGAGTCTCTGAGCACAGAGAGGTCCCAGAAGACTGGAGAAGGGCTCATGTGATCCCTCCACAAGAGTGGTAGCAGGGAGGAGGCGGGAACTACAGCCGGTCAGTCTTACCTCAGTAGTGGGCAAGATTATGGAAGCACTCCTTAAGGAAAGGATAGTGCAACACCTGGAATCCATAGGGCACAGGATCCAAGACAGCATGGGTTTACAAAGGAAGGTCCTGTCAAACTAATCTCATAGATTTCTTTGACTGGGTAACCAGAGTGGTGGACCAAGGGGAGCAGTTGATGTCGCCTACCTTGACTTCAGCAAAGCTTTTGACACTGTTCCACATAGAAGATTGATAAATAAGCTAGGTAGGCTCGGGGTGGGTCAGAAGTTGGTCAACTGGGTGGCAAACTGGTTGACTGGCAGAAAACAAGAGTGGTGGTAAATGGTATACAGTCAGAAGAAATGCAAGTCACAAGTGGGTACCTCAGGGATCAGTCCTGGGCCAGTCCTATTCAACATCTTCATTAGTGACCTAGCAGATGGACTAGAGGGTAAGGCTTGTCTGTTTGCAGATGACACCAAGATCTGCAACAGAGTAGATGATCAGATGGGGTGGGCAGAATGAGAAGAGATCTGGATAAACTAGCAGAATGGTCAGAAGAGTGGCAACTGGATTTAATGCAAAGAGTGCAAAATCATGCACATAGGGAAGAGAAACCCTGAAGCCACTTATAGGCTGGGAGGAGTTGCTAGCAGTCACAAAGGAAGAAAGAGACTTGGGCATCATCATCACTGATGACCTGAAATCATCAAGCAGACCTCTAAAGCAGTAGGTAAGGCTAGGGGGTGTTAGGGTGTATTAGTAGGGGTATCAAAAGTCGTAAGAGGAGGTAATAATCCCTCTGTACAAGACATTGGTTAGGCCCCATCTGGAGTACTGCGTGCAGTATTGGAGGCCACACCTTCACAAGGACATTAACCAAATTGAGGCAGTCCAGAGAAGGGCGACCAAAATGGTGCAGGGACTGCATCAGAAGACATATGAGGACAGATTAACGGAGCTCAATATGTATACCCTTGAGCAAAGGAGGGAGAGAGGTGATATGATCGAGACATTTAAACACCTTAAGGCAATAATTCTCAGACTTTGTCACAGTGAGCCTCCCCAAATCCATGGAAAAGATTTTGAGCCTCCCCCAAAAATTGAAATAATTTTGGGCCTCCCCAAAGAAAAATAATGTACTGTACTTTGTGCAGTACACCATGAATCAATTGAAACCCCATTTGAGTACTTGGCTCACATTCAGTTATTTGACTTATACTGACTTAGAACTTTTGAAAAAGAGCCCTGTCTTAAAGTTTTATCTAAATAACAAATAAATAAAATAAACAAATATTATTATTCAGCTTATTGTAACCCCCACCCCACAGGCCAACCTATTTGGTCTGCTATTTTCATTTTGAACCATTGTTACTCCTTGTTGCTGTACCTTCATGGGTCAGACTTTTCTGTTTCTTCTCTTTATGAAATAACCTTCCTACATACTTTGCCTCCCTCCTCCTCTCTGCTTCTAAGCAACATCTCTGGGATTACTTTGGTCCTTCCTGCTTGTTCTTAGCGCTTCTATGCTCAACCCTTGTATTTGGGCTATTCTGCCATCAGTTTACAAATTGATCAATTACCACCAGTCATTATTAATTTATTGTTCATATTTATTTGCACTGTTGCTCTTTGTATATTTTTTTGATTGTTTTGTTGTTACCTATTGAAATGTATTCACTCCTACCTCCTCCTGGGTACACCTGAAATGAGCATTGGCTCATTCACCTTCCTTGTCACCTATTAGTAAATAAATGCATAAAATTCACCTACTATTATTATCCTCTTTCAGTTTGCTTTATCTCTTCACACAAAATTATATATGAAACCCAACATTTAAATATAGTACTTTTTCAGACTTGCTTGAGCCTCCCTTGGAACAGGTTGGGGCCTCACCAGGAGGCTAGCCTCACCATTTGAGGAACCCCTGCCTTAAGGGCATAAACAAGGAAAGAGTCTAACATGTTTAAATATAAGAAAATAGCAGGACAAGAGGACACAGCATGAGATTAGAGGGAGGCATTAAGGGGAAATGTGAGGAATTCTTTTTCACAGAAAGGGTGGTAGATGCATGGAATGGCTTACCACAAGAAGTAGTGGCTATGAATACAGTGCAGGGCTTCAAACAGGCATGGGATAGGCATAAGGGAGCAATACAAATGACTATGAATAGATAGGTCACTGACATAGCAAAGGCCGATGGCACATTTATAAGGTAGAAAAAGAAATGGGCAGACTGGATGGGCCTTGCGGTCCTTATCTGCCGTCAACTTCTATGTTTCTATGTTTCTATGTTTCTATGGAATATGAAAGAATTTGATATGTGTCACAATACTAACACTTCAGCATTTTATAGCACATTATTGCTTGATAGTTTAGCAGCATTTCACAGTACCCTATTGCCAGGGTACACACCACTGAGCATAGAGGCAACTTCAGGAGAAAACCCAATCCTGATGATCAAAGTCATAAACGTAATACGCGTAAAGTAGACAGTTCTGATGTCACTGGTGCAACAGGCACTGTCACAGGTCTCTTTGGTACAGCTATGTCTATCTGGAATAAGGCAGACACTGATGCTATCAAATCTCATTCTGCCAAATTTCAGACTGGTTTGGTAAATAATATACTACCCCCTTTACTGCATGGTGTGGATGGCTTTAGTCAGGAAGAAAGATGCACTGCTTACAATATGCACAACATTACTAAGGCATTTACTGATTCTAAAGAAAAGATCAATGCACTTATTGCACAAAACAACAAAGAAGCAGATGAACAATACATTGCTAGAGAAATTCTGTGCTCAGTCTATGGCTCATACATCATTACTACCATCAACAATCTCTTCTATGATCTAGAATCTGGAAGGATCCCTGATATCATACATGACAGACGTATTTCCAAATGGTATTGTCCACGATGTAAAACCCCTGGCTGTATTGCTATGTGTATGCAACAATCTTTAACTAGTCCTCTTTCTACAGCTAGAAATTTGGGTTTTGTGACCAGGCACCCTAATACTGGTCCCTGTTTTACTTCTAAGAAATGTTTTATCAAAGATACAATGTTTATTTCTTTTACTGTCTCTGACACACTTTGATCCCACTACAGCTTTATTCGACAAGCTGGCCTCCATTCTCTCCATTAGGCACCTTGATGAAGATATCTACAGAGAATGCCTAGACTTACCTCCTCTACTGGTCTTCCATTCTTTCTTGGACGCCTGGGTTGCTCCGCACACAGACTGCTGTGCGAAGAAACGGTATAGCTACTTGCGTCGCTGTGATGTATTTAATGTTATTAAACCTGTATGTGGTTATTCTCCCGACAGTATAGATTGGTCCTTTTCCATGGATGATGACATCAGCACAAACGGCACGGACTTTTCAGATTCAACATTGGCTCCAGATAAACTATACCAGTCTTATTGCGAGGAGGTTCACTGCCTATCAACATGGATTTCCAAGATCGACCTACACCTGCCCGGTAAAGCTGCAAAAATGGAGACTCCCCACTGTTAAAATGCAGTATAATTTTGATGGGGAGTACTGTGTGGTAACCAATTATAAAAGCTATACATACGGAACAGAGACATGTGTTATTGATGACCCTAATTTTTGTTTTGTTCCCCACCAAAAGTCTGTCATTGGACATACCATTATTACCCCCGTCCCCCTTATGGATGCGGACATCATTGATGGTAACCTCGATTATCTGCTCACCCTTTCTGAATATTTACCATATTTTAATGTACACATAGATCCACTGTCACTTACATTAAAATCACTTTTAGAGAGAAAAGACACTCATCTCATCCACATCAGCAATAATATTACTAAGGCTAATGAAGCTATCTTTTCATTGATCAATGATGGTGATATGAACGATGCATTGACTAACACTTGGTTAGACATTACTTTTAAAGGTTTTGTTATTATTCGAGCATTTTTGATATTTTTCTTGGTTATTATGCTATGCTGCCTACGGCGCACACTGTGCCAACACCGTGAGCAGCTGGAGTTCCTTTACAAGGCTCATGCCTCGGGTTTGTAAACGACCCCTGCTCTCTGACCTTTCCCTAGATTTGCCTGTGTTGCCCTTGGAGGCAACAAGGAGGGGAATGTTACATGAGGTCCCTGCATCCTGACTGGTACCCCCAGAGATACACCGTAGACAGCTAGTGCTTAGGCATATGTTATACTAACATATAAGGTTAAGGGAATCTACCGTTTAAGAGTAGATGTCAGGATATGTATGTATATTATTGTTATACACTTTGCTTGCTAATACATATATATTTTCTATGTATTTCTTACTTACAAGATGATCAGGACATCTGTGTCCTTGTAATGATTATATATACAAGTCGGCACTGCCACCTTTTGGTGATTTGTACTACTACACTGATTTATGTAAGACTCTGTAAGAACTGTACTCTTTTGTTTCACAAAGTGATGACTACTACAAAATTGTATAATGTTATCTTGGACCGTGGAGCCACCTCTAATTTAGCCAATAGGGCTCATCTCTGTAACTAGAAATGTTTCTATCTTACAGTAACCATAGTAATTATCATAGGTATATAATGTGTGACACTGACTCTTATACCTCGGAGACCCCAAGAGACACGAAGAAACCTCGAGGTATAGGGAACGCTTAGCATTGGCTCCCGGTTTGTATTGGTAAGAACTGCTTAGGGCAACTGTGATTTATCCTTTTGGCAGTAATAAACAAGTTTATTACTCTTATGCACTGTGTTTGTGATTCCTTGCATTCCCAATATTGCTAAGAACCTGAGAGTGAGGTTTAGACCTCCTGACAACGGTGACGACATACAACAGTAGTGAAGACGAGAGGAGAGAAACGAACTGCAGGAGGAATGACTGCAGAGAAAAACTCAATAAAATCGAGAGGGAAAAAAAAAAACCCAGAAAATTTGCTGGAACTGCTGTGAAAAAAGCACAAAGGACTTCCCAATGTGAGCTGGTCGCGGCGGGAAAGAACTGAGGTGGAGCCGGGGTTCTCCCCCTTTTGAAGCATGACTGACGTTGGGGCTAAGCGGACGTCAGGGGGGCGGTCCCTGCTGGGTACTGCTAGCTAGGTTTTTTTCTGGTGGGTTCTAAGGCCTGCAGCAATAGTCCTAATAGTAATAGCCTGCTGCAAGAGCTCCCACCCGAAGTAAGATCATGACAGTGTCACCACTGTCATTTTATTAAGAGTAAAATGACAGCTGTAAGTTTGCTGTAGGATCAACTGTTTGTAACTCTGCCGTCTGATTGGAAGAGAGGGTTCACATGTAGTATAAGGATTATTGTTCAAAGTAAACTATATTACTTACAGGGGTTGATGCTGCAGATGGGGAGGAGAAGTAGTGGTATGCTCCAATCGGATTTGAAAGGCTGATGTGGGTACACTGGGGCTGAAAGAAACTTTCTTTTTAAGAGGTCTCATGTGCCATACCCCTGCACTTCCTCCTCATCCGAGTCCTGATTACTTAACTATGCATACCACATTTATAGCGGTCCAAGTCAGCCCGGTGTATGCTACTGACTGCAGTGGCAATAACCAGAGTTCGGGAGCGAACTCGGGGCAGACTGTCAGCTAGGGTTGGGGAGGAGAATCAAGTGTCTGATAAGACAGCTCTCCTGCTTTGAGCAGGGAGGGCTGACCCTGACCCCTAGCAGAGGCAAGGGGGCTTAGAACCATTGACTGGCTCAGAGGTCAGGTAGCCGTTGACACAAGGTGCATGGAACCTAACTGCATTGCCCATCCACTCCGGGGAGTATCAGCCGACTTGATAATTCCAGCCTCTTGCAGGCCCCGCAGCCAGTGACATAGGCACTGCCGCCACCAATTGAATCCATGATATGGTGGAGGTGGGGAACCCTGCCAACCTCATCGGGGGGTAAGCTCTGGGGGAACATGCAGTTAGTCTACAAAAAAACTGGGATGACAGGGCTAGGGAGGTCATCAGAAAGGGGGCCAGAATGGAGGAATGAAAGAGTAACTATTAATTAAAAAAAAAAAAAAAAAAAAAAAAGTACTGCTCCAGCTTCTGCGCTTGATAAAGCTGTCCAAAATCATAATACTGCTGCCAGCTCAATTATCATGAGGTGGACTTATAAGAGATGCCATTGTAGAATGTGTAAGAAAGCTGTCTACCTGCCTTTGATCAAAGGTTAAAAAAAAAAAAGTTTCCTTGCGTAACAATCGCTCCTAAATGATGGGACTATACAGTAGGTGAGTTATTGCATAGTTTTTATCAAAGCTGAAGATTAAAATAACTTACTGATATCACACGGAATGTATACCTTATTGTGCACCTTAGGTTAAAACCGATATGACTAGAAAAACAGGTTAGTCACCTGTAACAGCAGTTCTAGGAGTGGTATATGTTGTTCATCCACACTTCTTGGCATGTCCCTTTCCCTTTAAGGATCGCTGGAAGGTCCTCAAGCTCGCTCCTCCCTCCCACCCACCCAGGTGGTATATCCCTTGGCTCCGCCCCATGACGCCAGATCTTAGCCCGCTAGAAGCCAGGTGTTGTGCATCCGCAGCCGGGGAGCTCGAATGGATCCGTGTGTATGAACAACATATACCACTCCTAGAACTACTGTTACAGGTGAGTAACCGGATTGTGGATATGTTGTTCATCCACACTTCTTGGCAGACTCCTAGCAATTCTCCAGGAGGAGGGAGGCAAGGCGCACACCCCCACTGATACTTGGGGAAAAGAGATTGGAGAACTGAGGCCCCAAACCAGCATCCCGGTGTGACTCAAGGTCGATGTGGTAATAGGTAATGAAGGTGTTTGCTGACTTCCAGGTAGCAGCCCGACAGATTTCCTGGATAGGGATGTCCCTGGAAGCAGCCACCGATGCAGCGGTATGGTGGGTAGAATGAGCTCTTATCCCTCTGGGAGGCTCCATGCCTGCTAACTCATAGCACAGACTTATGCAAGATGTAATCCATCTTGCAACAGTCCATTTTGCTGCAGGTCACCAGAAGAGACTTCAGCGTAGGTGACAAACAGCTGGCGAACCTCTCCCAAATTTCCGCTGTCCTCTCCTCATAATAGGAGAGGGTTCGTCTCAGGTCCAACGTATGGCACCTGTACTCGGCCTCTGAGGTGTAATTAGGGTAGTAAACTGGCAGAGTTAACATCTGGTTAAGGTGAAACTCTGACACCACCTTCGGAAGGAATTTCGGGTGGGTGTAGGACAACCTTGTCCCTGTGGAAGACCAGATAAGGGGAGTCCACCGAGAGTGCCTGGAGTGCCCCTGTCATTCTGGCAGACATGACAGCCACCAGGAAGGCCGTCTTCCACAACAAGTGTGACAACACATACTTGCGCACTGGTTCGAACGGCTTGCCCATGAGTTTTGCCAGTACCAGCAGTAGGTCCCACAGAGGTGGAAGTTCACGCACTGGAGGCGATATGTGATCCAGGCCTTTGAAAAAGAGCCCCGACCACTGTCTCCTGTGCCATCACTGGTTGACCGGCCCACGCCCGGTAAGCAAGAGATGGCTGCCAGGTGCACCCTAAGGGTCGATGACCGAAGACCCTCTTAGGACAGAGACCAAAGGTAGTAGAGAATGTTAGCCACCGGACAGGACAGAGGGTCCAGGCCCTTGCCCAGACACCAAATGGAAAACCTTTTCCATTTGAAGGCATAACATTTCCTGGTCGATTCCTTTCTGGATGCCTCCACCATGGTGAGGACATCCTCAGAAAGACCCAAAGCTTGGAACTCTAGCTGCTCAGGTACCAGGCTGTGAGGTGCAGGGACTGAAGGTCCGGATGGTATACCTTCCCCTGACTGAGAGAGAGAGAGAGAGAGAGAGCAGGTCCGGGCGTGCTGGAAGCCGCTCCAGGGGCCTGCAGCTAAGGCTGAGGAGATCTGGATACCAGAACTGGCGTGGCCAGTCTGGGGTTACCAGAATCACCTTCGCCTTGTCCCTCCTCACCTTGATGAGCACCCTGTGGATCAAGGGAAACAGATGGAAGGCGTAGAGGAGGCCTGGGGTCCACGGCCTCGAGAAGGCATCCCCCTGCAGTGAGCCCTGCTGAGGGGGGAGGGCATGAAACAGCCTCAGCTTGGTGTCGTCCCTGGAGGCAAACAGGTCCACCATCGGTTTGTCCCAGTGGGAGAACAGACTGTAAGCTACCTTTGGATGGAGAGACCACTCGTGGGATGTCTTGCCTAAGCGGCTGAGAGCATCCGCCAGATGGTTTGAGGCTCCTGCCACATGAATGGCTAGGAGATTTGCCTCCAGACGGCTGACAAGGGTCCAGATGCAGAGTGCCTTCCTGCAAAGCAGATGGGAATGCGTGCCGCCCTGTTTGTTGAGGTAGTACACGGTCATGGTATTATCCATCTGGACTTGAACCACTTGACCCCGGAGCTGAGGAGTGAAAGCGGACAGTGCCAGTCTGACTGCTCTGAGCTCCAACAGGTTGATGTGGTATCGGGACTCCTTGGGGGTCCAGAAACCATGGGCCCTTTTGTCCCCCATGTGGGCTCCCCAGCCCATGAGAGACGCATCGGTAGTGAGCATGTCCGTTGGCTTGGGGCGGACAAACGGGATCCCTTCCTGCAACCAGTCTGGCGTGGTCCACCATTGGAGAGCGTCCCACATCTTCCGGGTTACAGTGATCAGCAGGTCAAAATGACCATGGCGCTGAGTCCACTGGGCGGCCATCTCCCACTGAAGGGGGCGTATGTACCACTGGGCCCCACGGACCACAGAGGTGCACGCCGCCATGTAACCCAGAAGGTGCAGAAAGTCCCAGGCAGGGCGCAATTGCCCAACCAGAAATTATTGGGCAAAGGAGGAGAGGACCTCCACCCTGTCTGCCGGGAGCCGAGCTCTGCCCCGATGAAGCACATCACCTGGGAAGGCAAGAATTCTGACTTGGCCTCGTTGATCAAGAGGCCGAGTTGGGAGCAGGTCTGGTGGGCCAGGTCCCTAGACCTTTCCACCTCCTGCTGGGTGGGACCTGCTAAGAGCATCAATCATCGAGGTAGGGGTAAATTCTGACACACACACACACCCCCCCCGACGCCTGAGATGGGCTGCCACCACCGCGATGCATTTGGTGAAGACCCGTGGGGTCGACGACAGGCCAAACGGCATGGCTTGGAACTCGTATAGGGTCCCTTCGGCTCTGAAGTGGAGGAACCGCCAATGAGACAGACGGACGGATTGGGACATGAAAGAACGCATCCTGAAGATCCAGTGAACAGAACCACATGTTTCACTCCAAGGATGGTATGACCTGGGACAAAGTAACCATCCAAAAGGTGTGACACCTGAGATACTGATTCAGGTCATGCAGACCTAGAATGGGGTGCCAGCCCCCCCATCTGCTTGGGCACCAGGAAGTACCTGGAGACAAATCCTGGGTCTGCCGGAGAATTCGCCACTGGAGCTACTGCCTCCTTGAGGAGGAGCTGAACTATGTTGTCTCGGAGAGCCGACCGAGTATGGGCGGATACTCTTTCATCTTGCGGGGTGCGGGCTCGGCTTGGAGGGTACTGCTCGAATTCTAGAGGCAGTCCCTGACTGACAACCTCCAAGACCCACCTGTGCGTGGTGATAGCGGACCAGGCGAAAAAGAAGTGGCGGAGCCAACCCCTCACGAGAGGACCCAGAGCTGGTGTGATGGGAGAGGGGGTGGCAGCCCCTGCCCTGTCACTGAGCAGGCTTGGAGGAGGAGGAGGATCTGGAACCTGAACCTCGGCCTCTTTTATGGACCTGGGAAGGCCCGGGCTTGGGCCAGGGGTGCCAAGCTTGAGCCTGCTGCTGCTGCCCTCATTGAAAGAAGGGTTGCTGGGCCTCAGGGGAAGAGTGCCGAAAAGGCTTCTTCTTACTCGAAGAACCTTTGCGGCGAGAGGCAACTGCAGCTGCCAATGAGCGGACACAAGAGTCCCCAATGTCCAGGGCTGTCTGGAACTGCTGTTTGGCAACAGCCTGGCCCTGGTCCCGGACTTGCTTGACCATAGTCTGCATGTCCGCGGGGAGATGTGGGAGGACTTCATCCTGTGCCATGACGACGGACAAACTTGCCTGATGGAGGCCTAAAGATGAGGCCGCATAGACCTTCCGAGCCGAATGATCCAAGTTTTGGGATTTCTTCTCGGGAGGTCGATCAGTGTTGGCAGAACTGCCAGTATGCTTGAACACAGAGGCGGTCACAAGGCTCTCAGTCGAAGGGTGTTCTGTGAACCTCGCAAGGGACCCCATGGACACCGCATACTTGCAGGCCATGCAGGCAGATGGAGCTGGGCAAGAGGCGGGGCGCTGCCAAAGTTCTAAGGCCAGGCCAACTATGGCCTCGGCCACAGGAAAGGCCTCCATCTGGGTGTCCCCTCTCTTGAGGATGTCCATGAGAGAGTACTTTGCCTCTTTCGGGATGGGCTCCAGGGTCATCCCTGTAGACTCAGAGATGAGGCGAAGAATGCCCTGAAAAGACGAAGGACTTTCCTCCGTCTCAATCCCACCGGCCGATTCGTCATCTCCTGGGTGAGAATGTAGGCCGGTCTCATCCGAATCCGAGGAATCCAGATACAACGGTCGACCGCCCAGGTCACCTTCAACCCGCCGATGCCGGGGAAGCCCAGTGTCTGGTCTATCTTCCTTAGAAGGAGCCCTTCCCACAGGCTGCTTGGGTGGTGGTTCCACTACAATCAGTGAAGAGACCGGTTTAGGCCGAACCGGAGGTTTCGCTGACTCTGCGGGTGGGGGAACAGACAATCAGCTCTGAAGGAGTTGGCTTCGGCTTGGGAGGCGAAAGCCAAGTAATGGCCAGGGTAGAAGTTGGGGTCTGCTTGTGACAGGCCAAAATCAGCTGTTGCCACGAGGTCCTCGTAGCGCTGACGAAGTTTCCGCCAGAGCTTCTCCTCATCCAAGGAGGACAAGTACGACCGATGGCATTGCCTCTTTTTTGAGCGCTTGTGGCTCTTCCTCGGCCTGTCAGTCGAGGGGGTCCTGGACCTCGATCGAGATCAGCCAGTCTGATTCGGTAGCTCAGGAGACACCGGCGGGACCGGTGATTTCCCGAGGTCAGGGACCACTTCCTCGACGGGATTCGCAGTGGGCTGGGTCTCCTCTTCGGGGAAAGCAAGGACCGGAGTCAGAGTGAGAGAGTTGTCGACCAGAGTTGGCGACAAGGGGTCGATCAAATCGAGGATTATTTCAACCTCGATCAACACTTTGGTCGACTGGCCAGATGGCAAAGCCGAGAACCTAGTGGCTGAAGAGGCAATTTCAACCGAGGTCGAGACTACCGGTTCCTGGGACCGAGATCTCTCCCGATCCCAAGAACGTCTTCGCTGGGACGAAGACGATCCCGGGTCCTTTTCCTGCCTACGGGACCGAGAGGAGTGCATGCCCACAGGACCCTCTCCCTTAGTCGGGAGAGACTGGCACAACTCTCGGAAAGAACCCGAGAAAATGGAGCCCAGGTTGAGCAGAACGAAGAAGCTCCAAGAGGAAGATTCCACAGTGCAAGCTGCTTCCTCCTTGAAAGTTTGCATATGCTCCAACTGCTCGGTGGATCCCGCGGCCGCGGAAACCGCCCACCGAGCCTCCTTTGATTTCACCAGAGGATTCCGTTTTTCTGGCCTTCCCAACTTCAGGCGTGCGAGATGGTCGTCGAGGACATTAGGGTGAAATGCAAGACAAAAATCGCACTTCGAGGTGTCATGGTCAACACCCAAGCAATAGACCCACGCAGTGTGGGGATCGGTGCGCGACATCTTCTGGCCACACTAACACCCGCAAAATCTGGGGGAAGATTTGTGTTCCATAATCGAAGAGAAACAGTCGTGGTCACTAATGCGAACAAGACGAATTTTTGGAATAGCCGAAGGTTTTGAAGCCAGGGTCTACAAAATGCGGGAGCACGAAGGAGGCAACCTGAATCTTCCAGTGGAAAGGAAGATCTGGCGTCATGGGGTGGAGCCGAGGGATATACCACCTGGGTGGGTGGGAGGAGCCTGCTTAAAGACCTTCCGACAATCCTTAAAGGGAAAGGGACATGCCAAGAAGTGTGGATGAACAACATATCCATGATCCCAGAAGATCCTCTACATGCTACAGAAGGTTCCATCATCTTCAAATATGTTACAGCAAATTTCAGAATAAAGCAAGTAAAGGTATCTAGACCGCTTTTTGTGTGGATACAACTTTATGACTGGATAATAATTCACCAAGATCGCTAGTTTATTCTCTGCTCCCACACTGCTAGTAGCCCCTTCCATCCCTTACCACCCAGTCGCATCACCCATCTTCTCAGGAATTTATCTGGGCTGTAGAATCCCTCCTGGCCTGCTTCCATGTCAGGGCCAGGGAGGGAGGATACCCCGGCCCACCACCACTGAGCCCAATCCAGACATATCTGCCCACAGCCATATCAGGGATTTGGGGCCTGCAGTAACCAGGCCATCACCCTGCCTGTGACCAATTTCCTTCCCAGGTTTCTCCCCAACCTCCTCCTCGAGATCAGGTGTAGCCCACTGCTGCCATTCCCTCTGGAGGTACAAGCCTCTGGGCTTACCGCAGGGGTTGCCAGTAGAGGAACAAGCTGTGAGGCTTACTGCAGGAGTCACCAGAGCAGCTGATCCTGACACAGTCCTTCTCGGGCCTAGGAATGCTGCCATGTGACAATGCATATCAAGCCCTTCGGCCTGCCCAACCTGGCTCTCTGTTCCCAAATCCAGGTCGCCGACACAAGAGTGTAATACGTTACTCACTAAGCCATCAGGCGGCCCCTTTATTTCCCCATTCTAATGGCTAATTTTGCATGTGGCATGGTGCTTTCATTATACATTTCGTGTTGGCATATTCTGTGGTAATCTTAAGTGTGTGCTAGTTCAGTGCCGCCGACCAGGATAAGGTGTGATAAAGATGTTACAGTTTCCTGTGTGATGAACTGGAGCAACTGCCACTGGATTACATTGTATTCCTGTAGGATCCTGCAAGATATCACTGGCAGAAACTGTGTCAAGAGTGCTGCATCCCAGAGGGCGGCACTACTGTATGGGTGACCAGGATACAGGATGCTGCTTACCATTTTCTTTCCCCATCTCAAATGTTTTCTTCTTGTAATATCTGAGTTAAACCTGTAAGCCACGCAGGCTCATGTCTGATGCACCAATCTGAAAAACCTCTGATTTTATAAAGGGAATTATGAAGAACACTTAATATTTAGACATCTGCTTGTATTCCATATACAGCATGTTCACTTTTCTTTATAGCAATGAAAAATTACTTGCAACTAGGATCTCAGTCCCCCTGCCCTGGCATCTTGTGTAAACTGGACAGAGAATAATAATCTGTGTGTAACATCACAACGTACTGCTGTGGAAAGGGGGATAGACAAGCAGCAAAATCTAAGCAGATGAAGTCCAGGGGACCATGACATTCAGTTTTCATCATGATGAGCTGTTACAAAGAAAATGGGATAATCACAAAATTGCAGGTTTTTGAATTTGTCTCAGAACAACTCTGCTCAGTGCAGAAAGGCAGCATCTGAAGTCAACAAAATGCTGAGGTGTATAGCTAGAGGGATCTCCTCCAGAAGTAGGGAGGTTATTCTGCCCCTGTATAGGTCGCTGGTCAGGGCCCACCTGGAGTACTGCAAGCAGTACTGGCCCCTTTCCTGACGAAGGGCATCAGATTGTTGGAGGGGGTACAGCATAGAGCTACAAAGATGTTCCAGATATTGGAGGGTAAAACCTACAAGGAAAGGCCGGATGAGTTGAAGATGTACTCTCTGGAAGAGAGGAGGGACGGGAGATATGATTGAGACCTTTAAGTACCTAAAGGGAATAAATAAGACTAAAACAAAGGGGATTTTCCAGAGGAAAATGGGGAGAGAGACGAGAGGACACCAACTGAGATTGGAGGGGGGTAGGTTCAGGAGAGAGATGAGAAGACATTTCTTCACAAAAAGAGTGGTGGACAAGTGGAACACCTTGCCAGGTGAGGTAGTGGTCTGCATGACAGCAGACAGCTTCAAGAGGGGTTGGGATAGGGTCAGGGGACGGGGCAATGGGATGGGGGGAGGGGCAACAATACAGGGTGCTAGCTGCACACACGCGCAGACTCAACAGACCTTGAGGCCTATTTCTGCTGGCATTTTTGTATGTTTGTAGAGTTGACAGCTCAAGTTTGTCTAGAACTGTAGATCCTCATAATCAAATAGTATATTCGACAAAATGGGAAATGAAGAGCGATTACAAAGGAATAGTTCTGGTGAATGGAGGTTAATATATTAAAACAGTAATTTAAGGTTGGAAGGAACTCTAGGTCCATCGGGTCCACTTCCCTCGCTTCATAATTCTGATCCATATTACAGCGTACTACAAATCATGTGGCGAAGAATGACATGTCAAATCAAACTTCTGTGCTTTACTCTGATAACTTTTTTTTTTCTTTTTTTAGTTTTTTGTTGAAACAAAACACATGACAAAACATGCAATTACAGGCCAATGTTCACACCCACTAGCTGTATTCACCCCATGATCCTTTAAATGCACTGAGTAGTGCAATTACTGGCCATGAATATATGTCCCTGAAGTCTTACTGTGCTTATAAAATGGATATTTTTAAATCCAGCTTTTCTGCCTGGAAATGTACTATGCTGTCCTACACTAGTCCGTGTCAGTCAGTGCTGTGCTGGGCCAGGTCGGCCGCTCGAGAGTGCTGGCTGTGTTCTGCGCTGCTGGCAGGCTGTTTTAACTTGCCTCCCTTGTGTTCCTCCCACCTCTTCTACACTGTTGCAGAACTAAATGCCTCACACACATGCATTAGCAGGCCCCTCCACCTACCCCTCAAGAGGGAGGTAGTTCCTCGATCCATCAAGTGGGGGCTGCTGTGATGACAGATTGCAGCGACACTGGCATGACCAACTGGCAGCAAAGTCCTGAGCCCTCTTTAGAGCCAAGGTCACCTGCATGGGAATGCAACACAGTTCTCCCAGGTCACCGTCTGACTTTTTGTCTGCCCAAAAATGCTCTATCCCCACTGACTGTACACCCCCTGCCCCGTAGAAGTACTTCAGCAACTTGAAATGACACACTGTTCTTCCCTCTCTCTCTCTCTCTCTCTCTAAGATGGCCAACACAACTACTGCACTCTTACTGGACAAACCACATCACCTGCCATGCCATACAAAAGAACGCAAAGTGTTGCATTTTGTCAGTCAAAATGGATAAATACAAGGTTATAATGTATGGTAGAACATTGTTATAGGTAGAAATCTACCTTCTTATAACAATGTTTTACCATCAATGTGACATCACAATGTTGTTAACCCATCAATGGTATGTCACATCGATGGGTTAACAACCGAGGACAGGCTGTGCATGCGTGCAACTTGAGCGGGTGGCCATGAAACGGCCGCAGGGTGAGAGCATGACCTGGAGCAGAGCGGTGGTGGCGCAAAAAAACTGCAGTAAGGAACTGCTTTCTCATTTTTTAAACACAAACGGTACCATATACTATAAAATATAATGTATGGTATATTGATTTTCAACCAGTTTTTAACCCATCTAGAGGTTGCCATGGCGAGGTAAACCTCGAGAGTGAAGGGTTGCCCTGGCAACCTCCCAATCGATGACCACACATTATCCTCTATATTTTAGAAGTGCAAACAAACACATTCCAGAGTGAGGTATTTACTGGAAAATAGGGGCCCTCCCTCCAGCATGTGCTGAGGAGCATTTGATCAGCCTAGCCCTATACCATCGATGAACACACACCCTGTCGTGTTACCGCACCAACAGCCTGACTCAGAATATGTCACTTATCTTCGTGAGTAAGTGGGCAGGATCCTAACGGGTTATGAAATTCCCATCCCCTCACAAGTAATGATAACTAGTACGTTGTCAGGAAGACTGTTTTGTTCAATTTTTTTCAATGCAGTTTACATGTAAAGCTTTCAAATTAACTCTTATTATGAAACCAAGACGTTGCTGTTTGAATTCACTGCTCTATTCTGAGTACAGCAGAAGCCATTCTGATGTCATCAAGCTTTACGCTATGGCAACTGCACACTCACTGGCTAAGTGTTCCTTTGTGACCTATCCAAAGAGGAAATAAAGGCTGTCAACCTATCCAAAATTGGAAATACACACGTCATCTTCACTCTACTGAAGCTGTAAGCAATGTATATAAAATAATCTATGACAAGGTATGTTGCAAGGCTCAAGGCACAGCCAAGGGCTTTCAACCACTTGGTTAGGCAGAAGTGGGGTCAGGCCACAAACATCTTTACTTTGGATCTGCTGAAATAACTAAGGTGAAAATAAATTGTTTTACCAAAGCTTAAGGTAAAATAAACTGTTTTACCAAAGCTATTTTTAAGTTACAGTAGCCCAATTCAGTAAGGGACTTTAGATGCACTTATGGAATAAACTGGTAGCAGCAAGTTTAGCTTTTTTTTGTAAATAATACAAGCTACATCTTTATGACAGTACATGCTAAACACTAATCTGTACCACTGCAATGGTGTCTGTATAAGGAGAATACTTCTGATTATTTTTTTTTTTAAAACACCATTTACTTTTCCAGGGAAGCCCAACTGAAATGCAATATCTCATTCCCACTGCTTCTACCCATTTCCACAGCTGGGTGACGTGACTTGCCCAAGAACACACAGTGAGCATATTTGCTTTAGCAACGTGGCTCTCCCACCTTCCCAAACTGGTGTTCCAACAACTAGGCCACACTGCCTTATCAGAACAAGCCAGGTTTGAGTTTTTTGTTTTGTTTTATTTTGAAGAAGTGGTTCTGTGTATCCCTATTATGATGCTGACCCAGTTGTGTCTATTCTGTCCCCTTTCATTACAACATATTTTAATTGTAGTGCTTACCTGTCGAGGATACCCTGCCCAGCATTCTCTTTGGTCCCAAAACCATGGTTTCTGAAATGAGAAAGTCTTGGTCAGGCTCTGGTGAAGTAAAAGAACTACTTTTATCATAGTATAGGATGATGTAAGGCACTCCCATATTTTGGCTTGTTTCTGCGCCTGCTTCAACAAATTCTGAAGTCTGGTATGCCAGAAGCAACAGCACTATTCTACTACTTCTTCACTATCAGTAGAAATCATGAAGTGTATTCATGCTCTTGCTCACTTCACCTTGATTATTGTAATTTTCTTCTTTTTGATCTTCGTAAATCTCTCTCTCTCTCTACAATCTTCAGCATGTTCAGTGTACTGCTGCCTGCCCTTTGACCTATACCTGAAAGCACGCGCACATAAAACTGATCAAAAATCTACACTGCAACCTGTCCCTTTCTATATCCACTGTAAAACTACTCTGTCAATTCTCCATGGCCTAGCTACTTCATATCTGCCTTAATCTCTCCCTATTCTCCTACTCAATCTCTTCTGCTCTTGTTCAGTCTTCCTTCTTACGGCACTCCTTATTTCATTTCTTATTCCATGCTCTCACGTCTTACTTCACTTTCTCTCTCCCTTTACACACTACTCAGTGTCCCTTCTTCCTCCATCCCGTCTCCCTCGGTGCTCCATCCCCTGTCTCCCTTCTTCCTCCATCTCCTGTCCCCAGTCTTCCTCCATGCCCCATGCTCCATGTCATTTCAGCGAGGTTATTTCACCGAGTGACAATTTCAGCAACTGTAAATCTCAGCGAAAACATTTTCAGTGACATTTTGCGACCTCACCGACAGAACGCAGACCCAGCAGGTACGCCGTATAAATACAGGATGTGAATTTGCCTACCAACTGAATGAGATGTTCGGTAAGATCTTGATACTGCCGACAACTCCCTGCTGCTGCCACCCCAGACATCACTTGAGCCATCCTCACCTCTGCCATGTCCCACGTTGATACTCTCCACCTGTTCCCCATTACGTAATTTTCCACAGTAAGCTCCTTGTTATGCAGTGGGGCTATGCCCCCCCCCCGTACCCCCCATTTCTATTTTTCTAACACCACACCTGGACCCAGGGGGTATTTTGCATCTTTGGGGTCACTTAATTTTACAGTCACTGTAATGTGCCACTCGCTACAAAATGTATTCGCTGAATCTGAATCGCTGTAACTGATATAGCTCAATTTGCTTCGTTGAATTGACGTGCTACCATCCCTGTCCCCGTCTTCCTCCATCCCGTCTTCCTTCTTCCTCCATCCTCTGTCTCTCTTCTTATCCCACTATACGTCTCCCTTATTCATTTGTTCTTTTCCTTCTTCCTACATTCCCCATCTCTCTTCTTATTCCATCACGCTCATGTCCCAGAACTGGATCCTGCGTGCCCTAGCGGCATCACCGCAATGGCAGGCAATACGGGGGCTCTGTCAGACTGACAGCAGTAAAGTGGTGTTCCTTTTTAGCTTGCTGTTACTGGTTTAGGAAGCTACAGGAAGTAGGATAAATAGTATCTACAGGGAAAGTAACAAGTAGGCAGCTACTACAGGTGGGAATAGGTGAGACACCCTATCTACGGTAGGGTACAGAAACTGTTCAGGAAGAGCAAAAAGTAAAAAATAAAGAGGCAGAGAGCTACAGGGCAGGATGTATCCAAGTAAGCAAAGAGGAAAGCAAGAGGAAAAAAAGGGGACAGCAAGAAACAGCCCATCTAGGATAGGGTGACAAAGTAAATACCCATAAAAGGTGTAGGTGGGAAAGGACAAAACACAGGAAAGGGGCAGAAGGGGCAAGGTACAGCCGACATCAGTAGGGAGCGACATATAAAGTCAATTATGGGAGTGGTGCAATGCAATGGTTGCAGAGCTGCAGTATTCCAGGAGACATTCTGCAGACTAAGTTGCTGTGCCATCTGCATGTGCCTCCCTGGGTCGAGGAAGGAGGTTGCTGGTCTCCAGGCTGAGCTGTCTAGGATACACAGGACCTCTTCCCCCAACCCAGGGGCCACTAAGTCTACCACATTTGCCCCAGATGTTGCCTAGGAGAGAAGGGGGGCTGGCTGGATCGTGGTGGGCTCTGGGAGGGTGGGGGTGGTAGGTCGAAGGCACATTCCTTTGCCTGTGCCATTACGGAATTCTTTCAACATTCTGGAGGGACAGAACTACTGGGAAGAGGCACCCAAAGCAGTAGCAAGGGAGGATGTGGGGGGGAGGCTCTGTAGGGGAAGCCCGAAGGTGGGAGGTAGAGTACCCCAGCAGATGAGGAAGCAGCTTCTGTCGGGGGACTCAACTGTTATGGGGTAGTGGGGAGACAGGGAGGTAAGGTGCCTATCTGGCACCACAGCTCAGAGGGATGGGCAGCAGACCTTAGGGATCACTAGAGTGGCAGTGGGGAGCTAGATGTCATCCTATATCAGGAGATGAATGACCTAGCATGAGACAGGGCTGGGATTGTGCAGGGATACATTAGGGAACTGGGGAGGGGCCAAAGGCAAGTAGCAAGTATGCACAGTGGATTCTGCAGAGGTGCTGCCCGTCTACAACCAAGGAAAGGATGGGGTACTCCGCACCAGGAACTTCAACTCAAGGTTGAAGAAATGGTGCAGAGAAGAAGGGTTCAGCTACATTGAGGACTAGGGACCAGCAGGGGTGGGGGAGGTATGGGCCTACACAAGAGGTGACGGCCTGCATGCAATCTGGGAGGGGATTCGCAGCCCTCCCTGGAAGGTTTAAATGATACTTTGATGAACTTTTAAACTACCTGAGGGAGTGGTTGAAAGACAAAGAGGCATAAACTGGCCCCCCCCCAACCACACACACAGAATGAAGTAGCAGGAAGGGAGGACTCGAGAAAAGGAAAACCCCCCTGAAAGCAGGCCATTAGGAACAGCAGATAAGTAGAAAACAAAATGGATGAGAACAGAAGTTGCAAGAAGAGAAGGGGAAATGAATCGTGGCACGGGGGGAAAAAAAAGAGCTGCCGGCAGAGCGGAAGCAAGGTGGGAAGGCCATGTGTACAAATGCAAGAAGTCTTAGAAATAAAATTCCAGGCCTGGAGGCCATCATGGCGGAGGCAGACCTGGATACTGTGGCCATTATTGAGTCATGGTGCACAGGTAATCATGACTGGGACATAGTTCAGGAAGAGGAGGGAAGGAAGGGTGGAGGGATTGTGCTGCAAGGGACGGCATTAAGGTGACAGAGGTAAAAGGGAATGGGGGCTGGAGGTACTATTGGTCATGGGGACGGGCCACAGCCACTATTCACACTGGGGTGATATACAGACCTCCAACATGGGGGGGGGGGAGGAGACACACTAGATAAGGCACTGGGGAAGCCATCCACACAATGGCAGAAAAAGGGGAGGTACTGTTGGTGTGGGACTTCAATCTGCTGGATGTAGACTGCAGCCTCCCAGACACAGCCTCAGCTAAAAGCAGGGGCATCCTAGACTCCCTGCAGGGGGTGTTGCCTGGGCAAATAGTCAGGGAGCCCACTTGTGATGGGGCAATACTGGACCTGGTGCTCACAAACCAGGGCAACATTGCTGATGTCAAGGTGGGATACCACCTGGAGACCAGCAATCACCACAGAGTGTAGTTTAACATAAGGATGGTACCGGGGCAAACCAGACAACGACGAGGGTCCTGAACTTTAGGGGGGCAGATTTTGGTTTTTTTCAAATAGGGATTGCCTCAGAGACAACCTTGAGTGGGGGACTGCCTTGGAGGGGTGTAAGAACAGTGGGCTACATTAAGGGATGGCATAGTGAAGGTAACAAACCTCTGCGTGAAAGAAGCGTGCAAGAACAGGAGGAAAAGAGACCACTGTGGTCACCAGGGGAAGAGGCTGTAAAGGTAAAGGCTAAAATAGGTCACTCACTTGTAACCGTGGTTCTAGGAGTGGTATATATTGTTCACATTTACACTCTGGCAATTCCACTGGAAATAATGATTTGTCAGACATCTTGAAGTCAAGCTCCTCCAACCACCCAGGCAGTATATCCCCTGTCTTTGCTGCATATCTGAGTGCCACCTGCCAGGGGAAGCCAGCTGGGTTGTGTGGATGTGAACTATACACCACTCCTAGAGTTAAGGTTATGGATATGTGTGTGTGTATATATATATATATATATATATATATATATATATATATATATATATATATATATATATATATATATATATATATATATATATACATATAACACACATATATATACATATATTATATATATATACATATATACACACATATATATACATATATATATACACACACATATATATATATACACATACACACACACACACACACATACACACACACACACACACACACACAATATATATACACACATATATACAGATACAGATATATATATAGATAGATATACATATAGATAGATATACACACACACACATACATGTAGAACTGCCAGTAAAGATCTTAATACATTCAGACAGACTCTCCTCCCCCCAATCCTATTAATAACCAGTCAGTACAGAGACACAGAAACATGGGAAACTTCCAACAAAAGGACAGACTACTTATCCAGTCTTCTCAAAGAGATGGTACATGTCTTTCTAGGAGTTCATGGCCATCCTCCCACCCATCCCGACCTCCCCAGACCACCTCTTTATGTCCCTTCCTCCCCTCTTGAATCCCTCCACTGTTTCTGCACTGACCAGTGCCAGAGGCACTTTATTCCACCCCTCCACTATCTGCTCTGTAGAAACGTCCTAATTTCCTTTTAGAACCTACCCCACTAATTTTCAATCATTCCCCTTGGTATCAGTGTTGCCACTAACTGAAACATTACTTGTTTTAGTCCACATTCTTTATAACCTGCATATACTTAAACTAGGAATGCTTGGAACTGGTCAATTCCGATCTGATCAGCTGTTTACGAATTTATGATTCTGAATCTATCAAATTCTGAAAAAGGATTTCAGAATCAGAATTGGATTCAGAATACTAAATTCCTATGGAAAAACAGGTTTTGCCTTAAATTTCAGAATTAGTATTTTCTGACTGCAATTCTGAAAATCGGGTTGGAGTCAGACGAATCCAATTCCATGACCTGGAATCTGAGCAACCCTACTTTCAACCTTTCAGTCATCCCCGTCTGTTCTCCAAGGAATACATGTCGAGACAGTCCAGACAGTCTGATTGTACACCTTCCCATGCTGGCCCTGTATCATCCTGTTTACCCTCCACTGCATAGTCTCTAGACGTTTATGTCCTTTCTAAGGTGAGGGTTCCAAAATTACCCACAGCACTTGAGGTGCGCTCTCTTCAGGGTTCTGTACAAGGGCAAGATGATTGCTTTTCTCTCTTTTACTGCTGAACCCTCTCCCACTGGGTACCCGATGAATATGTCATGGCAACTGTAGCGCAAGAAAAATAGCAATTCACATGACAGCTACAGGGACAGCGTAGCGCAAATCAGTTACTGCTATCCCTGTAGCTGTCTTGACATGGGAGGAAGAAGACAAATGGAGAAAAAGCTCTGGCACTTTGTTGAGCTGCTCTGATGGTGCAGGGGGTTAAGGCAGAGAGCAGCTAGGACAGTGGAATGTCCTGGAGACCAGGGTTCTGTTCCCGGTCTCCCGTCTGTGTTTTTCTTCTCCTCTCCTCCCAAGTTTTGATTTTTGTGTGTGTGTGTATGTCCCTACACCCTCACAAATGCAATCTCTCCCCGAGTTTGTTATAAGTTCAGGGGGTGGGGTGGAGGGAGAAGCCCACCACAAAGGAGCCCCCTGCAAAAACGAAATTTAGATGTTTGTTGTTAGTCATAGTAGCTGTCTGTGTGTTTCTTGACCGCTGTCATTGGCTTTGTTGTCACGGTCTGTTTTTTTGTTCAGCACTATTTTGCGAAGTGCAGTTTTACGCATGCGGTTTTTGACCGCGCTGTCTTATTTCGAGTTTATGACCTAATGCCCTCCCAATGCATCCCAGAACTCTGGCTTAACATCCCTATCACTTGGTTACATTGTACAGATGATCTTGGGCTGTTGAGGAGAAAAATGAAAAGGAAAAAAAAAAAACAAACACTCCTAAATCTTTTCTTCCACAGTCACCATAATTGTTCTGCCCCCCATCCCCCCCAAGCCTGTGCTCAACCCCTGGAGTTTTGCTGCCTATGTGCATAACTTTGCATTATTTGGCACAGACGCCGGACTGGCAGAACTTTGACCACCTCTCAAGCCCCATTAGATAAGTGGATATCCTCCTCAAAAATCAACCCTGTCCCAGAGCTTGGAGCGTCTACAAAGAGGCAGATTTTCCCTCTGATGCCTTCTGCTATGTCACTGATGGAGATATTACAGAGTGGTGGCCCAGGTACCAGAAGTTCATTAGTGATCACCCTCACACCTGAGAATTCTTGGTTTATCACCACCCACTGTGTCATCCACCTTAGTCAGTTCCCCACCCATCTTGTCAATTCACCCACCCACCCCAGGGTCCCCTAGTTTCTTGATCAGCTATTTGTGGAGAGTCTAACACCTTGCTAAAGTCTAGATACAGTATGTCAACCACTGTTTTTTTTATCAACAGCCTTCATTACTCAGTCAAAAAAGTCAATCAGATTTGTCTGACAAGATCTGCCTGCCACAAACCCCATTCTGTCCTCTGTCTTTGCAAGCTATTTGCTACCAGGAACTCTACTAGCCGCTCTCTCCTGGACAATAGGTTCCAACATGGAAGCTTGCAGAGTGCAGACTTTTGACATCCATGTAAAATCCTCTGCTGGTCAAGCTTTCTCCTTCCGCTTCCCCAAACTTTGGAGCACCCTCCCTGTTATTCCCAATGCTCCCTTTTCCATATCACTAAAATCCCACCTCTGTGACCTCACTATTCACTCCTGCAGTTGCCCCTGATCCTAGGCTAGCCCCTCTCTTCCCTCCATACTACTCCCTCCCCCACTACCCTGATTTATCAGTCCACTATCCCCCTTGGACTTATCCCCATTGTACTTGTAATCTGCGAAACTGTTGCTACTGATTTGCTATGCTCTGCATGACTTGAACACTATGCTTCCTCTTATCTTTACCTTGTACTTTTTATTACTATTATTAAAATACTAGGATGAATATGGCAACAAACAATTCTCTGTATCATTATTTCTGTAACTTCATTGATGTAACTTACTACTGCTCTCTCCTCATTCCCTTCCCCCAGGACAAATCTGGACATGAGCTATTTAAGCTCAGTGCATTTTTCTTGGTGAAACTATTGAAATAAATAATTATTAAATGTGTGTAAATCCCTGTGTAAGGGAGACACCATTTCACAGAAACCTGAGGCTGAAAGTGATGTCATGGAAGGACAGATTTAGACAAGGATATCTCTGGACTACTGACAACTACTGGTAAGCTCAATACCTTGTTTGAAAGCATTTCTCATTGGACCCTACACATCTACATGTCCCTTTAAAGGAAAACACTTGCTACTGTCAGCCCCCCACCCCAAAAGGACCCTCTCCCCTTATTAGGCTTTTATTAAATATTTTTTCTCCGACTTGACTGCCGATATATTTTATTCCACATTTTCCCTCATCTGTAAAACAGTGCTGGAGTAGCGTGGAGTTTCTCCACGGTATCACTTTATACAATGTAGTGGTGCGGAGCCACGCTGTGCCTGCAAAATGGTGCTGCGCTGCTTCAGTACTGGTTACATACGAGGGAAACACAGAATAAAATATATCGTCAGGCACGTCAGAGAAAAATGATTTAACAGGCTAAAAAGCCTAATTTGGGGGTTTCCTTTGTTGGTGGGGGCTGACAGTAACAAGTGTTTTCCTTTAAGATGCACATGAGTTACTTTTTTTTGACTGGGAAAGAAGGGCTACAGTGCTGGGGATACAGACACCAAACTGAAATGGAAGTAGATTAAGCTAATGGTGTTTTAGTGAGGTGGAAATTTGGTCAAAGGAGAGTAAAGAACACATTTCCTCAATATGAGTAAGAAATCCATGAATACATAGCAATTAATGAGTAACAGTAATGCCATGAGCTCTTAAACTTAGCATTACTCTCTGGCAATTATTAACAGTGTATAAATATTATATATCCTCATATACATGTTCACTGCTCTCAGTGCTGTGAAAGCTGTGGCTAGACTTTTACAAGAACATGCACGTTTACTCAAAGATTTCAAAGACCGGACTCTATTCACAGTCACTAAATGCATCGCTATGTGGTTGCTGATTAACACTTATGACATCCTCTGGATTGGGACCCCACAGAAGTTCGCTCAGCAGTGGGTGGCAAAACTTTCCTGCAAGACTGTAAAAGTGTTTGTTCCATGCGTGTAAGGAGGCTACCATGCCAATGTCCTGTAACCCCTAGGTGGCACTAGCCCAAGGGATACTACCCCTGCCCAAGGTGCAGGTTGAGGGGCCTGCGTTCTATGAATGGGTGCCTCCACCCAGAAGACAGAGTTAATGGTAGTGTAGCTACTCTGGGTACAGCCCTCTGGGACACTGATACTCCCATCTTTCACCTCTGGTGGCCTATACTGGTCAGCAAATACACAGTTACAATTAACACCAGAATGCAATGTCAACCCCACACTTGTTGCACTTACCACCAGGGCTGGATCAGCTGGCTCGGCCCTGGAGACCCCCTGTAAAATAAGGCTTCTAACAGTAAACAACAGTATCTCAATGGTTTCCACACGGAGGTACACCACAACCAGTTTAAGTGCAAAAGATTCAGATCTGATTTATTGAAGGGGCTTAAACGAGGGACGGGCAGTAATCTGGTGCTTGATTCTAATTCTGATTTTAATCAGGTTAAGCATGCATGCCTCCAAGAGTCCCTCTGTCACAGTCACATACACTCTGGGTACCCAGTTGGTTTGCAGGCTAGCCTGAAGCGTTGCCCGGGGTAGGCCAGCGTTGCAGTTTTTGTTGGGCCCTTAGGAAAGAAGAAACACACATACACTTTGACCCACAATTTGTATTCCGGAGCCGGGTGGCTCAGTCCAGAACAATTAGCAACCCAGATCAGCAAATCAGATGACACACTTTAATTTGAACTTGGTTGCAGGGAGCTACCCTGATATTTACTCACTCTACACCAGATCAGGCAGTTCTCCAGCGAAATAAGACCTGTAGACACAGTTGGATACAGCTGAAGGTGAAGTCCCTCATGGTCTTCGTCGACGAAGCTGGTCTTCCGGCTGGCAGAACAATGTAAAGCAGGCCGAGAAAACATGCAACACGAAACTTCTTCTAACTACTCAGCCACGCAGCATGTAGAACAACTCACACACATTTATATGTAAAGACAATTTGGTCCTTTCTGGTCCTTCCAGGCAGGATACAGGCCGACCTCTTCTCTTCTCAGGATTATGGAATCAGATTACCTGAGCCTGCAGGCAGCAGCTACCCAAGCTGAAACAACTGGGACCCGCGGACTGACCAACGAAAAAATCTATGCCAGGCAGACCTAACCCCTGAGAGCTGGCCAGCTCCCCAGAGCACACACTAGCACTTGGGCTGTCTCTCCAAATCTGACTCGTCCCAGCAGTTGCCCCCTTTTATATGGGGCAGAGTTCCAAAGATCTTACTGGATGCCAAACCTGTCTCAAACAGTTCCCAGATTTGGATTGACTGGTGTTTTGGTGCCTAGAGATTGTCCCACATAATCTCTCAGAAGTCTCTGGCAAATCCCCAGAAGCCCTTTTCTTAAAGCCTGGCTTCCGATTGGTAGCAACGCACTAAAATGGTGGATGCAGATGGTTTCCCAAGCAGTACAATTAATTGTCCCCATATATCATGTTCTGGTGCAGCCAGGATTATCTTTACTCTTATTTAAATCCCCCACTGTGCTATAGCCCCAACAGTCCTCTCTGGAAAAATCCACTTTTTAAATAAACAGTCTTCCCAGGGAGGCACAGCTCCCGTAATACACTGCCCCCAGAAAACATAGCAGCTCAAATATTCATAAGGGCTCTTCTGTGCCCTGACATTTGCCCTTTGACCATTCTCCTTTCTGGTGCCTGGAGGCAGCGTTCACAGCGGCTGCTGTTTATTTAATTAAATAAATAAAAAAATCTTCCCCGCTTAGCCTGCATCCCTGGTGCCTTCCTTAAACTTAACCACGACACTGGGAATTGGAGACAAGACACAGTCGGCTTTCTGACACTAGCGGTGGTCTGACGCATGCGCCTCCTCAATAGTACAAGCGGCTGTAACGGGACATGTTTACACTGCAAGTTGCCATGAGCCCCATGGGGCCTCCTGCAAGAACACCTGGGAGGGAAATGGCAAGGGCATGAAGTATGGGTGAATGCCAGGAGACAGTGGGAGACACCCGGAGGCATGACTAGTAAGCCCCCAAATTGGGGGTCCTTACAGTCCTGCAGGTCAGTTCAGAAAGTGGAACAGCCCTCTCTATGCTGGACGCTGCCCCCAGCAATCCCCCCGCCCACTGAACATCTATAGTCAGGCAGTAAAGATGGGTTGCAGTGCTAGAACCTGAAACCAAGATGAGAAACTGAAAGCCGGGGGGGGTGTCAGGCATCTGTTCTGAAGGCTAGGGAGAACCTGTTCTTAATTACATGGAGTGCCTCAATGGGGAGGGTGGAGGTAGCCACTAAACACCCAGGGACAACTGGCTCAGAATAAGTCATCACCTAATGGCCTAGAGGAGGCCACACAGGGCCGACTGGGAGTGGGTGGGAGTGTGATTTCTGGTAGCACACCCTGTGGCATCAGACTCCAAAAACGACACAGCACCATGTAGCTGGTACAATACCATGTTGCGACGATCACTGGTGCTAACCACTAATTTTGCAGGTGCATACCTTGCTTGAACATTCTAACATCTGTTAAAATAATCTGCAACAAGGCTTAATCTGAGAGGTGACTCCTGTGATTAACTGGTCTTCTGCGTATAGGGCAAAAGGGTGGTAGGTGTAATGGGGCAACAATCTTCACCACTTTTTGTGCCACTACCCTTTGTTACCAAGAATGGGACCCTCCATATCCAGGATTTAAAGACACAGTTCATACTATGACGAAGAGTTTGTACCTATATGTATACCTTTTTACTCCATTTCAGATTGCCTCTCTCTCTGGTCTAGAAGGATCCCCTTCTTCCACTTGAGTCTGCTTAAGCATTTTTTTCAAGATTTAAAACAAAGGAGAGCTCTTTAAAATATGTCAGCCTTCAGGTTTTCTGCAGTATTCTCAGCTGGCTTTGAAACCCCACTGTTTAACACCCCTCTTCTAGTGTTCAAGGTGAACTAGTGTGCAAAAGACACTACTCCTTGACCTTATGTGACATTAGGACTAACCCTCGGCCACAAGTCTAAAGCCTCAACATGGTGAACATGCGGTCCAACATGAAGGGATTTAGAAACAAAAATAAAGAGCAGGGATCAATATCAGGAGTCAAAAAGGAGCAAAATGAAATTTGTTAAATATAAACCGCTGCTTTAAAGTGTTCTAAAAGACAAAAAAAAAATCTCAGGAGAAAAGCAGCGATGTAAGGGCTTCCTGTAAAGGACACTGGCAACAAAGCCAGGTTTCAAAGAAATACAAAATCTCACATACCCCAAAAAAGCAAAGTATCATGGGATATATATGCAAAGACCAAGTATGACTAAGGACTGGTTCTTCTTTAAGCAAGAGTGTAAGGTACCAAATAGCCTCTCATACACACATTGTGAGGGCTGAAAACAAGACACATACCAGTGTTTCATCCTTCTGAGGACTCAGTGTGCCTCATCTGTATCTCAGACCAGTGGAAAAATGAACCTGCCCTGATGATGGTCTTGGGCTTGGGTGACTGTGAGCCCAAAATAGGAAAAGTAATCTTAAAAGACAAAGACTCTCAGCACAAAAGCACTGAGACAAGGATTACCTGGAAAGGGCACTGGCAGCAATGCCAGATTTCACAAATCACACATGTCCCAAAAATGCTAAGGACCATGGGATGTTTTATTTATTTGAAAATGGTTCACCAGGAAAGACAACATAAGCTGTAAACAGCTCGTTTCCAGATTATATCAGAATATGATTTAAAGTGTTTGTATGAAATAAATGTAGCCACACAGTCTGAAAGGATATCACTCCAGTCCACAATGTGGTCATTCATTCTAGAACTGGTTGCTGTCCTTGGAAACTGCATGGAGGCATTTATCTTCCTTGGAGAGTACTTCAAAGCTATGTAGGCTTTGAATATAATGTGCAAAGAGTAACTCCTTCGTGAAGTCCAGGCACTGTGCTACCGTGTACGAGACCCAGATCCCCCCTCTCAGGCCAGGGCAGTCTACAGTGCACAGTAGTGTCAGCACACTGACTCTGGGAGGAGGGTGTCTGCTTCCCCATTGCACCAGCGCCTACTGTGGTGGAGTTAGGGCAGGGACAGATGTCCTGGACGACCACAAAGTCCGCTCCCCTGCCCCTAGTTTCTATGAGTGATGGGAGGTAGGAGAGCTGAAACCTCGGGGGATGGGAGAGATGTGCCTTCACTAGCTGTGCATGATTATTCTGGTTTGACTCCCATTTAAACAGGGTCCAACCCCCACATGCACGAAACAGTTGCATATGGGAAATTAGAAGCCTGCTTTCACAGGGACACACCACTTAAGAATTCAATAGCAGAGTGCAAGGTTTGAGCTGTGGTCTGGGCTGGGGACAGGGGTTGGAGACCAGTGTTCCCAACTTGTAGAACTGCACAAATGGCTTAAAGAAGCCGGAGATGGAGGTAAGGCTGTATATGTTGGGGGTAGAAACAATGTAAAAGTATAACAAGGAAAAAGATAAATGCCTTTGAATAAGCAGCTCAGCTGATTCTTACAATATTTACATTTAGTACTTTTGATTCTGAAGGACAAATACAAGCTTCCTCATTCTGTTTAGAAAGCACTGTTCTCCTGGCAGCCAGTGGCTTCTGTATGCAACAGCCAGTCCTCCATTATCACACAAGCTGCCACATTCTCAAACTGTGACAGACTAGTATATTATCAAGCTTGCTTGAACCTCCTTTTGAACAGGTAGATGGCGCATGGTTTGAGAAAGTGACACGATACTAAATAATTAGTGGAAGAAATCTATTATAGCATATGGTTAACAGTGGGAAACAGTTATGAGCTTTACAGAGGACCAGGACTTTTGCAGCACATAAACTGCATCGAGGAGATTGATCTTCAATGCAATTTCTGCCTCAAGTCCACTCTGCCCTGCATCAATGGTCTGCACGATTTTGGTGGCCAACAATAATCTGTAGTGGCCTTTTAGATTTCGGATAATACCCATAGCCGTAGGCTGTACAATGCTTGTTGTGTTTGGTGGAAAAAATTCTAACTTTATGTAGCACAACATTCTGGACAGTTTGTGCGGGTGTGTGCTGCAGTTATCCACCAGTAGCAGGATTTTACTTCTTCCACAGTGCAGTTCACTTTCCCAGCTCATGATCACTCCTGGAAAACTGAGGATCTCATCCAGGCATTAGATGAACTGGTGTAGGTAACCAGCAGAACATTATGGTCCTTTGGAAGGCATCTCAGTCGCCTACCTTTCCCAATCATCAACAACTTTCTTTTTTCAGTCCCTGCTGCATTGGCACAGCATAAGACAGAAACTCTGTTCTTTGCCTTCTTTCCTCCGGTAAGCTCCATATCTTTGAGGACGGCCCTCGAACTGGGTAACCCCTGTAGAACAGGACAGTTTCGTTGGCATTGAAAATGTTCTCTGGGGTGTACGCATTCAGTAGGCCAGGGAGAATTTCATGGAGCCAGTTTTGGGCTGCAGCAGATTCTGCGTCCTGCTTCTCACCATGCTCCTTTTCGAAAACAATTTGATTCCTGGCTTTCCAACGTGAAAGCCAACCATTGCTTGGCTCAAAGTCACTACGCCCCATTTGAGAAGCAAGATCTAGAGCCTTTACTTTGAGTATGGGACCGTACGCTCTGGCACCTTTGTCTATTGCCTGTTGGAACCGGATGAAAAGGGCATCTTCCACACTGGTGTCCTTTCTTCCCCTTTTCCTTTTCTTCTGTGGATTGGTGTTGGCACCCCATACTGCAAGAATAGCCTCTCTGTTCCTGCTTATTCTGCCAGCTTGGCTCTCTCAGACGTGGACTTGAGCCACTATAGTGGACAGTGGGGTTTTGAAGTGCTTCCGGCACTTTTACTCGATCAGCTATGGACAGTTTGTTTCTCAGCTGCGACATGTAACAGTCCAACAAAATAAACAGCAAACTTCCAGACTGGCAGTTGGAAGCGTTTTTAACACCTTCGTCGGGTGTTACTTGACTACAAACTGTTTAATGTTGGCTACCAGCCATCTCAGTAAAGTGTAACTGTTAAAAATAAGGGCTTCAATGAAACAAAGTTATAATAGCTTGACTTAACAGGGCAAAATCAGTTCCTTTAAACATGTCCTGCTTAAGCGTCCATCCCGCTTGAGCTCGGCCCACTTAGCTGGCTTGGACTGTATTTGCAAGTGGATGTTTCCATTTCAACAATCTGTATGCATCTGCCATTTTTCCCCAGTTATTTATTACTTACTGCAGTTTATAAAACCATGCCAGTTGACCTCAAACAAAGCCAATCAGCATGCAAAGCACAACAGTATGTGCAGTTGGCACCTCGGCAGTCGCTCGAAAAGCTGATTTTCAACTCACGTCCAAGTGCTCCTGATCAGACTGTTCTCTCCATGATATCAATAAACAGAAACAAAAGAAAAAACACGAGTTATTAAATCATGTCACAACCACTATGATGCACCTACTATCCTCGATCACACAGCATCAGCCTGAAGACTCAGAGACAAGACTGAAACTCCAAACAACCTCAGAACTGTGAGAGGGAGTCAGCAAGCAGTGAGGCACTACCCATCAGGGCACTGGGCAGAATGAGATACACATCTCACTCATTCACTGTGGCTCCCGGCTCCACACTAACACTTCCACCAATAACCGCTGTCGGCCTGCACAGTGGTATGGTGGTTTGAAGCATCTATGCCTCCCTGCTGCCACCCCGGCAACCTGGGTTCAGGAATGGACTTGAGTCGCTCAGAGGCTTAGCTGGGGAAGAAGACTGAGTGTCTGTAGGACAGCTCTCTTCTGGTGGTGGTGGGGTCCTCTGACCCACTGCTCGACTGCCACCTGGAGGAATTCAGGTGGCACTGCGTGTGCAGTGTCGTAGCTTGGGGAAGGGCCAGCGTATGGAGTGCTGAGGGCACCTCTGTGGAGCGCACACACTGTGCTCATTACATGTCCAGCCGTTCCCAGAGAGAAAAAAATCGGGAGGGGAAAAATGGAGGATGGACTCAATGATGTCCACCCAGCATCCGTGGCCTGCCCGGTCTTGGGAGAAGGACTGGTGGAGACATGGGCTGGCCAAAGTGAACTGGGAACCGAGCTAACACAGCTGCCTAGTCTGCCACGGAGGCACAAAAACCTTTATAGAAAAATAATTTAAAAAAAAAAAAACAACTGCTGTCAAGGCAGAGTTCTGTTCCCGAGGCATGATAGGGAGTGAGCCACCAGCCGAGTGCTATAGTTGTTGCTGACAATACTCAGAAGTGAAGAGTTCAAGGGAAGGATCAGCAGGAACCTGGAGATGCAGAGCTAGCCAAGCTCGCCATCTCTCTGTCTTTCTGCAGGGTCCTTAGAGTAAAATAAGGGATGTGTATCTCTCTCTTATGGAGACGCATGGACAGTGGGGCTTAGATAGCTAGAACGAGGGATGTTATCGAATCGACCCAGGGATTATTTTGAAGGTTAATCATAATGCCGCTCCACTGTTTGTTGGGTGGCGCCATGCAGATGAATGGGGAGAGCTGTATCTGTGATAGAAGCGGGTCGCTCCTTTCAACTGTGAGCAGTTTCTGCCCAGCAAGCAGAGAACAGCAGTATGATCAGACTGGCTGATCACTGGACTGCCACTGTCGAGTCCACTGCAGCCTTTTGTTACAATTGTCTGCTGTGCATGCATGCACATGCAAACGCAAAATAAAAAAATTAAAAATCACTCTGAAAAACAGTTAATAAAAACACCTCCAATAAAGTAGTTACGCACCAAGCAGTGGCAAAGACACATGACCATCAGGGCTGATGCTGTAGTGCACCTCAGGCAATCTTAGCCCTTACAATCTTTAGCCCTTTAAAACAGGAGAGAGACTGTTTGTAGAAAACAGCCACAGCTCCCTCTAACAAACTGTAACAATTCCCTTACATGTAAAGAATCTCACTGAGAACCTGGAGAGGCACAGAAATTAATCCAGAAGATTTCTTGAAAAGAAAATAAAGCAGCTTTTTTTATTTTAATTTTATGTTTAAAACCATATACTACACAAAACATCATATGTGTAGCCATGCACAACTCAGTTATGTTTCTATCAAGGGGTTCCGATGACATACGCAACCTCTCAAGCTTTGCTCTCAAGGTCCCATGATGTCATCAGAACCCCTTGATCGACAAACCTTTATTGTATGGTTTACATATAGTAGTCTCCGTTTACTTCATCTTACTGCAACCCTTATTCTTCTCCCACCTTACAGTACCCCTGACTGTACTTACATCAACGAGAACAGACAGCCCAGCAAAAAATGCAATGAAGTAGAAAGCAAACCTCCAGCTGAAAATAAAAAAAAAGAAAACATGCAGGTTAGGGTATGGTTATGCCAAGTTTTTGCTTAATTTACATGCTCAGGATAACTCATCTGAAAGAGTAGCATCTAATGTTCAGTGGGTTCCTACTTCTACTGCACTGTACAGCTGGGGGCACTGAAGCACTAAGACTAGACAATTCGCCTAAGGTCACAGTATGACAGGGATTATGGTCTGACGAACAAGGAATTTTACGGCCCCAGTCTATTGCTTTGTCACATCACACTGTGCCCATTTAACAGTTCTTTTTCAATTATACATCAATATATTTGCTTTAATATTTTCCAAAACAAAAGCCAAGGTGAGAACAAGAACACGCACACAATCCTCCATAAAAGGCCAGCATAACGCATACTAAGTTTGTTTACAGACTGCAACATTTTCTTTATAATAAAACCCCATGAATTTCTTTATGACCCCCAGCTGGGATTTAAACTCTCCAGCATTAAAGAGTCTGCTGTGGCTCCTTGGCGCCGAGCGAAGGGGTTCGCTTGGCATGCTGGTCACCCGGGTTCGTGCCCTGAGCCTGGGTACCAGGAGTGGAGACTGGCAGGGAGGGAGTCCGTAAGCATCCACTGGACGCTTCCCTCCAGAGAGGGTGGATACTGCCTGGGGACCTGCAGGCAGATTGGTGACTTGCCTGGGGACGTGCTGCCTTAACATGCCTGCCCCAGGACGCCCCTGCACTCATGCAAAGCCGGGAACTACAGTGGGAGGGCCAAAAAAACTGAAAAATGCCCCGATTGACTGGATGACAAGCGCCCAGGCTCCCTGCCACCCGCAGCCAGTCTGGATCCAGTCCCAGCAGCACCAAGAGATGCACAGACAGCTGGTGAGGTCATTCCTCCCAGAAGAAAGGGACCTTCCCGGTAGAAGGGATATACCAGGCTACTCAAGGTAGACTGCAAATAGGGGATCTGGTGGAAGGTGGCAGGAAGATGGCGAGTCGGCTCTGGCGCTCCGAAGGAAGTGGGATACAGCCCATTTAGACCATACCCCTTTGTTTAGTGGTGATCTCTCACTACTATTCCTTCCCTCATGGCTTGTCAAGGTTTCTCTTAAAGAAAGTTTCTGATATAATCTGAGACAGAAATGAAACCCACCATCCCTAGAGTGGTGGCTTTCATTTCCCTCTCAGATTGTTTAAAGTTTCACAAAACGGCACTGAAAAACCACCCCACAGACTTGTATGGGGAGTGCCCCCATGATCTCCCTGCTGAAATGTCAAAAAACCTCAGAGCACGGGAGTGAAGCAGATAAACTAGGAAGCTGGAAGGGATCGTCTTGTGATAGCTATGAAGCCAGGTATGATCACTTCTAAAACTTCATTGACTTAGTTAAAAAAAAAAAAAATTTACTTTTAACAAAAATCAGCTCATGCTGGCATAAGGTATTGGGCTATGAAGCCCAATACTTTATAACATTTGGTTGGAAATTCACTTTAAGAGGGGAACAGTCATGAATGCCAACCCCACACCTCCCTGAATGTGTGAGGCTAGCCCTAATTAGCACACAATGTGGAAAACAAAATGTTTTACTTGCTCATTTGAAATTAGAAACCCTCTTATATGGGTGATCCTGCTATTCTCCAGCCCTGACATTTACTATTTGCAGAGGGTCTGAAAGAAAAAAATACTCACCATAGTAATGTTGTTTCTTCTAATGGAGTCTTGCTGTATTCTGACTATGCAGTTAGCCCCAGCACTTGAACTGCTCCGGAGAGGAAAGGGTTAAATCTATGCAGCAGCATAGAACATTGAGCACGAGCTCGGTTTTCAAACCGCTGTCTGTGGTACCTCATAGTGTGACCGTCAGATTCTTACGAGCAAACTAACAACACTTCCAGTGTGGAAACTGTAAAACATATAAGCCAACTGGCAACAACTTGGGTCCAAAAGACAAGTCGAGAACCCAACAGAAAAAACAAGTAGTGAACAAAATATATAATCTAAGTTAAAACATAACAACATCCACCACCCCACCCTGAAGGGGAGGGGTGCAAGGTACACCCCTGAGGTGTAACACTTTACCTGCCAGCCCACTTCTCAAAAACTAGGTTCTGAGAGGGAAGGGAGGACAGAATACAGCAAGACTCTGTTAGAAGAAACAACATTACTACGGTGAGTAATTTTTCTTCAAACAACATGAAGTCTTGCTGTATTCTGACTTATGTCTGAACTACCAAACAGTCCCCCCCGCCCCCATGAGGAGGGACACAGAACCTTACTTTGGGAACAGACTCTGCAATACTGCTGTACCAAACCTAGCATCACTACTAGCCTGGATATGGGAGTAATGCCTGGTGAATGTATGGACTGTTTTCCAGGTGGCTGCTTTACAGATTTCTAGCAAGGGTATATCTCTGGTAGCAGCCAGAGGGGCTGCTGTACCCCTAGTCAAGTGGGCCCTCAAGCCTGAACCCAAATTTGGCACAGCAGAATTGTATACAAGAGACAATCCATCTGGCAACAGTTATCTTAGTAGCAGGTTTACCTTTTCCCACTTCCCCATAAGTGAGAAATAGTTGAAGACAGTCATTTCTATGTGCCTTAGTGTGCTCAATGTAGTAGCGAAGTGCCCTTTAAACATCCAAACTGTGTAATCTTCTTTCTCCTGAAGAAGAATGATCAGTGAAAAATACAGGTAGAGACAGATTGATTCAGATGAAAATCTGACACCACTTTAGGTAAAAACCTACGATTTCTCCCGAGGACCACCTTATCTTTATGGAATGAAATAAAGTCAGGTTTAACTGACAGGGCCTGTAATTCACCAGTTCACCTGGCAGAAGTGATAGCTACCATGACCACAGTTTTTCCAGGTCAAGTACTTGAGCTCAGCCGAAGCTAAAGGCTCAAAGGGTGGCTGCATAAGCTGAGCAATGCAGACATTTAGATCCCAAGCCGGAGTAGGCTCTCTAAAAGGGGGGTTCATAGGAACCAAACCTTTGAAGAACTTACTGAAAACAGGATGAGATGCTAGGGAAGAGCCCTTCCCTGCAGAAAAAAAAGCAGACACAGCTGCCAGGTGAACTTTCAGTGTAGCAGGTCTAAGGCCTAGGCCATTAAGGTGAACCAGATACTCCAAGACTGTACCAATGTCTGCAGTATCTGGCTGCATGCCTCTCTGAGAACACCATATACTGAATCTTTTCCATTTGGAATTATAAGTTTTTCCGGTAGGTTTCCTAGAGACCTTCAGAATATCCAGTACTCCCTGAGAAAGATGCAGGCCTGAATATTCTAACTCTTCAAGAACCAGGCTTTGAGATTGAGAGACTGGAGATTGGGGTACCAAATTCTCCCCCTGAGAGGAGGTTAGGAGATTGTGTCTCTTGGGGAGAGACAGGGGGAGTGAGACTTCTAGAAATAACAGCAGAGGGTACCAAGGTTGTCTGGCCCAGTCTGGAGCCACTAGTATCACTTTACATGGTTGAGACCTGATGTTGACTAGAACTCTGAACAACAGGGGAAAGGCATAGAGAAACCTGCCCTTCCAATCCAATATGAGAGCATCCAGAGGAACAGTCCCTCGGACTGGAGGTTTGCAGCAAAACAGGGGAAGTTGGTGATTGTCTGGGGCTGCAAAGAGATCTATCTCTGGTGTGCCCTATCTGGTGAAGATTACTTTCAGGATGTGAGGATCCAGGGACCATTCGTGATGGCCCTGGGAAATTCTGCTCAAAGCATCTGCTAGCACACTGTCCTTCCCTGGAAGGTGGACTGCTATCAGGGAAGCCTGAAGGGAGTAGGCTAGGGACCACAGTTTCATGGCCTCTGTGCACAAGGCCGTGGACTGAGTGCCCCCTTGTTTGTTGATGTACCACACTTTGGTGGTGGTGGTCTGTCCTGACCTGCACTACTTTGTCCCTGACCAACTCTGAGAAGGTCTGAAGGGCTAGGAATACCGCCCTGAGTTCCATGAGATTGATATTAAGGACAGATTCTTGTTGAGACCAAACACCCTGAGCCGTGAGGGCTCCCAAATGGGCTCCCCAGCCTAGGAGAGAAGCATCTGTGGTTAGGACCACTGAGGGAGCTTGACTGAGGAATCGGACACCTTGTCTGAGATTGTCCTGATCCAGCCACCAATGGAGAGCTTGGACCAGAGTCTGAGTCACTGGAATCAGTTTGGTGAGAGAGTCCTTTTTCTGAGATCAAAAAGACCTTAGGTGGAATTGAATGTCCCTCATCTGAAACCTGGCTTCCTGTACCACTGCAGTGGAAGCTGCCATGTGGCCTAGGAGTTGAAGAAAGTGTCTTGCTGGACGAGAGACCAGAGGGCGAAATGAGGAAGCGAGATCTGTAAGGGCCTTCACCCTTGCTAGTGGAAGGAAAGCCTTTGCCTGGACAGTATCTAACTCTACTCCTATAAAAGTAAGGAGCTGTACTGGTTTGAGAACTGACTTGGGAAGATTGAGGAAGAACCCCAGAGAACTGAGCAGGTTCTGAGAGCTTTCCAGAGCTAACCTAACCTGACCTGGTTATAGGACTGACCTACAATGAGCCAGTCGACCAGGTAGGGGAAGAAAGATATACCCGGCCTTCTGAGAAAGGCTACTACTACTGCAAGGCACTTTGTAAACACCCTTTGAGCTGATGTTAGGTCGAAGGGCATGGCCCTGAACTGATAATGGCCTGAAGGCAACTCGAACCGAGGTACTTTCTGTGGGAGCACCTGATAGAAATCTGGAAATAGGCATCCTTGAGGTCCAGGGATGCCAACCAATCCCTTGACCTTACAGAGGGAATTATTATTCCCAGAGTCCCCATTTTGAATTTCGGTTCTGTGATGTGCTTGTTCAAATACCTTAAGTCTAGGATGGGTCACCACTCCCGTCTTTTGGGGGGTAAGGAAGTATCTGGAGTACAGACCTTTGCCCCTGTGCTGTGTAGGAACTTTCTCTACAGCGCTGAGAGCCAGTAGAGAAGAAACCTCTGCCTCTAGAGCAATGGTTTCTGAGATGGTTGCAGGTGGAAAGGACCCAACCCTCATTTTTGGAAATGTTTTGAAATTGAGAGCCAGTCCCTGGCTTACTACTTCCAGTACCCACTTGTCTGAGGTCACAGCCTTCCAGGCCTGGAAGTAGTAAGCCAGCCTGCCTCCTACTGGAATAGGGAATGAGACCCGGGCTGAAACATCAGGGTGTCTGTTTGGCAGGAGCCTTGGACTGGGAAGAGGGTGCAGCCTTGCTCGTCCCCCTCCTACCTCTCCCTCAAAAGAATCCCCTCTGTGGGAAAGAAGAAGAAGCCTGGGCTTGGTAACAAGGCCTGCCCCTGCCCCTAGACTGCTGCTTTTGAGGAGTGGCTTGCCTTTCTTTGGCCTGTGCACTCCTGTAGGCGGTCCTATATTCATCCATTTTCTTCATGTAAGCCTCTGTCTGCTCCCCAAACAGAGAATTACTCACCACAGGGAAAACCATGGCCTTAGCCTGGGTGTCCTGTGAAAGGCTAGTACATCTAAGCCAAGCAAATCTCCTGAGAGAGACCGATGTAGCTGTCACAACCTCGCTTAGCCGGTCAGCCCTCTACTCCCAAAGTGCCAACCTCTGGCGTATGATTTGTGTACAGTGAACAGACAAGGTAACCCTCTTATCTGTTTTGTGGGTTCAAGTCACCTTAGTCTCAAGCTCTGAAGAGTTCAAACTGATAACCACTTGTTAAGCGTGCCCAATTATCAGGCTCAGATAATTCCCGTCTTGAGGGCCAGATATCTTTGCCTCTGGGCACCAGTCTTTCAAATGAACCCTTAGAACTCTATGCAAGACTTTACAGAACTCTATCCATTTCCCAGTTTGGTATACAATAAGCCCATACACAGTGTACTTATATAACCTTTAAAAGCTCCACTTAAAATAAAAAAATGTCAGGGCACGCCAGCAGTTTCATTTGTAAAAAAATATCTTTACTTTAGAAATATCAAATCAGAACAATAATTACAGAACAAATATATATCCCCAACACACACAGCCTTAAAACAAACAGGTAAAAAAGTACAGTTCCTACAATTTATAACTTCAGACTGGTATAATCTAATGCTTACTTTCTTTCAGTGCTTTGAGGGTCTTCTCTCAGTCAGAAATAATTTCTTGCGTCTCTCTGTCAGTTTCTTTCAGCACTTAAATATACTTCTGAGCCGGTCTTCTCATGAGGTCACTAACTCCGCCTTGGTGTATCAAACTCTATATTTTACAATACAGGGTCTCCAAATAAAATATTTAAAAAAACATATGAGATGACCTCACCTACTTTCCTCTCCACAGGTTAACTGGTCAGAACTGGTTTATGCTCTGCTACACATACATCTCAAAAGTTTCTTTGATCTAAGTCACTGTATTCAAAGCAGAAGTGTATTGGTGTCTTTAATCCCGTCTGGACCTTGGAATCTACACCTCAGGTCTTTCTGATATAATTCAAGGGTTCCCCAGGAATGCATATTTGGCTTTCCAAATTCGTCTGGGTTCTGTTTGGCCCAGCCATCAACCTCTTTGATGAAATGAGCTGGTTCCTGGAAGGTTATTCATAACACAAGCGTGCTCTTTCCACATGACACCTAGAGCAAAATCAAAGGATTCCCCTGGGGATGCCCTGAATGGCTAATTTCATTTCCTGGGATCAAAGCAAATTGACAAGGTAATTGCACCCCAGATCTCTGCAGTTTAAAATACCTCCTGTCCTTTGAACTTATCCCTGGGGGGGTCTCGATGTGTCAGTTCCAGTAAGACAGCCTTTTCCTTGAATTGACCTTCCCTTCACATATTTTATATGTAATAAAAATTAACACAGCACTCGAGCACTCAGAGCTGGCTGTCTACTTCACAGTAGCCATGACTCTTGATGCCACATCATTAAAAGTCTACAGCAGCATGGAACTATACCTTGGATGCCTCAATTCCATCAGCAGCCACCGCCTCCAGCTCTTTGGCCAGCTGGGGGAAGCCTTTTTAGCCAGTTCCAGAACCGTATCCCACCTGGACATCTGATACTTGGCTGTGTAGGCTATATAATTAGCCTGCCTGAGCCCCAAAGAGAATGCCAAGTATTGTTTCTTGGCCATGGCATCCACCTTTCTGGAGTTTTTATCAGGGGAAGGGAGTGAAGCCAAAGGAATATTAGCCATGTCACAGGCTGCAGCCTGCACTACCCCAACATGGCTGCAATGATTGTATAAAAACTCTGTACCTGAGCCTGATAACATGTACCTCCTGTCCATTCTCTTATCCACAGGAGGTAAGGAGTTAGGCATTTGCAAAATCTTTTTTGTCTGTTTCTCTAAAGATTTATGAAGAGGGACAGACAATCTGTTGGACTCTGGGATGTCCATTTCAACAAAATCAGGCTCTTCCGCCTCAGCAGCTTCCACCATTGGGAGCTTGAGAGTTTCAGCCACTTTTTTTGTAGCACAAAAAGTGGGAAGGGGACTCAGAAAGCCTGAGAGGGGAGACACTGGAAGGCCTGTCTGGGGAGATGTCCCGTTCAATAGGCACATCTAGGCCTCCAAAGTCATTGTCATCATCTTCATGCTCGGGATAATCTTCATTTCCCTTCCATTCCACATCATAATATGCATCCGGATCATAATCCGATAGAGTCTGATCCGACCGAACCGACCACCTAACCAGCGGCAACGGTTCGGATAGAACCAGGCGAAGCGACTGAACAATACTGATAGCTTTGATTATTTCATCGGCAGTTGGAGTATGCGGTACTGGATCCGAACCGGCCAACTTCTTTTTTCTCTTAGCTGGAACCGACCCCTCAGAGTCAGATCTCCTTCTGCCCGAGGAGGTATCGCCCGGGTCAGTGAGCACCTCCTCAGGTTTGGCCGAAACCGAACTGGGCTGGCCATCTGGATCAGCGGACTTCTCGGCCTCCTTTTCCTTTAGCCTTCTCAATCTTTTTTCCATAGTGGCTTTGGGAAAATTTTTACATATTTGGCTGTCTGTTCTGAGGTGGTCAAACCACAGACAATAAACACAGGTGAGCTGAGGGTCAGCCTTGGCAAAAGCCTCCCCACACTCAGAACAGTGTTGAAACCCAGTGGGACCATTTTTTTTCCCTTGGGTTTTTCAGACATGGCCACACTTTTAAATTACCCTTTACAGCTTTCACGCCAGGTAATACTCTCCTATTGGTTACCAACCGTGTCACGGGCTGTGAAAAAAACAGATAAGGTCTGTTTTTTTGAAACCGATAGGAACCAGACACCACTACTAAATCCCACATGAAATTCAAAGAAAAACAATGGTTCGGTTTCCAACCGGACTGACCGATAGGAAACCGAAGAAAAACAATTTCTACAACATACAATATCACTACCTATCTACAACACTACCTGTACCGTAGACAGAGACTTGATACAGAAAAATTAGAAATTGGTAGAACAACTGAACACTTTCTTCACTTTTACCAAACCGAAGGAGAGATCTCCGGAGCGACTTCACAGTTAGGCAGAGTAAAGAATCTGACAGTTGCACTGAGATGTACCAGAGACAGAGGTTTGAAAACTGAGCTTGAGCTCAACGTTCTATGCTGCTGCATAGAGTTAACCCTTTCCTCTCCAGGGCAGTTCAAGTGCTGGGGCTAACCGCATATAGTCAGAATACAGCAAGACTTCATGTTGTTTAAAGCATGTCAGCTGCCGATGTCAGGAATGGGCTGCAGCCGTGAGAGATTCAATGGACAGAAACTACATCTGTAGTGTTTATGAATTTCAATCAGCTTTCTCTCTGTCCTGCTGCTCTCCGGAGGCTATACTTCACTTATACTTGGCCTCCAGAGGACAGCGGAACAGGTAAATAGCTGACTAAAACTCGCAAACACTACAAATGCAGTTTTAATCCACTGAGTCCCCCACAGCTGCAACCTGGCCCTGATGTAAGTCATGGGGGATTCTGGGATTCTTTCAGCCATTCTGAAGACAGTAAATGTGAGGGCTGCAGGATGGCAGGTTCAACCAGACATGAAAACTTCTAATTTTAAACAAGCAAGTAAGACACTTCTCTCTTTGTACACAGAGTAATAATCAGGACTAGCCCCCACAAAGGTGTAGGGCTGCTATTCAGGGGACTGACCGCACCAAGAGCCCCACACCTCTAGTTGCAATGTGTGTGTGCAAAAAAACATATTTTTGACTTATTTATTGTGCTACTGTAGATCATAGCTGGTTGATCCTTCCAACTATCCCCCACTGCTGACATCCAGGCTGGGTTCCCTGATTGGCAGGGCCACTGGAAAATTGCGCTCGCAATTCTTCCACAATTTTCACCTTTTTCTGCACAAAATCTGCAATTTCTTACATTTACTGAATATTTGACTGAAATTGTACAAAAATATTTAAATTCTCAAGGAAATCTACTCACATATGCTAACAATTTAGTACACAGACTTGGATTTGACCAAAACCGTACAGTGTGAGGTGAGAAGGGGTCCAATGTGACTCTGCATTCATGTGATTCACTTCCCTGCTTTGGTTTCAAAATCCTCTGGTCATGCATATGTAGACTTGAACACTTAAAATCTGTGTTAAAGCAGACTATCAGAGAACTTTTTACTGACACAGAGTCTGAAACAATAAGTGTGAGAAGAGGTGCAAAGTGCCCCATTCACCTAAATGGAGCACTGACCACAATGCTTGCTTTTGAATGGCAGGGTAGGTTTTCCTTGTATAAATACTTTCAGTCTGAAAGGATTTTGATTCAAATGTGTGAGGAGTTTGGATGGGCCTGTTGATCATAAACTTGGGTGTGCTTCTGAGGGGGTTGGTGACAGTGATTCCTTATATGTCAGTCTGCCACAACTGCATACTCGCATACAAAACCTACAAAAGGCAAACATTTCTAGAAACATGCTGAACAGGTTAAGTACTATATAGTTAAATAGTTACCTTCAAATAGACAAAATAATTGCAACCCAAGTAAAATCACTGCAAACCGAGTAGAACAAAAGTACAATGTACTGAAAACTACTGTATGATGTAATGGAAAGCTACTGGTTTGATTTGGTACTTTTATCATGTGATTTTAAAATGTACTTACAGTGCTGATTATGGAAGAGCCTGCAAGGTATCGCAGCAGGCGGGGCTTTGTCTGGGGGCATGGCCTGGGACACCTGGACAAACAATAGGAACCCAAGTAGGACTGCCCAGAAGGGGCTGGGGGCTGGGGGGTTCCCAGGGGGCAGGGAGCTTGCAGCCAGGGACAGGGAGGAGCTAAGCCCTTAAGAAGTGCTGCACAGGAAGAATTCCTCCTCACTCCTCCTTGTCCCAGGTCGCATGTGGAAGAAGGAATTACAAGCTGTGTCAGTGGAGCCTGACCAGCACACACCACCTGAACCAGAGGTAAGGCTTGGTCTGGGGCCTATGGCCGTACGGCCTGAGGTAGGAGTGATGGTTTTCTGGCTTGCTTAGGGACAATTCTTTTGATGTGGGTGGAAGAGCTGGACTTTAGGCTCAGGCGTATGTAAGGCAATTTAGCAGAGAAGCTTACCTTCCCTGTGCTTGGATTTACGGGATGATTGGTGTCCTGGGTGGAGGGGCCTAGTTTGGTCCAGTGGCGGCATGGCTAGGTGGTGTGTCCTTCAGGTCAGCTAGCCATCTCTCACAAGCGGAGTGCCTGGGAGGGAGGGAGTAAGTCATGCAATCAATCAATTGTCCTTTATTTTATAGCGTCAGTACTCCAGGTGCTCCCAGGTCACTGCTGCACACGTTAAATAACTAAATTGAGTCCCCTTCCCGGTGCTCCTAGGCCGCACGCAGTGCAGAACGCTACCCGCTGACAGGCATTTCTCTAAAAACACTGGCTTGGCTGCTGGAGCCTCCCTCCCCCATTTACAGGCCCTGCTGGTCAGTTCACAGCAGGTGGCTGAGGTAATCTGTGTGAGCAGCAGCTTGGTTCCAACTTCCCCTCCCCACAAAAGCAGCAAGGGTTTGTGACATCCCAGAGGGGTGAAATGCGGCTCACCTGATACAGCAGTGGCGTGGGCAGGCCTGGAGTAAGGAAGCTCTCAGCAGCCCGGTGTTCTCGGTCCTTGAATGGGAGTTGCTGGAACCGCTGGGGTGGAGGCTGGCATGCCCTTGGTGGTGATGGCTTCTCTAGTGGGGGGCGGTAGTCCAGGCCCAAGGGGAAGGTGCTGAGGGGGGTAGCTAGCCCATGGTAGGTCAGACTGCTCACCCGCCGCATTCTTCTGCCGCACTTGCGGGCATGAGTGGAGCTCCGAGGGTTCAGGGGCACTCCAGCGGCAGAAGGAGAAATGAGCGGTTCAGGCTAGGCCACGGGCGGGATTCCATAGCACCAGCTTTCAGATGGCCACGCGTATGTGCAGGGGCAGGAGGGCCCCGCGCGGCGCAATGTGGGATCATCTGCCATCTTGGGGATGGCTAGGGTGAAGGCATACCAGCAGGAAGATTCAGTAACAGCCAGCATAGTGGGCTTGTGCTGATTTGACTGAGTGCAAATCGCCAAAGTAAATAAATAACTAAAATAGATATGCAGCACACAGGGCTGCGAGCCCACATCCACACAGGCATACAGCAGGGATATGGAAGAAGGCATGCCTAAGGGCTGGCAGAAAGCCATAGGTTTTAAAAAAAAAAAAAAGGAAATGCATTAAGGATTGTGTAGTGTGAGGCTAGGGTGCCAGGGGACCTGGATTTAATAAAAGAAAGTAACGACTAGCAAAGGGTTAATGAGGAGACTGAGAGGTGCATGGGTAATTCCCCAGGGAATCACTAATTTGATGGGGCCAATAAAATGGGACTATTTAAGAAGAATCAGTGAAGGGAAATAGGATGCCTCAAGTGGTGCATTACTTAACTACAGTGGTATCCCAGTAAAGGTTTATAAGCCGAAATAATTCCTTTCTGGGTTTTCTTCTAGAGACACAAGGATGCTGGCTGTGTATGAGGTTAATAGAGCCCAGATCCACTGTGGAGTGCAACCATGGGTCATTTCCTTTGAAGCAAGTGTAGTGGGCAGCTGGGAGGCAGTAGAAGATAGTGATTTAAGGTGCTAAACTGCAAACTTGGGAGACCTGGGTTTGAATCTCACAGCCCACTCTTGCATACTGAGTGAGCCAAGTAACAAATTCATTGTGCCCCTAGGTTGCCAGGTAATCAGGCATAGCGGGTCTCTTCTAAAAAACAAAAAACAAAACAAAAAAACCAAGGTGTTAACATGTTCCAGGGGCAATGACCCATGTTGGGTGTGGCAGCATAAGGTTAAGCACCAGCAAGGGGAGTGTGGTCGTAATTTTTTTTTGATTGCAGAGTACGAGCAGCATATTGTGAAGATGAGTGGAGACCTGGAACAGCAGCTGGCTGCCCTCGTCTGAGGCAAGGGTAAGGCATGGTGGGAGGCACTGTTCAGAGATCAGGGTGAGGGGGGGGTGCAGGTCCTTTGAGGCTGCTGTCCCCGCCAGAACCCAAGGACCCGGAGGCCAACCTGGGGAAGCAGCCAGTAACCCTGGCATTGCTGACCCTGTTGGGTGAACCTGTGACACCGGCGGGGGTGCTGGGCACGTCAGGGCAAGAGCCAGCGAAGCCGATGCCCATTCCAGATGAGACGCTTGTGCACCCTCCTCCTCCTCCTCAGAAAAAGCCACGAAGGAAGAGGGTCAATCAGCGAGCAGTGGCAGCGAACCGAGTAGCGGGTATGCCTGAGTTAGACCAGCTGTCAACTGATGAGCCGAGGGCTCTGCTGAGGAGCGGGGGCACCCCAAAAGGAACAGGGGTCATCAGCAGAAATGGGGCAGAGAGTGGGATGCCATGGAAAAGGTGCTGGTAAGGCAAGGGACAGAAACAGTGGCATCAGCACCCATAAGCCTGGGCATGCAGGGGGGCCTTCCACAGGGCCAGCCGGTACCACCGCAGGCGAGCTTGCAGACTCTCGAGTAATTGGGGCATAGTCAACCCATCCTGCCACAAGCGAACTCCCCAACTGGGGGTAACGGGTCCCACAGCAGAAAGCCCTTGGTGGCTGGGTCAGCCAGCCAGCAGCAGGGCTCAGAGGCATGGCCACAGCGATACCCCAAGGGTTGGGGGAGCCTAGCATACGGCCTCCGGCAGGCAACCCGGGCCACTCAGGGGTGGAGCAAAAGCTTGACCGGCTGCTGGAATTATTGGCGGACCAGAATAGGGCTCAGCCAGGAGTGGCCAGGCGGCCCTGACTGCAGCAGGAATCTGGGACGCTGGAGCGGGAGTGGCATCGCCGCCACCACCAATACCAGGGCAGCAAGGGGTAATGAGCTTCCAATTCCTGGCAGAACCCATTGGGTCACACTTGCCGGACAAGGTGAGGCAGCAAGAAAAAATTACTCATCTTAGTAATTATGTTTTTTTCTAATGGAGTCTTGCTGTATTCTGACATTATGCAGTTAGCGCCAGCACTTGAACTGCTCCGGAGAAGAAAGAGTTAACTCTATGCCAGAGCATAAAATGTTGAGCTCGAGCTCAGTTCAAACCTCTGTCTGCTGCACTTTCAAGTGTAACTGTCAGATTCTTACGAGCTAATCCTAACTAACTACACTTGCTAGGTGGAAATTGTAAAATGACTAGCCAAAAAGGCAACCAAATGTTTTGGATCCCCCAAAAGACTCAAGTCGAGAACTCCAAAACAAAAACTAGGTAGTAAACAAACATAACTATAAAAAACAATATAACATAACCCACTCCCCCTCTCTATATAAGGGAGTGCTAAGTGCACCTCTGAGGTGCAACACTGCACCTGCCAGCCCACTTCCCAAATACCAGGTTCTGAGAGGGGGGGGGGGGGTCAGAATACAGCAAGACTCCATTAGAAGAAACACAATTACTAAGGTGAGTAATTTTTTCTTCAAAACAACATGAAGTCTTGCTGTATTCTGACATTATCCAGACTAGCAAGCAGTACCTCCATGGAGGAGGGACACATCTATTTTGGGAATAGGCTCTGCAGTACTGCTGTACCAAACCTAGCATCACTCTTAGCCTGGATATCCAGAGAGTAATGCTTGGCGAATGTATTGATCGTTTTCCAGGTGGCTGCTTTGCATATTTCTAATAGTGGTAGATCTCTGGCAGCAGGTAGAGAAGCAGCTATACCTCCAGTCAAATGAGCCCTCAGGCCTGAGAAGGGTATTTTGCCTAGCTTTTCATAGCAGAATTGTATACAAGAGACAATCCACCTGGCAATAGTTCTCTTAGTAGCAGGTTTACCCTTTCCCACTTCACCATAAGTGAGAAACAACTGAGGACAGTCAAACCTAGGTGCCACAGTGCACTCAATGTAGTAGCTAAGTGCTCTCAACATCCAAGCTGTGTAACCTTCTCTTCCCCTGAAGAAGAACGATCAGTGAAGAAGACAGGAAGAGACATGGACTAGTTCAGATGAAAATCTGAAACCACTTTGCGTAAGAACCTCCTGTTAGTTCTAAGGACCGCCTTATCTCTATGGAATGAGATAAAATCAGGCTCCACTGACACAGCTTGTAATTCACTGATACGCCTGACAGAGGTAATAGCTACCAGGAACACAACTTTCCAACTCAAGTACTTCAGTTCTGCTGAGGCCAAAGGCTCAAAAAGGGGTTGCATGAGCTGAGCAATGCAAATATTAAGATCCTGAGTAGGATCCTTAAAGGGAGGAGTGGTATGGAGCAATCCTTTAAAGAATTCATAGAAAACCGCATGAGATGCCAGTGAGGAAGCCTTCCCCACTGACAGGAATGCAGAAACAGCTGCCAAGTGTACTTTCAAAGTAGCTGGTCTGAGGCCTAAGCCATTAAGATGAACCATATAATCCAGAACTGTAGCCAAATCAGCAGCATCTGGAGATATCTGCTTACTGGAACACCAAATGCTGAATCTTTTCCATTTGGAATTATAAGTTTTTCTGGTGGCAGGTTTTCAAGAGGCTTTGGGAATATCCAGAACCCCTTGAGACAGATGCAGGCTTGCATATTCTAACTCTTCAAGAGTCATGCCTTGAGGCTGAGAGACCGAAGGTTGGGGTACCAAATCCTCCCTTGAGAGGAGGTTAACAGATTGTGATTCCTGAAAAGAGATAAGGGAAGATGGACTGCTAGGGACAGCAACAGAGGATACCAAGGCTATCTGGCCCAGTCTGGAGCAATAAGGATCACTTTGCAAGACTGTGATCTTGTCTTGACCAGAACTTTGAATAATAGAGGAAAGGTGAAAGGCACACAGAAATTTCCCCTCCCAATCCAGAAGTAGAGCATCCAGAGGGACTGAGCCCAAGACTGGGGGCCTGCAACAGAAGAGAGGAAGTTGGTGACTGTCTGGGGCTGCAAAGAGATCCATCTCTGGAGTGCCCCACCTTGAAAAAATTACTTTTAACACTAAGGGATCCAGGGAACGTTCGTGATGGCCCTGAGATACCCTGCTCAGGGCATCTGCTAGCACACTGTCCTTCCCTGGGAGGTGGACTGCTACCAGAGATGTCTGTAGGGAATAAGCCAGGGACCATAATTTCATGGCTTCTGTGCACAAAGCCGTAGACTGAGTGCCTCCCTGCTTGCTGATGTACCACATGGTGGTGTTGGCTGACCTGAACCACCTTGTTCTGTACTGAGTCTGAGAAAACTTGTAGAGCCAGGTACACTGCCCTGAGCTCCAGAAGATTGATATGAAGTAGAGACTCCTGAGGGGACCATACTCCTTATGCTGTGAGGGCTCCCAAGTGAGCTCCCCACCCCAGGAGAGAAGCATCTGTGGTCAGTACCACAGAATGAGTCTGTGTGATGAATGGGACTCCTTGCCTGAGGTTGTCCTGATCCAACCACCATTGGAGAGCCTGGGTCAGAGTCTGAGTCACTGGAATCAGTTTGGTTAGAGGATCTTTTTTCTGAGACCAAAAAGCCCTCAAGTAAACTGGATGTCCCTCATCTGAAATCTGGCCCCTTGAACCACTGCAATGGAAGCTGCCCTGTTGCCCAGGAGTTGAAGAAAATGCCTTGCTGGCGACACACCAGAAGGTGAAAAGAAAAAGCCAGATCTGTAAGGGCCTTTACCATTACCAAGGGAAGAAAAGCCTTTGCTTGGACAGTGTGAAACAATTACTCACCATAGCAATGTTGTTTCTTCTAATGGAGTCTTGCTGTATTCTGACTTAATGCAGTTAGCCCCAGCACTTGCACTGCCCCGGAGAGTAAGGAGTTAAATTCTATGCAGGAGCATAGAACGTTGAGCTTGAGCTCGGTTTTTAAACCTATGTCTGTGGTGCTTCCCAGTGTAACCGTCAGATTCTTACGAGCAACTAACTAGCTGAGTCTAGATAGAATATATATAAGTATGTGTGAAAATTGTTTAGAATAAGCCAAAGGCAACAATTTGGGCCCAGAAGACTCAAGTCCAGAACCCAAGAAGAAAAAGGAAGTGACAACACTAAACTGATCTATAACACAAACAGAATTAATAATTAACCTACCCAAGATGGGGGCGCAAGGTACACCCCTGAGGTGCAACACTGTACCTCCCAACCCACTTCCCAAAAACCAGGTTCTGAGACGGGAGGCGTGGGGGAGGTCAGAATACAACAAGACTCCATTAGAAGAAACAACATTACCATGGTGAGTAATTTTTTCTTCAAACAACATGAAGTCTTGCTGTATTCTGACTTAATGCAGACTACCAAGCAGTTCCCTATGGAGGAGGGAATGCAGAACCTACTTTGGGAACAAGCTCTGCAGTACTGCTGTGCCAAACCTAGCATCACTCCTAGCCTAGATGTCCAGGGAGTAATGCTCGGTGAATGTATGTACTGTTTTCCAGGTGGCTGCTCTGCAGAACTCTAACAAAGGTATATCTCTGGCCGCAGCCAGAGTGGCAGCTGTACCCCTAGTCGAGTGAGCTCTCAGGCCTGAAGGAGGTGTTCTACCCAATTTGTCATAGCAGAATTGTATACAAGAAACAATCCACCTGGCAACAGTTCTTTTCGTGGCAGGCTTACCTTTCCCCACCTCACCATAGGTGAGAAACAACTGAAGACGGTCATTCCTGTGAGCTTTAGGCCCTGTCCACACTACACCAGTAAAAGAGTTCGGTAACGTTACAGAGGGCTTAAACCATTACTGTAATGGTTTGCATTTATACTGGTAACGTTACAGAAGGTGTTTTCAGAACCGTTATAGAAACCTGTTGTGAGGTGGTTTCAACAACGGTCCCTGTAATGGTTGCAATTCTGTAACGTTACCGGTGTGTGTCTAAACGCTCCACCGTGTTGCCTCCAGTCCCCCACCATACCTGCATGCACTGCAGCACTGGTGTATTGCATGCGGGGGCTACCAGGGTGTACCAACGGCAATGTGAGGCACGAGCGTAGGCTGCAATACTGGGCAGTCTCCATAGCAGGGTAACCCAACTTACAGCAGTATGTCCACCCCTAGAGTTACCCATGTGTCCCCACTTGACCTACCCCCCTGTCCTCTCATGCCTCCCTGAGAGCCGCCTCCAGAATTATCCATATACTGTCCGTGATGACGCCTCTCACTGTGTCGGGTGCTGGGAGTACCCCGCCTGCCCATCAGAGCTGTGGCATCAATACTACCTGTGGAATGGTGCCAGTAGTGCACACATACAGCGGTTGAGCTCCTGAGTGCATCGTGCAACAGCACTGCGGTGGCCAATAGATGTGTGGCACTGTGTACAGGGGAGTGGTGGGGGTACACCGATGGCAGTAGTGGAGGGGCTGCCATCAGCCATTCGGCAGCAGTACCTGACCAGCTGTCATGCCCTGGTGCCCTACCCCTGTTGGACATGTTGCCATGTCACACTCTCCCTCCCACTCACAGCAGTACCTCCCTGAATCCACCATACAGCTCCCCCGCACCTTCTCCCTGTCGCCTCTAACCACAGGTGTGTAATGATCATTGCCATACTGTATATTTGCACATTGTAAAACTAATACAGATGCATACTACCCCATATGTCTTGCGGGTGGGTGCCTCTCATCAAAGCTGTCCTCACCAGGTGCACCATGGGATATGCTCTGCTTCGATGGGGTTGGGACCACACATACTATCACACACAATGTGGACAGGCTGTACCGTTTTCAATCCTTTATCAAACTGTTCACTGGCAGTGTGGACACACTGTACCGTTTAAGGTCTGTAATGGTTTGGAACCGTTACAGATTTCAAGTGGTGTAGTGTGGACAGGGCCTTAGTGTGCTCCATGTAATAGTTACGAGCTCTTAACGTCCAAGCTGTGTAGCCTTCTTTCACCTGAAGAGTGGTGGTCAGTGAAAAACACAGAAAGAGACAGACTGGTTCAGATGAAAATCTGACACCACTTTGGGTTAGAACCTCCTATTGGTTCTTAGGACCACTTTATCCCTATGGAAGGATATGAAGTCAGGTTCAATGGACAAGGCCTGTAGTTCACCAATCCTCCTGGCAGAAGTGATGGCTACCAGGAACACAGTTTTCCAAGTAAAGTATTTTAGCTCAGCCGAAGCCATGGGTTCAAAGGGGGGGCTGCATGAGCTGTGCAATGCAGACATTAAGATCCCAAGCAGGGGTCGGTTCTCTAAATGGAGGGTTTGTATGAACCAGACCCTTGAAGAACTTTTTAAACACATGTTGAGAGGACAGGGAAGAGCCCTTCCCTGCTGAAAGGAAAGCAGAAACTGCTGCTAAATGAACCTTTAGAGTTGCAGGCCTAAGGCCTACAGTCTAGACCATTGAGGTGAACCAGATAATCTAAGGCTGTGGAGATGCCTGCAGAATCGGGAACAATGCCTTTCTAAGAACACCAAATGGTAAACCTCTTCCATTTGGAATCATAAGTCTTTCTAGTAGATGGTTTCCTGGGAACCTTCAAGATATCCAGGACTGCCTTAGAAAAATGCAGGTCTGCATATTCTAGTTCTTCAAGAGCCAGGCCTTGAGATTGAGAGACTGGAGATCGGGATACCAGATCCTCCCCTGGGAGGAGGACAGAAAATTGTGTCTCTTGGGAAGGGACAGGGGGCGAGACACTGCCAGAGACAGGAGCAGAGGATACCAAGGCTGCCTGGCCCAGTCTGGAGCCACTAGGATCACTGTGCAAGGTTGAGTTCTGATCTTCCAGTCCAAAATCAGGGCATTCTGGGGAACAGTTCCCAAGAGAGGAGGTCTGCAATAGAACAGGGGAGTTGGTGATTGTCCGGAGCTGCAAAGAGATCTATCTTTTGTGCCCCATCCGGAAAAGATGATCTGCAGGATGAGAGGATTCAGGGACCATTCGTGATGTCCCTGGGATATTCTGCTCAGAGCATCTGCCAATGCATTGTCCTTCCCTGGAAAGCGAACTGCTACTAAGGAAGTCTGAAGAGAATAGGCCAGAGACCACAGTTTCATGGCTTTCGTGCACAAGGCCAAGGACCAAGTGCCTCCTTGTTTGCTGATATACCAAACTGTAATCATGTTGACTGGTTTTTTTTTTTATATTTCTATTTTCTCCTCCTACTGCCCCACAGAGCCGCTCCATTGGGAGTCTCCCATTAAGCCTGCCCCTACCAGTGCCTACCTTGCAACCTTCGGTCCCTCCATCCGGCCTCGGCCAACCCACGGGCGGGGTCTGGGTCGGGCAGCCCACGAATCCTTCAAGTCTCGTCAGGGTCCTGGGGTGGCAGGCAGTCACTGGCACATCGAGACCCGGCTCGGCGCTCCATTTTCCTGGCTCTGAGGGGTGTTTTTCCCTGTTCTGTAAGGGACGTTGCCAGCCCGTGACGTCAAAGCGCAAGCGCCGACATCAGCAACATCCTCCCCTTGATGACGCAGCCCCTAGAGGTGCTTGGTCTGCAGGTCTCCACCCACAACCAATCAAATCCCCCGAGGTGCAGATGCGCGGTCATGCCCCCAGCCTCCGCCAGAGGTTACCGCATGCCCGGGTTGAATTTCCACCCTCCCCCTGGAGAAGGCAAGCCGTCGTCGGACGCTCCTGAACCCGGGTTGCCGGTGTGGTGCGAGCTGTGGCGTCCAGCGCCTCAAACCTCAGTGCCACCGGGCTGGCATGTGTTGTCTATTCTGACTTGGACCACCTTGCCCTTGACTGAATCCGAGAAGCACTGAAGGGCCAGGAACACTGCCCTGAGTTCTAGAAGGTTGATGTGAAGGAGAGACACCTGTGGAGACCAAACCCCTTGGGCTGTCAGAGCCCCCAGGTGGGCTCCCCAACTGAGGAGAGAAGCATCCGTAGTCAGAACTACTGAAGGAGTTTGCAGCAGAAATGGTACTCCTTGTCTGAGGTTGTCCTGATCCAGCTACCACTGGACAGCTTGGACCAAAGTCTGAGTCACTGGAATCAGTTTAGTAAGTGAATCCTTTCTTTGAGACCAGAAGGACCTTAGGTGAAACTGAATGTCCCTCATCTGGAATCTTGCTCCCTGCACCACTGCAGTGGAAGCTGCCATGTGGCCCAGAAGCTGGAGGAACTGTCTTGCTGGGCGACAGACCTGAGGTCGAAAAGATAAAGCAAGATCCACTAGGCCTTCACCCTTGTCAGGGGGAAGGAAAGCTTTTGCTTGTACAGTGTCCAACTCTATTCCTATAAAAGTGAGAAGCTGAACTGGCTCAAGGACAGACTTTGGAAGATTGAGAAGAAAACCCCAGGGAATGGAGTAGGTCCTGGGTAGTTTTCAGAGCTGACTTGACCTGTAGAGATGACTGACCCACAATGAGCCAGTTGTCCAGATATGGGAAGATGGTGATACCCTATCTTCCTAGGTAAGCCACCACTACTGCAAGGCACTTTGTGAACACCCTTGGAGCTGATGTTAGGCCGAATGGCATGGCTCTGAACTGGTAATGGCCTGAAGGCAACTCGAACCTGAGGTATTTTCTGTGGGAGCACCTGATAGGAATATGGAAGTAGGCATTCTTGAGGTCCAGAGATGCTAACCAATCTCCTGGCCTTAGAGAGGGAAGGATTATTCCCACAGTTACCATTTTGAATTTTGGCTTTAAAATGTGTTTGTTCAAATACCGTAGGTCTAGAATGGGTCGCCACTCCCGTTTTCTTTGGGGTAAGGAAGTACCTGGAGTACAGCCCTTTTCCCTTGTGTTGAGTAGGAACCTTCTCTACAGCTCTGAGAGCTAGAAGAGAGGAAACCTCTGCCTCTAGGGCAATGGTTTCTGAGATTGATGCAGGTGGAAAAGAATTGGCCCTCTTTCTTGGAAATTTTTTTGAAGCTGAGGGCCAGTCCCTGGCTTACTACTTCCAGGACCCACTTGTCTGAGGTCACAGATTTCCAGACCTGGAAGTAGTAAGCCAGCCTGCCTCCTACTGGAAATGGGGAGTCGACCTGGGCTGACACATCAGGGTGTCTGCTTGGCAGGGGCCTTAGACCGGGAGGAGGAGGGAGCAGCCCTGCTCATCCCCCTCCTGCCCCTCCCTCTAAAGAACCCTCTCTGTGGGAAGGGAGAGGAGGCCTGGACTTGTTAAAAAGGCCTGTGAAAGGGCCTGCCCCTGCCCCTAGACTGCTGCTTTTGTGGAGTGGCTTGCCTTTTCCTGGCCTGTGCACTCCTGTACGTGGTCCTGTATTCATCCATTTTTTTCATGTAAGCCTCTGTTTGCTTCCCAAACAGAGAGTTACCCACTACAGGAAAATCCACAGCCTTAGTCTAGGTATCCTGTGAAAGGCTAGTACATCTGAGCCAAGCATGTCTTCTGAGAGACACAGATGTAGCCATGACTCTCGATGCCACATCACTGGAGTCCACAGCAGCATGAAATTGCATTTTCGATGCCTCAGTTCCATCAGCAGCCACCTTCTTCAGCTCTTTGGCTAGCTGGGGAGAGGCCTGTTTGGCCAGTTCCTGAACCGTATCCCATCTGGATTTCTGGAACCTGGCTGTGTAGGCCATATAATTAGCCTGCCCGAGTCCCAAAATGGATGCCAAATACTGTTTTTTGGCCATGGCATCCACTTTCCTGGAGTCCTTATCCGGGGTGTATAAAGCCAAAGGAATGTTAGCCCTGCCTAGGCTGCAGCCTGCACTACCCAGTCTGTAGATAGCAGCGAGCGCCTAAAGGCGATTGCGTTTAAAGCTCCAGTCAGAAGTGCCGAACACATTTCGCACACTGACAACTCCTGCGCTACCAGCACAAGCGGTGCCAGGACATATTTTAACTACTTCGCAACCTCTACTTAAGATTCTCAACTCCAAGGGGTGCATGTCGGGGGGGGGGTGAAAGTAGTAAAAATGTAAAAGTTCTGGCCCGGCGCAATAAAAATCGTACCAGCGCCCAAACCCAGTACCTCAGCCACCCCAGTCACTGCCCATTCCCCGACGCCACACCGCAGCTCAACCGACCGCAGTGCCACCCCCTACAGCCTCTCCACACCCCATCCCACGCTCGCTGTGCTCGCTCCCACCCCATCCTGTTGCCCACCCCCTCATCCGGTCGCCGTGAGGGATTACGCAAGGGAAGGTGTCGCCATAACGGACGGCGCCCTTCCTCATGCGCCCACTTCAAGGGTTACCGCACTACCCCAACATGGCTGCTATGATTATAAAGGAACTCCGTAGCTGAGCCTGACAACATATACCTCCTGCCACAGGAGGTACTGAATTAGGAGTTTGTCAAATTTTGTGTGTCTGTTTCCCCAAGGACTTATGAAGAGGGATAGACAGCCTTCTGGACTATGGGATGTCCATCATTTCCACAAAATCAGGCTCTTCTTCCTCCTTTGCAGCTTCAACCAAGGGAAGCTGAAGGGTTTCTGCCACCTTTTTGTAAAACAAAAAGTGTGAAGAGGACTTGGAGAGCATGGGAGGAGAGACCCCCGAGGGCCTGTCTGGGGAGATGTCCAGTTCAATGGGCACATCCAGACCCCCCCTGGTCGTTATCATCATTGGGATAGTCTTCGTCTCCCTCTCACTCCTCATAATAAGCATCTGGATCATAATCCGAAGAAGACAGATCTGACCTAACCGGCGGTACCGGTTCGGACGGAACCGGTCTAAGCGATTGAACAATGCTAATCGCTATGGCTATTTTGTCTGCGGTTGGAGAATACAATACAGGATCCAAACTGGCAGACTTATGTTTCTTTTTTGATGGAACTGGCCCCTCAGGGTTGGCTCTCCTTTTGCCCGAGGAGGAGGAGGTATCGCCTAGGTCAGTAGGCACCTCCTCAGGTTCGGCCGCAACCGAACCTGGCTGGCCATCCGGATCTACGGACTTCTCGGCCTCCCTTTCCATCAGCCTACTCAGTCTTTTTTCTAGAGTGGATTTAGGAAAGTTTTTACAGATTTGGCAGTCTGACTTGAGAAGGTCAAACCCCAGACAAACACAGATGAGGTGGGAGTCGGCCTTGGCAAAGGCCTCCCCACACTCAGTACAGTGTTGAAACCCAGTGGGACTGGTTTTCTTCTTGGGTTTCTCAGATATGGCCAACCTACCAAATTACCCTATAGCAGCTTTCAAGCCAGGTAATAAAATAACCGATCGGTTACAAACCATGTCACGGGTTTTGAAAAAGAACCAAAAATAAGCCCGGTTCTTCTGAAACTGATCAGTACCGGAACACCACTCTAATCCCAGAAACAGTTTTATTTAGAAAACAAAGAAACTACAAGGTTGGTTCCAAACCGGACCGACCGAAAAGAAATAGAGGAAAAAACAATTTCCACACTTTTTTCTCAAATAACACAGTCACTACCTATCTACAACACTACCTGTAACGTAGACAGAGGCTGGAAATCGGAAAAAAAACAACAAATAGAAAGGTTTAAAACCGAACGCTTTACTTTTACCGAACCAAGCAGAGGAAATCTCCGGAGCGACTTCACTGTTAGGCAGAGAAAAGAATCCGACGGTTACACTGGGAAGTACCACAGACGGTTTGAAAACTGAGCTCGAGCTCAACGTTCTATGCTCCTGCATAGAGTTTAACTCCTTACTCTCTGGGGCAGTTCAAGTCCTGGGGCTATCTGCATTAAGTCAGAATACAGCAAGACTTCATGTTGTTTGAACCAACTCTACCCCTATAAAAGGTCAGGAGTTGCACTGGTTCGAGAACTGGCTTTGGAAGATCGAGGAGGAAACCCAGAGAAGTGAGCAATTGTTGGGTCACTTGCAGGTTTGACTTGACTTGGTCTGGAGACTGCCCCACGATGAGCCAGTTGTCCAGGTATGGAAATATGGAAATGTTTTGTCTCCTTAGGAAGGTCACTACTACTGCTAGGCATTTTGTGAACACCCTTGGTGCCGATGTTAGTCCGAAGGGCACTGCTCTGAACTGATAATGGCCTGAAAGCAATTCATAACTGAGGTACTTCCTGTGGGAGCACCGGATGGGAATGTGAAAGTAGGCATCCTTGAGGTCCAGGGAGGCTAACCATCCCTGGCCTTAGAGAGGGAAGAATTACTCCCAGAGTCAATATTCTGAATTTTGGTTTGACTAGGTGCTCGTTTAAGTATCTTAGGTCTAGGATGGGCCGCCACTCCTCTGTCTTTTCCGGGGTAAGGAAGTACCTGGAGTACAGACCTTTGCCCCTGTGTATAGCAGGAACTCTCTCTATGGCTCTGAGAGCCAGCAGAGAGGAAACCTCTGCCTCTAGGGCAATGGTTTTGGAGATGTTTGCAGGTGGTAAAGAACAGACTCTCTGCTTTGGACATTTTTTGAGGCAACAGCCAGTCCCTGGCTTACTACCTCATGGACCCATCTGTCTGAGGTAACAGACTTTCAGGCCTGGAAGTAGTAAGCCAGCCTGCCTCCTACTGGAAAAGGGGACTCGACCTGGGCTGACACATCAGGGTGTCTGCCTGGCAGGAGCCTTAGACTGGGAGGACGATGCAGCCCTGCTCATCCCCCTTCTGCCTCTCCCTCTGAAGAACCCCCTCTGAGGAAAAGGAGAGGAAGCCTATGCCTGGTAGAAAGGCCTGTGAAAAGGCCTGCCCCTAGACTGCTGCTTTTGAGGAGTTGCCTGCCTTTCCTTGGCCTGTGCACTCCTATAGGTGGTCCTGTACTGATCCATTTTTTTCATATAATTCTCTGTCTGCTCCCCAAACAGAGAATTATCCACCACAGGGAAATCCATGACCTTAGCCTGGTTGTCCTGTGAAAGGCTAGTAGAGCTGAGCCAAGCCAGTCTCCGAAGAGAGACAGATGTAGCCATGACTGGTGATGATACATTATTAGAGTCTACAACAGCATGAAATTGGATTTTAGATGCCTCTATCCCATCAGCAGCCACCTCCTCCAGCTCCTTGGCTAGCTGGGGGGAAGCCCGTTTAGCCAGTTCCAGAACAGTATCCCATCTGGACTTCTGGTATCTGGCCATGTAGGCCATGTAGTTAGCCTGCCTGAGTCCCAAGGAGGATGCCAAGTACTGTTTTTAGCCATGGCATCCAACTTCCTAGAGTCTTTATCGGGGGTGTGTGAAGCCAAGGGTATATTAGCCTTATCAGAAGCTGCAGCCTGCATAACCCCAACATGGCCACATTGCTGGTACAAGAACTCCGTACCTGAGCCTGACAGCATGTACTTCTTGTCCATTTGTCTGTACAGAGGAGGGGAAAGAATTTTGTGTTTTAAGAAGTTTTTGTGTCTGCTTCCCCAGGGATTTATGGAGGGGAATAGACAATCTTTTGACTCCGGGATATCCATCATTTCCACAAAGTCAGGCTCCTCTTGTTCCTCAGCAGCTTCAACCAGAGGGAGCGGGAAGGTTTCTGCCACTTTTCTGTAAAACAAAAAGTGGGATGGGACTCGGAAAGCCTAGGAGGGGAAGCACTAGAAGGCCTTCTGGGGAGATGTCCGGTTCTATGGGCTCATCCAGACCTTCTATACCATCATCATTGTCATCGTCTTCATCCCCCTCCTGATCCGGTTCATAATACTCTTCTGGACAATAATCTGGAACCAGAGGAACCGACCAAACCGAGCACCTACCCGAAAGGTGCTGGATTGGTTGGAACCGGACGGAGCGATTCAACAATACTAATCTCCCTGGCAATTTCTTCAGCGGTTGGACAATGTGGTTCTGGATCCGAACCAGCAGATTTCTCCTTTCTCTTTCTTAGCTGGAACCGACCCCTCAGGAGCGTGTCTCCTTTTGCCCGAGGGTGTATCACCCTGGTCAGAGGGCACTCCCTCAGGTTCAGTTGGAACTGAACGAGGCTGGCCATCTGTGTCAGCGGTCTTCTCGGCCTCTTCTTCCCTAAGCCTGCCCAATCTCTTCTGTAGGGTGGCCTTTGGAAAATTTCTACATATTTGGCAGTCTGAATCGAGGTGGTCAAACCCCAGACAGTAAACATAGGTGGTGTGGGGATCAGCCTTAGCAAAGGCCTCCCCACACTCACTGCAGTGTTGAAACCCAGTGGGCCTGGTTTTTCTTTTGGGTTTCTCAGATGTAGCCATCCTAACACTTACCCTTTATACGGCAAAAGCCAGGCAAGACCCCCTTATCGGTTCCTAACCATGTAACGAGTGTTGGGAAAAAACGTCTGAAACACTTTTTTTTTTTTAAGAAACAATAAGGACTGGTACCTCACACTAAACTGCAGGTAAAAATAAAACAAACCCAGACAATCGGTTCCTACCGAACCGATCGAAAAACCTTTTTTACAATTTCCAAACACAGAATAACACTCAGTCCACTACCTAAGCACTTACTGTACCACAGACATGGATCTGACCCAAAGTAAAATAAAAAGAATGCGATATAAAACCGACGTTTTACTGTTACCGAACCGAAAGCGATTGAGAGATCTCCGGAGCGACTGGTCAGATAGTCGGAGTAAAGAATCTGACGGTTACACTTGAAAGTCCAGATCCGGGAGGCAGTATAGCGCAGTGGTCTAAGGCTCTGAGCTGCAAATTTGGTGACATCCAGCAGACCAGACCTAGGTTTGAATCCCACAGCTTCCACTTGCATACTGTGTGACCCTAAGCAAGTCACAACCTCCTTGTGCTCCCAGGTCGCTCCTGTAAAAAAGCTTTCAGCTTAGTGTGCTATACCTGGTTAAACAACTAAATAAATAATAAATAAATAAAAGTGCAGCAGACTGAGGTTTGAACGGAGCTCAAGCTCAACATTCTATGCTCTGGCATAGAGTTAACTCTTTCCTCTCCAGAGCAGTTCAAGTGCTGGGGCTAACTGCATAATGTCAGAATACAGCAAGACTTCATGTTGTTTGAAATAATCAGCGGAGAATACGTTGACATCTTTGCCCTAATGAATTGGCCTACAGAAAAGGTCGACAAGGATGGGGATGACGTGGTCGAGCAGAAGCACAAAGCAGCAGTGCGGCAGATGTGGGAAAACTGGGCAGCAGGTTTCACAATTTATGCAAGGATCCTCATCCAGGGCAGCCAGGGAAAAACTGATGGGCCGTGGGTCTACTTTAATAGGATAATGACCATGCACGCTAGTAAACCAGGTTGGGGGTGGTTAGAATATGACAAGGAGCATCGGAGGAGAAAGCAGATGGACACGGCATGGTTGTGGGTGATCTTGGCCTCCCGCTGCTGTGGATGACTGACTTGGGGGGAGGGGTCCAACATACAGACAGCGGTTTTCTGGTGCGGCGCCCCCACCCCCCCAAAGGAAAGGTTATCAAGGGGATAATGGGGGGAGGGAAAGGGTGTTGTTTCAGCTACAACCAGGGGTCATGCAAGATCGAGTGCTGTAGATACAAGCATGAGTGCATGGCGTGCGGGAAACCACACTCATTGCAACAGTGTGGGAAAGCTACAGAGGCAGGTGCGGGGAAGGCCAACAATTTTCGTCCCTTTCGGAAAGGAGGGACAAAGGCTGCCACTATCGGTCAAGGCCAGAAATATTGAGGGGTGGTTAGTCAACTACCCAGACAGGGCAGCCGCTCGCTCTTTGGCAGCAGGATTCAGGGAGGGGTTTGTATACCTTGTCAAGGCCCAAGGAAGGCATACAAGGCTGACAACCTGAGTTCTGCCAAGGAGCGACCGGAAGTGTGGGGTAACCTAAGGAAGGAGCTGGCCGTGGGTCAGATCAGTGGCTCCTTCACCTTCACCACTTGCCCATGCCTCAGGGTGTCTCCAATTGGCTTAGTCCTTAAAAAGGCACCAGGCGAGTTCCGAATGATAAACCACCTCTTGTACCCAGAAGGGGATTCAGTCATCGCCTACATTGACCCAGTCGACACCGTGGTGTATTACACGTTGTTTGACAGGGCAGTGGAGGTGGTGCGACAGGCAGGCTGTGGGGCTCTGCTGGAGAAGGCTGATAATAGAATCAGCATTCCACCTGTTGCCAGTGTACACAGCAGATAGGGAGCTACTGGGCATGAAATGTGACGGGTACTACTACACTGATAACTGCATGCCCATGGGGTGTGCGGTGGCATGTGCCATTTTTTAGCAATTTAGCACATTCCTGCACTGGGCCACTGCTCAGAAAGCTGAAGTCAACCACATGGTACACTATTTGGGCAACTTTGTTTGTGGGGAAGGCCGGCTCGGGGCAATGCACACATATCATGGCAGCATTCCACGAGGTGTGCGCCGAGCTGGGTGTACCACTGGCCCAGGACAAGACAGAGGGGCCATGCAGAAGGCTTTCCTTCCTTGGGATCGAAATCGACACGAGCGAGCAAGTGTTCCGGCTCCCCCAAGACAAGCTGGTGACCTTGCGCACCCAGCTGGACTCTAATGAGGGCACATAAAGTCATGTTGCGGGAGCTCCAGCAACTGGTGGGCCACCTCAACTTCGCTTGCCGGATAATGCCCATGGGCAGGACATTCATGAGGCGCCTGGTGGGTGTTGGGGCGGGCTGTACAAAACTGCACCACAGAATCCGCGTCACAGAGGCAATCCGGGAGGACCTAGGCATTTGGCAGACATTTCTGCAATGCTTCAACAGGGTATCGATGTGGCTGGTTCCAGTGTCCAGTGAGGAATATGAACTCTCCACATATGCCTCTGGGGGCCTGGGCTTTGGAGCTTACTTGCAAGGTAAGTGGTGTGCAGGGCAGTGGCCTCCAGAGTGGATAAGACAAAGCATTACGAGGCAGATAATAGTGATGGAATTCTGCCCCATTGTCATGGCACTGGTGATCGGGGTTGGGGGGGAATGTGCTGAGGGACAAGCACATCACATTCAGGTCTGACTACACTGGAGTGGTGTATGCAATAATCAAACAATTAGGGGGCAAGGGTCTAATGGGCAACCTCATGCGGGTGTTCGTCCTGAAGTGTTTGTTGCTGAATATCAACTTTAAGGCAGTGCACGTACCAGGCATTGAAAATGGCATCGCTGACGCTCTTTCTCGTTTACAGTGGCGGAGGTCCTGAGAATTGGCACCAGCAGCAGATCTACAGCCCAGGGAAATCCCACCATTCCAATGGGAATTGATAACCCAGAGGCCTGGGAGTTGATTGAGAATGCACTGACACCTAAGACGTGAATAGCGTACGGGGGGGAGGAGGGTCCAACTGTTTTCTGGAAGTGCAATACGCATGAGGGTGGGCAGGGACATGGCTGATCCCAGGGGCACAGCTGTGCGAATACGTATTGATCAAAAAATGTGCAGGGGCCACCCGGGCAACAGTCGAGCAGCACATGGCTGGCATTGCCTGGTTTCAGAAAGCCAGAGGCTTCCCCAATTCCACGAGGGCATTTGCCCTCCAGAAGATGCTGAGAGGTTGGGCACGGGCAGCTCCAAGGGGCGCGGATAACAGATGCCCCATCAGCCCCACCATATTCAAGCAGATCTGGGACGAGTTGCCTAAGGTATGCTCATCCCCAGAGGAGACAAGGCTCTTCTGGACAGCGTACTTGGTAGCATTTTGTGGGGCATTCCGGGTGTCTGAGCTCGTGCAGCCCAGCAAGGCCACTGGGAGACTATTAGCACTGGCAGAGGCCGATGTGGAGGTCAACGTCTGGAGTCTTTGTCCATATATGGAAGAGCAAGATGGACCAGCTTGCCCACATGTGGCGGTGCTGACTAGTGGCACCCCATGGGCTCCAGTGGGATGTGGGAGCATGGATGCAGGATTATGTAATGCAGCACCCAGCAATTGGGGGGGGGGGCCTTCCTCCATCATGGGGAAGGTGGCCCCCTAACAGCGTACCAGTTTAGGCACATGTTGCAGAAGACCCTACGAATGCTGGGCATCTCTGCAGAACACTACAACATGCACTCCTTTAGGAATGGCGCAGCATCGCACGCCAAGGCAGAGGGCTCATCAGATAGGAAAATACAGACTTTGAGTACATGGAAGTCACAGGCTTTTGAAACATATATAAGACCACACATGTTATAACTCTCTCTTGCTTTGTTTGGACAGATGTTGCAGCCTGATCACAGCAGATCTGGATTTGTGGCCACTCATACATCCACTGGGCGGCCCTCAGGGCGAGGCAGTTTCCAGGAGGAGAAAACCTGTTCCTGGCACCCGAGGGGGCAGAGGTCCATTGGTTCAGATGGTGTGGGATGCGCTGGAATGAGTTACTGTTACTGGTAACAGTGCAAGCAAAAGTGCAAAAGAGGTCGTAGCCTAATGTTTTAGTAATTCATTTGTTGGGAAAGGATATAGGGGTTATACCTGCGAGAGAGCTTAAAGAGAGGGTCAGGCAGGACCTGGCAAGAGTGAAGCAATGGTGGCCTCAGGTGCATATAATTTGGTCGGATATAGTGCAGCAGCAGCAGTGGCAGCATGCCCGGAACACTAGGGCAACAGAGAAGGTGCACCAGCTGCAGAACGTGGTCATGCATCAGATTATGGACTCAGTGGGGGGGGTCCATAGCAAAGCACCTGGAAGTGTCGGTAAAAAAGCCAGATCTGTATAGAGGGGATGGTGTACATTTATCGGAGGAAGGAACAGACCTGTTTCTGGATGACATACAATGAGCGGTGGCGAGAGTATTAGTGTGAGGTGCTTGTGGGGGGCGAGTTGGTGAGAACTCGCCTTGTGGCAGCTTGGTAGTCTTAGAATGCTGTTGGAAGGGGTAACAGGGCATCACGTGTCTTGACCAGCCAGATCTCCCCGAGGCTGACAGGAGGGTGGGTCTGATGGATGGAGTCCGGATGGCACCCTCTTTGGGCAGCGTCCCACGGCATGGCGGATCTTCTGACTGTGGAGAAGCTAGCCGTAGCTGGTCATATAGCCATCCCTCATGCCCAGGAGTTTGTTGCCCTTGTGGGGTGGTCCTGGTTGATGGTAAGGCGGCCCTCCCCTGGGAGGGAGGGTCGACCATCAATGATCTAGTTGCTCCATGGTGAGCTAGATTCCTTCCAAGGCTACCTAGCTGCGCACATCACGTAGAAGCGAATGTATATACGGACAATTGGTTTATTAATAAATATATGGCTGTGGCCATTTCTCCAAAGCTCGTTCTTGTGTCAGTTTGTTCAGCTGAAAAGGGTATACGCCCTCAAATGACAATGGAGGAGCCTGCAAGGTATCGCAGCAGGCGGGGCTTTGTCTGGGGGCATGGCCTGGGACACCTGGACAAACAACAGGGACCCAGGTAGGATCATCCAGAAAGGGCTGAGGAGGTAGGGAGCGTGCGGCCAGGGACAGGGAGAGCTAAGCCCTTAAGAGGTGCTGCTGCCAGGAGGAATTCCTCCTTGTCTCCAGGTCGCATCCACCCAAACTTCACCCTCATAAAATCAGGGGAGCGTTGAGGGAGTACAGGAACTTGCAGTCCCACTAGGGGGATCGCTTTAGGGGCCGAGAAGAATTTCCATTTTCCCCCACTAGGTTTTCTGGGTTTTGCCTTCTTCAGCAAGGTGGGATTAATTCCAGTTAGAATAGGTAGGTAGCACAGTCATGAACCTTTTGTAAGTGGCGGCTTGGTAGTCTTGGAATGTTGTGGGAGGGGGTAACAGGGGATCACGTGTCTTGACCAGCCAGATCTCCCTGAGGCTGACAGGAGGGTGGGCCTGATAGATGGAGTCCGGGTGGCACCCTCTTCGGGCAGTGTCCTGCGGCATGGTGGATCCATGACGGGGGAGGAGCTAGCCACAGCCGGTCATATAGCCATCCCTCATGCCCCAGAGGTTGTTGCCCTCGCGGAGTCCTGGTTGATGGTAAGGCGACCCCCTCCCCTGGGAGAGAGGGTCGACCCTCAACAACATAGTTGCTCCATGGTGAGCTAGATTCCTTCCAAGGCTACCTAGTTGTGCACATCACGCTGAAGCGAATGTATATACGGGAAACTGGTTTATTAATAAACACATGGCTGTGGCCATTTCTCCAAAGCTTGTCGTTGTGCCAGTTTTTTCAGGTGAATAAGGTATATGCCCCCAAAAGACAAAGAACAGTAATTATTTTAACAAAATAAACATTTTTCTTACTAGATCTTGATTAGGCACCCTGGTTACCTGTTTTATTTTTTTTCTTGCACCAAAGCAAGTAGTTTAAACAGGCTTCATTATTTAACATCTATAAACTGGCAAAATATGTTTTAGGATTTATTCAGTACAGACTAACTGTAAATAATTGAATAAAATCTAGTTGGCACTGCATGACTTCGATGTCTTGATTTTTAGAAGAAATACTACACAGGGTTTTAAATAACTGATTAGCAGTTTTTTTCTTGGGACAATGCTAACTGTACAGAAAGTATTTATATAGGTTTTCTAGAAGTGTTATGTTTGTTAAACACAGTGAGGCAAGTGCTATGCATTTTCACAATTTTTTAGCACTTTTATGAGCAAAACGCTAATCAATTTTTGGAGTTAAATAAATCCCTGCTACATAATAATTGATTTGCAATGCATTTAAAAAACACACACCTTTCTCCCTCCACTCTCCAAAGCGCTAGAAAAAGTTGTGGTGGATCAACTAACTGACTACCTTAAAACCCATGACCTACTCTGCAAAGAACAGCATGGGTTCTGTGCTGGGAACAGTACCACCACGGCTCTGCTAGAATTCTCAAACTACATACATACTGCTCTTGATAGAGGACACATCGTAGAGTCCATGTTCATAGACCTATCCAAGGCCTTTGACACGGTCAGTCGCCCCCTCCTACTAAACTCCCTCCTAATAATGGGGTTCTCACAAGGGCCCTTGGACTGATTTACTAGTTGCCTGTCTTCTAGGTCCCAGTGTGTGCAGATAAATAACAGTCTCCCACTCGCGTCCCATCCACTCGGGAGTCCCGCAGGGATCCATTTTAAGGCCCCTGCTTTTTAGCATATTCTTGAATGCAATTCCCGCTGCCTGCCCGGAAAAGGTCCTCCTCTACATGGACGACGTTGTCATCTGTGCCTCCCACACCAACCCAACAGACCTTCAGGCCTCACTCCAGAATGCGTTCAGCCAAGCTGAACTCTGGTTTGCCAAGCACAGACTAGTCATGAGCCTGAAAAAAAACCCAAGACCCTACTTTTCGCACATCACCAAAGCAAATTAAAAAATGCCCAACTGCATATTCAAGCACAGTCACTCTACACCCTGGAGCAGGTCTCATCCTATAAATATCTAGGGGTTATCTTTGACTCTGTCCTCTCCTTCCACGCACACATCAACACCCTCACATCTGCTACCAATGCACGCATTGGTCTCCTTTATCACCATAAGGGCTGCCTTATGCCAGCAGCCCTGAGACTAGCCACAGCCTCCTTAGTAATGTCTCTGATAAACTATGGGTTGCTGGTCTATGCTGCTGCAGATGCAACAGCTATCGGTAAAATAAAAGTGGTCATTAACAAAGCCTGCAGGCTCTTAACTGCTGTAGACCGCAAGACACACACATGCACGCTCTATTCCATTGCCCAGATCCTGAACTTTCTGACAAGAGGGTCCACTACCAGTCCTGCCACTTGACCAAAAAATCCCTCCTTGGCTTGACCCCCCCCAGGCCTATCTGCCTCCCTAATCTCCTCTTCCCCCACAGTGTACACACGCAGCTCGACCAAAGCTGCACTGGCCATTCCCAGAGTCAGAACCACACTCGCCCAGAGGTCTTTTCTGGTAAGGGCTCCCTCCTACTTCAACGCCCTACCACCATTGGTCTCTAACCATCAAAAACTTGGTCCCTTTAAAAAGGCACTCAAGATCCACCTCCTTGCCACCTGCACCAGCACCTGCACACTCCAGGTCCACCACTAGTGCCTTCACCAGCCGCTCAGAATGGCCACACAACCTCTTTCACAGTCAATGGCCTGCAATTCTTATTCAGGCACTCGGACAAAGTCTCCCAACAGACTGCTCTAGAATTTGCACTACCTGCCTCCCCTAACTTACCCAGTTTACGCAGCTCCAGCCAAGCATAGTAGGCATGTGCACTGTCCCCCCGATTCACTCTCTGGCCACTAACTGGCCTCTTACTGTTAGATTTATCCTATGCACCGTCAACAGCCACCACAATGTATTAGACATCCTTGTAAACTGGCCAGGACATCCTTGTAAAATGGTCATGCTGTAACCAGAAGTAAAAGTGCCCTGGCACTGTACCCTGTATTGCCCATAGCCTACAGCCTCAACTCTGTATTAGACATCTCAGTATACTGTTTCATGATGCAACCTTGTCATCAAGCTGCCCTGGCATTGTATATTTAAGCAATAAGGCATGACAGGGTGTGTGTTATTGTGTAATAATGTCACTCCTGGGGTGGGTCGAAGCATGAGGCGAAGCAGAGTGCTTCCCACCACCCAGGAGTGTGATATACACAATAACACACATCCCTGGAGTGCCTTATATGCTATTATATACAAATCTGGTAGAAAAAGAGAAACAAGTATGTTTTTATGTATTTTTATTCGATTTTCTGTGGGTAAGTATACATTTCAAAAAAAAAACCCCTATTTTTTTGCACCACTGGGTGGCGCTGTTGCTTGAATGATGCTCTGCGCACAGTCCTGAAGTGCTTCTCATTGAGGTGATGTTATGTGATGTGAGGGAGGCTGAAAAGCAGTTTGGCATCACGGCTTTCTTTCATTACTTTTTTTTTGTTTTATTTTACCATGGGTGACATTGGGGCTCTTTTGAACGTGGTCGCTGTCTGTAGAGAAAGGAAAAGTGGCTGATATGCAAGTGGAGCACGGTAAGAAAAGTAACAGCAGCCGATGTAAATGGAGGATGGTGGTTTAAATAGGTCATACGCACAGTGATTCTCACCGTTTCCGTTGTTTTGCAGTTGGGATGAAGAGTGAGGGCACAGCCGGAATGTGTGAAGCTGTGACAGCCTCACTCGTAAAACAATGTTGTGGCAGGTAGAGAACTGAGAGGCTGATTAAGGGTTAGAACAGAAACAAAAGGTATTTTTTTGCTAACGTTTTCTCCACAAAATGAGCAGCTTCAGTGACACAAGTGATCGTAGGTTACGGGCAGTGCGGTTTAGTCAAGCCACTCGGTTCGGGGACAAAATGCTGGCAAGAAATCTATTCATTTTATGAAGAGAATTCTGGGACTCAATTGTGGTACTCGGTGTGAGTGCCAGACACAGAAATGAAATGGGGGGGTGGGCGCTAGAGCTGTCACGGGCTTTCCTGAGGGTTCAGAGCACCGGTAACTTTAGGAGTGGTAGCATGATTTCTGTTATACGGTCATATGTGTGTGCCTGGACTTAATACAGTGATGTTACAGCTTAATAACATCACTGTCCCAGGTTCACAATGACCAATCAGAGAACAGAATTTTTTCTTGCCATTGTATAATGTATATTGTATCGTACTGTTTATTGTATTTACCTATGTCTGTATTGTGTATTCACATGGAGCCTTTGGAAATGAGTCTCTGACTCAAAGGTTGTAATTCCAAGATTTTAAATAGATAAATGTACTGCCACTTGTAAATGATTTGAATATTTATTTAACAATTCATGTGATCAATACAAGCTGCAGCAAACAATAAAAGATTTATTAGTGGTAGTGGAAGTGTACAGTGACCACTGCAATTTTCCCGCAAATTCTGGAAAAAAGTCCAGGCATTTCTGGGTAATATTTTCTGCGATTTTCCAGTGGCCCTGCTGATTGGAGCGTCAGTTGCCTACAGTTAATGGACAACTTTTAAAAGCTCTGATTAGCTGTTCTCCTGTCCTGCTGTCCTCCAGAGGCCAAGTACAATCTGATGTCAGCAGTGTGGGATTCTGAGATGCCTGCTGGAAAACGTGAGGTGGGAGTCAGCAGGATCAACCAGATACAATCTTTTGTACCACAATAGATGGCAATTTTTATTTTTATTTTTGAAGTGCAAATCCGGAAAAGTCCCACACTTGGGTGCGGGGGTCTTTCCACTGACTGTTCGATAGAGCCTTGGTGATAAAGTACAGTTATGTAAGAACTTACCATAACAGTAGATCTTCAAGAGGAGCTCTTGCAGCAGGCTATAACCATTAGGACTAATGCTGCAGGCATTAGGACACAGCGGAAAAATTCTCAGCCAGCAGTACCTAGCAGGGCCCCCCCCCCGCCGACGGCTCCACCCCGACGTCCGCCATGGTACAAAAGGGGGCGGACCCAGCTCCACCCCAGTTCCCCTGCCAAGACCCACGAACGGGCCCTGATGAGAGAAAGGAGCAAAACCTGCAGATGAAGTTCTGTACACCTCTTTCAGGGGATGGAGGGCAGGAAAGCAGCGCCTGCTGCAAGAGCTCCTCTCGTAGATCTACTGTTACGGTAAGTTCTTACCTAACTGTACTATCTTACTTCGAGTGGGAGCTCTTGCAGCAGGCTATAACCATTAGGACTGAATCCCAAGCAGCCCCACGCCAAGGAGGTGCCTGACACTGGGAGGTGGAAGATGGGATGATGCTGGAAAACAGCAAGCCATGAAAGAAGTCCCTGAAGGACTGCCAGGCCGAAGCCGGCATGGTGTCTGGATGCAATGTCCAGGCTATAGTGCTTCACGAAAGTATGCACCCAATTCCAGGTGGCAGCCGCGCATATGTCTCTAATAGAAACATTCTTCAATGTGGCAAATGAAGCAGAGACTCCCCTGGTGGAGTGACCCTTAACCGGGCCCAGAAGGGGTTTATTGTGCTTTTCATAGCAAAACACAATGCAGTGGACGAGCCACCTTGAAATAGTCTGTTTAGCCACCAGGTTGCTCAAGTGTTGTGGCGCAAAGGCCACAAACAGTTGCTCCAATTTACAGTGTGCAGCTGTGTGCTCAAGGTAGTACCTCAGCACCCTTTGAACATCCAGGGTGTGAAGGAGAGCCTCTCCCCTACTGAAGGGAAAAGAAAAGTAAAAGGTCAACCAACTGGTTGAGGGTCAATTCCGAGACCACTTTAGGAAGGAACTTAGGATTCGTTCTGAGGGAAACCCTTTCCCTATCAAAAATTAAATATGGTTCTTTACACATCAGAGCCTGGAGCTCTAAACTCTTCGAGCTGAAGTAACAGCAACTAAAAACAAACTTTCCAGGAAAGGTAACGCAGCTCACAGTCAGCCGCTGGTTCGGGGTGTGGGGGTGAACTTCTCCAACACAAACAGGAGGTCCCAGGGTGGATAGAATCCCTAATGGGAAGTCTCATGTATAGAATTCCTCAAAAAGATGTGCGGGCCACATCCAGTTGGGCTATGGTTCTGTCCCCAAAAAGGGTATGATATGCAGAAATGGCCCATATGTGCACCTTTATGGAGGAGTAGCTCAAGCCTTGTTGATATAATGAGAGGAGATACTGCAATGCTGAGTTCACCGGACAGGTGAGGAAGGGTCCAGGCAGTGAGACAACGCCCATGAGCAAAAACACTTCCACTTCATAGCATAAGTGGAGCACATAGAGGGCTTCATCGCCGAGACGAGGACGTCCGCCACCTCCTGGTAGACCCCGTACCTGGACTTTGCTACATCTGTAGGAGCCATGCATGAAGGTGCAAAGACCTGAGATCGTGATGGACCAGAGCCCTGATCCTGGGACAGCAACTGCGAGCATATTGGTAACTGAATTGAAGCTTCTGAAGACAACCACTGAAGTAGTGGGAACCAAATCTGCCGAGGCCACAATGGGGCGATTAGAATCGTCCAAGCCCCTTCAGCTTGTATCTTCAATAGCACTCTCTGAATGAGAGGGAAGGCGTAAAGAAACCTCCCTGCCCAACAAAGGGACAACGCGTCTGGCCAAAAAACACCAGGCACAGGCTCTCGTGAGCAGAAAATTGACAGTTTGGCATTGGGTGGGGACGCAAAGAGGTCCAGATTTGGTCGACCCCATGTGTCAAAGAGCTGGTCCGTTACTGACTGCAGTAGCTCCCACTTATGTGCCTTGGACTGAGACCTGCTTAGGCTGTCAGCCAAGTCATTTAGGATGCCTGGAACGTGCACTGCGGACAGAGAGATGTGACACTCCAGTGCCCAGTACCAGACTCTCATTGCCTCCATGCACAGGGGGTAGGAGTGGGTGCCCCCTTGCTTGTTGATGTAGAAGATGACCGCCATGTTGTCCGTCTGAACAAGGAGAGAACCTGGGACAAGGTCCTCTTCAAAAGCATGCAGCGCATTGAGGACCACTCACATTTCCAGAACACTGATGTGAAGATAGTGCTCCATAGGGGTCCAGACTCCCTGTGTTTGGCGGGCCCCTAGGTGTGCCCCCCAACCCAAATCTGATGCATCCATCGTGAAGAGTCTGATTTGGAGGCTCCTGATGGAAAGGGACCCTTTTCTCTAAACTTAGAGGGTCCAGCCACCAAAGTAGGGTCCTCTTGACCGGCTCTGTGACCCTGACCATGTGGTCTAGGTCGTCTCAGCTTTGATCCCACTGCACCCTGAGCATCCATTGTGGGATTCTCATATGGAGGCGAGCCAGAGGAGTGACAGGATTGGCCGCTGCCATGTGCCCCAGAAGCCTGAGGAAGGTCCTGGCCTGGACCTGAGGGGTTACAAGGACCAATCCAGCAATCCCCCGCAAGCAATCGCCCTTCTCTGGGGAGAGAAAAGCCATGCCCTGGACCGAATCCAGGACCGCCTCTATAAACACTAGTCTTTGGCTCGGCTCTGGGGAAGACTTTGGAAGGTTCAGGGTGATCCCCACCTCTCGGAATAGGGTATAGGTGTCTCCAAGAGCCTGAAGGAGGCGCGTCCTTGACAGGGCCGCAAGCAGTCAAACACCGTGGTAAGGGAAGACATAATGTACTTGTCGCATTACAGCCGCAACCACCACTGACAAGCACTTATGAAGACTCGAGGAGGGAGGAGAGGGCCGAACGGAGCACCCGAAACTGATAATGTGCCCCCTGGAAGTGGAACCTCAGGTTCTTCCTGTGGGGGGGAAAGACCCCATATGTGCATGTACGCATCTTGCATGTCCAGAAAGCAGAGCCAGTCTCCCTGATGCAGCAGAGGAATAAGCCCTGGAAAAGTCACCATCCGGAACCTTCGGTATTCGATATAGTTGTTTAAAAAGCTGAGGTCCAGAATGGGACGAAGATCCTGCATCTTCTTTCGGACAAGAAATAAATGGGAGTAATATCCCTTTCCCCGCTGCTGCAGAGGGACTGGCTCTATCGCCCTTTTCCGCAAGAGGGCCTGACTCTCTCCTTCTAGGAGAGGAATGAGAGGAGGAGGATATCTTGAGGACCTTGGTGGAGTATCTGGGAGGATCTCTGAACTCCAGCATGTGTCTCCTCCTTATAATATATCTAGGACCCACTGGTCTGCAGTTATTGAGCTCCAACCCTTCAAATGAAGGGAGAAGCGACCCCCTAACGCCTCCCCTGGTACCTCCTCCAGAGGAGGGGGGGTCAGAAGGGAGTCATTGGGCAGAGCCGGGAGTGGGCAGAGAGGCTTGGGAGGACCTGGGGTCATGAAAAGGAGCACCTCCAGGTTACTGGTTGCCGACACTCCTTTTAAAGCCACCCCTCTGGCCCCGTTGGTTGCCGCGGGCTTGGGTACCTGAGGGCTTCCAAAATGGCCACCTTTTCACACTCTTCTGGTCCCCTCTGTACATTTGATGGATGGACCAGATGGATCCCCGGAGATGAAAGATAAGTGATGGTCTCCTGCCCAAATAAGAAGGAACCCTGGAACTGGAGGTCCCAGATTCCGGACTGCAGATCTTGGTGAAGGCCGGAGACTCTCAACCAAGCATGACGCCAGAGGCAGACACCTGCCGCTGCTGCCCTGGCTGCCATATCTGCAGTATCATACGAGGCACAGAGAACATGCGTGCTTACATCCAAGCCCAACTTGAGGACGTCCAGAAGCTCCGTCTTCTGTGCGGAGTCTGTCAGGCATTAACAAGCTCCTGTCCCCTCTCCCAGAGTGCATTCTGGTATTGAACCATATGCTTGAGGAAATTAAGGGACCTAATGGAGCAGGTGGAGGCAGAATAAACTTTCTTGCCCACCTGGTCCAAATAGCGAAACTCTGGGTCAGAAGGCTGGGAGCCAAGGTGTTTTGGCTATATGGACTTATCGTGGGCAGCCATGACCACAGAAGAGCCCGTCTGAGGGTGCCCTGCCAGGAAAGGCTCATCCCTCGGGGCTCTATACAGCCTGTTTGACTTTTTAGGAACTGCCGGGATTGAAGCTGGACGCTTCCAAGTAATTCTAGTAAGGTCTTGGAAGGCGTCTACTAAAGGAGGTACCACCATAGGTTTGGGCTCCTTTTGCATCAGGTATCTGGCTAGTCAACGATGTACCGGATCCAGGTCCTCCGTATCCCATTCATTGGAGGCCTGGATGTGCCTCATGATGTCCATAAAGGTTTGATTCATCAGGAGGCGAGCGGGGTTGGTCCTTTTCTCCTGGGCAACCCCCGATCCCCGAGAGGGAAGAGGAAGAAGACAACTGACTACTCTGTGTAGAGTAGCCAGATCTGTCCCTAGGACTTGCCTCGCTCGGACGTCAGTGGCTATCGGACCGACATCGGCCACGAGATTGACAACAGAGCAATGACGGGTGTCAGTCAGGGGACCGACGTCGGGAGTGGGCTTGCCCAACGGAGCTGGAATGGCTCCTGGAATGTGACCTGGACCGGTGGCGGCTACCTGACCTATAGGAACGCCAGCAGCGGTCTGGAGACCACGATCGGGAATGGACCCTACAGGATGAGCGAGGCAGTGTCCTATCGGAGGTCGTCTTAGGCGAAGGTGTGGGAACACCCTCCAGTCGTGGTTTTTCCCCCCGATGAATCTGGAACCGGTGACGGGGACGGCATTGGGGGAGTCCGTTTCTGTACTTGACCCCACCAAAATGAAAACAAAAAAGCTCCTGGAGCTCCTCCCTGGAAAATATCGAAGCCGCTGTCCCAGGAAAGGGGACTAAGGGATCCGAAGGATCCAGCAACCCTGAGTGGGAACCTCCTGGAGAGCCCTGTGGGGAGGAAGACTTAAGAGACACAGACGCTGCTCCTTCTGCGGTAGTGTCCGTCACCGATGCCCCTTCTGCCGGCATTGGTACCAGGGACCAACTGTTTCTCCCGCGGTGGCGGAGTGTCTTCTCACTCCAGTGGCTTACCCTTGACGGGAGAAGCCTGGACCTTAGCGGGCAGGGCTGAAGCTTGTGCCACGGAGGTCTTGGGGGTGACCCTAAGCGGCGTCACCTTAGGTTTAGCAGGTTTCTTCCCGATGTACCTGCTTTGGCCCGAGTCTTCTTAGCTGGAACGGAATCCTTACGGGGATGACGATCTCCAGAGCCCAAGGAAGAGCGGGGCTTTTTGGGGGAGGACTGAGAATGTGACCGGGACCTAGACCGGTGGCGGGACCAACTACGGTCCTTGTCCCGGGAGCGCTTGCTGGATTTGTCCTTGTGTTTGGCCTTCTCCCCAGAGGTGTGCAGGATGTCCATCTTTTGTTCCAAAAGGTAAGCTGTAAGAGCCTTCAGGCAACGGATTCTAGTCCTGCTGATGAAGCCCTGGCAGGTGGAACAGGCCGCAGTGTCATGGTCCGGACCCCGGCAAAACACACACTTGGTGTGGCCGACCTTCGATGGGATCTGGCAGCCGCATCTATACTTGTTTCTGTGAAGCCTGGAGGAGGATACCGAAGACAGGGACGACATACGTCGGCTGGAGTCGGTGAAAAAACAAAAGTTAGGTTTTCGATAAAGCGAAGAAAAAGTTTTGCTGGCAACTGGCAAGCCAAGATATTCCCCAACGTGAGCGGGTCGCAGAGGGAAAAGATCTGGGGTGGAGCTGGGTCCGCCCCCTTTTGTACCATGGCCGATGCTGGGGTGGAGCTGATATCAGGGGGGTGGTCCCTGCTAGGTACTGCTGGCTGAGAATTTTTCCGTTGGGTCCTAATGCCTGTGGCATTAGTCCTAATGGTTATAGCCTGCTGCAAGAGCTCCCACTCGAGGTAAGATCTACTGTTTCTGGCAGGGTGTTACAAATCTCTACTGCACTCTGGATAAAGAAATGCTTCCTCAGATTCCCAGCACCACCACCACCACCACTGTCCTATAATAACCTGTCTGCAGTGCCCTCTTGTTTATCTCTCACCTGTGTCTCTGAAGAGTGTTATCCTTCACAGGACACATTAAACGAAGGTCCCATCTACCTGCTCCGGTGGTTGTTCAGGTGGATGTTAAAGGAAAACTCCTGACATCCTTGGCTCCCACATCCAGGGCTCCCACATCCAAAAAGATAACCTTCTGGTTTAGCTTTTAACAGAAAGAGAGGAACTTTCTAATGCCGCAACTTGCTGTATTTTAATTTTAAACCATACGAAATTCAGAAGTACAGAGGGCGCTCTATTTGCTGAAAAGGTGCGTCAACACATCACTCGCTTCAATCAAAAGTATTGAAGTGAGTGGGCGTCGCCACACCTTTTCAGCAAATGGAAGTCCCCTCCTCTGTATTCGGATTTCGTACTTTTTAAAATTAAAATACAGTAAGTTGCGGCGCGAGAAAATGCTGCTCTTGCTGCTAATAGCTAAACCGGAGGGTTAGCTTTTTGGGTGCAGGAGCCCAGGATTTCTGGAGTTTTCCTTTAAAGATCCCATGGCTCCTCTCAAAAACTGTAGGGGAATTTCTCCAGTGTCCTGGCCAAACTGCCCCCGTTTGCCAAAACTAATACTACAACAGCTTAATCAATTTCAATTTCAGCTGGTTTGCATGATTCGTCCCCCCCTCCCCCAACACACACCCCCACACAAAAACACCAGGGCTAAGACTTAAAACAGGCAGTACAGTTTATTCCTCCTTTCCCAGTCAACAAAAACAAAATAAATGTATTATCTGCACACTCAGATTAGGTGCCCCCAGGCAGCTACCAACTTTCAATAAATAAATTCTATGGTTCTCTAGACTCAATAGTTTCAGCATTTCCAGCCTCTCCTTATAGTGCTTCTCACTTAAATCCCATTCAGGTTCTGTACCCATGCCCTGCACGCTCTCCATTCTACTTGATGTTCTTTTCATAGAAGACAGTTGCTTTGAACAGGTGGTGAACCTATTAAACAGCCAACTAGTGCAGAGATGGTGGATCTGAAGACAGCACAGTCCTTCAGGGTAGACATGGACAAACGTCTGGTTACCAAGAGAATCATACGATACCCTGGGTAGTAGGGTGGGTAGGGAATCCCAAGTCTGCACAGCACACTGCATGGTTCTTGTTTGTTAAGTGGGGGCGGGGGATGGGATCTTAATGTACCTACACAGTCTCTTCTGACCTCAGGTTACTACATTGCTATGTATGTTACTACTGTATATACTGACAACACTACCTCAGGTTTCACTGGACAAACATGCTACAGTGCACACAGACAATGAAGCCGACATTTTCGGTTTATAAATTGCTGTATTTATTAACTGCTTGACCAAATGTAGGGGTGGGTCCCAAATCCCATCAGGGGAGCTTCCAAGTGCACTATTATTCAAAATAAACATAATACATACCTTGATTTAAACACCAAACAGCGTCAGAGGATAGCATTTTTCCCCTCGGCTGTGCAATACCCTTAAGAATGCAATGTCCTCAGAAAGAGTTATCTGTCTAAACACTCACTCAGGGTAAAACACAAACAAATTCAGGTGACCTCCACCTTCTGTTACAGCCAGCATCAAAATAAACAGATACCCACGCCACAGAACTAATGTTGTGCTAGTTCCAGTGTGCTGCGCCAGTTCAGACAAGGCATAACCAGGTCTGGGAGGATCAGCATGTCAGCGGCGACACCCATCAGTGAAATGAAGTTATAAACTGAGCCCCACTGACACTTGTAAAATCAAGATTGTGGGGGTTTGAATCCCTAGAAACAGTCATTTTGAATCTTCTCTTTTTTTTTCCCCTCTTTTAGACATTTCCCCACATATACTATTATACTGGTAAATTGTAATATACTGGCATATCATACTGTCATGTCATAATATACTGGTATACTGTAATACACCGGCATACCGTAAAAGGAAAAGGGAACATTGTCTAACCAGGAGTAGCACACTAAGCTGAAGCTTGTTTCCAGATGCGACCTGGGAGCACAAGGAAGTTAAGTGACTTGCTCAAGACCACACAGTATGCACCTAGGCAGCTGTGGGATTCAAACCCAGGTCTCCAGATCTGCAGCTCAAAGCCTTAACCCACTGCACTATGTACTATACCAGTATACCGTAATATACCAGCATACCGTAATATACTGGCATATCAAAGCACATATGGAGATGGTATAAAAGGTCCTTTCATCAAGCATAGTAGAAACTGCAAGCAGGAAGGAACTGTGATTCACTGGTTGGCCCACAGAACTGTGTAATGCAGGAGATCCCAGGTTTAAATCCCATCAAAGCTGCTGACTCACTGTGAGACCTTTAGCCAGCCAGCTGCTTCCCCTACTTCAGACCTCTCAGCTGTAACATCAGGTACAGCAGAACCCCAGTGAACAAAAAATGGGTCTCCATCTCAGCTGGACTGCCCTGGGTAAATTCTGTACTACCCATTCTGTTCACCCAGGTAAATTCCTCTTTAAAACCAAAAACCTGTGTGCCTCAGATTACATTAAGTTCTGTGTATCAAAGGACATCTGACACAAAAAGACCAGCTCAGAAAATAACAACGTCACTGATTAGGGGTAATTTCCAGGAGAGCTCAGTCAAAACCAGTGTTGGATTTACTGGGGAGCTTGCCAGGTCTCAGCCCCCCAGCTCACACAGCACTGCCACCAACTTATAATGGAAAGGTGGGGGGGATCAGTTTTAAGACAGCACCCTTACAGGGGTCCCAAAGCTCAAGAAGCTTAATTCCAACTCTTGTCAAAATGTATCTGTGAAGTGGGAGATAAGATGTGCAAATAGACTAATAACATCAAAGGGGTACTGTCACAGCAGGCACTCTTAGTAGGGTGGAAAACACAAGAATAGCTATATACTTGTAGCTACTTAAAGCAGCAGTACTGGTTAGCTGGCAGAAGATTACATCATACAGCTTTTTGTTAGCAGAAATGAATTTCTGACATCCTTTGATCCATCCTTGGTTTACTTTCAGTTCTCAGATATTTTTAAAACAGATTTTATAGCTAAGTTTATAACTAATGACTCGTCATTAAAGAAGTTATCTACTCAGTTTATACACATCTCTTCCCGTGAGGTTACCTATTAAATGTTCATACTAGAGTCATACTGTGGGTATGTTAGGAAGGTGCTAACACATGAGTTTGCTGGTAAACAGCACAGCAGCATACCAAGATGTTTTCACGGCAGGCATGGGAATGGGGATGTTCAAAATCCTGTATCTAAGCTAAAGAGCTACTGACTCCTCAAAGAAAACATTGAAAAACATGATATTTAGGTACAATTCAGCCTGCATTCCATATATATTCTATGTATTTCTCGTCCTCATTATTTATTACTGAGTAGATTTGCATGAATATATCATATCCTTTAGAGTACCCTTAGAGTTCATCTGCCTCTACAGCTTACTCCCTACTTCAAGTCATAATCCTTTGTTGTGACATCAGTCTGTTGCCATGAGAGTAACTGATGTCACAATCAGTGCATTATGACCTCAGGTACGGAGAAAGCAATAGGACTAGCTGAACTCTTCAGGAACAAAGATTTTGTTTTAATGCAAATTACCTCAGTAGTAAATAATGTGGAGGAGGAATTATAGAACTAACATGACATGCAAGCTGAATGGTGTCTAAATTTTATGTTTTGTTAAAGTTGTCCTGAAGGTGTCAACTGCTCTCTGCTCTTTAAAGAGCACCTTTTTTCCTGTAAAAAAAAAACAAAACAAAAGAAAAAAAAAACATTAGCCTGGAGGAGCTCCCGATGAGGTAAGGGAGCTCCCTATTTAGTCTCTCTCTTTTTTTTTTGTTTAATACAGCTGCAAAAGGAAGGGAAGGCATTGTAATTTGCCCCGAGGGGCTGGCTGCATGATCTCTCTCCACTTCCTGAATCTCTGCCCCCGTGCCCCGAACTACTGTAATGTTTTATAGCATGGGGGTGCGCTCCACCCACTTGAATGGGTTGTCTTTTTCAAACGTAATTTCCAGATTGTAAATTGGGTTTTGGTACCTATCGATGCCAGGGTTCAACTAACAAAGCTCTTGTTAGTTGAACCCTGGCATCAACAGGTACCAAAACCCGATTTACAATTAGGAAATTACATTTGAAAAAGACAACCCATTCAAGTGATTGGACTGCACCCCGGCGCTTCACCTATAAACATGTCACAAAACATCAGAATGCCGGGGGTGGATCAGAGATTCAAGAAGTGGAGAGGTGTGTGTCCAGCCTCTTGGAGGCAAAGTATGATTCCTTCCCTTCCTTTTGGAGCTGTATTAAAATAATAAGACTACCCTGGAGGAGCTCCTGATGAGGTACATTTAACAATATTGGGGAAAAGTGCTCTTTAAGGAATGAAAGAAAACTGTAAGTGGGTATACTGAGGTTTTGGCCCCAAAACACATTATTGCTGAAGAAATGATATGGTGACCAACAAATGCTGCCACCTTATGATGACAAGGTTTCATGGTACGAACAGCATCGATTTGTCAAGTGAGAAATCGAAGATAATCCAAGAATTCAGGGTGTGAGGGCGGGAGGGGGTGAGGGTGTGCGTGTATGTGCGGATGGGGCCTTGAAACTGCAACCTTTACAGCCTCTTGTGCAACAGGGCATGTAGATGGGAAAATCCACAGGCCCCAAAGTGGGATCCCGCTAGCCCAGCAGAGCTTTGATTACAAAACCAAATGCTGAAAACAATCTGGGAATATCATACACATCTGCCTCAAAACGAAGTCTGCTTCCCTCAATAAAAGAAGCCGGTTCTGACAAGTTTCCTGCTTGAACTCTGGAGTATGACAGGGAGTTGTAGCTACTTTCAGATTCAGATTTTGCACCTCACCTTTGCTAGGAACCTAGATTTACCCAGGAGGTGAAAGCAGCTCATTTATGACATCATGAAGTGCATGTTCTGATAGCTCTAGGTAGACTCCCAATAAATCAGTACAGGACAGCATACTAATTAATCCCTGCTTATAAAACAATAGGGAGGGCCCAACAGCTCTAGAGTCCATTCTAACCTTAAATTACGATGGCAGTGTGTACAGCAGTCATTTTTTAAGCAAAGGACTCTGCAGTTTTAGTGTGGGTTTCTACTCCAGACTCTGTCAATGGATAATAAAACCATTGACATCTGCTCTCTTACTTACTATGTCATACGGCACCTGGTCCACCTAGTTTCCCAGTTAACATCCCCACTAGAACCCAAAATCTTCATTACGCGGATACCAATCTGATAAATGTTGCACAAGTTTAAAGACAGCCATGGAGCAAAAAGGCTTTTGACTTCAGGTACCCAAACTCAAACTCCTTATTGCCTCACATTTGGACAATAAAATCCTATGCTACTTTCAAACGGATGGTTAAGGAACATCTCTCTTGTGAACACCACCTGCAACAGTCTGATACTCTCTATACCTCAAATGTCTTATACTTCAGCAATAAGGCATGGCCAGGGGTTATGCTAATAAAAGATTAACATAAGACTGATGGAATGCTTACAGCTAATCAGAAAGAAAAAATTACTCACCTTAGTAAAGTTCTTTCTTCTAATGGAGTCTTGCTGTATTCTGACTATATGCAGTTAGCCCCAGCACTTGAACTGCTCCGGAGAATAAAGGGTTAACTCTATGCCAAAGCATAGAACATTGAGCTCGGTTTTCAAACCTCTGTCTGTGGTACTCTGAAGTCTGTCAGATTCTTATGAGCACTAAACAAACTAACTCTATAGTTAGAAATTGTTTCTAAAACTTTTTGCCAAAGGGCATAAAACATATTTTTAGGGTCAAAAGACAAGTTGAGAACCCAAAAAAGAAAAATAAGTATGTAGTGAACAACCAGAATATTAAAGATAAACCCTTAAAAGATAAGTCATGCCAAGTACACCTCTGGGGTGCAGCACTGTGGCTTCCACACCACATCCCAAAACACTAGGTTCCAGGAGGGGAGGCAGGAAGGGAGATCAGAATACAGCAAGACTCCATTAGAAGAAACAACATTACTAAGATGAGTAACTTTTTCCTTCGAACACTATGAAGTCTTGCTGTATTCTGACTATATGCAGACTACCAAGCAGTACCCCCTTGGAGGAGGGAGTCACAGAACCTATTTTGGGAACAGGCTCTGCAGCACAGCTGTGCCAAACCTAGCATCACTTCTTGACAATGTCAAGAGAGTAATGCTTGGTAAACGTGTGAACAGTTTTCCAGGTGGCTGCCTTACAGATTTCCACTAATGGTATGTCTCTAGCTGCTGCAACCAAAGCAGCTGTACCTCTGGTGGAGTGAGCCATCAGGTCTGAGGGAGGCTCTTTCGCCAAGCAGAACTGGATACAGGAGACAATCCACCTCGCAACAGTTCTTTTGGTGGCAGGTTTGCCCTTTCCCACTTCTCCATAGGTAAGAAACAACTGAGAACAGCCATTCCTATGGGTCTTAGTATGCTCTACATAGTAACGCAGAGCCCTTTCTACATCAAGACTGTGTAATCTTCTCTCCCCAGAGGAATAATGGTCAGTAAAAAATACAGGCAAAGACTGATTCAAGTGAAAGTCTGATACCACCTTGGGAAGAAACTTTCTATTGGTTCGAAGGACCACCTTATTCCCGTGAAATGAAATAAAGTCAGGTTCCACTGATAAGGCCTGTAATTCATGGATTCTCCTGGCAGAGGTAATGGCTACCAGGAATACAGTTTTCCAAGTCAAGTACTTTAATTCAGCTGAGGTCAGGGGTTCAAAAGGGGGCTGCATAAGCTGTGCAATACAGATATTCAGGTCCCAAGAAGGGGTAGGCTCCTGAAAGGGAGGGTTAACATGTATTAGACCCTTGAAAAATTTCTTGAGAACTGGATGAGATGCTAGGGAAGAGCCCTTGCCAGCAGAAAGAAAAGCAGACACAGCTGCCAAATGTACCTTGAGAGTGGTAGGCCGGAGGCCTAAACTGTTAAGATGCACCAAATAGTCCAATACAGTGGCAATATCAACCAGCTCTGGCTTGACATGCTTTTGGGAACACCAAAACCCAAATCTTTTCCATTTGGAGTTGTAAGTCTTTCTAGTAGCAGGTTTCCTGTTAACGTTTAAAATATCAAAGGCTGATTGAGAAAGGTGCAAGCTTGCATATTCTAACTCTTCAAGAGCCAGGCTTTGAATCTGAGAGTCTGAAGGTTGGGATACAGAATCCTCCCCGGGAGGAGGTGAGGAGATTGTACTGTCTGGGAAGACACAAAGGCACTGTTACGGACAGTGGCAACAGTAGAGGATACCAAGGCTGTCTGGCCCAGTCTGGAGCCACCAGAATCACCTTGCAAGGTTGAGACCTGATCTTGATCGGGACCCTGAATATCAGAGGAAAGGGAGGAAATGCATACAGAAACCTGCTTGTCCAGTTCAGTAAAAGAGCATCCTGAAGGACAGGGCCCAGAAGAGGTGGTCTGCGACAATAAAGAGGAAGTTGATGATTGTCCGGGGCTGCAAAGAGATCTCTCTCTGGAGTGCCCCATCTCTTGAAAATGACCTGAAGAACTACAGGGTTCAGGGTCCATTTGTGGAGGCCCTGGGAAATCCTGCTGATAGCATCTGCTAGAATGTTGTCCTTCCCTGGGAGATGCACAGCCATCAGGGAAGTCTGAAGGGAATAAGCTAGAGACCATACTTTCATGGCCTCTGTGCACAAGGCCGAGGACAGATAGCCTCCCTGCTTGTTGATGTACCACATGGTTGTGGTATTGTCTGTCCTGATCTGCACCACTTTCCCCTGAACGGCACTTGAGAACGTCTGAAGTGCCAGAAGAAAAAATTACTCACCTTAGTAATTGTGTTTCTTCTAATGGAGTCTTGCTGTAGTCTGACAATTTGCAGTTCGCTCCAACTCTTGAACTGCCTCGGAGAGTGAAGGGTTAAAATTCTATGCCAGGTATAGAACGTTGGGCTTGAGCTCGGTTGAAAACTCTGTGTCCTTTTGAAACCAAACCGTCAGATTCTTACGAGCTAAACTCACTGACTATATAATGTGGAAACTGTAAACACTCCTAGTAGCCAACTGGCAACAATGACTTTGGATTCCCTAAAAGACTCAAGTCAGGAAACCCAAAGAACAAAAACCAGGTAATAAGAACTAAAAACTCTTAATTAAACAAATACAAAGCACCCAACACAACAAGAGTGGGCTAAAGACACCCCTGGGGTGCAACACTGCACCTGCCCACCCACTTCCCAAAACAGGTTCTGAGAAGGGAGGCAGGGAGGGAGGACAGACTACAGCAAGACTCCATTAGAAGAAACACAGTTACTAAGGTGAGTAATTTTTTCTTCAAACAACATAAAGTCTTGCTGTATTCTGACAATTTGCAGACTACCAAGCAGTATCTCCAAGGAGGAGGGACAGAACCTACTTTGGGAATAGGCTCTGAAGTACTGCTGTGCCAAACCTAGCATCACTCCTAGCCTGGATATGCAGAAAGTAATGCTTGGTGAAGGTATGAACTGTTTTCCAGGTGTCTGCTTGACACATATCCCTAGCTGCAGCCAGAGATGCAGCTGTACCTCTAGTGGAATGAGCCCTCAGGCCTGAGGGTGCAATTTTTCCCAGTTTTTCATAGCAGAATTGAATACAGGACACAATCCACCTGGCAATGGGTCTCTTGGTGGCAGGTTTTCTCTTACCTACTTCCCCATAAGTGAGGAACAACTAGAGGGAGTCAAACATGTGACCCTTTGTATGTTCTATGTAGTAACTAAGGGCCCTTTAAACATCTAAACTGTGTAGCCTCCGTTCCCCTGAGGAGGTGTGATCATTGAAGAGCACAGGAAGAGATATAGATTGGTTTAAATGGAAATCAGAAATCACTTTAGGTAGGAACCTTCTATTGGTTCTAAGGACCACCTTATCTCTACGGAAAGAAATGAAGTCAGGCTCCACTGACAGGGCTTGCAATTCACTGATACATCTGGCAGAAGTAACAGCAACCAAAACCACAGTTTTCCAAGTCAAGTACTTGAGCTCTGCTGAGGACATAGGCTCGAAGGGGGTGCATCAGCTGAGCAATACAAATATTCAAATCCCAGGCAGGAGCAGGATCCCTAAAAGGGGGATTGGTATGAAGCAATCCTTTGAAAACTTTACAGAATACAGGGCGAGATGACAGAGGAAGATTTCCCCACTGACAGGAAAGCAGAAATAGCTGACAAATGAACTTTGAGAGTAGCTGGTTTGAGGCCTAGGCCATTAAGGTAAACCATGTAATCCACACCTGTAGACAACTCAGCAGTGTCTGGGGAAATGTGCTTCTTAGAACACCAAATAGTGAACCTTTTCCATTTGGAGTTGTAGGTTTTTCTTGTGGCAGGCTTTCGAGAAGCCTTGAGGATATCCAAAACCCCTTGGGACAGGTGTAAATCTGCATACTCTAAGTCCTCAAGAGCCATGCCTTGAGATTGAGTGACTGGAGATTGGGGTAACAAATCCTCCCCTGAGAGGAGGTTAGCAGGTTGTAATTCCTGGGAAGAGACAGGGGGAAGATGGACTGCTAAGGACAGCAACAGGGGGTACCAAGGCTGCCTGGCCCAGTCTGGACCAATCAGAATCACTCTGCATGGTTGTGACCTTACCTTGACTAGAACCTTGAACAATAGAGGAAAAGGAGGGAAGGCATAAAGAAACTTCCCTTCCCAGTTCAAAATCAGAGCATCCAGAGGGACTGAGCCCAAGACTGGGGGTCTGCAACAAAACAGAGGAAGTTGGTGATTGTCTGGGGCTGCAAAGAGATCCATCTCCGGAGTGCCCCACCTTGAGAAGATCACCTTCAACACCAAAGGATCCAGAGACCATTCGTGGTGGCCCTGGGAAATCCTGCTCAATGCATCTGCTATTACATTGTCCTTTCCTGGGAGGTGGACCACTACTAGAGAGGTCTGCAGGGAATAAGCCAGGGACCATACTTTCATGGCCTCCGTGCACAAGGCCGTGGACCAAGTGCCTCCCTGCTTGCTGATATACCACATGGTGGTAGTGTTGTCCGTCCTGACCTGAACCACCTTGTTCTGTATTGACTGAGAGAAAGCTTGTAGGGCAAGAAGCACTGCCCTGAGCTCCAGGGGGTTGATGTGAAGAAGGGATTCCTGAGGGGACCACAGTCCCTGGGCCGTGAGAGCCCCAGATGGGCTCCCCACCCCAAAAGGGAAGCATGTGGTAAGAACCACAGAGTGAGTCTGAGAGACAAATGGAACACCTTGCCTCAGATTGTCCAGGTCTTGCCCACCACTGAAGGGCCTGAATTAAGGTCTGAGTAACAGGAACTAGCTTGGTAAGAGGATCTTTTCTTTGGGACCAAAAGGTTCTCAGATGGAACTGAATGTCCCTCATCTGAAACCTGGCCCCTTGGACCACTGCTGTGGAAGCCGCCATGTGGCCCAGAAGCTGCAGAAAATGCCTTGCTGGTCGAGAAACCGGGGGAGAAAGGAAGAGGCCAGCTGAGAGATGGCGTTTGCCCTTTCCAAAGGAAGGAAGGCTCTTGCCTTGAGGGTGTCCAGCTCTGGTCCTATAAAAGTGAGGAGCTGTACTGGTTCGAGAACTGACTTGGGAAGATTGAGAAGGAACCCCAAGGAAGTGACAACTAGCTGGATGACTTGCAGATCTGACTTGACTTGGTCTGGAGACTGGCCCACCAGAAGCCAATCGTCCAGATATGGAAAAATAGAAATCCTTTTCCTTCTTAAAAAGGCCACCACTACTGCTAGGAACTTTGTAAACACCATAGGAGCTGAGGTTTGACCGAAGGGCATTGTTCTGAATTGATAATGGCCTGAGGGCAATTCGAACCTGAGGTACTTTCTGTGGGAGCACCTGATGGGAATGTGAAAATAGGCATCTTTGAGGTCCAGTGAGGCTAGCCAATCCCCTGGCCTCAGAGAGGGAAGAATTGTTCCCAGAGTCACCATTTTGAATTTTGGCTTTATTAGGTGCTTGTTTAGGTATCTTAGATCTAGGATGGGTCGCCACTCCCCTGTCTTTTTTGGGGTAAGGAAGTACCTGGAGTACAGATCTTTGCCCCTGTATGGAGTAGGAACTCTCTCTATGGCCTTTAAAGCCAGTAGAGATGAAACCTCTGCCTCTAGAGCAAGGGTTTCTGAAGTATTTGCAGGTAGAAAGAATCTGGGTCTCAGTTTCGAAAAATTTTTGAAACTGAGAAACAGCCCCTGGCTTACAACCTCCAGGACCCACTTGGCTGAGGTAACGGACATCCAGTCCTGGACAAAGTAAGCCAGCCTGCCTCCTACTGGAATGGAGGAGTCGACCCGGGCTGACACATCAGGGTGTCTGCTTGGCAGGAGCCTTAGGCTGAGGGGTGGATGCAGCCCTGCTCATCCCCCTTCTGCCTCTCCCTCTGAAGAACCCCCTCTGAGAAAAGGAAGAAGAGGCCTGCGCTTGGTAGAAAGGCCTGTGAAAAGGCCTGCCCCTGCCCCTAGCTTGCTGCCTTTGAGGAGTTGCCTGCCTCTCCTTGGTCTGGGCACTCCTATAAGTAGTCCTGTACTCGTCCATTTTCTTCATGTTATTCTCTGTCTGCTCCCCAAACAGAGAATTACCTACTACAGGGAAATCCATTGTCTTAGCCTGGGTGTCCTGCGAAAGTCTAGTACATCTGAGCCAAGCCATTCTCCGAAGAGCCAAAGATATAGTCATGACTCTTGATGACACATCATTTGAGTCCACAGCAGCATGAAATTGCACCTTTGATGCCTCACTCCCATCAGCAGCCACCTGCTCCAGCTCCTTGGCAAGCTGGGGGGGAGGCCTGTTTATCCAGTGCCAGTACAGTGTCCCACCTGGACTTCTGGTACCTGGCTGTATAGGTCATACAGTTAGCCTGCCTGAGTCCCAAAGATGATGCCAAGTACTGTTTCTTTGCCATGGCATCCATCTTCCTGGAATCTTTGTCTGGGGGTGTGAAGACAAGGGCATGTTTGCCTTGTCATAGGCAGCAGCCTGCACTACCCAAACATGGCTGCATTGCTGATAAAGAAATTCCGTATCTGAGCCTGACAAGGTGTACTGCTTGTCCATTCTCTTGTCAACAGGAGGTACAGAGTTGGGCGACCTAAGAATTTTTTGTATCGGTTTCCCAAATGACCTATGAAGGGAAATAGACAGTCTCTTAGACACTGGGATGTCCATCATCTCTATGTAGTCAGGCTCCTCTTGATCCTCTACAGCCTCCTCAATAGAAAGCTGGAGGGTTTGAGCCACTTTTCTGTAGAACAGAAAGTGGGAAGGGGACTCAGAAAGCCTAGGAGGGGAAACACCAGAAGGTCTGTCTGGGGAGATGTCAGACTCCACAGACACATCCAGACTTTCACCGTCGTAATCATCCTCTTCAAAATCCCCCTCCTCATCAAACTCCGGTTCGAAAAATTTTCAGGGGAATAATCCTGAACCGGGGGAACTGACCGAACCCCTGCCAGAAGGCGCCGGATCGGTCGGAACTGGACGAAGCGATTCCACAATCCGAATCGCTTTGGCTATTTCTTCGGCGGTCGGAACATGTAGTTCTGGATCCGAACCGGCCGATTTGTCCTTTCGTTTTCTTTTTGTAGTAACCGATCCCTCAGGATCGGCTCTCCCCTTGCCCTAAGAAGTATCGCCCTGGTCAGAGGACACTCTTTCTGGTTCAGTAGGAACCGAACCGGGCTGGCCTTCCGGGTCAGCGGATTTCTCGGCCTCCTTATCCCTAAGTCTACCTAACCTTTTTTCCAGGGTAGACTTAGGGAAATTCTTGCAAATTTGACAGTCTGAATCGAGGTGGTCAAACCCCAGACAACAAACACAGGTGGTGTGGGGATCAGCCTTAACAAAGACCTCCCACACACACTGCAGTGTTGAAACCCAGTGGGCCGGTTTTTCTTGGGTTTCTCAGACATGGCCAACCTAACCAACTTACCCTTTATATGGCAACATCGAGCAAGACTCCTATCGGTTTCTCACCGTGTCATGGTGATGGAAAAAACGTTCAAATCACGTTTTTAAAACCGATACGGACCGATAACCACACACTAACTTTTTTTTTTTTTTTATTAACACAAGGATTTTACTACAGGATCGGTTCAGCCGAACCGATCGAACAAATTTACAATTCCCACACAGTTACTAATCTAAGTACTTACGGTACCACAGACAGAGTCTCGAACCAAAAAACGGGACGAAAAATCGGACTAAAACCGACACTTTAACCGTGTTTGAACCGAGCAGAAGGAGAAATCTCCGGAGCGACTGTTCAGTGAGGCGGAGTAGAATCTGACAGTTTGGTTTCAAAAGGACACGGACAGAGCTTTCAACAGAGCTTGAGCCCAACGTTCTATGCCTGGCATAGAATTTTAACCCTTTACTCTCCGGGGCAGCTCAAGAGCTGGAGCTAACTGCAAATTGTCAGAATACAGCAAAACTTCATATTGTTTGAAAGACAGCTCTTAGTTCGAGAAGGCTTATGTGAAGAAGGGACTCCTGGTGAGACCAGGTTTCATGAGCTGTAAACTGATCTAGGTGAGCCCCCCCCACCCTAGTAAGGAGGCATATGTGGTGAGAATCGTTGAAGGAGCCTGACTAATAAAAGGGACACCTTGTCCGAGATTGTCCTGCTCCAGCCACCACTGGAGAGCCTGAACTAGGGTCTGAGACACAGGGACCAATTTGGAGAGAGGGTCTTTTTTTCTGAGACCAATAGGATCTGAGATGAAACTGAATATCTCTCATCTGAAACCTTGCTCCCTGGACTACTGCTGTGGAAGCTGCCATGTGACCCAGCAACTGTAGAAAGTGCCTGGCAGGACGAGAAACTAGAGGACGAAAAGAGAAAGCCAGAGTGACAAGGGACTGAACCTTTGAGAGGGGGAGAAATGCTCTTGCCTGAATAGTGTCCGGTTCCAGCCCTATGAATGTGAGGGTCTGGGCTGGTTCCAGGTTCAGGATAAAGCCCAAGGAGTCTAGAAGCTTACGAGTGACCTCTAGAGCTGACTTGACTTGATCTGAGGACTGGCCTACCACTAGCCAGTCATCCAGGTATGGAATAGAATGATGCCCTGCCTTCTGAGGAATGCCACCACCACTGCGAGACACTTGGTGAACACCCCTGGTGCAGATGTTAGGCTGAAAGGCAAGGCTCTGAATTGATAATGGCCTGAGGGCAACTCGAACCTGAGGTACTTTCTGTGGGAATGTCCGATAGGTATGTGGAAGTAGGCATCCTTGAAATCCAGAGAGGCTAGCCAGTCTCCTGTTCTCAGAGAGGGAAGAATTACTCCCAGAGTCACCATTTTGAATTTTGGTTTTGTTCAGTGTTTGTTCAGGTACCTTAAATCTAGAATGGGTCGCCACTCCCCTGTCTTTTTTGGGGTAAGGAAGTATCTGGAGTACAGTCCTTTTCCCCTGTGACAATGAGGTACCTTCTCTACTGCTTGCAGAAGCAGAAGAGAGGAGACTTCTGTCTCTAAGGCCTTTGTCTCCAAGGGAGAGGGAGGACTGAAGGACCTTGCTCTCATTTTTGGGAACCTTTTGAAACAGAGCTAGTCCCTGGCTCACTACTTCCAGGACCCATTTGTCTGAAGTAATAGACTCCCAGGCCTGAGAGTAGTGAGCCAGCCTGCCTCCTACTGGAACTGGGGAGGCAACCCTGACTGACATCTCAGGGTGTCTACTTGGCAGGGGGCTTAGACTGAGTGGATGATGGGGTCCTGGTCATCCTATGTCTGCCTCTTCTCCTAAAGAACCCATCTGCTGGAAAGAAGTGGAGGAGGCCTGAGCTTGGTAAAAAGGCCTGTGAAAAGGCCTGCCCCTGCCCCTAAACTGCTGCCTCTGAGGAGTGGTCTGCTTTTCTTTGGCTGCAGCACTCCTATAGGTGGTCCTGTATTCATCCATCATCTTCACGTAATTCTCCGTTTGGTCCCCAAAGAGAGAGAATTACCAGTTACAGGAAAATCCGTGGCCTTAGCCTGGGTATCCTGTGAGAGGTTGGTACACCTAAGCCAAGCAAATCTCCGCATGGAGATAGATGTAGCCATGACCCTGGAATGAACATCATTTGAGTCTACAGCAGCATGGAACTGCACCTTGGATGCCTCAATACCATTCGTAGCCACCTGCTCCAGCTCCTTGGCCAGCTAGGAAGGGGCATTCCTAGCCAGCTCCAGAACCGTATCCCACATAGATTTCTGGTACCTGGCTGTATATGCCATATAATTCGATTGCCTGAGTCCCAAAGAGGATGCCAAGTACTGTTTTTTTTTTGCCATGGCATCCAATTTCCTGGAATCCTTATCTGGGGGCGAGATGCCAGGCGAATGTTAGCTTTATCACAGGCTGCAGTGTGCACTACCCCAACATGGCTGCAATGATTTGAAAGGAATTCCATCCCAGGACCTGACAAAGCATACCTCCTGTCCATTCTTTTTTCCATAGGAGGAATGGATGTGGGAAACTGCAACATTTTTTGTGTCTGCTTCCCCAAAGATTTATGTAAAGGGATAGAGACACTCTTTGACTCTGGGACATCCATCCTTTCCACATAGTCAGGTTCCTCCTGATCCTGGTCAGCCTCTTCCATAGGAAGCTGAAGAGTCTCACCACTTTCTTGTAAAACAAGAAATAGGAAGGGGACTCAAAGCCTGGGAGGAGAAGCCTGAGAAGGCCTCTCTGGGAAGATGTAAGGCTCTACTGGCTCATCAAGGCCTTCACATTGATCTTCTTCATAATCTTCCTCCTCTTTCCAATCGCCCTCATAGTATGCTTCAGGATCTATATCAGAAGCAGCTACTTCCAAATAAACTGATTGGCTCTGAACCGATACTGGTTCGGTCAGAACCGGGCAAAGCGAATGAACTACTATGATCGCTTTCGCTATTTCTTCAGCGGTCGGAACATGGGGTGTAGGATCCGAACCAGCTGATTTTCATTTTCTTTTTGACGGAACCGACTCCGCAGTCTCGGCTCTCCTTTTACCTGAAGAGGTTTTGCCCAGGTCGGTGGGCACCTCTTCAGGTTTGGCCGCAACCGAACCGGGCTGGCCATCTGGGTCAGCGGACTTCTTGACCTCCCTTTCCTTTAGCCTACCCAAACGTTTATCCAGGGTGGCTTTCGGAAAGTTTTTACAAATTTGGCAGTCTTCCTTGAGGTGGTCAAACCCCAGACAATACATACATACCAGGTGGGGATCGGCCTTAGCAAAGGCCTCCCCACACTTGGAACAGTGCTGAAAACCAGTAGGACCGGTTGTCTTTTTGGGTTTCTCAGACATGCCGAAAATGAAAAGTCACCCTTACAGCTTTTAATCCAGGAACTAAAACCTATCGGTTCCAACTGTGTCATGGGTTGGTTAAAGAAATCCTAGAAAAAAATTTTTTTTTTTTTTTTAGAAACTGATGAGTACCGGTAAAACCACAATTTTGTTAATAATCAGAAAAAAAAACCAATAAGTTTTGCTACTAAACCGGACCAACCGGAAAAGAACCGAAGAGAAAAACAATTTCTAACAGGAGAAGCAACACTACCGGGAAGCTCCCTCAATCACGATCTTCCGTACAAGACTCAAGGCACACATGCTCGCTACGAGCCAATGTCAATGCCATGTGACCTGACACCTCCCCTCATCCCTCCCGCCCAAGTACATACCTCGCCCTACCCAAAGCTGGGAGCCCAAACCTTTCCTAACTGGGCTCTCCACTTAAATGCTCGTTGTGGGTAACCGTAACCCATGTGAGATGCTCTGGCTTTCCCTATCAATGACTATAGTTCTAATCACTGTAACCTGTTATATAGTGTGTTACTGCTACGAGATGACCTGCACATGTTATAACCTAATCATTGTACTACTGTTGTATATCCTATTGTCCTTGTAACTCCCGTGTCGCCCCTGAAAAAGAGACCTCCGTGGCCCAGTGGGCCTACCCGGTCACCAAAGTTCAATAAATAATACTATCATTTACTGTACTGGGACAGAGGCATGAATACCAAATAATAAACGAACTACGGTTGAAACACCGACCAATTCGAAATTTACCGAACCGAAGCGCAGGAGGGATCTCCGGAACGACTTCACAGATAGGCGGAGTAAGAAATCTGACAGTTAGACTTCAGAGTACCACAGACAGAGGTTTGAAAACAGAGCTCGAGCTCAATGTTCTATGCTTTGGCATAGAGTTAACCCTATACTCTCCAGAGCAGTTCAAGTGCTGGGGCTAACTGCACATAGTCAGAATACAGCAAGACTTCATGTTGTTTGAAGCTCTATTTCTCAGACCCTTTTTTATAATTTTTTTTTTATTCTTTAATGCTTTTATCTCATTGCCCATGTTGCTACTGTAAAAGGGACAATGATCTGACCAGTCAACAAAAATGAATAAATACAAAATTGGAAGCCGCCTGTGGGTCAACACGGGACCTGGGTTAATCAGACACCTCACTTCAGGCCGCTGCTGTCTGGGATGCAGCATGTTCAGACTCCAAGGGTATAGAGTGGAGACACCTACTGCAGCAGCTCCCTCCCATGGCAGATGGGCACACAACATAGGGGCCCCGCAAGTCGTCTTAAAAGTACCTCCTTATGGCTGGGGAGGTGACCAAGAACAGGGTAAAAGGACTAGCCCAGGGATGGGATCCACCCCCCAGTCCCACTACACCTCGGAGCTTCTCAAAGCTCTGGACCACCCCCTCAACCGCCAATCATGCCAAACAAACTGCTTCCCCATGGAAGCAGTAGGAGCCCCACATCATGCTCAAATAAATATGTTTCTTTACAGATGACACCAAGAAGATCTGTAACAGAGTGGACACGAGGGAAGGGGGTGGAAAGGATGTGCAGGGATTTGACAAGACTGGAAGAGTGGTCAAGAGTATGACAGCTGGGTTTAGATGCAAAAAAGTAAAATAATCCACCTGGGCCACAGAAATCCTGCAGCAGAGTACAAAATGGGCCTTGTGATAATGACAAATACCAAGTAGGAAAGAGACCTAGAGGTAATCATACCAGATGACCTAAAGGTGGCCAGGCAGTGTGAGAAGGCAGTCGGAAGGGCTAGTGGGATGCTGGGGTGCATATGAAGGGGTACTACCAGCAGGAAGAGGGAGGCGGTTCTGCCCATATACAGATCACTAGTAAGACCCTACCTTGCGTACTATGTCCAGTTCTGGAGACCACACCTCAGGAAGGACATAAACAGATCAAAGGCGGTCCAGAGGAGAGCTACCAAAATGGTGCAGCGTCTGCTACAAAAGTCCTAAGAAGAAAGGCTAAAGGAGCTTAATATGGACACGGGGGGGGGGGTTTATAACAGAAACCTTTAAATACCTCACAGGGGTTTAATAAGGTACAGAAGGGGAGTATGTTTCAGAGAAAACAGTAAGGAGGCATGCTATGATGCCGGAGGGGACTAAACTCACGACGTAAGAAAGTACTTTTCCTACAGAAGGGGCGGGATATACCTGAAACAGCCTTCCAGTGGAGGTAGCGGGGTAAGAACAGAGGAGGGGGTCAAAAGTGCCTGGGACAGGCACAAGGGAATTGCAGCAGTAAGGTAGTAAAAGAATAAAACATGGGCAGACCGGGTGGCCCTTATCTGCTGCCACATCGATGCAATTCTATGTAAAGTTGAGGCCATGTGACTGTGGCGGCACTGGAGTAACAGGAGGAGGACCCCGGACTCTGCAGAGTGTCCCAATGGGCAGATGGCCACTGGAAGGCCTGAAGGAGTAAGTACCAGGGGCCATGTTAGGGAACAAGGGTTATGCAGAGCCACCCATGTTGACTTGGCAATGCAGCACTGTGGCAAGGGACATCTACATGTGGGAATGACACATGGTCCCATTTCCAGATTTGCAGGAAGTGGGTGCAGCAGAGCTAATGATTGGGAAATCTACTAGTCTGACAGACCTGTCCACTGGTCCAACCGGTGCACTTATTGATGTTACTGTTTAATACAGTTAAGCAGGGCTATTTAAAGGTAAGTTTTACCTGCCAGAAACAATGTCTACCAGCATTTGGCTGATGGACCAGTGCCAATTTCGACCCCTGCATAGGTCAGCTTATTCCAAGATTGTTGCTCGTGTGTTTGCAAATACATTACATTACAATGGCAGCTTCTTTTGCTGCAGACAGGGATGTTGGGGGGGGACACACAGACAATTAAAAGTGATCAAGGAAGGGCATGACGTTACAGTTTTACGGTCATTCCCCTTCTGGAAGGGGGCATGTGCCCCCCAAAGTCCATAGGCATGACTTTCCTGGCTGCAGATGCTATCAGGTTTTCTTGCCCCTTTTCACCTACCCAATGTATCAGTAAAGAATTAATGACAGCACATTTTAGCTTAGTTTAGGTTTCATTGCATCTCTGACCTATCTTCACCACTCACCTTGCCTCACAGAACTTCTTTGTGATGCTGGGGCGGTCTTGGTTTCTCCGACGTCGGAACCACCTCTCCACCTGCCGTACGGGTATGCCACATTGCTTGGACAAGCTGCAGATCGCAGTCTGAAACACCAAGAGTCAAATTCTGTAAACTGTGCTACTGAGTGTAAGATCAAACCAAATGCATTTCTGTGTATTAGTGCCACAGGGGCACAAATACAGAGATGATATGCGTCAGCAGAGAAACAGGGTCAGGGCAGGTATTCGCACAGGGGTGGTGTACAGGCCTCAGACACAGGGGGAGAACTTCGAAAGAGCCCTGGGGGAAGCCATTAGCAAAATGGCCAGCAAGGGGGATGTTTTCATTACGTTGGACTTTAATCTGCTGGATGTAGACTGGGACATTCTGGCAACAGCTACATCAAGAGGCAGGACCATCCTTGAATCCCTACAAGAGGCATTTTCTCAGGCAGCTGGTTTTGTTACCCACTAGGGACAGGGCACTGCTGGACCTGGTACTTTTGAACAGAGACAGCATTGCTGACGTGACGGTGGGTAGCCCCCTGGGTACACATAATCACTGTACTGTGTGTGTGGTTTGGCATACAGATAGCACAGGGAGTCCTAGACTTCAGGAGGGCAAATTTTAAAGAAATGGGAAATTGCCTCAAAGAATGCCTTGAAGGAGTGGAGGCTCCACCGAGAAAGATTAAGGAGGATATAGCCCAGGCAATGGCATGCAAGTTGAAGGAAGTGCGCAAGGGAAAGAGAAGGGAAAGCTATGGTTCTCCAAGGAGGTAAGGTGAAAAGAGGGGAGAAGAAAACAGCATTTAGAAAGTACAAGGAGAACCAAAAGGATGAAGACAGGGAGGCAGATCTGGCAAAACAAAGGGAGGTAAGGAAAGAGGGTCAGGGCAGCTAAAGTATTAACAGAGGAGAGAATAGCTAATGAGGTCCGGGGTGGGTGAGTAGACCTTCTTCAGGTATGTGGGGGGGAAAGAGAAACAAGAAGAGGGATACTGAGAATCAGGTGGGCAGGAGGGGACTGCACAGAGGAAGATCGAGAAAGTGGAAATACTAAATGATTACTTCTGCTCAGTCTTCACAATAGAGGTGGGGGTGGACCAAGATGCTGGAGTAAGCACCAGGGAGAGGGAGGAAGTGGGCACAAGTCCATTCTTGGTGGGGAGGGTCCATAAGGGATTGCAAGCCTTAAAGGAGAACAAGGCAATGGGGCCGGATGGGATTCATCCAAAAGTCCTAAAGGAACTGAGCCTGGTAATGGCCGCCCCACTGGCAGCACTTTTTAGCACGAGTGGAGATGGGAGTAGTACCAGAGGACTGGAAGAGGGCCGATGTGGTCCCGCTGTACAAAAGCAGCAATAGAGAGGAAACCAGCAACTACAAGCCAGTCAGTCTCACATCAGTGGTGGGGAAGTTAATGAAGACACTACTGAAGGAGAGGCTCATGGAGCACCTGGAGGCAACAGGGATAGAGGACCACCACCGGATGGCTTTACAGGGGGGAGGTCATGCTAAACTAATCTCATAGATTGACTGGATTACCAGGGCGGTAGATCAAGGAAGAGCATTGGACATGGCCTATCTGAACTTCAGTATGGCTTCTGACATTGTGCCGCACAGGAGACTAGTTAAGAAACTAAGCAGCCTGGGGGTGGGGAAGAAAGTGACAAGCTGAGTATCAAACTGGTTAAGGGCTAGAAGGCAAAAGGTGGTGGTAAATGGTAGCCACTCAGATGACAGGAGAGTACCAAGTGGGGTGCCACAAGGTTTGGTGCTGGGATCAGTCCTCTTCAATGTCTTCTTAAAGGGGCACTGTCAGCTTTACCCCTCGTTTTTACACCTGTTTGCATCAGTGTGATTCAATTTACCAATCTATGCCTTATCCCCCAAATAAACTCCCCATGTATGCCAGAACGGTGATTGCTTACCATATTTTTCAATTTTTGCAAGTTTCAACATTCCAGCGTCCCAACTGAAACTACCTAGTGCCACGGAAGCAGTGGTATGCCAAGAACATGCCTGTGACATGGAGCGCCATCACAACCATCAATTTTTTACAAACCCACTCTAAATAGTTACTTGCAGCACGTCTTTCAATATCCTGAATTTAAGTTGGCATGTTTTAAGTAAAACCGAGCACCGGTAGTGCCAGTAAATAGATTTAAACAATGGTGCCGAAATCCCATGCCTGCATGAATGTGGGCCACTTCTGCGCATTCGAGGGATCGCTGTTCCACCCTGCTATTGTGCATGCGTGGGATTTTGGCACCTGGAGTGGTCCACATTCGAGCAGGCGCGAATTTTCGGGGCCAGTGTTCAAATGTATTTATTAGCACTATCAGCGCTCGGTTTTACTTAACACATGGCAACTTACATTCAGTATAATGAAAGACATGCTGCAAGTAACCATTAAGAGTGGCATGTAAAAAATTGATGTTCGTGCTGACGCTCCGTGTCACAGGTGCACTCTCAGCATACCACTGCTTCCTAGGCACTAGGTAGTTTTAGTTGGGACGCTGGAATGTTGAAACTTGCAAAAATTGAAAAATATGGTAAGCAATCATCCCTCACCGAATACCTCGCTACCCTACCACACAATGCAGAACGGACACTAGTAGGGGACCTCAACGTCAACTGGCTTGGCCCCTCTGCAGCACCAACTAAGGACTCATTCTTGGCCACTGACATGGTCCAATTAGTTACCCAACCCACTAGACTCCACACATCTACTGGTACCCGCACCCTCCTGGACATCCTTATCTCTAACCGCCCCCACAAAATCCAGGATATACAAGTACTTCCCGACTCGTTAAGTGACCACTAACCCATCCTATTCCAATGGACCTCCTCTACACCCAAACCCATAGCCCAAACAACCTTCAGAAGGAGTCTCCACCCAGGAGGGTTAAAAAAACTTAAACAGCTGCTCACCCAGATAAGATTGGTCCCCCATTAATACAGCCACCAGCGTCGACACTGCACTCACCCTGTTTACACAGGCCTTCACCAAGGCCTGTGATCTCTATGCTCCACTCACCAAACTCCGCTCCAAAAGGCAACATGCCCCATGGATAACCCCCTCCCTACTCCAAATGTTGAGAGACAGGGATAATCTCTGGCACAAAGCCATAGAATCGGGCAGGTTGGCGGACAGACATTCCTATAATGCCGCTCGCAATAAATCAGGGCCCCTACTTTTCTGCGGCATAGTGGGACCAAGTTCTCCGGCAAGACTACCATTTGCCGCAGAACTTCTGCGGCGGTGGTTTGTAATTTCTGCGGAAGTTCTGCGGCACTAACAAACTACCACATCACAGTGTCAGCTTGTCATCTTGACTTCACTTTCATGACAGTGGTTATAGCAATCAGGATGGTGGAAAGCAAAGTAACACTAGTTCAAAAATAACAGACTTATAAAATAATTTTATGCCTAAAAAGGCAAAACAAATGTCTCTTCCTTAAAGTCCTAGCCTGTTGCATAAATGACATATGCAGATAGGATCTTATGTGATAAATGAGGTATTTCTATATGCATGCTATCTATCCCACTAATAAGGTTTCCACTGTCTATCACTTATATATTTGTATGTGCTTTCTACACCACTCATGAGGTTCCCACTGTGCATCACTTATACATTTATATTGAATCTGTAACATACATACAAATATGCATGTGTGTGTGTGGTGAGAGAGACAGAGATACTGTATATGTGTGTGTGTGTAAATATATATATATATATATATATATATATTTTTATTTCCATGAACTTGCATCCTCATTTATACAGGTCCCATTGGAAATGGAATAGAGGAGTTATTGCAAAACTCATTTTTCATGTCAACCTGCTTTCCCTGACACACTGCGTAACACCATCAGGCCATGACATGCATGTGAGCCAATTGTGAGATACAGCTCTCCAGCCCATCACAATGTGTCCACCATGTGACAGAACACTGCACCATACCTTCCCAGGCGCCGAGCAGTCCACCAATCCTTGTGCTGCCCAGCCAGCTCCCAGAGCTAGTCTCTGAACCAGAGTTGCCGGCATGGAAACAGCATGCTACCCTCTAGCCCAACAGCAGGCTCTGCACACAACATTTCTCAATAACTTTTAGGTGATTCTATGAACCAATGACAATATATAATCAATAACCCTGGCAAAAATGCATACAGTGCAATTATTTATTTAACAGTTCTATTCTTTCAACAGGTCTACACATTATTATATTTCACTTTTCTGGGCATAATTACTTTATTTTTCCTAAAAATTTAGACAGTTAAATTCATTTTACCAGTTATTTATTTCAGATAGCGTATCTATACCTTAAAAGCACAAATAGGTTTGTACAAAGTGAGGTATGGACTTAACAGGTCTGTGCTATTGACAAGGTTTTGTTTAAGTTGGCCCTAGTGCAACAATGTAAGACTGAAAATTGTATTAGGCTGTAGTGCAGGTTAAGCAAATATCACCATGCATGATGTGCTGTGCCACTGTCTCTGGCAGTGGGAGCTGTGGTAGATAAGTGACTGTTCATTTCTGTTGCAGAATGCAGCCCATTTCATTAGCTAATGTATGATGTTATAGCAATGATAACATCACATTCTGAACATATAGGGGGTTTTGGATATAAAAAGATAGGAAGGGAACCAGATTCTATGTGTAAACAGAAATATTAATAAAAAATCACCACGAAGAGTGAATTCTGCGGCACCGCAGAAGTTCTGCGGCAGATTGCAAGTTCTGCGCAAAATTCTGCGGCCGCAGAATTCTAGGGGCCTTGCAATAAATGCACTTGAGCCATCCGTAAGGCCAAAGCAGACCACTATCAATCCACTCTCACAACCACGTGTGGTTCTGCAAAGACCTTCTGGAATAACATCAAAGAACTCAACGGGAAATCTCGCTCCCCACACCCTCCCAGCTCACCATAAATGGCACTGCCTCCACAGACACACTCACCATAGCAAACTGTCTAAACACCACCTTCTCAGATCTCAGCACTGTTCTCCCTAGCGGTTTCTTTGACCCTGTGCCCAAATCCCCGCCTCCAACCCTGCAGCATCCCTGTTTCCTCCTGTGCACAACATCCCCCCACGAAGCTCATCCTTACCTACAAAAAGTGCTAAACAGCAATAACCTTATAAATGATCCCCTAGATGCCAGGCTCCTTCGACTAGTCCTCGACGTGGTCCTAGTCCCCCTAACAGACCTGCTCAACAAATCCCTATGCCTAGGGCAATTCCCTAGTGCCTGGAAAACAGCTGTCATTACCCCCATCCATAAAAGTGGTGACAAAGCCTCCCCTAATAACTATCGACCCATCTCCATTCTCCCCCTCAAAGCGCTAGAAAAAGTGGTGGCCGCCCAACTTACTGAATACCTAGCCAAGTAGAACATCCTATGCCCAGAGCAACATGGCTTCCGTTCAGGCCACAGCACCACCACAGCCCTCCTAGAATTCACCAACTTCCTGCACTCCTCCCTAGACGCCAGTAACATTGCAGGAGCTGTGTTCATAGACCTATCCAAGGCCTTCGACACAGTCTGCCACCCTCTCCTTCTCGACTCACTCCACCAACTTGGTTTCTCCACAGGCCCCTGGCCTGGTGCTCCAGTTACCTTTCCGCCCGGTCCCAATGCGTCAAAATTAATGGAACTCTATCCGACACACTACCCATCCGCCTCCGGGTGCCCTTACTGCTCTATCCTGGGACCACTTTTTCTCCCTCTACCTAAACTCCTACCAAAGGCCTGCTCCACAAAAATCTTACTATATGCAGATGATGCAGTGCTCTTCACCTCACATCATAAACCCACACCCCTGCAGGACTCCCTCCAACTTGCCTTCTTCCATGCCGAAACCTGGTTTAAGGACCATAGACTGGTCCTCAACTTAAAAAAGACGAAGTCAATGATTTTCTCTCACCGCCAAAACAGAGCTAAGAACGCACCACTCAGCATCCTCCCCAGCACCCAGCACCCCCTTGAGCAGGTATCCAACTACAAATATCTTGGACTTACCCTCGACTCGGCCCTTACCTTCCATGACCACATAAACACCCTTGCTGCTGCAACAAACACCCGGATTGGACTCCTTTACTGACCCAGGGACTGCCTCCCCCCCCCACGCCCTTAGGCTTGCCATCACCTCATCGATACTGTCCCTAGTGGACTATGGGCTCCCTGTATACGGTGCAGCAAATAACACCACACTCCAGATAATCCAGGCCACACTAAACAAGGCCTGTAGGCTCCTTACAGGCGCACCCAGGCTTACTCACACCTGCTCGCTCTATACCTCTGCCAATATTCTCAACCTTGAAAAAAGGCTCCACTACCAGACCTGCTTACTCTCCAAGAAAATACTGCTAGGACTCTCCCCCCTGGGGTCACCGCCTCTCTTCAGCCTGCAACCCCCACTATCTTCACCCGCAATTCAGAGAAAGCTCCTCTGGTTGTGCCAGGGTAAAAACCTCCCTTGCCCAGAGATCTTTCCACCATAGGGCACCCACATGGTTTAATGCACTCCCAAGCACCATCACTAGTGCACCCAAGATCGCCCATTTCAAAACCACTCTTAGCAACCACCTCTTCAATACCCGCTCCTGCAACTGCTTCTAATTCTTTCACTCTCTTACCCACTCTCTTCCAATATTCTCTGACAAAGTCCATTATGGATTGCAACCTCCACCTTTAACACCAAACCCATGATTAGGTCTGAGTACTATGTTTAGATGCCTTCTCAAGCTTATAATGCCTCACTGCTGTTATGTTGTAAATATCGTCATCCAAAGGTTATAAATAATGTCAGAAAATACCTACTTCCAAATCTTGTAAATACTGTTTGTGACAAATGTCTGTAACACCTGCTTAATGTAACCACTGTTATACCATGTATCTCATGTTTAATGTAATTGTTGTTATACCTACTCTATGTTTCCATCTGTCTTACATGTGATGAGGTACCTTTGCAAATGAGCCTCTGGCTCAAAGGTTGTAAACCGATATATCAAATAAATAAATCACCATTCTGGCATACATGGGGAGTTTATTTGGGGGATAAGGCACAGATTGGTAAACTGAATCACACCGATGCAAGCAGATGTAAAAACGAGGGGTAAAGCTGACAGTGCCCCTTTAAGCAACATTGTGCAGAGCTTGCGGGTAAGGTGCGTCTCTGCAGATGATGCAAAACTCTGCAACAGGGTTGACACTCAGGAAGGGGTGGAGAGAATACAAAGGGATCTGAGGAAACTAGAGGAATGGTTTAGGGGGTGGCAGCTGGCTTCCAATGCCAAAAAGTGCAAGTTTATAAACTTAGGGCTACAGAACCCAGGGACAGTGTATAAGATGGGGGGTATGGAGCTTACAGTCACCAAGCAAGGAATAAACCTAGATGTCATCGTATTTGATGACCTCAAGGTAGCTGGGCAGGGCTTTCAAATTAAACAACACTCGATAAGTGAATGGAGACTGTTCTTATGTTTTCTGTTTTATGTACATTACTGCCGCCATTACCAGTGCCACAGTGACTAAATTAACTGTCTCCCCACACTAGCAGCACCCTCTTCCCCTAAGCACCTGAATTTTCTTATCAGAGAATAAAGAGGGCAATTGACACAACCCACCCTCCTCCTTCAGCTGAATGAAAATGTTCATGAACTTGCTCACATAGTAAAACTAGCTGATCACAAGACAAGGGGCAGTGGGCAGACGTCTGGTCCTTCCTGCATTAGCTTAGGGTCATATCTGCTATTTATGTGGACAATCTTTTTTTTTTTTTGACTTTCTTTTTGCTCCCCTCGCTAATCGCTGGACTCTCTCCAGTGGGGCACATGGTCCAACCTTTCCCGCCCCACCTGAAGCCCTCATTCCTTACCTTTGCTGGTGGGGGAAAACTCCATTCCACTCACTTCTGGTCTCCTGGCCCCCAAGCTCTAAGCCCCCCAGGGCGAGACCAACAATGCCTCCTGGCAACCTTTCTGAAATCTAACTGGTCGACCAGGCGATAGAAGGCGTACCGGAGGCAGGACCCGACGTTGGGCGTGGTGGTCGGCCACAAGACTCACCTTTGCCTACAAGCGATCAGGGCACTTTTTCTTTGTTCTGTCCCTCCCTGATTGGCTTGGACATGCAATGCACCCAGCGCATACGTGCGTGCTTCCGCACACACATGCAGGGTCACCGCTGCAGCCAATCTTCCCATCACAGGACCCTCAGGCTGTTGTGCCCCCCCCCAGTCACCACTGGGAGTCACCTGAAGCCCGGGATCCGAACCTCCCCTCCCTCCCAGGACAGGACAGCAGTCCTCCAGACACTCAATCCTGTCCTCCCCTGCCGACCCTAGCTCGGTCCTGAACCTGGGTCACTGGCGTAGCCCTAGGCGTGGCGTCCAGCGCCTCAACCCTCATCATCACCGGGCCAGCTTATGTGGACACTCTTTTGGATATTTTTTCTGAATAGATTTATTCTGTCCATCAGCTCTGGAGGCAGAGTGTCTTTCTTCTGTGAGTGCAGAGAACTTCTGAACTGTTGAGCATGCCTCCTTCGCTGGGATGTTGCTGCATGCATGCAAGGCCTCAAGAGGCCACTCCCAGTGCAAGGGAGGTGGGAGAGTCCAGAGGAATGGGAGAGGGGGGGAAAAAAAAAAAGAAAAATCAGGTTCCCTAAGCCACCTGCTACCCCCCTGTCCCATACCACATGGATCCTCATGGGTTCTGACAGGTAGGAGGAGCGGCAGGTCGGGCTGGGAGGTCATCGGCATAAAGGACCAGATGAAAAATGACGGCAGTGGCATGGGAGCAAACAGCTTTGTTGTACAAAAAGAAGTCCCAGGCTCCTTCCTGAAGCTGGGTCCGTACCATCACAAGGGTAACACTGCCACAGCACAGACGGACCAGCCCCAAGACTTTCACTTTTGAAAACTGAATACCACTGTACCATACAGGGACAAGATATGGGTACAAGCTCTTAGTTTTCCCTAAAACAAAGATTACTATTTAAGAGCAACAGCATATGCAGAGACAGAAGTCCCAGTTTACAATTCTGCCTTTTGTTTTTATTGGGGTTACTATCTTACACAATGCAAGCAACACCCTCCAAACCACATTTTTCTGAGTGTCCCTTCTGCCCACTATTGTAAAACACAGGACCAGTTGATCCATTTAGCTACTGCCAACAAGTCAGATGGTGTAACTTAACAACGGTAAGAGTAATTCTGTCATTCAGTTAGTAAATATCAGAGTTGTAAAACTGAGACTTTGTAACCAATTAAGTCACAACTTTTTTTTATTGAATTGCATCCTATATTTAGTAACGTTCTGGGAAAGTATTTGGATTACAGTTGTACAGGGCACACTTTCAACACACAGGCACGCAATCCAGCATGTAAGCGATTCAGTACCTTGGAATTTGAGAAGTACTGGTACTGTCAATGAAACATGAGGCCCTAGTGATCTTCAGCTCTCCTGAATACAACATTCTGTGTACTGGCGATTAATCACACCATTTCCGGCTTATATCTGGCAGTGCATTTTGAACCTTTCCTTCCTCATCTGCAGGATGAGAATGCTACGATAAAGCAGCGCACAGGAGAAGCACAGACGTGCAAATTAGACCTCAGTGATCTGTTTGCTTCTACCTTCCTCTAATGCACAGCAGTAATGAATCAACCCACCCACAGGCTGACAAGAACAGTTTAAAAAGCAGAGTCAGGGCCATCTAATGATCCAGTGCTGATCCACGTTCAAGGGCAGACTTGGGAGCTGGAAATCGCATGGCCTGGGCTCAGGAAGTGGCGCCTCTAGCAGAATGTCCCAGTGTGGGAAGAGATGATGGTGCATTCTGCCACCACAACACCTGACAGTGGCCCAGGGAGTTTGCTCCTCTGTCAGATGGCTCACTGCGTTCATTCTAGCCTACTGCAGGTGTGTGCATTCCCGGGGTGGGGGAATCATAACAGGAAAAATGACTGCAAAGCTATCAGAATGATGGTGCTGGCACTCTCAGGCCCCTGCTCCGTGTAGATCCCCCACTGGTGCAATGGCCAGAAGAGTGGCTTTAGAGGGCTGGAAGGTCACCCTGAAGCAGGAAGGCGAATGGAGGAATCCCCAGGATATAAAGCAGAATGGGGAAAAGTAACAGTGTAGGTTATCATACTGGTGCTTTAAAGGTAAAAACTTGACATCATGTTCAAATGTACCAAGTGCACCTACAGCACAAAAACAATTCCAAAAGCACACTGTAGCACATTCATGCCATTTTTTTTCCCCTAGAAAAACATCTTTTAGGAAAGTAAACAGTGATACAGTTCTTTAATCTAGGACAGAGCACACACTGTAGTTTACTGTAGTGTACTACGTGACCCCGAATAATACCCAAACCCTCAAACAGCGCACTATCAAAATGTATGTGATCCATTTAGCCTAAATAACTGATAAGGACAGTGCATTAAATTTATCCAATGTGTGAACAGATGGCATCAACCTTCAGTGTAGTTCATAAGGGTCAAAGAGTGTGAGTAAGCGTCTTCAAGAATGGTTACTGTGTAGTGTGAGCAAACCGAACTGGGTCTGAAAACAGGAGTGAGTGAGGGAGTAAGTGAGGAGTGAGGCATGAGTACTTGAGTGAGTGAGTGAGGAAGGGAGGGAGCGACTGAGACGGCAGGTGAATGTGTGGGTGAGTGGATGGGCAAGACAGAAGTGAGGAATGAGTGAGGCGTGAGTAACTGAGGAATGTGAAGCGCAAGTGAATGATTGAGGTGTGAGGGAGGGAGGACTCAGGAGTGACTGAGGGAGGAGTGAGCGAGTGAAATACTGAGGGAGAAGTGAATGAGGGAAGATTCTGGCATGAGTAAGGGAGGAGTGAGCAAGCAAGTGAGTGTGGAAGAGAGGGAGAGATTGAGGGAGAAGTGAGTGAGGACTCCAGAGGGAGTGATGGAGGAGCAAGTGAGTAAGCGAGCGAGCGCTCATCACAGTGCTTCAGAAGTTTCTCCTGGTGCTGACATGCTGAAGGTGCCATTAGCAGTATGGGTGACGACACACCATTGAGCACTCCCCCGGCCAACTGCTAGCATAGGCAAGTCAATGGGTAGGAGCAGCAGTGGAAAAGCCATATAAATGACACATACCCTTGTCACCATCTCACCAGCAGCTCTTCAGCTTGCTGTCGGGATACCTCCAGTCGGTACTTAAGCACTCCCTCCTCTAGACCAAGGGAGGCCTCCAGCAGTGACAAGTCAACCAAAGAAGGAAGAAAGAGGTGCTTCTCCCCTAGGATAGAGGATTACCTGGACAGGGAACAAGCAATCCTTTGGGGGGCTAGAGGAACTGGAAATCTGGTAGCTGCCCAATATAAAGGGGGGGGAGTGACTTGGTGGGTGTGTGGAGGCCCCTGTAGGGCCCAAAGGAGTGGGGTATCAGGGCGTGTGAGGTGGAAAAAAGCCACTGATCTTTCGTCATCACCCAAAAACAAAACAGAAAAGGGTAGTGGACCTAGCGCTGCCTGAGGTGTAGCCAGGGCCCCCTTTAAGTGATCCCTTGCTGACTCACCAGCAGCAAGCAGTTACTCGGAAGTCAACATCTGATTTATAAACTTTGTGGTTTTAAGTTCACTTCCATCTTTCTTGGGTTTGTGCTAGTAATGTAACAGAAGAACTCCAAACACCTAAACCAACAGTAATTTGTAAACGTATCTTCCATAAGCAAAAGAAGAGTCCACTGTCATCATAGTGTGTCACATAAAGATTCTGCATGAAATGCATAATCTTCCTGTTCAAAATAAAAACACTTGTGACACTTTGAAATTAAAAAACAAACACAGAAAGCGTTTCACTATCGTTTTCTGTTTGCCTCTTGAATAGCTAGTAAGAGAACAGCTGCTTGAGATGACATGGGGATGCTAATGCCAAACTACAATCAACTTAAAAAAGCACAGCTCTCCCCACCCATACAAAGTCAACATATTAATTTTGTTTTTTTTATTGGAGTAAGCACACTGGACAATTACAATACCCATTATTAGGTGTGACCCGGGAGATTAGAGAGTAAAACAATGAGACAAACATCTCACAGTAACACATAAGCATGCAAGGTTACAGAAAGGCATGTAATACACATTTCATACAATAACAAATACAGTAAAGGTTACAATAAGAAACACTAAAGAAAAAAATGGCAACAGTATCAATGTAGCATACAATAACAGTCACATTAAAAATCAACAGGTAAATTATCCTACTCTGAATTGTTGATATTATTGCACTAGTATCTTTACTTTGTATTAACGTCTGTGAACTCAACCTCTGTTTTATTCATAATACTGACTGTAATTATTGTATCTAGTTGTTTTTGTACTATTGACATTTCTGTATTCCCAATTATGTACTCTTCTGGGTCGTGCCTGAAAATAGGCAGGTTTGTTGCCTAGCGCACTTACCCGGTTACCAAAAGCTAATAAATAAATATCCACACGCTCAACCGCTTCTCTTTGTATGTAATTTACATGCTGTTATCCTTTGCTCCTCCCGGGTTGCTTTCTAAACGAGCCCCGGCTCAATGTGCCTTTCCCGGTCACTCATTTTCAAAAGAATAAATATGCTATGCAAACACAAGACAAGGCTTAGTTCCCAGCAGAAATGCAGTGGGACCGATAGGTCCATAGTAAGCAAACCACCAGTAAAAATTTTTTTTTTTTTTTTTTTTTAATATAAACAAAACTTGTGGAAAGCTCTGCACTCTAACTACTATGTGCTACACTACCCCTCCTCAGTTAAATTAGGACATGTTTCTCAATGCAGTCAGTGCCACCGCTGTAGACAGCCTCAGGCATGGGCTTGTGTGGCCACATCTCACGGTGTTTCGAGACCTTATGAAAAATTCAAAACCACCTCCATATTTTGTGGCTTTAAAAGAAAACTAACCAGGAAATCAATTCCTAGCACCTGCTGGTTGCACTAAGTAATTAATTATTCTGCTCCTAGCAATCCCCACAATGCCCAGATTATGTCATGGAACTGCCTCAAGAGCACAGTGAGTGAGCAAAGCACCAATTAAATGTTCCTTGTAATTAAAAGGGATCAACAAAGAGAACACAAGCAGTGCAGTAATCCTGATCTAATACAATACTGGTGGGGCCAGAGATTGCTACCCACACCTACACAGATTAAAAACGAAACAGAAAGAACACCGAGTGCTACACCCGGTAGCCAAACAGAAACGCAATGCAGAATTCACTCCTGTTTATGGTAAGTCATCATTGATGTACATAGTACATATCACTTTTTAAGTAATAAGGCATGACCAGGGGTTAGAGTAACAGTCTGTTAATCACCCCCTAGGGGTGTAATGTGGTACGAGGCACAGCCAAGTGCCATATTGCCTCTAGGGGGTGATTAACTGACTGTTAATCTAACCTCTGGGAGTGCCTTATTGCCATTATAAAAAATGATTCCAAAAGAAAAGTGTTAAGTGTATTTTTTTTTTTTTTTTTTAATGTTTCCTCATTTAGAGGGAGATTTTTTAATAAAATAGTTCTTCCACCAACAGTTTAAGAATGCTGGTTCAAAATCAGAATGCATCATTCCAGTCATTTAGCAGTGCTAGAGGATGGAATACTGACAGGAAGAAGCCATGTGTCATTGTGATCAGGCTGTACATGACAGCATAGCATGGATTAATGTAAGGCTGTTGGAATTCTAAACAGCCAATCAGATTGCAGCATTTCTGAGAACCTTTTTATAATTAAGCAATGAGGCATGACCAGGGGTTATGTTAATGGTCTGTTAATCACCCTCTAGGGGTGTAATGTGGGACGAGGCATAGCACAGTGCCACATGCCACTAGAGGGTGATTAACTGACCATTAACATAACCCCTGGGAGTGCCTTATTGCTATTATAATAAAAATGCTTTTAAACAGTGTTAAACCTTGTTCAGCATATGGTTAAGCTGTATCCAAAATAACACTGCGAACAGAACTCCTACAGCAACCATGCAGCTCACGAGGATAGCCAGCCCTAGGACTCGAATCCACAAGCGGGGCTCAAAGCAAAGGCACCTTTTCGCTTTGGCGCCCCGTTTGTGGATTCTATGGTTAAGCTGTACATGTATGTTAATAAAAGATTAACATAAGGCTGTTAGAATGTTTAGGGCCAATCAGAAAACTCCATTTCTCAGACCCTTTTTATAATTAAACATAAAACTAGTAAAATACCTGCTAGAACTCTGCAGAATACAGAATTCCTCTGATGGAATGGAACGTTTTTTTAATTCTACGGAATTACGAAAAGCCTTTCTATGTAAACCATGAACTAATTTTCTGTGGATTATGTATACAGAAACGTAAACATAGAATTTGTCAGCAGATAAGGACTGCTTGGCTCACCCAGCCTTCCCAAGTGTTCCCTGCCTATTCTACGGACCCCATCTGGTCTCCAGTGAACCTCGCCCCTCCCTGCATCTGTTCTAATATTCCACTATGTTTATCTCATGCATGCTTGAACCCCCCGCCACCCCTGTCTCTCTGGCCTCCACCATGTTGGCTGGCAGTCTGTTTCAGGCATTTACCACCCTTCTGTAAGGAAATATTTCCTTACATCTCTTCTAACTGCTCCTCACACCAGCTTAATTGCATGGACCTAGCCTTGGTGCCCGACCTCATTTGAAAGGGGCTCCCCTCCAGCATGCTGTCCACCCCTGTGAGGGAAATGTAGGCCTCAATCACGTCACCCTGGAATAATTTTCTGCAGATGAAGGAAAAAAAATAAATGGTTTATATAAACAGCAGATCACATATCTGCAAAAAAAATTCCACTTTTGAAAATTTAGAAGTCCGTTACAGACGTTCCGTGGAATTAGGAGGAATTTTTGAAATTCCAGTCCACTGGAATTTGGAAATTCCACGAAGCACTAATAATTACAAAAATAATAGCAGACAGGCCAGGGGTGTTCACATGCATAAGACTAGCTTAACACCTGTCTTCTAGCCTGACATCCCTTAATAGCACCTGACATTCACATCGTTCACTGGTAACTTACTGTCATCATTATGCACTTTCCATATAGCAAATTTACACACAACTCCCCCTGCAAGGCATTATGGATAATGTATGCAATGCCATGAGCCTTCTTAAACAGAACTGCAAGGTGGCAAAAAGGCCTTGAATTCTGCAAAGGCTGAAAATGGCAAGCCACAGATGGGTTTTGTTCACGTCGGTGCTCATTATCAAGTTGCAGCCACGTGCCTCAGCCCAGCAAGGGTCGAAAATGGTTTGGATTATGGGGAGCCCAAAAGAGGAAAGAAATTTTAAGTATTTTCTTTTCACCTCCTCAGCTGGGGGGTCATCCTATGGTCCCCCCTTTTTTTTTTTTTTTTTTTATAACAGGCGACCTTCCTCAGCTGCTGCCCCAGACCCAGTCAGAGCTCAGACCCTTTTCGCTCTGCTATCCCACGTTGCTTCACAGCGGGGATTTATCCTGCACACTGCGGAGAGAGACCTGGAGGCCAGGGGCTGAAGGGGAGCTTTCCTTAAGTGAGTCCACCACTGCGCTGATGGGAGTCTGACATCATTCGCGCCAGAGGATTGTTTTTTGTCCCTTAGTCCCCCCACGGCACGAGCGTGCAGTGGCATCAGAGATGTTCCCTTGCATGCATCCGCCGCAGTACGCCCAATGTCTGCCCACACATTGATCTCCACGCCTGCACTAGCCCCCAGCCACCACCAGGAGCTAGTGGCTCTGTGATGATCCTTCTCAACCACCCTCCCTCCAAGAAGGAGGAGAGCAGTCCATGGGATGCTCTATCCTCCTCCTCCCCGAGTCCGTTCCTGAACACGGGTTGCCGGCATGGTGCGAGGTGTGCCATCCAGCGCCTCAACCCTCAGTGCCAGCCTGAGAAAGAAATTTAAAGGCAACAGGAAACTGTTTTTTATACCTCTAGATGCCCTCCCGTTTTCCTTTTAGTGTCTATATAATATTCTGATATATTTTGACCTTTTTGGTTAATCATTTTTTTCCCTTTTTAACTACTCTGAATCCCTCTCTCCTCAGCAGTTGCTGCTCTCTGTTTTCATGCTGCCTGAACATTCTATGATGTCAGTAACATAACTACAGGCCATTCAGGTGAACAGCATGGAATGGTGTTGCTGATGTCATGGAATGTCTTCGAAAAATGAAAAGAAAAAGCAGCAGCTGCTGAGGTAAGTGTAACTCTATGTAGTTCTGAAGGGACCCCCAAACTAGATTATTTATCAAAAACTTGTCAAAGCATATGTTAAAAGTGTTCCGACTGGAACGATGCTATCAGCACACTGTAAAGAATGGTATTACACAATTTCTTAGTTACGCTAACAAAAAGTGGTGCTTTAGAACTGCCTAAAACTATTTAATAAAAGCTTAGAGTAACAAATAAATTGTGTATTACCTTCCTTTACAGTGTGCTGATAGAACTGTTCCAATAGGAACACTTTTAACATTTGTATCTCCCTGCTATTGAGCATCTGAAAAAACTTTTCCTCCCTTACTTCAGTAATAGGTTTTTGAGCACCACCCACTGTTTGTTTATTGGTCAAAGCATGTCAGACTACATAACTGGCATGGAAAGGACAACTGGAGGGCAGTTAACTATGTAAAAAAAAAATCCTACCTCCTTTAAAGAGCTGGTGATATGTTCAAGAGAACTTTAACAAGACCCAATATTTAGACACAGTCCAGCTTGTATTTCCCATTAGTGCTGTATTCCTCCTCCCCATTATTTATTACGGAGGTCATTTGTACGAAAACAGGATCTTTGCTCCTGAAGAGTTTGTTCCTGCTGCTTTCTCCATACCTGAAGTCAAAAAACACTGCTTATGGTATCACAGCTACTCCCATGGCAGCGGACTATGATGTCACAACAGAGGATTATGACAAAATATGGAGTAAGCTACAAAGGCAGATGGACTCTAAAGCAATTCTAAAGGATAGCAATCATATATTCATGTAAATGTCCTTAGTAATAAATAATGAGGAGAAATATATAAAATATGAATGGAATGCAAGCAGAACTGTACCCAATTACGATGCTTTTTAAAGGTTTTTTTGAGGCATCAGTAGCTTTTTAAAAGACTATATGTCACTAAGAGATTTCAGCCAATCAGCACACAGAGTCACTGTACTTTTATCCAGTGTACAGTGTGTTATGCAGAAGCACTAGGAGGGAGCACTCCACCTTCTGCACCAGGGGAAGGACAGCATAATAAAATAAAAATAAAAACTTTAAACTTATTATAGCAACCAGACTAGAGAGATTATATGAAATATTTGACACGGGATTGTGCTTCATTTCTTTTCGTACAGTGAGTATAAATTGCTTTTTAAATGTAGCTTAAAGATCTGAAACGTGTGTCATAACCACAAAAATGACAGAGACAAACTCCACACCGGAATGAGTGCTTTAATACAGGTGAGGCTTGCTGATAATGTGGGAGGACTTATTCTTATTCTGGGTTTGAAATATCAGTTACTGTGCAATGCAGGGCAGCCGTTCTGTGTGTGTAACTGAGGTAGTTTTAAGTGGTAAGAGGATGAATGCTGAACCTCATAAAAAAAAAACAGCTGAAATGTATGCAATCCCAGCACTGTGCAGCGGTGTAGTAATAGCCTGTAAAATAAATTCTGAGCTGGATAAGATTAGAACAATTCCACTGGACAGTGTCAGGCTGTGCACGGACACTCAAGAAAACTGAGCAGTAGTTTTGCACGTAATAAGTGTTAATCAACTGTGTACATGCATGCCATCTGCCTCAATTTGATTAACAAAATTACAAATGTTAAAGAGAATATGCATATATTTATAAAGAATATTTTATTCTGAGTAACATCCTTTATTAAAATTAAAGGGGACAGGAATTGGTTACGTATGTGCGGCTGTTTGAAATGTCTCCATTTTCATAAAATTATATTCATACCTCTCTATAGGATCCCTATTTAACTGTGCCTGAATAAATGCTGAAGCTGTCAGTTGTGTTTTGTTTTCTTTGCATGGACAACATTATGTGCAGTTCCTTTCATGGAACCAAGAATTTGGAGTTTTGACTAAGTCACTTCATGGTTTCAGAAATGTGAGCATGAACTTATCAGTACAGTGCCTACGCTTCTGAAACCATGAAGTGACAGTGTCCAAACTCCAAATTCTTGGTTCTGTGAAAGGAACTGCACAGAATGTTGTCCATACAAAGAAAACAATACAAAACACAACTGACAGCTTCAGCGTTTATTCAGGCACAGTTAAGTTACTCTAAGGGTTTCCTTCGGTTCTTTATTATGTTGCAATTCATTTGTATGGCATGTTTGTTCTCATCATGTGACTTGCTGGCCAGTACATTAATTCGTGCAAATTACAGTTTTTATTGAAATAATAAAAAACAAAGAACTGAAGGAATTCCACACAGTAACCTAAAACGGATTTCAAGTGGCATGTTATTAAACTAAAATCACAGGTGACCCCAAAATTGCAACTTATCCTTGCACTGCTGCTTTAAATAGAGATCATTTAGCGGTATGAATATCATTTATCAAAATATAAACATTTCAAACAGCTACACATAAGTAATCAATTCCTGACCCCTTTAACTGTCTTAGCTTCATCTGTTTCAATACCCTCCCAACACACGTACACCCCCACCCCCACACCCCCACTCAATCACACCCTACTTTTTTTTCAGGGAGATGCAGACTGCTTTCTGGTACCCTATCAAATTAGGCACCAGATAATAACAGCCCCAATCCCATCTATGGCAAACTCGTCCCCCACCCATCTCAGTATCACCACCACACTCATGCCCCCCAACAAAAACTAAGTCCCCTGCAAAAGCCCCTATCCCATGTACAGCAAAACCCTCCTCCAACCCATCTCAGCCCCACCATGCTCCCCACCCATGTCTCCACAGACACTTACCCAGAGTAGTTAGCTGTTCTATAATGATCTGTAGAGTGCTGCCGATAGTATGCTAATAGTCTCACCGCCATGGGCCTGAATGTCAGTAATCGCTCCCACACACACGATATCGCAAAACACTACTGGTAATTACTGCCAGCATTCAGGACTGCAGTGGTGAGACTGTTAGCATACTATTGGTGGCACCCTACAGGTCATGGTAGAACAGTTCACTTGTGGGTGAGTGTCTATGAGGACGTGGGTGGGAAAGGTGCTGGGGCTGAGATAGAAGCGGGGAGGATCACAGAATAGGTCACATTTTTTTACGATCCAAAACTAAGGATGGCTTGCATGAGCAGCCGGTATTGTATCGCAAAGTGAAATGCGATACAAGCTATTTAATACCTTGACACCATCTTCCTACAAAGTAGGGTTACTCACACCTTGCCAAACGGAATAGAATGCACCGTATTCTGATCAGAGTTTTTGGACCTGCAGTCTAAAAATCCTAAATCCTAAACTGAATACTAAGTCCTATTTTACACAGACATTTAAGATTTCAAATCCAAATCCTAAATCCGTTTTTGCAGGTCCTTTCAGGATTTGAAACAGAATCAGATTAGGATAAATTCCTAAAATCCTAACTCCTAAATCTTTATTTAAAATCTAATATTACAACATACCTTTGAGCCAAGGCTCTTTTACAAAGGTCCCACGTCCCTAGTATATACAATTGGCATCAAATTGGTTACATGGTTACAGTTTAGTTACACGGTACAAGATAACATATAGTAACTTAGGAAGACATTAGGTATTATAGGTGAGGCGTGACATACAGACACTAGGAAGAAGACAGTTGGGGGAAGGGCTGAGGAAAGGGACGGCATATGTGGGAGAGGGCAGAGCGTGGTAGCCAATGGGCTTTGTCAGGACAGACGCGGGGTAAGTGCTTTGGAAGTGGCTCAGGACAGGTAAGTGCAAGTAGAGAACAGAACAGACACCAGGGGTGTTTAGGGGCAGTTTAGGGGCTACAGCTTGTTAGGTGGTGCACCCACAGGTGTTGGTGCCTATAAGGGAGAGGCGGAGCTTAGTTTTGAAGACACCTAGTGTTGCTGTGGAAGAGGTGTCGGCATAGAGACTGTTAAACCAACTTGGGGCCCTGTAAGCAAACAACCTTTGTCCTTGGGATGTGTGGCAGTGGGAGATTTGCAGGATATGTGGCTTAGTGCTCCTGGTGTTGACGGTCTTAATTTTGGGTTTAAGGAGGGTGCTGACTCCAGGTGGTGCTTTACCCAGTAGGATGTTCTTAGCTGTGATGCAGGTTTGGTATTTGATTCGGTTAAGTTGCAGCCACCCTGTTTTAGAGTAGAGGTCACAGGTGTGGGTGAGACGGTGGGAACCAGTAACAAGACGGCAGGCTTGATTGAGGGAAGTTGAGACTTGTTTGAGAGAGGAAGCTGTGGCAGATCCATAGATAACGAGGCCGTAGTCAATGATGCTGATGATGGAGTTCTGGACAGCGACGGACAAAGCTTCAGGGGTTAGAGGTTTCCTATGTCGAAACAGAAGGCCCAGCCTGGTGTTTGCTACCTTTGCCACATTATTGATGTGTGGAACATAGGTGAGATTTGAGTCTAGGGTGAGACCAAGTTATTTAAAGGTATGGACTTGCTCAAGGGCGATTCCTTGTTTGGCTTTAATGGAGAGTTGACATTGTTTGAGTTTGTTGTGGGTGCTGCAAAAAATCATGGTCTTTGTTTTCTTCTGGTTAAGGATCAGTTTGTGTTTAGCGAACCAACTTTCGACTGCTGTGAAGGCCCGCTGGAGGTTTCCTTGAAGATATATTGGGTCATGGTGGGAGGCCAAGATGACAGCATCATCCGCATAGAGTAGGAGTTGTTCAGGACTGGAATCTGGTAGTGAGTTCAAGAAGAGGCTGAAAAGGAGGGGGCCCAGGATTGAGCCCTGCGGGACACCGGACCGGACTGGTCTTGGTTCCGAGAGTGTGTTCGCAATTTTCACTCTTTGGTACCGGTTGCTTTAGCAGCTCTTGAACCAATCCACTGAGTTGGGTGAGAGCCCTGCTAGCCAAAGCTGGGCAAGAAGTAGATGATGGTTGACGGTATCAAAGGCTTTAGTTAAGTCAATGAAGTTGGACCCAGTTATTTGACTTATCTAGTGAGTGATGGATTGTACCAGTAAATTTGAGTAAGGCCGTGGAGGTGCTATGACCTTTTCTAAAGCCATGCTGCTCCTTGCACATGATGCTGTACTTGTCAAGGTAGTCAGTGAGCTGGTCCGACACAATCCTTTCCAGGGCCTTGGAGAGTGGAGGTAGGATGGAAATTGGACGGTAGTTCTCATGTACTGTTTTGTCCCCACTTTTGTAAATTGGGGTTACTGAGGCGAATTTCCAAATGTCCGGGAACTGGCTGAGGTTGAGGGAGAGGTTAAAGATCCTGGTCAGTGGCCAGAGAACTTATCAAGGGTGAGCGATAGTAGTTTGAGGTCGAGGGAGTCGTTGCTTGCTCTGGAGTTGCTGATGGCTTTGGTAATATAACTGTGGACCTGATGCATTTTTACTGCTTTAAAGTGGAAGGGAGGGTGGCTAGAGGGGGCAGGGGAGGCAGTGGGAACCTCCTCATCGAAAAAACCTTTGGGGAGAACAGAGCTGAGGTCCGTGAAAGCGACACTGAAAGTATGAGCAATGAGTTTCTTGTCAAGTGTGGTTACACCATTTATGCAGAGTACTATTCAGAATCAGAAGATTCTGGGTATCCCTACTACACACCTCTGTATCACTTATTTTCTGTTATTTCTCCTGCAGCTCTGCCTTTTTATTACTATGGATAGTGACTGAAAAATACTACAATAGACATCTTGCTCCATGGTGCTGTTGGCAGCTTCACAAGACAAGCCACGGGTCAAATTGGCATGGAGTCTAACCTATCTTCTCATCAACCAAAGGTGGCCCCTCTATGTTAGGGTGGAGGCACCTTGGAAAGACATCATGGAAAACCATGGTGTACCTGTGCTATGGGTTAAAGACGATGACTAACTGTGGGCTTACCTTACAAAGCCTGCACTGATTAGACGAAGTATAGGAAACTGCATCCCAGTGTATAAAAATTCAAACCCATGCGACTGGAAACAGAGTCCTCACAATCAGCTGCAGTTCACATTATCACAGCAGTTATTTCATGCAGTGCCTCTGCCCATGCCCAAGATCACACATACGAAGCATGGTAATAGAAAAGTGGCCGTCATAGATGGGACTATAGACTGGCTTTGATAGATATAGTCCAACATAAGCCAAACAGATTCTACATGGAGTTGGACCCCTTCCTAGACTCTCCCTGGGGCACTATCTCATGCCTCAGAAACTATAGCCTGGCAGCCTTGGGGGTCAGATAGGACTCACCCAAGACCCCTTGAAGTATTCTGATAATTTCTCTGCTCTCTTGCCTGACCCTTTGAGCCCAACCCCCTTTAAAGAAGTAGTATGGATATGAACTAATACCACTGTGTTCCTGAACTATTTTTTTTTTTTTTTTTATCTTTACCATGTTTAACTCCTTCCCTGTCCAGTCTGAACATTCAATCAGTCCACCATGTCAACCTCTGACCCAACCCTGACCAGGCCATAGGCCTCCCATGGCTTGCTACCCTCCCCCACAGCAAGCCACCTACATTAGGTGTAAACATAATGCAGATGCAGGTCAGGTGGAGTCACAGGTTTGGAGAATTGTCACCGTCGCTAGCTGCAACCTGAAAAGGAGCCATTTTCTTTTTTATATCTTCCCATTTGTCACCCTCCCTCAGGCTCCTCTTGATGCTAATGCATCGCTGTACATGTAGCACTGAAGTACTCGGCACACTGCAGGACAGCAGCAGCAAAAGCAAATCGGATGCTGAGCTGCACAGCCAGGGGATTACCAGCAGGAAGGCAGACTTCACATCGCTGTACAGGTCACTGGTGAGACCACACTGGAGTACAGCGTGTAGTACTGGTGCCCTTACCTTAAAGATGTTAATTTACTGGACACAGTCCACAGAAAGGCAGCCAGGAAGATCTAGGGCCAGCAGGGCAACACCTACAAAGAGAGGCTCAAGGGACTCAACATGTACTCTCCGAAGTGCAGAAAGTGGGGGGTGCGGAGGATATGATCGAGACCTTCAAATCAGGGGTCAACCTTAACCTTTTTTTGCACTAGCCAGCAGGGCAAGTTGATTTAAAATTGCACTAGCCCGCAGATGGTTGCGCTAGCCCTTAATTATAATGATAAATTTTGATCACTTATACAGGAAACAATGCAAGCAAAGCCAAGAAGAAAAAATTACTCACCACAGTACTCTTGTTTCTTCAAAGGGATCACTCATTATGATTAAACTTAATGCAGTCAGCCTCCTGTGTTGAACTGCCCGGAGAAATGGAATTTTATGCAAATTATGGAATTCTCAACTGGCTCATGCCACTTTCAAACTGCTGCACTCTGAGTGCTTCAGATTCTTACGGAGCCTAACTGGGTAAAAGACCCACTAGCTAAAATTAACATTAAATAACATTTTTGCCCTTTCAGGTCAACACATCCTTAATCAACAAACCTAATAAACTTTAAGACCACCTGGACACCAACTGGTTAAACAAAGTGAGTCTCTACCTTAGCCTATACATGAGGAAAAGAAAAAAACACCCTAATGAAGGGATGCAGAGCAACTTCTATAGGTTCTAGTAGGGGAGGTAGGGAGGGTTTTTAATCATAATGAGTGATCCCTTTGAAGAAACAAGATTACTATGGTGAGTAATTTTTTTCTTCTAACCCCAGGAATCACTCATTATGATTAAACTTAATGCAGACTACCAAGCAGTGCCTTTGGAGGTTGGGCAGAGAACCTATTTAGGAAACAAGCTCTGCAGTACTGCTGTACCAAACCTAGCATCATCTCTGGCTTGTAAGTCCAGGCTATAATGCTTTGTGAAGGTGTGTATAGATTTCCATCTAACTGCTTTGCAGATTTCCAGTAGTGGAATTTCTCTTGAAGCTGCCACTGAAGCAGCTGTGCTCCTGGTGGAGTGCACTCTCAGGCCCAGAGGAACCTGTTTACCCACCTTACTATAACAAAAATGTATACATGCTACTATCCAACGAGCAACTGTACGTTTTAGTGCAACTCTGCCCTTACCAACTTCACCATATGTGAGGAAGAGCAGTGAATGACTTGTCCTGTAAGACTTGATTCTGTCAATGTAGTGGCTAAGTGTCCTTTTGACATCAAGGGAATGAAGTCTCCTTTCTGGAAAACTGGAGTTGTCTGTAAAGAAGACAGGTAGAGTGACAGACTGATTCAAGTGAAAATCAGATACCAACTTGGGAAGAAATTTTCTACTAGTCCTAAGGACCACCTTGTCCCTGTGGAATGAGATGTAGTCTGCATCTGTGCACAGGGCTTGTAATTCACTGATCCTTCTGGCTGAAGTAATGGCAACCAGGAAAACAGTTTTCCAAGTGACATACTTCAAATCTGCAGTTGCCATGGGTTCGAATGGTGCATCCATGAGTTTAGCAATGCAAACATTTAGATTCCAGGCAGGAACTGGTTCCCTCAGGGAAGGGTGCAGAAGATTAAGGCCTTTAAAATATTTTCTAAATACTGGATGAGAGGCCATAGACCTCTCCTTACCAACTGACAGGTAAGCAGAGAGTGAAGCTAAGTGGACCTTGAGGGTAGAAGGCTTCAGACCTAAGGAATGTAAATGTGTAAAATAATCTAGAAGAACAGCCAAATCAGCCCTGACAGGGTTCACACCCTGACCTGTGCACCATACAGTAAATCTTTTCCACTTAGAGGAATACGTTTTCTTAGTAGAAGGCTTCCCGGAACCCCTAAGAACTGTTAGCACCTGCTCTGACAGATTACGGTTAGCAAATTCTAAGTCTTCAAGAGCCACGCCTTGAGTCTCAGTGATTTGAGACTGGGGTACAGGATACTGCCCTGCGAGGAGGTTAACAGGTTGTGCCTCTTGGGCAGGTTGATAGGGGGAACCACTGACAGAGACAGTAGAAGAGAGTACCAGTGCTGTCTCGCCCAATCTGGAACCACCAGTATCATTTTTGCTGATTGGGACCTCAATTTTAGTAGGGTCCTGAATATCATAGAAAAGGGGGGAAATGCATACAGAAACTTCCCTGTCCAATCCAGGGCCATGGCATACAGGGGAATTGTGCCCCTTAGAGGAGGCCTACAACAGTACATTGGAAGCTGATGGTTTTCTGTGGAGGCAAAGAGATCCACCTCTGGAATGTCCCATTTCCTGAAAATTGTACTGAGTACCTGAGCATTCAGGCACCACTCGTGGTGGTCTTGACTTATTCTGCTGAGAGAGTCTGCCAATACATTGTCCCTCCCTGGAAGGTGTATGGCTGACAGGGATACTCCTATGGAGTATACCAGGGACCACAGTCTCATTGCTTCTGTGCACAGCAGATCTGGCCTGGTACCTCCTTGCTTGTTGATGTATTACATGGTTGTGGTGTTGTCTGTTCTGATTTGCACCACCTTGTTTTGCAGGTAAGGAGCAAATGTTTTTAGAGCCAAGTAAACGGCCCTGAGCTCCAAGAGTTTTATGTGCAACAGAGACTCTTGTGGGGACCATGTGCCACTTGCTGTGTGCTCCAACATGTGTGCCCCCTGTGAGGATTACTGAGGGGTGTTCCCTTATAAAAGGTACACCCACTCTGAGGTTGTGCTCGTCCAGCCACCACTGTAAAGCTTGGACTAAGCTTTTTGCGACTGGAACCAGTTTGGACATAGAATCCGTCCTTTGAGACCAGTACTGTCCGAGATGGAACTGAATATCTCTCATTTGAAACCTGGAGCACATTACCACTGCAGTGGCAGATGCCATGTGGCCCAGTAGCCTGAGAAATTCTCTGGCTGGTTTGAGTCTCCCAGACACAAAGGATTTTGCAATCCGCAGAATGCTTGTCACCCTGTCTTGTGGCAGGAAGGCTCTGCCCTGTCTGGTGTTTAATTCTGCTCCAATAAACTCCAGCACCTGGAGTGGTACCTGCTGAGATTTCCGTTCGTTGATCAGAAATCCCAGGGACTCTAGTGTAGATTTTGTTAGTGCCAGTGACTGTGCTGCATGCTGCACGGACTGTCCTACTACTAACCAGTTGTCCGGATAGGGGAAGACTGTTACCCCTTGTTTCCTTAAAAACTCTACCACCGATAGGCACTTTGTAAAAACTCTTGGTGCCGAAATTAGCCCAAAAGGGAGAGCTGCAAACTGATAATGGCCTGACGCCAGTCTGAATCTCAAGAATTTTCTGTGAGATGGACTGATGGGAATGTGGAAATAAGCATCCCTTAAATCTAGGGAGGCTAGCCAGTCTCCCTCTTGCAACGAGGGAATGATTAATGCAAGAGTGACCATTCTGAACTTTGGTTTCAAAATGTACTTGTTCGCCTTCCGGTGGCGCCACCTGCATGGAAGCAGTTTAGCTTCAGAGCTCTGGGCGACTTCTCAATTAAATATACCTCCACTTTACTGCAACGGGTAAAATCTTCCTCTCAAACCTAACTCCCTCACATTGTGAAATGACAGGGAGCCCTCCGAGGCAAAAAGATTTTAAAAACAAAGGTGTAAAACCTAAATTAAAGCAACTTTCTATCGGGGCAGCAATGGAGGGCCTCAGTACGAATGCGTGGTCTGACAAAAGAGAAGACGATGAATCGGAGACCGAGGTAAACGAAAAAAATGGAACAATCAAATACAGCCCAAGGCAAGCTATTCAACAAATACTGAAAACAGTTAATACAATAGAAGTAGCATTCACAGACCTTAAAAGCGACCTGAAGAGTATTGATCAAAAGGTTATACAAAACAAAGCTAAAATTGCTCAAGTCGCGGAGGCACAAGAATCCACAGACCGGGTCCTTTTACATCTTCTCCAGAGGGACAGGCTGATTCAAGAGAGGTTAGAGGATACTGAAAACAGAGCAAGAAGGAATAATTTTAAAATCTATGGCATTAAAGAAGGGGCGGAAGAGGGCTATGCTACAGGTCCAGATTTTATTAAGCAAGTTCTGAAATCTACACTATCAATACCCTCTGATTTCACATTGGAAATGGAGCGAGCACATCGCTCGCTTGGGCAAAAATCCACAGACCCAAATGCACGCCCAAGATCATGGATCGGTTAAAGTCTCTGTCTGGAGTGTTTTGAACTTAAACCGTCAGATTCTTACGAGCCCAACTAAACTAAAAATTCCATGTGGAAATTGTAAAAATTCTACTAGCCAACTGGCTGAAAAAGTTTTGGATTCCAAAGGAAGACTCAAGTCAGGAAACCCAAAAACAAAACCCAATGTACTAGAAATAACAATAATAAATATGCACCCAAACAAAAAGGGAGGAGGGTGCAAGCAAAAAACACCCCTGGGGTGCAACATTGCACCTGCCCACCCACTTCCCAAAAACAGGTTCTGAGAGGGGAGGCGGAGGAGGTCAGAATACAGCAAGACTCCATTAGAAGAAATATAATTACTAAGGTGAGTAATTTTTTCTTCAAACAACATGAAGTCTTGCTGTATTCTGACAATTGCAGACTACCAAGCAGTACCTCAAAGGAGGAGGGACAGAACCTACTTTGGGAATAGGCACTGAACTACTGCTGTGCCAAACCCAGCATCACTCCTAGCCTGGATATCCAGAGAGTAATGCTTGGTAAAGGTATGGACTGTTTTCCAGGTGGCTGCTTGACAAATTTCTAGAGAGGATATCCTGGCGCAGCCAGGGAAGCAACTGTACCTCTTGTGGAATGAGCCTCAGGCCTGAGGGTGGAGTTTTTCCAGTTTTTCATAGCAGAATTGTATACAAGACACAATCCACCTGGCAATAGATCTTTTGGTGGCAGGTTTGCCCTTTCCCACTTCTCCATAAGTGAGAAACAACTGGAGGAAGTCAAACCAGTGACCCTTGGTACGCTCTATGTAGTAACTAAGGGCTCTTTTGACATCTAAACTGTGTAGCCTCCTCTCTCCTGAGGAAGAATGATCAGTGAAGAAAACAGGGAGAGACATAGACTGGTTTAAATGGAAGTCTGAAACCACTTTGGGCAAGAACCTTCTATTGGTTCTAAGGACCACTTTATCCCTATGAAAGGAGATAAAATCAGGTTCCACAGACAGAGCTTGCAATTCACTGATATGCCTGGCAGAGGTAATGGCTACCAGGAACACAGTTTTCCAAGTCAAGAACTTAAGCTCTGCTGAAGACATAGGCTCAAAGGGGGGTTGCATAAGTTGAGCAATGCAAACATTCAAATCCCAGGCAGGGGCAGGGTCTCTAAACGGGGGAATGGTGTGAAGTAATCCTTTAAAAAATTTACAGAACACAGGATGGGAAGATAGTGAGGAAGGCTTCCCCACAGACAAAAATGCAGAAACAGCTGACAAGTGAGCCTTGAGAGTAGCTGGTATGAGGCCTAGGCCATTAAGATGGACCATATAATCCAGAACCGTAGGCAATTCAGCAGTGTCTGAAGAAATATGCTCCTTAGAACACCAAATGCTGAATCTTTTCCATTTGGAGTTATAAGTCTTTCTGGTGGCCTTACTTAATCAGGACCAAAAAATTTTCACTAAAATTTTGGCTACCCGTCTACAAAGGTACATGGAGCTGTTGGTCCATCCTGACCAAACGGGTTTTATTCCCAACCGTCATATGTTTGACAATGTCACATGACTCCTTAATATTGTGAGCTCCAGAGGCAGGAGGGGCAAACCTGCCCTAGCACTTTTTATCGATGCGGAAAAAGCCTTTGATAGGCTGAATTGGGCCTATTTTTTTGAGGTCCTGAATAAAATGGGGTTTCAAGGTAACTTCCTTCAATGGATAAGAGTTTGCTATCAATATCCATAGGCCAGAGTGAGGGTTAACGGGACCATCTCCCCCCACCTATCACTAGGGGGACCAGACAGGGATGCCCTCTGTCTCCTCTGCTCTTTGCGCTTAGTATGGAGCCTCTGGCTCAGGCGGTTAGAGAACACGCAGAGATTCAAGGCATAGATATTCAAAATACCCCTCATAAGATCTCTCTATACACGGATGATACTCTAATACTTATAGGTAACCCTCAAACTGCTATTCCACATCTTATGAAACTCCTGTCGTCCTTCGGAGATATTTCGGGCTTTACGGTTAACACGCAGAAGTCTGAGCTATTACTGATAGGTCCAGCTCTGGACCCTGAAGTTGGGGCTAAAATCCCCTTCAAATGGGTCACTCACAAAATACGATATCTAGGGATTCAAATACCTATAAACCTTAATCAAATATATAAACATAATTATGAGGTCTTGGCTCAGCAAGTCCCGAGCAGACCTCCATAGGTGGTCCCTGCTTCCCCTAACACTCACTAACAGACTGGAAGCGATCAAAATGAGTATTTTACCCAGGCATCTTTTTTCTATTTTCTAATCTCCCTATTCAGGTCCCAAATAAGGACTGGAAGGACCTTAGGAGAAAACTTTCAGATTTCATATGGCTTGATAAAAGGCCGAGAATTAGATGGGAAATATTACTTGAGGAGAAGGGCAAGGGAGGAATGGGCCTTCCAAACTTTCCTAAATATTATCTGGCTGCTCAGGTGCTCCCGGTCATTAAAATGTTGAAAACAGGTAGGCATCATGGCTGGTTGGAAATAGAGGAGAGGGATAGTGAACCTATCCCCTTAAATATTCTTCCGTGGAGGACCCTGCCGAAAGATCTGAAAAATATTCATAATGTTTTTACCCGCCATACAATGTCTCAATGGTTGGAAGCCAGGCAGAACTGGGAAATAATCTGCCCAATTTGGCAATACTTACCACTATCATCTCTTCCAGGATTCCCGGCCTCGGCTGGGGACCCTTGTTTCTTTAGATGGGTTACTTTAGGCCTGAAATACCCCAAGCAGTTTGTAGATGGGGATCAGCTGAAATCTTTTTCTCAAATGCAATCGGAGTTCCATCTGGGTAATGCTGACCATTTTAGATATTATCAATGCTCTCATTATATCTCCAATACAATTGGTCTCACTGATGTATCTCAGAGACCCGCTGCCCCTACTATACTGACCTATCAGAAAAGTATTTCAGGGGACACTAGGCCATTCATCTCACAAATTTACAGAATACTGATGGAAGATAGGGGGATGGTGGCAGTACAGAGGGTGGAGGGGAGGTGGGAATCAGAGGCAAACCTCTCTTACAGAGCAGGAGTGGAAAAGTATCTAGCAAGGGTACATAAAACCACCAACTCACCCTCATGGAGGAATTCAGAAGGAAAATCAACATCCGTTTTTCAAACCCCAACAATATCTGCACATTATAATAAGCTCTTCTCTAACAAATGCTGGAGAGGTTGTGACTCTTAAGGGTCACACTACCATATCTTTTGGGATTGCCCAAAAATTACCCTCTTTTGGAGCAACATTGTTGGGAGGTGACCTCAATCTTATCCCTCCTTACTCCACTTAAATTTGAAAATATGGTTCTGGGGCTCCCCCCAGAGGAAATCAAGAGCTCTGCAGGAAAATACCTCTTTTACATTCTGACTGGGGCAGACCTCAAAGTTATTACGTAGAGCTGGACTCTGATACCCTCCCCTTCCTTGCAAGCCTGGCTTAGAAATACAGAAGCAATTTGAGGAATGGAGGCTATCACGGCCCAATTAAGGCTATCCACAGACACATTTAATATAAGATGGCTAACCTTTTTTGAATATAAAGAAAGAAAGGAGGGAACTTCAGTCCTGGAACAGCTCCTCCAGAGCTAATCTGATGTGGTTGGAGGTTAAAGTAGGACTAGTAGTTCTGGACCTGGTGCGTAGGGGTTATGGCCCAGGCAGACACCATTCCTTGGAGTGAAGGAAGGGGTCCTATGAGGGAGGGGAGAGGGAGGGTTCCATCATGGTCTAGCTGAGGGATGCTGCTTTTAACTGGTAGGACCTAAGGAAGGGTGTCTGATAGTTCTACCCTTGACTTCCCTTGACATCTAAGGTAAATGAAACAAGGACTCACTCACTTTTTGTTTTTTCTTCTTTTTATTAATGTGTAAGATTTATACACAGTTTTAAGAGATATTAATTTCTATATACTTGATATTTTCTTGGAATGTCTCTCAGATATTAATTTTTAGGGCTTTAAGAGCCGATCTGGGAACTTAACTGCAAAATATGACATGGAGTGGTGTTCATTAGTTTTCTCTACTTGTGTAGAGCTCTCCATCATGACTTGACTAGAAGTGATGGAATTGTTCAATACCCAGATAAAAGTGTCAAAGAATGTAAGAAAAAGCTCTTGACATGTATATCTGAATGTTTGATCTTGGAGACCAGTGTATTAATTCATGTAAACAGATGGTTTCTTTGAACTCAAATAAAATATAAATGAAAGTTAAAATAAAAAAAAATAATAAGTCTTTCTGGTGGAGGGCTTTCAAGAAGCCTTGAGGATATCCAGAACCCCTTGGGAAAGATGCAGATCTGCAAACTCTAACTCTTTAAGAGCCATGCTTTGAGATTGAGAGACTGAAGATTGGGGTACCAAATCCTTCCCTGAATGGATGTTAACAGGTTGTAATTCCTGGGAAGAGACAGGGGAAGATGGACTGCTAGGGACAGCAACAGGGGATACCAGGGCTGTCTGGCCCAATCTGGAGCAATCAGAATCACCTTGCATGGTTGAGACCTAATTTTTACCAAAACTATGAATAGGAGAGGGAAGGGGGGAAAGGCATACAGAAACTTCCCTTCCCAATTGAGTATCAGGGCATCCAGAGGGAGAGAGCCCAGGACTGGAGGTCTGCAACAAAAGAGAAGGAGTTGGTGATTGTCTGGGGTTGCAAAGAGATCCATCTCTGGAGTGCCCCACCTTGAAAAAATCACTTTCAAAACCTGAGGGTCCAGGGACCATTCGTGATGGCCTGGGAAATCCTGCTCAGTGCATCTGCTAGCACATTGTCCTTGCCTGGAAGGTGAACTGCTACAAGAGATGCTTGCAGGAATAAGCCAGGGACCACAACTTCATGGCTTCTGTGCAAGGCCGTGGACCGAGTGCCTCCTGCTTGTTGATGTACCACATGGTGGTGGTGTCTGTTCTGACTTGAACCACCTTGTTCTGAACTGACTGTGAGAATGCTTTTAGAGCCAGAAAAACTGCCCTGAGCTCTAGAAGATTGATGTGGAGAAGGGATTCTTGGTGGGACCACAGGTGGGCTCCGCAGCCCAGGAGAGATGCATCCGTGGTAAGGACCACTGAACAAGGCTGAGCAACAAAAGGAACACCTTGCCTTAAATTGTCCTGATCCTGCCACCACTGGAGGGCTTGGATCAAGGTCAGAGTCACTGGAATCAGTTTGGTAAGGGAGCCCTTTCTCTGAGACCAGAAAGCTTGCAGGTGTAACTGAATATCCCTCATCTGGAATCTTGCCCCTTGGACCACCGCTGTTGAAGCTGCCATGTGGCCCAAGAGCTGGAGGAAATGCCTTGCTGGTCGAGATACCTGAAGGCTGAAGGAAGAAGCTAGTTCCATAAGAGCCCTTGCCCTTTCTAGAGGAAGAAAGGCTCTTGCTCTGAGTGTGTCCAATTCTGCCCCTATAAAGTTAAGAAGCTGGACTGGTTCGAGAACTGACTTGGGAAGGTTGAGAAGAAATCCTAGAGAAGTGAGCACTTGCTGGGTCACTTGCAGGTGAGGCTTAACTTGGTCTGGAGACTGACCCACTATTAGCCAATCGTCCAGATAAGGATATATGGAAATCTTTTGTCTTCTTAGAAAGGCAACTACTACTGCCAGGCACTTTGTGAAAACCCTTGGGGCTGAGGTTAGGCCAAAGGGCATTGCTCTGAACTGATAGTGGCCTGAGGGCAACTCGAACTTGAGGTACTTTCTGTGGGAGCATCTGATGGGAATGTGAAAGTAGGCATCTTTGAGGTCCAGGGAGGCTAACCAGTCCCCTGGCCTTAGAGAGGGAAGGATTATTCCCAGAGTTATCATCTTGAACTTTGGTTTTAAAAGATGTTTGTTCAGATATCTTAGGTCTAGGATGGGTCGCCACTCCCGTGTCTTTTTGGGGGTCATGAAGTACCTGGAGTACAGTCCTTTGCCCCAGTGTAGGGTAGGTACTCTCTATAGCTCTTAAAGTTAGGAGAGAAGACACCTCTGCCTCTAGGGCAAGGGTTTCCGAAGGATTTGCAGGTGGAAAAGATCTGGCTCTCATCTTTGGAAATTTTTTGAAGCTGAGAACCAGTCTCTGGCTTACTACTTCCAGGACCCACTTGTCTAATGTAATAGACATCCAGTCCTGGACAAAGTAAGCCAGCCTGCCCCCTACTGGAATAGGAGAGTCGACCTGGCAGACCCATCAGGGTGTCTGCTTGGCAGGGGCTTTAGGATGAGGAGTGGATGCAGGCCTGCTCATCCCCCTTCTGCCTTTCCCTCTGAAGAACCCCCTCTGCGAAAAGGAAGAGGAGGCCTGTGCTTGGTAAAAAGGCCTTTGAAAAGGCCTGCCCCTGCCCCTAGACTGCTGCCTTTGAGGAGTTGCCTGCCTTTCCTTGGCCTGAGCACTCCTGTAAGTGGTCCTGTACTTGTCCATTTTCTTCATGTAATTCTCTGTCTGCTCTCCAAACAGAGAATTACCCACTACAGGAAAATCCATGGCCTTAGCCTGGGTGTCCTGCGAGAGGCTAGCACATCTGAGCCAAGCCATCCTCCGAAGAACCACAGATGTAGCCATGACTCTTGATGAAACATCTTTAGAGTCCACAGCAGCATGAAACTGAACCTTATATGCCTCGATCCCATCTGCAGCCACCGCCTCCAGCTCCTTGGCTAGCTGGGGGGAGGCCTGTTTAGCCAGTGCCAGCACAGCATCCCACCTGGACTTCTGGTACCTGGCTGTATAGGCCATGTAATTCACCTGCCTGAGTCCCAAAGAAGATGCCATCTTTGCCATGGCATCAATCTTCCTGGAGTCCTTGTCAGGGGGGGTGTGAAGCCAAGGGAATATTTGCCTTGTCACAGGCAGCAGCCTGCACTACCCCAACATGGCTGCATTGTTGATATAAGAACTCCATGTCTGAGCCTGAAAGTGTATACCTCTTGTCCATTCTTCTATCCACAGGAGGTATAGTGTTAGGAGACTAAGATTTTTTGTGTCTGTTTCCCAAAAGATTTATGGAGGAATAGACAGTCTCCTGACTCTGGGATATCCATCATCTCTACATAATCAGGCTCCTCTTGATCTTCCACAGCCTCCTCCATAGGAAGCTGGAGGGTTTCAGCCACCTTTCTGTAAAACATAAAGTGGGAAGGGGACTCAGAAAGCCTAGGAGGGGAAACACCTGATGGCCTGTCTGGGGAGATGTCCGGTTTCACAGGCACATCCAGACCTTCACTTACATCATAATCCTCAAATTCCCCTTCCTCTTCAAATTCCGGTTCATAAAAATCTTCAAGGGTATACTCTTGAACCGGGGGAACCAACCGAACCGAACCCCTGCCAGAAGGAGCCAGATCGTTCGGAACCGGACGGAGCGATTCCACAATCTGAATCACCCTGGCCATCTCTTCGGCGGTCGGAACATGAACCTCTGAATCTAAACCGGTCGATTTAACTTTGCACTTTCTTTTCGTCGGAACCGATCCTTCAGAATCGGCTGTCCTTTTGCCCGAAGAAGTATCACCCTGGTCAGAGGGCACTCCTGGTTTGGTCGAAACCGAACCGGGCTGGCCATCCGGGTCAGCAGACTTCTCGGCCTCCTTTTCCCTCAGTCTACCTAATCTCTTCTCAAGGGTAGATTTGGGAAAAGTTTTACATATTTGGCAGTCTGAATTGAGGTGGTCAAACCCCAGACAATAAAACACAGGTGGTGTGGGGATCGGCCTTGGCAAAGACCTCCCCACACTCACTGCAGTGTTGAAACCCAGTGGGCCTGGTTTTTTTTCTTGGGTTTCTCAGACATTGTCAATCTAACCAAACTTACCCTTTTTTCGGCTACCACCAGGCAAGACTCCCTTATCGGTTCCTAACCGTGTCATGGGTATTGGAAAAAACAGTTAAACACACATTTTTTTTTTTTTTTTAGAACCGATAAGTACCAGTAACCACACACTAAGTATAACAAAATTCACAATCAAATGGTCGGTTCAGCTGAACCGACCGCACTTTTAAAAGTTCCACGCAGAAAAATAGAACAATTCCTATCTAGTACTCACGGCACCACAGACAGAGACTAAACCGACTATGCAGATACTTTTTTTTTTTTTTTTTCTTCTCGGTTTAAACCGATGAAAAACTGAAAACTTTAACAGACTTTCGAACCAAGCTGAAGGAGAAATCTCCGGAGCGACTGTTCAGTGAGGCGGAGAAAAGAATCTGACGGTTTAAGTTCAAAACACTCCAGACAGATTTCAACCGAGCTCGAGCTCAGCGTTCCATGCCCTGCATGGAAAGTTAACTCTTATTTCTCCGGGGCAGTTCAAAGGTTGGGAATCACTGCAATTGTCAGAATACAGCAAGACTTCATGTTTGAATATACATTCTACTCAAATCCCCATGCTTCTTATTCAAAAATAGACTTTTTTTTTTTTACTCAGTAAGATAAATTACATAACATCAGTCAGTCACGAATACATCAAATCACTTTATCAGACCAAGCTCCGGTGTCCATTACGCTTAAGCTCAAGAAAGGGCAAAAAAAAAAAACCAACTTGGAGACATAATGTATCTTTATTAAATGATAAACACTTCGTGACACAGTTAGCGGGCAAAATTCAAGATATCTATCATATCAATATTAAACAAGGCTGCTCACAGATGTCTACTTGGGAAGCCTTGAAATTGGTTATACGAGGGGAAATCATTAGCTATGCTTCTGTGAAAAAAAATTAAGTCGATTAACGTATGACAAGCTGGTGCAAGAAATAAAAGAATATGAGGTATTACATAAAAAAACACCCAGAGAACTCAGCAGTCTTGCATAGATTGACCAATGCTAGACAGGCATTGACACTTTACGATAACTAAAAGGTAGAGGGAAATCTAAGATTCAGTAATCAAAAATATCATGATACAGGAGGCCAGGCAGCTAGACTTTTAGCCTTTAGACTAAAAAAACGACAGGCGGATAGGAATGTCTCTAAAATTAAAAATGATAAGATGCCATCTAAAATATGGACAAACCCAGAGGACATAGCAGAACAGTTTAGAAACTATCAAAAATTATATCAAAAGGAGAACCAGACAATAAATATAAAATCAGCTACAAAGGAATTTTTAGAAGCATATAAACTACCTAAACTAAAAGGAGATATGGAAAAGGATCTGAGCAAAAATATATCTGAGGCAGAAGTTGTCTCAGTAATTAAAGACCTCCCGATTGGAAAGACCCCCGGACCTGATGGCTTTTGCTCATCATTCTACAAAAAAATATGTTAATACATTAGCCCCTATCCTTGTAAGAGTGTACAATGCTTCTCTTACGGACAATAAAATACCACAATCGTGGCAGGAAGCTATTATAACCACAATCCCCAAACCAGGTAAACCACCTGAAACATGTGAGGCATACCATCCCATATCTTTACTAAATCAGGACTTGAAAATCCTTACAAAAATTTTAGCCAACAGGCTTCAAAAATACATCGAATATCTTGTCCACCCAGACCAAACGGGCTTTATTTCCCGTAGACAATTAACAGATAACATTAGGAAGCTGCTAAATATTATAAAATACAGAACACCTAACAATTCCATTCAATTAGCCCTTTTTTTGGATGCCAAAAAAGCCTTTGATAGGCTAGAATGGGAGTACTTATTCACGGTAATGGAAGATATGGGGTGGGGGGGAAATTTCCTTAAATGGGATAAATTATGTTATTCTCACCCCACAGCCAAAATTAAAGTAAATGGAACTATTTCGAATCCCTTAATTATCCAAAGAGGAACAAGACAGGGTTCTCCTCTGTCCCCCCTGTTATTCGCTTTGAGTTTAGAACCATTAGCGGCAGCTATCAGACAATCAGAAAATATTAAAGGGATTAAAGTGGGTAACCAAGTCTGTAAAGTGTCTTTGTATGCAGATGACATGTTGGTCTATTTGGATGAGTATCAAGAGTCATTACCACATCTATTAAAATTACTTTCTAAATACAATAACATTTCAGGGTTTAAAATTAACACAGATAAATCAGAAGCTTTGCCCCTAGGGATAGGAGCAATGAAACAGAGGGAGGGCAGTATCCCTTTTAAATGGGTGAGGGGAAAGGTTCGGTACCTCGGCATCTGGATTCCCACAAATCTTTCCAAATTCTACCAAGTTAATTATGGCAGATTATGGCAACAAATATTCGAGGACCTTAAGAGATGGAACCTACTCCTCCTCTCTTTCTCAAATAGAATTGAAACAATTAAACAAAATATCCTGCCAAGACTGCTTTTTCTTTTCTTCACACTTCCTGCTACAGACCCACAACAAGACTGGAGAAGGGCTCAGAAGAAATGATCCTCCTTTTTATGGGCAGGGAGAAGACCCACGATAAGGAAGGCTTGTCTGATGGCTCCTAAGGAGAAAGGAGGATGGGGTCTACCAAACCTTTATAATTATTATATAGCTGCCCAAGTGACCCCAATCACAAAAATATTGACAGCACCGAAGGAGGGCACATGGTGGTCACTGGAAAGGAATGCTCACACTGAATTCCCAGTGAGAGTTTTGCCATGGATTATCCTCTCAAAAGAAATGAAAATTACGTACCTACCGTAATTCTTGATCTTCTCTTGTATCTTCACCATTCATTACTTCCTGGGTGTAAGCCGGAGGCGCGCACCCGTCACGAGAGCCTTTTTTTTTTTTTTTTTTTTAAAGCTTTGACTAACGGCACTTAGCCCTCGAGTGGCGTCATGCGGCGGCCGTTAGTAGCGACTCCTCCTCCAACTCAGTTCTGTGAGCCGGAGAGGCAAAAAGCGAAAGCAGAGAAATAGAGATAGCGAGGCAAGATAGCCAAGGGATAGCAAAGTAAGGAAGAATGAACTGAAAAAGGAATAAGCCGATGGAGGAAGGACAGAGGAGATAAGAGTATCCCTAACCTAGGAACCGCAGGGCCTCCTTACCTGGGCGACTCTAGGAGGAGAGAGAAGGAAGGTAATAAGGAGGAAGAAGAAAAAGAAGAAGAAGAAGAAGAAGAGAAAGATGGGATGTTGAAGGGACCAGAATGCCTAACGAGCATAGTTAGCTGATAGCTTAAGGCTCGATAAACAGGGAGCAAGAATCCCCGGAGATAGAGCTGAAGAGAAGGTTCACCGAACCCGCTAGACAGACTCAGGAGGGCATAGTCCTCATCTTCAACATGCCATGGTTCTTGATCCCCACTTCGGGCTCCTGGCCGAGAAAGGCCTTTAACTGGAGGACACCTGAGGAGGGAAGGATAAATCCCAGGCAGCATGTGAGAGCTGCTCAAGGGTTTAGAAATGGAAAATCTAAGCCTTTCAGGCGTTTATATAGAAATGGGACTCAGTTGGACTTGCCAAGGCAGGCCAGAGGCTTAGGCTGGCGAGGATTGGTCATGGTCAGCACTGCTTCTCTGTAAAACTGTCCAGGAGGACACTTGAAAGGAAAAATCAATCATCAAAATCTTACAAGAAAGATTTTGTTTGCCCTTGTATTTCCCCTTTTCTCTCTCTTTTTTTTTTTTTTTTACAGATAGTAACTTGCAGGCTTAGGAGCATGACTTTAAATTCAGAAAATGCCTATAGCAGTCGGAGAGAGTTCCCTCAGTTTTTCCCCCTTTTTTCCTTTTTTTTTTTTTTAAAGAAAAAAAAACAGTCGTACCTGCTCCTCCGCTCTGCAAGGCAAGAATTAGAGAGGGAAGGCGATTCTAGGGCTCAACAGCTGGTAGCATGGGATTGCAGGATCAAACTGAATAGCCAGAGCCAGGCTAAAACCTCAGAAGTATCTCGCCAAGGAATGGCAAGAGATAGTTGCGAGTTTGATCGCCATATGCAATTCGTGAAACGGCCCAAGAATCTTAGAGTAAATAATTTTTCTGGATAGAAATAAGGCCCCTTTAAGATATAGATTTTTTTTTTTTTTTACTTTTTATATTTTGCAGAGAGAGAAGGAGCGGAGGTGGAGAAGCCACAGGAGGAGGCCACTGAGGGGATGGTGGTGGTGTAAGTAATGAATGGTGAAAATACAAGAGAAGATCAAAATTACGGTGGAGTCGCTGAATTTTCATATCTTCCCTTGTCCAAGCTTCACCATTCATTACTTCCTGGGTGAGTACTCCTCTTCCGGGGAGGAGAGGCAATACCCTGAGGGAACAAGACCCCCAGCCTTCTGCTGGTGAGAAACAGAAGGAGAAGACCCTGGCTTATTCAGAAAGCCTAAGTGGGAGAAGAGCTAGGAGGTGCCTCCCGAGGACGAGGAGACGGAGGGAGCCCCTGTAAAAGTCTCCTAGCTCTAGAGGAGAAAAGACGGGTCCCCCGGAAGGCGGAGCGAATCACCCTACGCCGGGCCAGGGGTGACAACCTAGAGAGACAAAGCCATGCCGTCCGCCTGATGCAGATCGCTGTCCCCGCAAGCCTGGAAGCCACCTCATTGGCGTCGTAAGATGCCCTTGCTTGGTGTCTTGCCAGCTCCAGGCCTACCGCGGAGAGGGCAACGGCTTGTCTGGTTTGCTCCGTGTCAGGCATAGATGCCAACAGCTGGGACATCATCAACTACAAATGCCGGTTGTAGGCAGCGTGGTGAGCCTGATGAGATGCAATACAGGCAATCGACGAAGAAGAGAACACTCTCTCCCCCCAGCGGTCGAACTGGAGAGAGTCCGGATCCGTGGGCGGTCAGCCAGGCAGCGTGCGCCCAGAAGGAGTGTCTAGGTAGACCAAACCAGAGGGGTTGGAAGGGTACCTAGAGACTCTGAGGGTGCACAATACCTACGCTGACAGTCAGCCGGGCTGGAGAAGCGCGGTTGGGACTGCCAGGACCGGATAGACGCCTCCTGGAAGGGATAGCCAGGAAGGTACCACCAAATGCTGGGCACTGAATTCACCAAGGAATTCTCGCCTCCTGCTCGTATTGTCTCCTCCCAACATAGGAAATCCAAGATCCCTCACCATCCTCGAAAGGAAACGCTGATATTCCGTGGAAATCAGCATCGAGGAAAGATGAGGAGGTTCCTCTCTCAGAGGAGGGAGACGAGGATGATGGGGAGCTGGAATGTCCAGAGGGATTCTGCGGCGGTGGGAGAGTCGAAAGACCCGCTCATGCATGTATCTAACATATGAGGGGAAGGCCACCGCAGAACCCCTGAACTGCTCCCAGGATAACGGACCCATAGGACCGACATGGCCTGGGAGCGGGGGTGGTGAAGGCAGAGAGATGGGAGAGGGGCACCTCCGAGGAGGCAACTGCTCTCTGCCAGGGCTCTGGAATCCGGGGAACGGAGCCCTAGTTGGAGGGATCCCGGACAGCAGACCAGGCCGCAGAACGGAACTCTGGGGAAGCGGAGCCTGGAAGAGCCCAGGGAGAACCTCCTGTGACGACGCTGACTGCATGGATCCAGAAGGGCACTGCGACGACGCCGCCGAGGGCACCCTAGAGCCCTGGAGGGAGGGGTGGGTTCTGCACGGCTCCTGGCCACCCCCGAGGTGGCTAAAGAAGACCGAGCCAGACCCTCTGCCCTCAACCCCTCGGACTCTGAGAGGGCCCTCCTCTCGACAGCAACGTCCCCCTATCTATCTCTAGAGGGGCAACAGCACCCTGGGGGTAGCTGTCACCGCCCAGAGAGGGAGCCCTCCCGTCACTCCCCACGCCTGCCCTCGGAACCCCGGCCACCCCAGCCGGGAGCCCTCAGGAGACGCAGAAGGGGGGACAGAGGAGGGGCCTGCCGCCCTTCTGGTACCTCCAGCCACAGGGGACCCAGACCCCTGAAGAGTGGGGTGCCAGGATGGGTCCACGTCCCAGTCATCGCCTCCTAAAAGGACCGAGACCAGCTGGACCTCAATGCTGGCCACCCCTGGGTCCCTGAGGCCACGGTGCTACCTAACGGCCCCAGTACCTGGCGCGGGCCGCCCGCCCAACGCCGGGCAGAACCAGGCCCAACTCCGAACCTCCCCACAGCGCCGCAGGCCCGGCACCGCAAGGAGGTAGGACTAGGCCTGACGGCGCCACCGGGCGGCGCCGGAGGCGAAGCGGCACTGCTGACGGCGCCGCTGAGGCGACCATCGGGCGCCGGTGGCCCAAAGCGGGTATCAGTAAACGGGCGCCGCCGCCATGATCACCGGCATTGCGAATGGCGCCGATGCAAAGCGGCAGCTGCCAACGGCGCCGCCCTGACCGCCAGCGCCGCGAATGGCGCCTGATCCAAAACGGCATTGAACGGCGCTGTCATCACCAGCACCGCTAACGGTGCCGATCCAAACGGCGCCAAAGGCAGCGCCGAGGGTCCACCCAGCCAGGCCCAAAAGTCGAGGGCCTCGACACGGGGAGCCTGCACTCGAGGAGGTGACTGCCGAGGCGGTGGTCGGGCGCGCTGCCCTGGGAGGGACTACGACGCCCCCAACACCGCAGAAGGGCCTCCTCCTCGGCAAGAAAAGACGAGGAGACCCCTCCTCCTCGGACCGTAGTAGGCCCAGGAGGGGACCCGGGGAAGGGCCTAGAGATCTTGCCCGAGAATCTTTGAGCGACGCCGCCCTCAAGGTCGGCGGGCTTTGCCGAGCTTAACGCTGCTGGATTTCGAGGACACCGCGTCCATCGAGAAACCGCGCCGCACGAATCCATGTCATGGTTGGGTCCCAGGCAACGTAAGGCAAACGCCATGCCGGTCCGAGACGGAGAAATGCCGGCCACAGGAGCCCAGACGATAGGGGCGCCCGCTTTGAAGAACGCTAGCTCGGAACCGACATAACGCCAAACCATTGAGAAAAACAGTAGGAAACACACCCGTGCCGCTTAGAAAGAAAAGGAACAGTCTTACCGTTGGCGCCGAAGTGTGGAAAACGAGGAGTCGTGACGCAGTAGCATTCAGAGCGCCGCGACAGGTGCTGCCTCGGACGGTGGGAGAAACAGAACTGAGTTGGAGGAGGAGTCGGTCGCTACTAACGGGTCACGCATGACGTCACTCTCGAGGGCGGTGTCATAGTCGCTTTTAAAAAAAAAATGGTTTCTATGACGGTGCTACCAGCTTACACCCAGGAAGTAATGAATGGTGAAGATTGACAAGGGAAGATATACGATGTATTAAAAATGACTGGATGAAACATACTTTGCAATGTTGGTTAAAACTTAGAACATATTGGGAACAACCTTCTCAGGTGTGGTCATATATCCCCGTTAGATATCTCCCAAACTTTCCATCGCAAAAGTTGGATAAATGCTTTGAAAACTGGGAAACACAAGGCTTGAAATACCTTACACAATTTATACAACAAGGTATAGTTGTAGACTATCAGACCCTACAAAACAATTACAAATTACACATCAAGATTTTTATTGATTCCTCCAGTGTAGGCATTACATAAACTCAGAGAGAGGGTACAGAGTATTGGACTCAGAACCAACTGAAATGATTCAGGCAATAAACACCAGAGCAAAGTTAAAAAATACAAAACAACTTATTTCATATGTATATCAAAGTTTATTGCAGGAGGAAGGGAACCTAGCGATCCAAAAAATACAAAATAGATGGGAGACAGAAACAAACATAGAATTTCAGGAAGAGGAATGGGGTAAAATATGGAAAGGCGTCCATCACACCACATCGTCAGCTATATGGCAAGAATACAGGTGGAAGGTGACAGGTAGATTTTTTATAACTCCCACAATATCCAAAAACCTGGGTAACAATGCGACGGATAGATCTTAGAGAGGTTGTGGGAGGCAGGGAACACACTCCCATATTTTCTGGGACTGACCAAAGGTTTTCAAGTACTGGGAAGGAGTAAACCAGACAGTGAAAGAGATATTGAGCCTACATCAACAAATGAGTTTTAAACATCTTATATTAGGGCTGGCCCCAATAGAACTTAAATTAGAAACCCATAAATATTGGTTTAGGATACTGGTAGTGGTTGCACTAAAAATCATTACTAGAGGATGGTTAAGTGAAAGAAAACCAGAACAGGAACAATGGTTGAACGTGGTAGGAGAGATCAATGTAATGGAAGCAACTACAGCCAGACTATGGCTAAGGGTTGAAAAATACAGGTTACTCACCTGTAACAGGAGTTCTAGGAATGGTATATGTTGTTCATCCACACTGTCTGGCAGGTATCCTTGCCACTTTAAATCTTGCCGGAAGGTCTTCAAGCTGGCTCCTCCTGCCCATCCGGGTGGTAAAACTCTCGGCTCCGCCCCATGACGCCAGATCTGGCAGGCTGGAAGCTCAGGTTGTGCGTCGAGCCGGGGAGGAGGTAGGTCGTAGGATGAACAATACATACCATTCCTAGAACTCCTGTTACAGGGAGTAACCTGTATTTCTAGGACATGGATATGTTGTTCATCCACACTGTCTGGCAGACTCCTAGCAGTTCTCCGGGAGGAGGGAGGCAAGGCGCACACCCCCTACTTAGGGAATAGAAACTGGAGAACCGAGGCCCCAAAACCAGCATCCCGGCGTGACTCAAGGTCGATGTGATAATGGGTGATGAAGGTGTGTGCTGACTTCCAGGTAGCAGCCCTGCAGATTTCCTGGATAGGGACATCCTTGGAAACTGCCACCGATGCAGCAGTATGGCGGGTAGAATGAGCTCTTATCCCTCTGGGAGGCTCCATGCCCGCCAACTTATAGCAGAGATCTGTGCAGGAGGTGACCCACCTGCCTATCGTCCGCTTGGCTGCAGGTCTGCCAGGTGCAGCTTCAGCGTAGGTGACAAACAGCTGGCGAACCTCTCCCCGAATTTCAGCCATGCGCTCCTTATAGTAAGCAAGCGCCCTTCTAGGGTCCAGAGTATGGAGCCTATATTCGGCCTCCGAGGTGTGATTGGGGTATAACACCGGCAGAGTCAACACCTGGTTAAGGTGAAACTCCGACACCACCTTCGGAAGGAATTTCGGGTGGGGGCGCAGGACAACCTTGTCCCTGTGGAAGACCAGGTAAGGAGACTCGATGCAGAGCGCCTGGAGCTCTCCCATCCTTCTGGCTGACGTGATAGCCACCAAGAAGGCGGTCTTCCACGACAGGTGAGAGAGTTCACACCTGTGCATTGGTTCGAATGGCTTGCCCATGAGCTTTGCCAGTACCAGCAGTAGATCCCACGGAGGTGGAGGTTTCGCATCGAGGGAAATGTGATCAAGGCCTTTGAAAAGCGCCAGACCACCTTCCTCCTGCGCCATCGACTGCTTCCCGGCCCGCTACCGTAAGCAGAGAGATGGCTGCCAGGTGCACCTTTAAGGGTCGCTGACTCAAGCCCTTGCTGAGAAAGGACCAAAGGTAGTCCAATATGCTCGCCAAGGAACAGGAGGAAGGGTCCAGGACCTTGTTCTGACACCAAATGGAAAATCTTTTCCATTTGAAGGCGTAGCATTTTCTGGTCGACTCCTTACGGGATGCCTCAACTACGTTGAGGACCTCGTCGGAAAGACCCCAGGCCTGGAACTCTAGCCGCTCAGGAACCAGGCCATCAGGTGCAGGGATTGAAGGTCCGGATGGAATACCTTCCCCTGACTGACTGAGAGCAGGTCCGGGCGAGCTGGAAGCTGCCTCGGGAGCCTGGAGCTGAGGCTGAGGAGATCTGGGTACCAGTACTGGCGAGGCCAGTCTGGGGCTATCAGAATCACCTGCGCCTTGTCCCTCCTTGCTTTGAGCAGCACCTTGTGCATCAAGGGGAACGGGGAAAGGCATAGAAGAGGCCCGGGGTCCACGGCCTCGAGAAGGCATCCCCCTGCAGCGAACCCCGCTGAGGGGGGCGGGCATGGAACAGCCTCAGCTTCGCATTCTCCCTGGAGGCAAACAGGTCCACCTGAGGTGTGCCCCAATGGGAGAATAGATCTTGTACTACCTCCGGCAGGAGAGACCACTCGAGGGACGCAGCCCCTATCCGGCTTAGGGCATCGGCCAGGGTGTTGGAGGCTCCTGCCACGTGAATGGCTAGGAGATCCGCCTCCAGGCTGCGCACGAGTGACCAGATGCGGAGAGCTTCCTTGCATAGAAGCATGGAGTGCGTCCCGCCCTGGCAGTTTAGATAGTACATGGTCGTGGTATTGTCCGTCTGGACCCGGACCACTTGACCCCGAAGAAATGGAGCAAAGGCGTGAGAGCTAGCGGACCGCCGGAGCTCCAGCAGGTTGATGCGGCATCGACTCCCGCGGGGACCAGAGGCCGTGCGCTCGGTGTTCCCCCAGATGGGCACCCCAACCCATCAGAGAGGCATCGGTCGATAGAGAGACCGTCGGCTCGGGGCGGACAAACGGGATGCCCTCCTGCAGATGAACTGGAACGGTCCACCACTGGAGAGCGTTCCACATCCCCTGGGTCACCGTCACTAGCTGGTCCAATGGATCGCAGCGTTGGGACCACTGGCTGGCCAGCCCCCACTGAAGGGGGCGCATGTTCCAGCGGGCCCAACGGACCACGCTGGTACAGGCCGCCATGAGACCCAGGAGGCGCAGGAAGTCCCGGGCAGGGCGCAATTGCCCAACCAGAAATGATTGGGCAAAGGAGGAAAGAACCTTGACCCTGTCTGCCGGGAGCCGTGCCCTGGCTCGAAGAGAGTCGAGCTCTGCCCCGATGAAAAGAATCACCTGCTTCGGCTCGAGTTCCGACTTGGCCTCGTTGATAAGGAGGCCGACCTGAGAGCAAACCTGGAGGGCCAGATCTCTGACCGCCCACCTCCTGTCTGGAGGGGGGGCTATCAAGCCAATCGTCCAGGTAAGGGTAAACCCGACCCTCGGCGCCGCAGGGAATGCTGTCACCACTGCCATGCATTTGGTGAAGACCCTGGAGCTGGAGATAAGTCAAGGGCATGGCTTGGAACTCGAAAAGGGATCCCTCCGCTCGAAAGCGAAGGAACCTCTGATGTGACGGACGGATAGGGACGTGAAAGAACGCGTCCTGCAGGTCCAGAGAGCAGAACCACACGCCGTGTTCCAAGGATGGTATTATCTGAGCCAGAGTGACCATCCTGAAGGTTCGAGACCTTAGGAACTTGTTTAGGTCGTGTAGGTTGAGAATGGGGCGCCAGCCCCCATCCGTTTCGGAACCAGGAAGTACCTGGACATGAACCCCGGGTTTGAGGGAGGGTCCGCCACCTCTCTTATCACCTCCTTCTCGAGGAGGAGAGCGATGTCTGCTCGGCGAGCTGACAGCGAGGCTTCGGACCCCGAGGCCCCCCGAGGTGCGACGGCTCTGAAGGGTGGGGCCTGCTCGAACTCCAGAGGCAGGCCCTTTCCCACCACTTCCAACACCCACTGGTCTCTGGTGATAACGGACCAGGCGGAAAGAAAGTGGCGGAGCCGCCCCCCCCATGGGGCACTCTGGTGAGGCGACGGGGTTGGGGAGACACCCCTCAACCCGTCACTGGGCAGGCTTGGAGGAAGGACCGGCCGAGGGACCTCCAGGGCCTTTACCTCCCTGCTTCCTGGAGGAGGAAGCCGCGGGCTTGGGTTTGGGACGCCAAGCGCGAGCCTGCTGGCCCTGATGCTGCTGGGCCGGACGTGCCGCGGCGCAGACGGACGAAAGGGCTTGGGTTGCGGTCTGCGGCCCTTGTCCCTCTGAGCGGATGAGACCGAGTCCAAAGTGGCACTGGACTTTTCGATCCTCTGGAGGTGGCCTTCCACTCCAGGGCCGAAGAGGTCGGTCCCCAGGAAGGGGACATCCGCCAATTTGTGCTGGGTATCCGCTGTGAAGGTGGATATCCTCAGCCATGCCCGACGGCGCATAGCCACTGCAGCCGTGACTGACCTGGCGCATGAGTCTCCAATGTCCAGAGCAGTCTGAAGTTGCTGCTTGGCCACCGCCCTGCCCTTGTCCCGCACCTGCCTAACCGTGGTCTGCAGGTCAGCCGGGAGATGAGGGACTACCTTGTCCAGGGAGCCCAACAGGGCATGGGAGAAATGTGCCATAAGCACGGCCGAGCTGGCCTGACGAAGGCCAAGGGAGGACGCAGCGTAGACTTTTCGCCCGGCATAGTCCAATTTCTTGGACTCCTTGTCGGGTTGGTTTGTCCACGTCCCTAGCGTTTCCGGCATGCCGGAAAACGCTGTCGGTAACTAACCCCTCGGCTGAGGGATGTTCCGAGAAACCAGACAGGGAACCGTTAGGGACGGCATACTTCCTGGCCATCCTGGCGGGCGCAGGGCAGGAAGCAGGGCGCTGCCAGAGCTCCAAGGCCGGACCCACAATGGCCTCGGCCACAGGAAAGGCCTCCGTAGGGGAATCCCCCCGGTCCAATATCTCCGTGAGGGGATACTTGGCCCGCTTGGATACGGGCTCGAGCTGCATCCCGGTGGACTCTGAGATGAGCCTGAGCAAACCCAGGAAGGACGAAGGGCTGTCGTCCGGCGACCGACCTCCAGAGGACTCCAAGTCCACTCGCCTGGAGAAAAGGGAGGAATTGTCGTCGGACTCAGAAGAGTCCGCAAAGAGCTGCCTCGGGCCTGAGCCACCCTCCACCTGCCGAGGGCGATCGGGAGTGAGGGTGACCGACAGCCTATGGGGCAGACCCTGAGCCGACCGAGAGTTCTTGGTTGGAGCCCCAAACAGCGGCTGTGGAGGCGGAGGTTCCACCGGAATCAGTGGAGCAGCTGGTTTTGGCGAACAACCGGCCTGGGAACAGGCTCCCTCGGGTAAGACGAGGGTTGTTTCGCCGCCCGTGAACAGCCACTTAATGGTCGGGAAGGCGACGGCGCCGGCTTGTTCCCCGGTCAGAAGGAGCTGTTGCCACATGAGGTCCTCGTATCGTCGACGTTACTTACGTCGAAGCCTCCCCTCATCCGAGGAGGAGGACGAGCGGCGGCGCCGCCTACCGCGGTGCCGAGACCGAGACTGCCTATGATGGCGGGATCGGCTGGACCGCGAAGAAGTCAGAGACAGAGAACCTCAGCCTTTCCAAGGACGGTGCAGGGAGGAGACGGGTGGAACCGGCTCCCCCCTCGGCTCGGAGGGTTCACCCGAGGGCTCCGGAACCGGAGGCACTGGCAAGCCCACGGATCTCAACTCCCACCAGGGAACCGCAGAGAGGATTTGTGTCACCGGGGTCGACAACCCGCCCAACGGGTTGAGAAAGATCTCGACTGCATCGACGGGAGTCTCGGCCAACTGACCTGATGGGGACACCGTGAGACCAGTGGCCGAAGCCGAACGATCGACCGAAGTCGATGGCTGACAACTCGGGGAGAGGGACCTTTCCCACTCCCAAGAGCGTAGACGGAGGGACTTACCCTTGTCTTTCTTCTTGGACCGAGAAGAAGGTCCAGCAGACGCTGGTCCCTCTCCTCTAGTGGAGACGGACAGACAAAGCTCCTTAAAGGAAGCTGTGTAAGAGGAACCCAGGGAGAGCAGGATAAATGCCGCGGTCGAGGAAGATGCGGCCCGCGCCGCCTCCTCTTCGAGGGCGATCATCTGCTCTAGCTGATCCGCCGAGCCTGCCGCCGCAGAGACCGCCGACCGGGCCTCTTTTGACTTCACTGGAGGAAAATGTTTCTCTGGGCGCCCCAGTTGTAAACCGGCAGCACGGTCTTCGAGGACGTAGGCTGAGAAGGAAGAGCACAGGTCGCAAGCCTGCGGGTCGTGCTCAAGGCCTAAACAGTAGACACACGTGGAGTGCGGATCCGTCCGAGACATCTTCTGCCTGCAAGGGCATCTCCGAAAACCGGGAGTCGATTTGTCCATCGCAGCCGCGAGTGATAGAAGACCGAAGTCTATAAGCAAAACACTTTTAAATTCGGAAAACCGAAGAATTAGGAACCAGTCTTATACGCAGCGCGTTAAGGAGGGAACCTGAGCTTCCAAGCGGTAAGGAAGATCTGGCGTCATGGGGCGGAGCCGAGAGTTTTACCACCCGGGTGGGTGGGAGGAGCCAGCTTGAAGACCTTCCGGCAAGATTTAAAGCGGCAAGGATACCTGCCAGACAGTGTGGATGAACAACATATCCATGTCCCTAGAAATATAACATCAGATGGAGCCCTTATTTTCATTATATAACTAAAATTAAAGGTACCCCATATTTAGAACAAATCTTATTGGATTAAAACAAAGTGGACAACAAAAACCATAATAATTTATTGAGGTACTGTTTTGAGGGTCTTGATCACTCATCCATGTGCTTCTGTGGGGAGAAGGGGGGAGGAAAGAGGGGAAAGGGAATGATAGAGCTAAAGACATAAAGGTTGAATGCTCAAGAAAATATTATATGGTTGCCCCCTCAAGTTATAAATAAAATAGGTAGCCTCTTAATTTTGAATTTATTGTTTAATGAATATAATGATTGTTAGAAATTATGTTAAGTTAATAACTGAAATCGATTTAAAAGGGAATAAAAAACAGAAAGAAAAAAAAATTGTGTGTAAGAAACTGATTATACAGGACACAGTTCAGGTAGAAGATGGAGAAACCCATTAATAAAAAGGCTATAGGCTAGGACTTGAACATTCCAGGTAACTGATGTCTTCAACTGGGAACAAATGGATATTGGCAATGGATTTCCCCTGTAAAAAGTAAAAAGAAAGAAGATTGAAGAAACGATGTATTAAATGCATATCAATGCAATCTACTTAGTAATCCTGTATGTATACTTTGGAATTACTCTCAATAAACTTGTAAAAAAAAAAAATGTACTTGTTCAGAAGTCTTGGATCCAAAAATAGGTTGCCAATCCTCATTTTTCTTCCTTATGAGGAAGTACCTGGAATAAAAACCTTTGCCCCTGCTTATCAAAGGCACTACCTCTACTGCTTTGATTGCCAGTAGATGCTTTACCTCTGCCTCCAACAGAATCCTGTGTGCAGTTGTTGATGAAGCAAAGTTTCTTGTTCTCAGCTTTGAGGAAGTGATTTGAAACGGAGTGCCAGGCCCTAGCTCACTACCTCCAACACCCACTTGTCTGTGGTGATGGAATACCAAGCGTAGCCAGTCTGCCACCTACTGGTGGTCCTGAAATAGGGGATGCGACCTGCACTAGCCCGTCAGGAGTTCTGTGTGGGCTGTGCCTGAACCTGTGGTGCAGGGGCCGTTCTTCTCATGGCTCTCCTGCCCCTTCCTCTAAAATAACCTCTGGCCTGCTGTTGAGGCTGAGAGGCCTGTGCTTGAAAGAAAGGTCTAGGGTAAGAACCCCTACCCCAACCTCCCCTACTCTGGGGTCTATAAAAGGTGGAAGGCCTATCTTTGGAATTGCTCTGATAGGTGGATTTATATTCCTCCACCTTCTTCATGTATACTTCTGTCTTATCCTCAAACAAAGAGTTGTTTTCCAGAGGAAAATCCATTGCTTCAGCCTGTGTGTCCAAAGTCAGGTTGGTGGCTCTAAGCCAAGCGAACCTCCTAAGTGAAACAGACAAAGCCATTAACCTGGATGCAGTATCACTGGCATCCACTGCCATATGAAATTGGTTCTTGGTAGCATCAAGCGCAGCCCTTGCTGTATCCTGTAAGTCTACAGCCACTTCACCTGGAACCTTATCAGTCAAAGTAGAACAGAGTTCCATAGAGCTTTTTGGTACTCCACTGAATATGCCATGTAATTAGCATGCCTAACTAAAAAAGAGGCAGCCATGTACCCTTTCTTTCCCATAGCATCCATTTTTCTTGAGTCTTTGTCTGGTGGATGGGTAGCCAAGGGGATCCTGGCCTTGTCACAGGCAGCAGCTTGTACTACTCCCTCAGGATCAGGATGAGTAAAAAAGAAAATCAGCTGTAGCTCTGTCCAGCTGATATTTCTTGTCAGCTTTCTTATCCACACCAGGGATAGAGACTGGAGTTTTAAAAATCTGTAGTGCAGCCTTTTTTAAAAAAACGTATGCATGGGGAGAAGCAGACGTTTAGTGGGTGTTAACCCCATCATGTCCAGAAAATCAGCCTTCTCCATATCCACTTCTGTTTCCTGAAGAGGGAGATTCAGAGTTTCCACCATGCTCTTGACAAAGGCATAGTGGGAGGAGTATTCCTCAGGGCCCCTAGGAGGGGGACCCAAATTCTTGCTCAGGGGAAACCTCTGGATCTACAGGTTCCCCTTCAAAATCCTCCTCCTCCTCCCCCAAAACACTTCCAGCATTCCCTGCCTTGCTGGGGGTGTAGGAGGAACCGGGGCAGCCAATGTAGGAACCGGGATCGCCCCCTGTAGGGCTAGTAGCACTTGAAGTGCCTTAGTAATGTCCTCAGCAGAGGGCATAATACGCTTGTCTGCTGGGAGCTCCTTAGCCTTCTCGGACAGAGGCGCAGCGACATGTTTTTCTTTACACTTTTTCTTTAATGGAACAGGCTCAGAGCCTGTTTCCAAAGCCCTATTTGTTTAACCTTGTTCAGATTTCTCTGAACTCTTGTCAGGATCCTTAGCTTTACCTCCATCCTTTTTTGTGGAAAGAGGTAGAAGCAGAATTATCTACACTAGAAGCAGAAACAGAAGCCATCTCTTCTAAAATCTTAGGCCTTTTCTTTAATGTTTTAGGGCAAAGAGTCTTACAAATATCACAATTGGCAAATATATGACTTGTACCTAAACAAGAAATACACAGAGAATATCTATCTGCTTTTGCTGTAAGTTGCCCACAAGACTCACAACATTTAAAACCTGTGGGTCCTGTGCGTTTTTTAGGTTTATCTAAATGGACTTCTGACACTGGTAGACAAAAAGATTACTTCACAAAAAAAAAATGTTATTTAATGTACCTCGGAACCGAAGGTTCTTTAAATATAACTACCACCAACAGTTCCTGGAACAGATTGCTATTCGGTTCCTGAAGAAAAAGGAACCGATAAAATACAGAAATTTAAACAAAAATAAAGCAGTTTCAGGAACCAATCACTAAATGTAAAAAATAAAGTAAAACTGAGGTAAAAACATCCTAAATAGACACGGAACCCTCGGTTCCAAGGAACCGTGAAGGAACCGCGAATAGACACAAAAATAATACTATAACACTAATAAAATATCCTAAACAATATTTCTAAGGCAGCAATTGAAATTTAAAATAACATTTAGTACTTATCCACAGATAAACTTTATTCTGAAGACAGTTCAAGGAGAGCTCTACGGGACGTCCTAACTAGGTAGGCAGAGTAAAGAATCTGAAGCACTCAGAGTGCAACAGTTGCTAGGGAAGCAGTTTGAAAGTGGCATGAGCCAATTGAGAATTCCATAATTTGCATAAAATTCCATTTCTCCAGGCAGTTCAACACAGGAGTCTGACTGCATTAAGTTTAATCATAATGAGTGATTCCTGGGGTTAGAAATACTCTGATTTTTGCACATTTATCCTGCTCCCACATTGCTTCCAGCTCCCCAGCAGAAAAAAGACTGCAGTGCCATCACGTTGAGCCCCCACCCATTGTTTTGTACCACAGCCTCCTCGCTTCCTTTTTCTGCCCCCCCCACACCAAACAGAGAGAGGATATCACAACAGCAAATGTTCAATCAAGCAGTCCTAGCTCTTCGCACACAGTAGCTGACATCATCATGCACCTCACCACACTGTCACCACCACCCACAGGGTAATGAACAGAGTCAGGCAGAGAAAGACACTCTCAGCCCCCACCCTATAGTCAACTGGAGACCTGCACTTTTGAAAGTTTTTATACAGTCTCAAATGAGCCAGGAACACATCTAAGATTTCTTTGGGGCGGGGGCTAGACAAACCTAAGCGGCTTGGGAAATAGAAGACTGACATTTTTATTTGTAAAAGCATTGATTTTAATATGCTCTACCCCAAAAATAACAGATTTTTCTTTAACATTGTCCTTTCATAAGCCCAGGGGAAACAGTACACAGGTATAACACTATACTATTTCTATTTAGGATGATCTATGCACCCCAGGAATGCCTATTTCAAGGTTTCAAATTACGTATTTTATCAAGGTTTATATTTGTACCATATGTGATCCAAAGCTTTGTTTTTAGGCTGAAAGGACGTGCTGAGTGGGATAAGGGTGGAACTGTATGGATGGTGATGGCTGGCATGGAGCAGAGCTGTGGACCCCCTACACTTGCCAGTAATGGCAGCTATGGATGGTCACTTCAGAGTCTGGTCTGCAGTGGTGTCCAGAGGAAAAAACAGAGTTAAGAGATTTGGAGGGGAGAGGGAAGTTATGGTGAGGCTGGGATAAAATCCACCACCTGCAGGGCCGATCCTGTATATCTCTCTGCATTTTGTCACTGAAATGTTGGATACAAACACTCAAAATTTAGTGAAATGAGGAGCACTGATCTTAATATTGGACAAATTGTTAGACACGGACACATTCAGAAAACTGGAACCTAGTGATTTAACAGCACTCAACCCTTGATCCACCCTGAACACTAGCTGAAAATCTTAACAGTGGAGTGATAATGACTCACATTGAGTCTTTTGTAGGATTCCTCTCTCTTGAACTGCCAGATAATTACAGCTCTTAATGAGCTGTTAATCACACCTGGCCATCTGAAACATTGAGGCCCTGTCCAGACTATGCCTCTGTGACGTTAGAGTGCCCAAACAGTTACCGCAACGGTTTGCGTTTACACCTGTAATGTTACAGAAGGCGTTTTCATAACCATTGTTGAAACCACATATGAGGTGGTTTTCAACAGCGTTATGAAACGATCCCCTGCTAACACGTTACCAGCGGTAAGTGAATACGTGGTAACGGTCCCTGCCCAGGGCCCGGCGTACAGCGCCGAGGGCATTGTGGGATCGAGCGCCTGTAACGACGCCCGGATCCTGAGTGTGACGCGTGCCGGTCCTGTAATGGACACCGCCCCGAGGTGGTACGCACTGCACCGCTTCCGGCCAGTAACGGATTCGTCCGTTACTGGGCCGAGCGATGTAGTGTGGACGGGGCCTGAGAGAGATTAGCATGAAGACTAGAGAATGCTAAAGTAGAGATATTTTTAACTTCACTAACAACCATGAAAATCTGCACTAGTCAAGACGGGTTAATAGAGAGTTAGCTGCACTAGCCCTTTGCACTAGTATTTGTGCTAGTAAAACAATGTTAAGATCGACTCCTGCTTCAAATACCTTAAAGGTATTAAAGAGAAACTGTCTAAATTCATGCTCCCCCCCCCATTCAATTTTTTATTTAGAAACGCACATTTTTCTCATGCGGTCACTTTTATTTTATTCTGAAAAGTCCACAAACCAGGAATATGGCGGACACTGGGGGCTCCATTTACCATAAAGGTCGTGCACCTTTACAGTAAATGGAGCCCTCAGCGCCTGCCATATTCCCAGTTCGTGACTTTTCAGAATAAAATAGCAGGCAGCGAGAAAAACATGTTTTTCTAACAAAAAGCTGAATCGTATGGGGTAAACTGGCTCGGGGAGATGGGGGCTGTGGATTTAGACAAGTTTTCCTTTAACAGGGTGAAAACGTGGGTCTTTTCAGCCTTAGTGGAACAAGTCCACTAGGGAGCATAGCCTAAAGCTGTCAAGGGTAAGATTCAGGAGAGATGAGAAGGCACATTTTCACCAAGAGTGGTGGCTAAATGGAGCAGCGAGTTGCCAGAGGAGGTGTTCTCCTGAAAATGGTGAACAACTTCAAGGCAGGATGGGAAGAGTGAGAGGAAAAGTTGCAAGTGGAGGAGGGACCCGAGGGTGGGAAATTTGGGGAGGGAGGGAGGCAGGTTCCACTATAGAGAAGGTGGGGGTCTGCACATTCCAGCAGACTAGACAGACCATAAGGCCTTATCTGCTGGCGTATTCGTATGTACATATGAACCCACAGCCTATTCCTCTCTTGAAGTCAAAATCCTAGTCACAGTCTTACCATGGGAATAACTGATGTCACAAGCAGAGTGTAGGAGCTGATATGCTCTAAAAGGACAATGACCTGATTTCGTGCATATGGCCCCAGTAATTAGTAAATAATGGGGAGAAGAAATACGGAGCTAATGAGAAATAGAAGCTGAACTGTGTCCGGATATTATGGTTTGTAAAGTTCTCCGCACAGGTGTGGTCTATAGACCACCAGCCCAGGAGGAAGAAACAGATAGGGAGCTGATGCTAGCCATCCAAAGGATGGCAGACAAGGGTGAGGTAGTACTGGTTGGAGACTTCAATATTCCAGACGTGGACTGGAGCATCCCAGCAGCAGCATCAACTAGGAGCAGATTTATCCTGGACTCCCTTCAGGGTACCTTCCTCAAGCAACTGGTCATGGAACCAACTCGGCAGAAGGCAATACTGGACCTTGTGCTCACAAACAGGGACAGTGTGATGGGGGTAACAGTGGGGGAGCACCTGGGAAACAATGACCACCAGTCACTGTGGTTTGAAATCACAGAAAGAGCAGAACCAAACCACACAAAAACACGTAATCCTGGATTTTAGGGGGCAGACTTTGGGAAAATGGGAGAATACTTGAAAGAGGCATTAAGGGGTGGGACAGGAATCAGGGTTGAGGAACAGTGGGCAGTATTTAAAATGGGGATTACAAGAACAACAGAATTATGCATTAAGCAGGTTAGCAAGAGGAAAGGAAGAGGAGACCATTATGGTTTTCCAAAGAGGTAGCAAAGAAAGTGAAAGCCAAAAGATTGCATTCAGGCAATACAAAAAGACACAGGCAGAAGGGGATAGGGAGAAGTACCAGGAGAAGCAAAGGGAGGCAGGGAGGTCAGTAAGGGAAGCCAAAGCTCAGACAGAAGAATACATTGCAAAATCAGTGGGTAGAGGGGACAAAACCTTTTACAGGTACATAAGTGAAAAAAGAAAGACAAAGGGAGGGATAGTGAGACTGAAGGGGAGGATGGGGGAGCGTGGAGGATGACAACAGTAAAGCTGACATATTGAACAGGTATTTCTGCTCAGTCTTTACTAAGGAAGAGGAGGGTAATGGGTCTGAAGGAGTACAAGGGTGAGAATGGTGCAGAAATGGACACAAGTCCCTTTACGAGAAAGGGTCCTGAAGGAACTGGAAGTAATAAAGAGTTGATAAAGCAATGGGGCCAGATGGGGTGCACCCCCGGGTCCTTAAAGAACTAAGAGAGGTGGTGGCTGAACCTCTGGCTATCCTGTTTAGCCGATCACTGGAAACAGGGGAGGTACCCAAAGACTGGAGGACAGCAGATGTAGTCCCCTTATACAAAAGTGGGAACAAAGAGGAAGCAGGGAACTACAGACCAGTCAGCCTCACCTCGGTTTGTTTTCCTAGAAGTCTGTTGCCCCTTACCCCTGACCTCCAGAATTCCTTTATGTCTATCCCATGCATTCTTAAATCCTGTGATTGTTTCAGCCCCCACCACTTCCTCTGGCAGGGTGTTCCACTTGTCCACCACCCGTTCTGTGAAGAAATTCCTCTCATGTTTCCTCTGAATCGTCCTCCCTCCAACTTCATCCCATGCCCTCTAGTCCTGGAACATCTTTTTCGCTTAAAAATAGTGTTTTCCTGCACCCTGTTCCTCCCTGTAAGATACTTGTATGTCTCTATCATATCCCCTCTCTCCTTTCTCTCCTTCAGGGAATACATGTTCAGTTCCTTCAAGCACTACTGAAGGAGAGATTGGTGGAACATCTAGTTGTCAATGGACTATAGGACCCAAGGCAGCATGGTTTCACCAGGGGGAGGTCATGTCAGACCAACCTCGTTGAATTTTTTGACTGGGTGACTAGGGAGGTGGATCAGGGGAGGGCAGTGGACATGGCCTATCTGGACTTCGGCAAGGCCTTTGACACTGTGCCACATAGAAGACTATTACACAAACTGGGAATATGGGTGTGGGCAGGACAGTAGTGGTGGGTAGGTAACTGGCTGGGTGGAGGACACAGAGGGTGGTGGTAAATGGCTGTCACTCCACAGAGGGAAGAGTGACCAGTGGGGTACCACAGGGATCAGTGCTGGGACCGGGTCCTATTCAACATCTTCATCAGTGACATTGCGCAGGACCTAGAAGGCAGAATTTCACTGTTCGCTGATGACACAAAGCTCTGTAAAGATGTAGACACACCAGAGGGTGTAGACAGAATGAGAAGCGACCTGCAGAAACTTGAAGAATGGTCAGGGGTTTGGCAGTTGAAATTCAATGCAAGAAGTGCAAGATAATGCATATGGGGCACAAAAACCCTGGCACAATATATCAGTTGGGGGGTGAAGATATAGCATGCACCAAGCAGGAAAGGGATCTTGGTGTTGTCATCTCTGGTGACCTCAAGGTAGGGAAACAGTGTGACAAGGCAGCAGGTAAAATAAATAGGATGCTGGGATGTATAGGCAGGGGCATCACCAGCAGGAAAAGGGAGGTCATAATTCCGCTATACAAGACACTAGTGAGGCCCCACCTGGAGTACAGTGTACAGTTCTGAAGACCATACCTACGTAAGGACATAGACAGGGTAGAGAAGGTTCAGAGGAGGGCAACAAAGATGGTGCATGGATTGCATCAAGTCCTATGAAGACAAGTTGAAGGAACTGAACATGTACTCCCTGGAGGAGAGGAGGAAGAGAGGGGATATGATAGAGACATACAAGTATCTTACAGGGAGGAACAGGGTGCAAGAAAACACTATTTTTAAGCGAAAAAGATGTTCCAGAACTAGAGGGCATGGGATGAAGTTGGAGGGAGGACGATTCAAAGGAAACATGAGAAAGAATTTCTTCACAGAACAGGTGGTGGACAAGTGGAACACCCTGCCAGAGGAAGTGGTGGGGGCTGAAACAATCATGGGATTTAAGAATGCATGGGATAGACATAAGGAATTCTGGAGGTCAGGGGTAAGGGGCAACAGACTTCTAGGAAAACAAACTGAACTTACAAGCTCAAATGGGCAGACTGGGTGGGCCATAGGCCCTTATTTGCCGACACTGTCTATGTATCTAAGAGTCCTCAGCTGATTGTCAAAGAACAATATATAAATACAGTGGGGACAATTGTTAAAAACTGTTCTTTATAGTTATTTCCATTTTTTCATAATCTGTATGTTTAGAAACAGTCCCATGTCAATTTTGCACACAACAGTTTCACAAATCAGGATGCAAAATGTGTGGCTGTACCACTAATTTGCAGCACTTAACTGGCATACCAATTCATAACACGTCAAAATGGAAACATTAACAATTGCATACCAGCAGTGCCAAAAAGTGACGGCATTAAACTTAAGGCAAGAGAACAGTCAATAACCCACCTCATCTGGATGCTTTCTCTTGGTGTAACATGTTTCCAGAATTGGATTCGGGGAGGCTTTTAACCGTGGCTTCTCCTTTACTCCCAGCCGTCGACTTAAGGGCAATGCTATAAGCCTACAAAAAGACAAAGGCGTCTTTATAGAAGCTTCAGTAATTCCTGTACTTTACAAAAAGCCCAATCATCTGAAAACCAAGTTAACTTGGACCGCAGATAAACCAGGTTGTAGGAACCCAAGGGAGGCTGGGAATCCAGCCTAAATGTACTGGAGTTTTAACTTGGCACAGATCAATTATGCTGCAACTTCCTGTTTGAATTTTGACTTTCTCATGTTGTATCTGGACTAAATACCAGGATGACTGACATAACAGAGGGTCTGGATGGTTAACTGTTGACCAAGGCAAAACATAAAATCTCTGAAAATCGAACTGCTACAGTCACACCATCTACGCTGGAAATTCTAGCCTTACTGGCCACATGGCTATCTCACCAATTCATTTCCCACTAGGGCATTTCTCCCATGTATTAGTGTCACCTAAGAAATATTGAATGGGGCTGGCCTAGTGATGCCATGGTAGGTTATCAACTTGCAACGTAGGTTCACATGCCCAAAACCCAGGGTCACCAGTACAGCTTGGAGAAGGAGGAGGAGGAGGATCGAGCGTGTCATAGAACTCTGCTGCATTAGATACTTGGCTAATCTTTCACCACTGAAAACCAGCCTATCTTGCGCACAGAAAAACCCATAGAGCTGATCTACTGATCCACAGCTGTTAATGAAGTTAAGAGTCTTGGAGCTGCACTCGTGGTGTAATTTGCCAACTCTCCCAAACAATATTCCAAATTTAAAGAGACTTACCAGTCTCAGACTGTGCACCTGATATATAGGTGCCTTAACAGGGGGACAGCATGCTAATGTGGAGATGGCCCAAAATAATTCTGTAATTAAAAAGCAGCATCACTTGTAAAATCCCTTACACAAGGTCCTAAGGACTTCCCTGTCAAAAGAGCCACCCACATTCTGCCGCCACGCTCAGCAAAGTTGTTATGCACTGGTTAACTAACAAGGGTCGACCAATGCCCACGTTTCATCACCAAGTGCAAGGCATAAAATAAGCGGGTTCGCACCACAATTTGCGACCCAAGATTGGAAAAAAGGGAGTCAAATCTGGCAATGATTAGGAGTCATTGCTAATCATTGCCAACTGGTCCTGGGTCCTGTAAAAGTGCCTTATTGGGCACTGTCACTTTAAATTTTTTACATTGTTTTTGCCCGGGTATCCATTTTTTCCTCCCTTCCTCTGTGCCCTTCCCCTTGAACCCCGAGCTGTTCCATGATTGGTCCAGTGATACTCTTGCCCCCCTCAACCCGGTCTCTGCGTGGGAGAAACGTGACTCAGTCCTTTTGCGGTGCACACAGAAGAGGAAGCAGGCGTTGGGAGATCGATCAGGAGTCCAAAGGTGAGCTTTCTTTATTTTCACTTTTTTTTTTTTTCTTTTTAAATCATCGTCGCTCTGTTGTCCGGTTAACTAATTGTGTCATTCTGTTTTGCAGGTCGGTGGTGGAGACAAGAGCCAGAGCAGGTAGGAGTGGTGGCTGCACCAAGGAGGAGCCGAAGGGAGAAGGCCTGGCTGAGATCACGAGAGGGCACAGGGACGACCTGGATGATGGAGCCAACCGGAGAGCACTGGCGGCTACATTGAGAGGCGAGGCAGAGGGACATGCAGGAGCGCAACAGAATCAGGGAGCTCAGCAGCAAAACAAGTAAAAAATGTTCATTTGGTTGGGGTCAAAGGAGGGAAGAGGGGCACATGAACTTCAGGGCACAGATGGGGGGGGCGTAATGGCAATGAACAGGCAACCTAGAGCTGGACTGTGGGTGGAGAGAACAAGGGCATGAAAGGGTCACCCCACTTGCAGTGAATTTGGGAACAAACAGTGAACGTAACTGCAGTGAACACTGGGAACAGAATAAAGACTATGTGCCCTGTTTTGCAGAGATCATGGGGGAACCAGAACTTAATGTGCTCTGCTACTTATGTTGTGTGCCCTGCATCTTTGTTGTGAACATTTGGGAACTTTGGGAACAGATAAAGTAGTAAGCAGCCCTGCCTGCTTTGAGATCTCAGTAACCAAGAAGTAATGTGTCCCGCTATTTGTGTGCCCTGCTCTTGACTTTGCAGTGAATTTGGGAACAGAAAAAAATAGACTAAGTAAAATGTGCTCTGCTTTGCAGAGATTGGGGGAACCAGAATCTTTTGGGGAACAGAATAAGACTAATGTGCACTGCTTTGCAGAGATCTGTGTGCCCTGCGCAGCTAGTTCTGTGTGCCCACATGCAATGAACTTTGGGAACAACAGAAAAGGAGACTAAGTAATGTGCCCTGCTTTGCAGAGATTGTGCCCAGAGTCACAATGGGAGGGATTGCCCCAGTTATAGTTAGGAACAGGGTTTGGTCTGAGAAGTGCCATCAGGCCAGGGAGGTGGCCTGGGGGTCATACATCTGCTCGCTGCCATTTTCTTTTTTCAGGAAAAGCCTCATCACGTGTTAAGTAGTTGCACACTCTGACACCTTGTTTTGCTAACTTCAAACTTTTTAATATTACAGTCTGACATAACTGGAGTAAAATTAGCAACTGCAGAGGAAGGGTGCCAAAAATATGATCCAGAAAAAATTGCCTACAGATTAGCAGTGAGGGAGAGACTGTAGAGTGCGTGTTAGTTGCAAATTTGTGCTGTGAGTACAGAGATGAGGTACGTGGGTTGAGGAACTTCAGTGAGGCATTAATTGCAGGGATTACAGGCCCCCCGTTTAAAGTTGACACCATCCGGAAACATCTTCTGATAGAGCAGCACAAGAAAGCTGTTAACATTTTCAAATTTGGTATAACAAGGTCACCACTTGATATATATTGCCATACAACAATTGGTAAGTTTAAAATGGGGGTTTGGAGCAAGATTTAAAACTTGTATTTAATTTATTTGCAGGGAGAGCTTTCAGTAATGCAGAAGAACAGCACAGAAGGATTCCAGGCAGGCTGACGGAGATCCTGTACATGATGGCCAGAGAGAACATCCCTATTAAAAGTTTAAAGCAATAGCAGAACAAGAAAAGCGCCACTGAGTTCATTTGGGCAATAAATACATTAATGCTGTTAGTGGGAAAGAACTCACAATGTGTATTGGCAAGCACCTAGAAGAAAACCTGCTGGCAACTGTCAAAAATGTAAATTATTTTTCAGTGCTTATGGACAGCAGTACTGACAGTGATGTAATTGAAATGGAACTGGTTTATGTAATTTACGTAAAACCCATCAATGGTCAAGGGGAGACTAAGGTTTTATGAATGAAAGCTGTATCAGATGGCACAAGTGAGGGATTGAAAAATCTCCTTTTGGACATTTTTACAGACTGTGGCCTTAATATAAAAAACATGGTTGGGTTTGGGGCTGATGGGGCATCTGTCAACGTGGGTGTACGATGGGGTCTTGCTGCTCTTAATTGTCACACAGATTAGAACTGGCCATAAATACAGGTTACTCACCTGTAACAGGAGTTCTAAAAATGGTATACGTTGTTCATCTACACTTATTGGCAGGTTCCTTGCCATTTCAAATCTTGCCGGAAGGTCTTCAAGCTGGCTCCTCCCACACCCCCGGGTGGTAAAACTCTCGGCTCCGCCCCATGACGCCAGATCTAGCCCGCTGGAAGCCAGGGAGGTCGGGTGGGTCGTGTGGATGAACAACATATACCATTCCTAGAACTCCTGTTACAGGTGAGTAACCTGTATTTCTAGGGACATGGATATGTTGTTCATCCACACTTATTGGCAGACTCCTAGCAGTTCTCCAGGAGGAGGGAGGCAAGGCGCACACCCCCAACTTAGGGAATAAAGACTGGAGAACCGAGGCCCCAAACCAGCATCCCGGGGTGACCCAAGGTCGATGTGGTAGGGGGTAAATAAGGTATGTGCCGACTTCCAGGTAGGAGCCCTGCAGATATCCTGGATAGGGACATCCCCAGAAGCAGCTACCAATGCAGCGGTATGGCGGGTAAAATGAGCTCTTATCCCTCTGGGAGGCTCCATGCCCGCCCACCTATAGCGGAGATCTATGCAGGAGGTGACTCACCCACTCATCGTCCGCTTGCCTGCAAGTATGCCAGGTGCGGCTTCAGCGTAGATGACAAACAGCTGGCGAAACCCTCCCGAATCTCAGCCCTATGCCCTGAGAAGGCGAAGCCAACTAGGGTCCAAATGGAGCCTATATGCGGCCTCCGAGGTGTGAATGGGTAGAACACCATGGAGTCAACACCTGGTTAAGGTGAAGTCACACCACCTTCAGAAGGAACTTCGGGTGGGGCGCAGGACAACCTTGTCCCTGTGGAAGACCAGATAGGGAGACTCGAAGGAAGCGCCTGGAGCTCTCCCATCCTTCTGGTTGACGTGGTAGCCACCGAGAAGGTGTTCTTCCACAACAGGTGGGAGAATCGCACCTGTACATTGGTTCGAATGGCTTGCCCGTGAGCTAGGCCCATACCAGCAGTAGATCCCACAGAGGTGGAGATTCTCACCCCGGAGGGGAAGTGTGGTCAAGGCCTTGGAAAAAGCGCCAGACCACCTTTCCTGCGCCACCGACTGCCTTCTGGCCCGCGCCCAGAGGACAGAGGTGGCTGACAGGAGCACCTAAAGGGTCGTCGACCGAAGCCCTTGCTGAAGAATAAGAAGAAGAAAGGACCACAGGTAGTCCGAAATGCTCGCCGAGGAACAGGAGAAGGGACCAGGCCCTACCTTAACACCAAATGGAGAACTCTTCCATTTGAAGGCGTAGCATTATCCGGTCGACTCCTGGCGGGACGCCTCAACAACGTCGAGGACCTCGCCGGAAGACCCAAGGCCTGGCAACCAGTCAGCCGCACAGGAACCAGGCCGCCAGGTGCAGGGTTTGAAGGCCCGGATGGAATACCTTCCCCTGATAACAGAGATCAGGTCCAGGCGGGTTGGAAGCCGCCTCGGGAGCCTGGAGCTGAGACTGAGGAGAGCTGGATAACCAGAGATGGCGGAACCAGTCTGGGGCTACCAGAATCACCTGCGCCTTTGTCCCTCCTCGCCTTGCCTTGTGGATCAAGGGAAATGGGGGAAAGGCGTAGAAGAGGTCCGGGGTCTGCAGCCTCAAAAGGCATCCCCTTACAGTGAGCCCTGCTGAGGGGGGCGGGCATGAAACAGTCTCGGCTTCGCATTCTCCTTGGAGGGAAAAAGGTCCGCCTGAGGCGTGACCCAGTGGGAGAAAGATCTTGTGCTACCTCCGGCAGGAGAGACCACTCGTGAGGCACAGCCCTTATCCGGTTTAGGGCATCGGCCAGGGTGTTGGAGGCTCCTGCCATCGAGATGGCTAGGAAAACCGCCTCCAGGCTGCGTACGAGACCAAATGCAGAGAACCTCCCTATGTAACGGCAAGGAGCGTGTCCGACCCTGGCGGGTTAGGTAGCACATGGTCGTGGTATTGTCCGCCTGGACCTGAACCACTTGACCCCATATAGACGGAGCAAAGGCGGTGCGAGCTAGGTGGACCGCATGAAGCTCTAGCAGGTTGAAATGGCATCGGGACTCCCGAGGGGACCAGAGGCAGTGCACTCTGCGCTCCCCTTGATGGGCACCCCAACCCAGAGATGCATCGGTCGAAGAAGACAGTCGACTCGGGGGCAGACGAATGGGATGCCCTCCTGCGGATGTGCTGGAATGGTCCGCCATCGGAGAGCGTTCCACATCCCCTGGGTTACTGTCACGGGCTGGTCCAAAGGATTGCAGCGTTATGACCGCTGGCTGGCCAGCCCCCCACTGAAGGGGACGCATGTACCAACAGGCCCAACGGACCACGCTGGTGCAGGCCGCCACGAGGCACAGGAGGCTCAGGAAGTCCCGGGCAGGGTGCAATTGACCAATCAGACATGATTGGGTAAAGGAGGAAGAACCTCGGCCCTGTCCGCCGGGAGCCGAGCTCTGGCTTGAAGAGTCGAGCTCTGTCCCGATGAAAGGATCACCTGCTTTGGCACGAGTTCCGACTTGGCTCCGTTGGAGAGGAGACCGGTCTGAGAGCAACCTAGAGGGCCAGAACTCCGGACTGCTCCACCTCCGCTCTGGACGAGTTGCAATCAGCCAGCCATCCGGGTAGGGGTACACCCGGACCCTTCTGCACTGCAGGAATGCTGCTGGGAAGAGGCCGAAGGGTATGGCCTGGAACTCGTAAAGAGATCCCCCCGCTCTGAAGCGGAGAAGTCTCTAAAGAAACGGACGGATCGAAGCGTGAAGAATGCGTCCTGGAAGTCCAGGGAACAGAGCCACACGCCTCATTCCAAGGATGGGGTATCTGAGTCAGAGTGACCATCCAGAAGGTCCGAGACCTTAGGAAGTTGTTCAGGTCGAGAATGGGGCGCCAGCCCCCCCATCCGTTTGGGGACCAGGAAGAACCTGGACACAAACCCCGGGCCTGGAGGAGGATCCGTCACCTTCCTGATCACCTCTTTTCGAGAAGCAGGGCAATGTCGGCTTAGCGGGCCGGGCAGCAAGGCTGCGGATTCCCCGCAGGGCCCCCCGAGGGGCGACGGCTCGAAAGGGTGGGGCCTGATCGAACTCCAGAGGCAGGCCCTTTCCTAGCACCTCCAACACCCAGCGGTCCGTGGTGATAGCGGACCAGGTGGAAGGAAGTGGCAGAGCCGTCCCCCCACGGGGGGGGCGGGGAGACCCGGGTAGGGGTGACAAGGCCGGGGACGACGCCCCTCAGCCCGTCACTGAGCAGGCTTGGAGGAGGGACTGGCCGAGGGAGATCCTGGGCCTTTACCTCCTTGCTTCCCCTTAGAGGAAGCCGCTGGCTTGGGTTCAGGATGCCAAGCGCAAGCCTGCTGGCCCTCATGCTGGTGTTGATGGGCCGGTCGTGCCACAGGGACGGCCGAAGGGGCTTATGCAAAGGTTGCCGGCGACCCTTGTCCCTCTGGGCGAGGGTGACAGAGTCCAGAGTGGCATTGGACTTCTCGGTCCCCTGGAGGTGTCCCTCCACTCCAGGGCCGAAGCGGTCAGTCCCCAAGAAGGGGATGTCCACCTATTTGTGCTGGGTATCCGTCGAGAAGGTGGATATCCTCAGCCACGCCCTGCGGCGCATGGCCACCGTGGCTGCTACTGACCTGGCACAGGAATCACCTATGTCCAGAGCAGTCTGAAGCTGCTGCTTAGCCACCGCCCTATCCTGGTCCTGCACCCGCCGGACCATGGTCCGCAGGTCGGCCGGGAGATGAGGGAGCACCTCATCCAGGGAGCCCAAGAGGGCGTGGGAGAAATGTGCTATCAGCGCGGCCGAGCTGGCCTGTTGGGAGTCCTAGGGAGGACGCGGCGTAAACCTTGCGCCCGACACAGTCCATCCTTTTGGACTGTTTGTCGGGGGGCCTATCCAAATCATGAGCGTTCATGGAACGCTGGAAGACGTTATCTGTAACTAACCCCTCAGCAGAAGGGTGCTCCGAAAAACCGGGCAAAGAACCGTAGGGACTATATTCCTGGCCATCCTGGCCGAGGGCGCAGGACAGGAAGTAGGCCGCTGCCAAGCTCCAAGGCTGGGCCGACAATGGCCTCAGCCACAAGGAAGGCCTCGAGGGTGAATCCCCTCGGTCTAGGATCTCCATCAGGGGAAATTAGGCCCGTTTGGACATGAGCTCAAGCTGCATCCCGGTGAACTCCGAGATGAGCCTAAGCAGACCCAGGAAGGACGATGGGCTGTCGTCCAGAGACCGGTCCAGGGAGGACTCCAGGCCCACCCGCCTGGGGAACACGGAGGAGTCATCGTCAGACTCCGAAGGGTCTGCAAAGAGCTGCCTCAGGCCTGAGCCTCTCGTCACCCGCTGAGGGTGGGCGGGAGTGAGGGTGACCGACAACCTGCGGGACAGGCTGTGACCCGACCGAGGTTCCACCACAATTGGTGGGGCAGCAAGATTTGGTCGAACAACCGGCCCAGAAGTGGGCACCTCGACTGCAGCGAGCAGTTGCGTCAGCCATTCAGGCGGCACCTGCTTGATAGACGGGGAATGAATCGGAGTGGATTAATTCCCGGACAACAGCAACTGCTGCCACAAACTCCTCGTAACGTCGACGCCATCTGCGTCGAAGCCTCTCCTCATTCGAGGAGGAAGACGAGGAGGAACGGTGTTGCCACTTAACTCGGTGCCCCGACCGAGACCGCCGGAGTCGGCGGGAGCGGCCTGACTGAGAAGAAGACCGAGACCCAGATCCTCGGCGAAACCGAGGGTGGGTCTGGGAAGGAGCGGGGGACACCCGCTCTTCCCTCGGCTCGGACAGTTTGACCAAGCACTGCCGCCCCAAAGGCGCAGGCAGAACTCGGCCTCTACCGGGGAAACCGGCGAAGGGTTGACGGCTCTAGCAGTCGACCGTCTGGGTGACGGGTCGAGAGAAAACTCGACTGCATCGACGGCAGTCTCGGCCAGCTGGCCTGACGGGGGGACACCGTGAAGCCAACGGCCTGAGCCGCAACCTCGACCAAAGTCGACGGTCGGCAGTCCGGGGAAGGAGACCTCTCCCGCTCCCACAAATGCCAACGATGGGACTTACCCTGCAACTCCCTCGACCTGGGCCGAGAGGCAATTCCCGATGGCCCCTCTCCCTTCGTGGAGAGGGACTGGCGAGGCTCCTTGAACGAAGCCAAATGAAAGGAACTCTAAGAGAGCGGGATAAATGCCGCGACTGAGGAGGAGGGAGATGTGGCATTGGCCGCCGCCTCCTCCAGGGCGATAGAGAGTTCGAGCTGCTCAGCCAAGTCAGCCGACGCGGACACCGCCCGACGAGCCTCTATAGATTTTACCAGCGGGGAAAAATCCTTGGGTTGCCCAATCAGGCCGCACCATCCTCCAGGACATTACGAAAAGGCGAGCAGCCACCAGCAAACGTGCGGGTCATGGTCCAAGTCGAGGTAGTATACGCACGTGGAGTGCGGATCAGTCCCGGAGATAATCCGCCCGCCAGGGTGCCTCCAAGAGCCGGAAAATGAATTGTCCATCGCAGCCGCGAGGGAAAAGAAGACCGAAGTTAGAAAACTTCAAAAACTAAATTGGACGAATCGAAGAATCAGGAACCAGTCGAAAAACGCAGAGTGCTAAGGAGGGAACCTGAGCTTCCAAGCGGTAAGGAAGATCTGGCGTCATGGGGCGGAGCCGAGAGTTCTACCACCCGGGTGGGTGGGAGGAGCCAGCTTGAAGTCCTGCCGGCAAGATGTAAAGCGGCAAGGAACCTGCCAATAAGTGTGGATGAACAACATATCCATGTCCCTAGAAAAGACGCTTTGGATAACACCTATTTCAACTATGTTTCAAACTTTCTGACCCAACCGTTTTATCTCCATCAGAATAATCGTAACAGACTGAGGTTACGGTCCCCTTGCCCAGGCCATGGAGATGTCAGCTGAAAAGCCCAAGGAGGCCCATGGCACACGCTGGGTGCAGCATAAACTTCTTGCCACCCGTGTTACCACCAAATCATTCCCCATAATTTATGCCCATTTAGAATCTATGGCTGCAGACCCAAGTCATGACCAGGCCAAAGTCAAGGAGTGCTGGAAATTATGACTAAATTCCAAATGGTGGCACACCTTTTGTATTTTGAACAGCTGCTTCAGCCACTTGCCAGGTTCTCACTAGCACTTCAGAAAGAAGTAGTTGAAATGCCAGAGCTACTGAGCTCTGTTGAAACTTTGAGAAACACTCAACCATGCTAAGCAGAATGGTCCCATATGGGGCAATGAACTTGACATTCTCTTAAAAAATGGGTCTGATGTTCTTTCAGGAGCATGTGCTGAACTCACTTACAAGGGTGTGAAATTAACACATTTTAGTGGCCAAGTTGTTAAAACTTTGAAACAGCAAACTAAGAAATACATTAAACATTGAGAACTGTTGTAAAGAACGGTTTGGTTTGACTGATGAAAGTAATATCTATAACCATGCAAAAGTGTTAGATGCCAGACTTTGGCCAGCAGTTGCAGACAGAAAGAAACATAGAAACATAGAATTTGACGGCAGATAAGGACCGCTTGGCCCACCCAGTCTGCCCATTTCCCTACCTAACGGATAAGCTGCAGATCCTAGTTAACCAGCAGCCTACTTCTTTCTACCCCCACCCCCTAGAATTGCCTTATAGCTGTCCCATGCATGCTTGAATTCAACCACAGTTTTTTTGACTCTACAACCTCCTCCGGAAGGCCGTTCCATGCATCCACAACCTCTCTGTGAAAAAATACTTCTTATATTACCTCTGAGCCTCGCCCCCATCTTCAAATTGTGCCCCTTGTTCTTGCACACCTCTTTTCTGAAAGATGCTACCTCTTGGACTTTGTTGATTCCTTGAGGTACTTGAAAGTTTCTATCATGTCCCCCCTCCTCCTTTCCTCGAGGCTACACATATTAAGCTCCTTTAGTCTCTCTTCATGTCTTCTGGTGCAGACCCTGCACCATTTTAGTTGCCCTCCTCTGGACAGCTTCCATCTTGTCTATGTCCTGCGGAGACTGGGTCTCCAGAACTGCACACAGTACTCCAGATGGGGTCTCACCAGCTGTCTGTACAGAGGGATAACAACTTCCTGTTTTCTACTGGTGATGCCTCCCTATGCATCCCAGTATCCCCAGCCCTCCTTACTGCCCTCTCACATTGCTTGCCCACCTTTAAGTCATCTGATATGACTACCCCAGGTCCCTTTCATTTTTGCTGCTGTTAGTATCTCACCCCCCATTGTGTACTCTTTCCCTGGGTTTTTGTTTCCCAGGTGCATTACCCTGCACTTCTTAAGCAATAAAGCATGACCAAGGGCCATATTAATGGTCTGTTATTCACCCTCTAGGGGTGTACTGTGGCATGAGGTGTAGCCAAGTGTCACATGCCCCTAGAGGGTGATTAACCGACCATTAACATAATCCGTGGGACTGCCTTATTGTTGTTATAATAAAATTGTTTTTAAACAGTGTTAAACCTTGTTCAGCATATGGCTAAGCTCTACATGTATGTTGTTAAAAGATTAACATAAGGCTGTTAGAATGTTTGCAGCCAATCAGAAAGCTCCATTTCTCAGACCCTTCTTATAATTAGCATTAAATCTAAGCTGCCATATATTTGACCATTCCTCTAACCTTGCCAAGTCCTTCTCATCCTTTCCACCCCACCTTGTGCATCAACTCTGTTGCAGATCTTGTGTCATCATCATACTTTTCCTTCCAGTCCCTCTGCAATGTCGCTTATAAAGACATTGAAGAGGACCGTCCTAATACTGAACCCCGCGGCAACCCCACTAGTAACCCCTTTCTTCAGCGTGACTCCATTTACTATTACCCTCTGTGTCCTATTCTCCAGCCAATTCTTTACCCAGGCTATCATCTTGGGACCCACTTCCAGGCTGGCTAACTTGTATATTAATCTTTGTGTGGACTGAGTCAAATGCCCTGCTAAAGTCTAGGTAGGCCATGTCCACAGCCCCTCCCTGATCTACTACTTTGGTCACCCAGTCAAAGAAATCTATTAGATTCTTCTGGCATGACCTTCCTGCTGTGACTCCATGCTGTCTTGGGTCCTGTGCCCCTCTGGCCTCTAGGTACTCGACAATTCTTTCCTTCAGAAGTGATTCCATCATTTTCCCTATCACTGAGGTTAAACTAACAAAACTGGGGATTCTGGGGGACCGCCCCCTTTTATACGATGCCTGACGGGAGTGGGACTGCTGGATACTGCTAGCTAGAATTTTTCCGTGGGGTCCTGGCGCCTGCCAGCTTCAGTCCTAATGGTGTAACCCGCTGCAAGAGTGGGAACTGGAGCTGTACGGTACCAGTGACATTACTGCAGTAGTTGACCACTTTTCAGCACTTTTGCAGCCCGAGTGTGACAGCAGTCTGCTGCTTGCAGGATGGCAAAGAGTTTAAGATTTTTGCTCAAACCAATTTCATCAATCTTTCTGCCTCCGTTATCTGGAAAAGCTGGCATGTGATTTCCAAAATTCTTATCCAAATCTGTTGAAGCTTGTCAATGTGTTGAGAGTATTTCCTGTGTCTAATGCAATTGTAGAAAGGTGTTTTTCAACTATGAACAAGGTAAAAAACTGACTGGGGAGCAAGTCTGGCAGAGGATACCGTAGAAACATTTATTCGAATTAAATAGCAGGGGCCCCCTTCAGCTGAATTCAACCCAGACAGGGCTATAGACATTTTTTAGTGCTAAACCGAGATGTCCTGGTGATTTGGCAGCTGAGGATGGTGGATCACCCCAGGTCCCTCCCCCCAAAACAGGCCAGAATTACCGGCTACATGCCTGGTGGAGAAGAATAGCAATAGACTGCACCCAATCCTTGTTGGTAACTTGTGTGGCCAATCACGGTCCCAGCCTGTTACTGTATGGTCAATCATGGTCCCATGGTATGCTGGAGCTGCAGGTGTTTTCATTTGTCACGGACCCACGATCACGATTAACGGTCTGCTTTGGCAGACATCCTATCTCGGCTCTTAAAATGTATGTGCTGCTGTACACAAGAATTTCTATCCTGGAAATGGCTAAATGAAACATATATCAGTCTCAGAAACGTGTGTAAATGTGTATTTTATCAATATAGAACACAGATAAGTACATTTTATGGGGTTTTGAGCAAAAATATCAGTTTTTGGTAATTGCTAATCAACTTCACTCAATTGCTAATCATTTTTTACTTTGATTAGCAAAGGCCATTAATCAAGTCTCCGACACTAATATATGCCTTGAAGTGACCACTACAATATAAAAAAAATGAACAGAACGCTGCCACCCACAGGTTACAATGGAGCACGCTCCCGCGCTCTCCCTAGTGTCACATCACAACTTTGCTGAGTGCAGGGGCAGAGCGTGGGTGGCTCTTATGACCAGGAAGTCCTCAGGGCCCGGTGTAAGGGATTTTACAAGTGATGCTGCATTTTAATTACAAAATTATTTTGGGTCATCTCCACATTAGCATGCTGTCTCCCAGATAAGGCACCCATATATCAGGTGCACAGGCGTCATGTACCTTGGCCGATCTCAAGTTTTTGCAAAGCAACTTCAGGGCAATTCAGCAAAATAACATGTAGCTAATCTAAAGTTGTCAAGTAAGGAACTTCTGATGGCAAACTAGGGAACTTCAAACATGGCTATGTAACCCTCTACACACACACGCAAAAGATGACTTTAGGGTACAGAGTTATCTGTAGAGGTACTGTATCTCTGTCTTACAAGTGTCTTCTGTAAAGCAGCCAGAAGTTCTGGCAGTCTAAGAATTTGCGAGAAGGAAGAACACCAAAAGTTAGGACTCCTCTATCACAACAAAAGCTGCAATAGCCCACTACCAGAAACTCCTCCTAAAGCGACCACTCTTACCGTTGCTGGAATACTGGAGCAAAACCTACAAATATGCTAATGTCACAGCTTTAAGCAACAATTCTGTTGCTTCTAATAGCATGTGCAGATTTGCATTAGGCTATGACTAAAGAACACCACTGCCTCATTACAGCAGCCTAGGACTTCTTTGCCCTAAAAATGATGCTCAAATAAACCACTGTATTTAAAAGCATGCATGCTGTCCTTCCAGCCTATCTAAGCAAACTCCTACTCAAACCTCACTGGAAGTTATCAACTGCACTGCTAGACTCAGATGTACAAATCCTTTAAAGAAAAGACCTTCCCTCTAGTGGCCCCAACAAACTGGAATTTGCCACCCAATACAATAAGTAGTTAAAAAAACAAAACAGTAAGATCTTCAGAACGTCCATGTTTGATCATCTACAAAGCCTATGTGACTGCTAGAGTCTCCTTTCCTTTCCTATGCCCCATGCCCTGCCACACCAGCCATCTATTTGAAACCTTTTTGACATCTGTATACAGGGGATACATGATGCTCAGGAGTGTGATACGGAAAATATTCTCACTCCTGCAGAGTGAGCTCTGGATACTCACGAGTGCTGAAGGCACAAGTGAGAGTATCCACAGCTCACGATGCATGAGTGAGAATATTTTCCATAGCACACGATCTGGGCATCATGTGTGCGGTTTATACAACAGGGCAGACTTCTGTTGTCGTTTTATTAAGTTTTTGGTTATTTTTCATTTACTTGTGGGATTTTTTAGTGTTCCTGTTCCTCAGATTAGGGCAGGTTGTTTGCTGTGCTGGCGTCGTTACTATGGCATTGACGCAGATTTGTTTGGAATATGTACTGCAGTCGTTTTTTTTTTGTTTGTTTGTTTTTTTTGTGCTCGGGCTACATACTTTTTATATTATGGTGGCTGTTTCTGGATTTCAAGGACTGACTGATTGTAGCTGGCATTTCTTATGAGGAGTTTGTGCTTTCTTTTTTTTATTTTAATGTCTGATGTGCTGTTCCTATATTTGTTTTGTGTGGCTGCATTGGTGAGCGGGGTTGTTCTTGCATCAGCTGGAGTTATTATGAAGCACTTGAGAGGCACGGGTTTTCGGGGAGGCTCGCAGAGTGCAGGACGCCACTGGTATGCGGAAAGGTTAGTGGTTGATGATTTGAGATGCCGATGCAAACTGTTCGTTTTGGGTTATGTCTGTGGGCTTAGAAGTGTGTAGATAGGAATTTTGGGCTGTTGAAATTAAACCAGCCATCCTGTTTGTGTGTGCAGTAGTTTACTGTTGGAGGCAGTACAAATGTGTTTAAAAAGTAAGGGTTGTGTGCTGATGTACTGTATGTGTGAATAAATGGCAGTGACATATGCACTATGTGTATAAATGTAAGCTTTTACATTTATACGTAAGTAATAAGCCACGACAGAGGTGTATTAAAGGATTTTAATGCACGCCCCAGGGGTGTGCTAAGGCACGAGGCTGAAAGCCGAGTGTCCTTGCACCCTGGGAAGTGCATTAAAATCCTTTAATGCACACCCTGGAGTGGCTTATCACACTTATAAAATGGGCCACTATCATAAAAGAATTAGTTTGATGTACTCTGACAGGGATTAAAACTTATTTACTATTTTCAAAAGAGTGTACAATACATTACCTCAAACATCTAAAAATTGAAAAAAGTAGTCTCTATTAATGCATAAAATAGGATATGTCAGCAATAGGTTAACTAGTACAGTACTTGGCAGTAAAAGTATTTATTAGTAGAGTTGGTTGAAAATAAATACTTTCTCTGTCACATGTAAATGTTATCATATAAATGCACTGTAACATCTGTAAATTCGTAAGACATAAGCAGTGTTTAAAACTTAATTTTCATTACACTGTAGTTATATAGTCTAATTTAAGGCAACCTTCTCTTTAATTTTGTGTTTTACTTATGTGCTGTGGTTTAGTACATAAAAGGAAGACTGCTATAGGATTGAGGTGAAAGGTTAGTAAGAAAAAAAAAAAAAAACTTTAAACCTGCCAGGTTTCCTTTTTTTGGGTGGGCAAGGAGGGTGGATTTCACCTGAAAAATCCTATATAAGATTCAAATGTATGTGCTTTTATTAACATTAGCAATGTATTTGGGCACTTTGGGTCTGCCTCTGCCTATTTAACTGTGTTTTCCCACCTTTTCTTTTTGTTTATAAGGTATTACTGTATTGCCTACTTTCTTCATCCTGTTTTTTGTTTTCTGTTTCTACCCACATTCAAGACATAGAATGTTCATCATGGAATGTTTACCATGGAATACAGGGATTCAAAATTCTACTGTGTTCCACTTGTAGAATGTTACTCTCCTGACATTCTGTACACACAGACAACAGAGGCCTGTTTCAGAGCCAGAGGCTCAACTATATCACCGTCAGGGCAAGCATAAGAGATTTCACTGATGAGCAGGTAAAGACAGAAGGGGGATTTTTCACTGTTAGTAAACAAACAGTTGTAATGAAAACTATAAACAATACTTAATATTTCTAATTTGTTTATGTGTGTGTAAGGAGAGTGTGAATCAGGGAAACAACATTTCATTAATTGTTTTATTGTTTATTTAAGGTAGTTTTATTTTTTAGGGCCCAGTTGAAGGTTTTTTGTTTTTTTTTTACAGTGTAAATGTAGCAGCCATGTTTGTGATAGAAGACCAGTTCTGGTTGCAGGAGGACTGATTTGTTCATTGTGTGATGTGGTATAGGACCAGGATAACTGTGCGTATAAAGAGATTTCATGTACAGTCAGCTGATGTCTCTTGGCCAATGAGACTTCTAGATTTTCTCTTGCCATTTTATAAATATAGTAGATACGTGATCTGGCTGTTTATTTCACTGGGGTGAGAAATACAAAGGGGATACATGATGCCCAAGAGTGTGATACGGAAAATATTCTCACTCCTGCAGAGTGAGCTCTGGGTACTCACGAGTGCTGAAGGCACAAGTGAGTATCCACAGCTCACGATGCAGGAGTGAGACTATTTTCTGTAGCACACGATCTGGGCATCATGTGTGTGATTTATACAATGGGGTCTATTTTTGTGGTGTTTTCATTTTTTAGTAGCTTGTGCTTTTCATTTTAAAAAAATTGCTTTTTTTTGTGTGCTACTGCATATTATCTTTATGCATTATTAGGTTTGTGTGAATGAGCTGGTTGTTGTAGGTTGCTATTGGTTGGTTATCTGATGTGGCAAGAAAGTGTGGAGTTTGATGGGCTGTGCTACATGTGGGGGTGGGTTGTAGCGTCTGTTAAATATGGCGGCTACATTTGTTGGTTTGGTTGCTGGAGTTCAGTGCTGCGTAAGTTTCTGTAGCATTATAGAGTTTTCGAGAAGGTTTTTGTTTATTCATTTCTGTGTAGGTTTAAAAAAAAAAAAAAAGGCTGTTGGGGTTTTCGGGTGGGTGGGCGGCATTATGAGAGCGGAGAAGAGTTTACGGAGCCCTTGCAGAAGATATCACAGCGTGGTTTAGAAGTCGTCGGCTTGATCAGATTACTGTTTGAAAGAGATTGCTATTTTTGAGGTAATAAATGTAACTGATGGATTTGCAGCATACAATGATTGCAGGGGTGTTGGTGTGTACTTTCTGTGTGAACACAGACCTTGGAGTATGTAAAAAGTTTCGGATGCGTGAGTGGGAAGCTGACATATGCACTGTGAGAATAATCGATGAGATGACGTAATGAGTATGTGTATAAATGTAAGATTTTATATTTATATACATTGTGCATATGTCATCAGGACACTTATTCCACTGGGGTGAGAGATACATAATTTTATTACACCACATATCAGCTCACCCCTATTGTATAAATGATTTTATCACACCAGATATCAGCTCACTCCTACTGTATAAATAGTGTTATCAAATTCCAATCTTTGTATTTATTTTTAACCAATGTTGGAAATTCTTGTTCTCTGTAACTAGGTTAAGTGTTAAGTACAGACTCTGCAGTAACAGTCTTGAAAATGCCCCCCAATGAGGTATCTTGGACAGCAAAATTTTGAATAAATCAAATAAATAATCATATGGAATATGACCAATTCTGAATGTTATCTGAATGAAAAGACTAAAATGAAAGTTAATCAATAAAACTTTGCCTACCTTCAATTTTAAGCTTTATTAAATATTTTTGAATGGTGCATCAATCTAAAACTGTTACTGTATGAAAAACCGAACACACACCACTGATGAGGGAAATAGTGCATTCCAACTCATCTTAGAATTTAGATGCTGCTAGTGCGAGGGATTCTGTAGGCAACCTAAGCTGTAACGGAATGCTTAGAAGAAGAAGAAGAATCTGTATTTATATAGTGCTTTTTCATACATCCAAAGCGCTTTACAAGCAATGCTAGACTGGTAGTGAAGTGACTGAATGTGTGGTGGCGGCCATATCGCACATCATCACCCACACACAGCCTGGGTAATTGCATGAACCGGTTTATGGGAAGGGGAATGTTGGCCAGGACACCGGGAATGTTCCCTACTCTTTGCGAAGAGTGCCCTGGGTTCTTTTACTTCCACCTGGACACCCACCAGGACAACACCAGGATGGGCAGAAGGGACCTCGGTTTAACGTCTCATCCGAAGGACGGCACACCCCTGCAGTACAGCACCCCCCCAATACTGCACTCAGATGCCAGCGATTTTTAGGTGCAAGTCCAATCCTGGTGTGGGACGAGAACCCACGACCTTCTGGTCCAGAGGCGGATGTGCTACCAACTGAGCCACGCTTAGAGTTGAGGGAGCCTAATTAATAGAAAAAATATATACTTTTTTAAATTTACTGTATCTACTCGCCTATTTTGCCTGTTCTACCCTACTGCTCCCCTGCAGCCTTGTGCTTCTCCTTTGCTTACCTCCTGGGAGGGTCTGCATTTCAGTCCCACTGACCTCCCCGTGGCAAGTCAACTCTGCAGTGAAACCCTATCAGAGTGGCAGCAATCCCAGTGGTAAAAACCAGCATTTATCGGTCAGGGACAAATGCAAGGGGACAGCAACCCAATGCACTCTCACGTCACTGGTATCACGGACATGTGTGATGCCAACCCAGATGTGGGCCATGTCCCTGCTGCACTTTGTGGGTGCATGGAGGACTCTGGTCTTTGGCCCCCACATTAGATTATTCTACAATATATAATATTAGTTACAAATCAGTGGTATGCAACAGGCTACTTTATGCTAAATTAACAAGCTGAGGCACTGACCACTGCATAACACAAAAACTGGCAACTCCAAAGGAGGCAGCCTAGTCAGTGTCAATGGCTCAGCATGTAGCACACACACCTCTGAAGCTGGGAGAGCAGAAGGCTGTGGGTTCTATCCCCACACCAGGCACTTGGGTTAATATCCCAATACTTACACTGTAGTGCAGCATGAGGGGGGGTGCTGCACTCCTGAGGTGCCGTCTTTGGGATAAAATGTTAAACCGAGGTCCCATCTGCCTGTTCTGGTGGTAGTTCAGGTGAATGTTAAAGATCCCATGGCACTTCTCAAAAAGAGTAGGGGAATCCCCCCCCAATTCAATAAAAATACCACCAACAGCTTAATCTGGTTCTAGGTCAGCTGGCATTCATCTGTAACCCCTTCCCTCAGGGTTGTGCCTGAAAACAGGCAAGAATTTGTCTAGTGCACGTACCCAGTCAACAAAAATAAATAAAATAGTCCAGTCCTGATGCTAAACTGTATATCCTACAGAATTTTCCACAGTAGTGGGAATTCTTGTGAATTCAGGCACTCGGGACTCAAAAAAAAAAAAAATTTACTTTAACCCCCCCCCCAAAAAAAAAGTGGTGGTAAACATCCAGCATTTTTAGATGCCATCTGTTATGATGGTAGTAACCTGGTCCAAACGCGTAGATAAATTAACAAGTACGGCATTTTTTCTCCCCCATGTATGGAACAAATCATAGGACTCACTGCACTCTGTCCACCAGGTTGTCTCTGAAATATGGGTGCTATAACCTAGGGTCCTGTAAAACTCACCAAAAAACTTTTCGGATGAATTCACGCCAGTTGTGCAGTACAACTGGACTATAATTGTGCTCCAACAGCGGTCACATAATTTCTACTAAAAACCAAAGGCAGGCTTTTCTAGACTATTTTTTCAGCACAAAAGTCCCCATTGCGTCAGACACGCATGGGACTATAATCCATCCATGCATCAAACCATACCTACTAGAGGATGCTTGCATCACCACTGGGGCCGCTAGCATGCATCTTGGGCTTGTTTACATCTACACTTAGCACGCTGCCGTAAAACACATTCATGTGTCACAAGAAAAAATTACTCACCTTAGTAATTGTGTTTCTTCTATTGGAGTCTTGCTGTATTCTGACATATGCAGTGATCGCCAACCGATGAACTGCCCCGGAGAACAAAGAGTTAACGTTCTATGCAGAGCATAGAATGCTGAGCTCGAGCTCGGTTGGAGTCTCTGGAGTGTTTCAAACACAAACCGTCAGATTCTTACAAGCCCACTAACTAAAATTTCTATGTGGAAATTGTAAAATTCCTACTAGCCAGCTGGCAGTAAAAGTTTTGGGTTACCAAAGGAAGACTCAAGTCAGGAAACCCAAAAGACAAAAAACAATCTAATACAACTAACAGTAAGAAAATCAACACCCAAACAAAGGGAAGAGGGTGTAAACAAGGAGCACCCCTGGGGTGCCACACTGCACCTGCCCACCCACTTCCCCAAAACAGGTTCTGAGAGGGGAGTCAGGAAGGGAGGTCAGAATACAGCAAGATTCCAATAGAAGAAACACAATTACTAAGGTGAGTAATTTGTTCTTCAAACAACATGAAGTCTTGCTGTATTCTGACATATTCAGACTATCAAGCAGTACCTCCATGGAGGAGGGACAGAACCTACTTTGGGAACAGGCTCTGAAGTGCTGCTGTGCCAAACCGAGCATCACTCCTAGTCCTGGATATCCAGAGAGTAATGCTTGGTAAAGGTATGGACTGTTTTTCAGGTGGCTGCTTGACAGATTTCTAAGAGCGGAATATCCCTGGCAGCAGCCAGGGAAGCAGCTGTACCTCTTGTGGAGTGAGCCCTCCTCAGGCCTGAGGGAGGAATCTTTCCTAGTTTTTCATAGCAGAATTGTATACAAGATACAATCCACCTGGCAATAGTTCTCTTGGTGGCAGATTTGCCCTTCCCCACTTCTCCATAAGTGAGGAACAACTGGAGGGAGTCAAACCTGTGACCCTTGGTACGCTCTATGTAGTAGCTAAGGGCCCTTTTAACATCTAAACTGTGTAGCCTCCTCTCTCCTGAGGAAGAATGATCAGTGAAGAAAACAGGGAGAGACAGACTGGTTCAGGTGAAAATCTGAAACCACTTTGGGCAAGAGCCTTCTATTGGTTCAAAGGACCACTTTATCCCTATGAAAGGAGATAAAATCAGGTTCCACTGACAGGGCCTGTAATTCACTGATACGCCTGGCAGAGGTAATGGCTACCAAGAACACAGTTTTGCAAGTCAAGTACTTAAGCTCTGCTGAGGACATAGGCTCAAAAGGAGGTTGCATAAGTTGAGGAATGCAAACATTTAAATCCCAGGCAGGGGCAGGGTCTCTAAAGGGAGGATTGGTATGAAGCAATCCTTTAAAAAATTTACAGAACACAGGATGAGATGATAGTGAGGAAGACTTTCCCACTGACAGAAAAGCAGAAACAGCTGACAAGTGCACCTTGAGAGTAGCTGGTCTGAGGCCTAGGCCATTAAGATGGACCATATAATCCAGAACTGTAGGCAACTCAGCAGTGTCTGGAGAAATATGGTTCTTGGGACACCAAATGCTGAATCTCTTCCATTTGGAGTTATAAGTCTTTCTGGTGGAGGGCTTTCGAGAAGCTTTGAGAATATCCAGAACCCCCTGAGACAGATGTAAATCTGCAAACTCTAACTCTTCAAGAGCCATGCCTTGAGAATGAAGATTGGGGTACCAAATCCTCCCCTGAGAGGAGGTTAACAGGTTGTAATTCCTGGGAAGAGACAGGGGAAGATGGACTGCTAGGGACAACAACAGTGGGTACCAGGGCTGTCTGGCCCAGTCTGGAGCAATCAGAATCACTTTGCAAGGCTGTGACCTTATCTTGACTAAAACTTTGAGCAGAAGAGGGAAGGGAGGGAAGGCATACAGAAATGTCCCTTCCTAGTTCAGAATTAGAGCATCCAGGGGGAATGAGCCCAAGACTGGGGGTCTGCAACAAAAGAGAGAAGTTGGTGATTGTCTGGGGCTGCAAACATATCTATCTCTGGAGTGCCCCACCTTGAAAAAATCACTTTCAAACACCTGAGGGTCCAGGCACCATTCGTGATGGCCCTGAGAGATCCTGCTCAGTGCATCTGCTAGCACACTGTCCTTCCCTGGAAGGTGAACTGCTATCAGAGAGGCCTGCAGGGAATAAGCCAGGGACCACAATTTCATGGCTTCTGTGCACAAGGCCATAGACTGAGTGCCTCCCTGCTTGTTGATGTACCACATGGTGGTGGTGTTGTCTGTTCTGACTTGAACCACCCTGTTCCGCACTGACTGAGAGAAAGCTTTCAGGGCCAGAAAAACTGCCCTGAGTTCCAGGAGGTTGATATGAAGAAGGGATTCCTGAGGGGACCACAGCCCCTGGGCAGTGAGGGCCCCCAGATGGGCTCCCCAACCCAGAAGAGAAGCATCCGTGGTAAGAACCACTGAATGAGACTGAGTGGCAAATGGGACCCCTTGCCTTAAGTTGTCCTGATTCTGCCACCATTGGAGGCCTTGGATCAGGGTCTGAGTCACAGGAATCAGTTTGGTAAGGGAATCTTTCCTTTGAGACCAAAAGGCCCTCCTGCCATGTGGCCCAGGAGCTGGAGGAAATGCCTTGCTGGTCGAGACACCTGAAGGCTGAAGGAAGAAGCCAGCTCTATAAGAACTCTTGCCCTTTCCAGGGGAAGAAAGGCTCTTGCTTTGACAGTATCCAGCTCTGCCCCTATAAAGGTAAGGAGCTGCACTGTCTCGAGAACTGACTTGGGAAGGTTGAGAAGAAATCCTAGAGAAGTGAGCACTTGCTGGGTCACTTGCAGGTCTGACTTGACTTGGTCTGGAGACTGGCCCACTATGAGCCAGTCATCCAGATATGGAAAGACAGAAATCTTTTGCCTTCTTAGAAAGGCAACTACTACTGCCAAGCACTTTGTGAAAACCCTTGGAGCCGATGTTAGGCCAAAGGGCATTGCTTTGAACTGGTAATGGCCTGAGGGCAACTCAAACCTGAGGTACTTTCTGTGGGAGCACCTGATGGGAATGTGAAAATAGGCATCTTTGAGGTCCAGGGAGGCTAGCCAGTCTCCTGGCCTTAGGGAGGGAAGAATTGTTCCCAGAGTTACCATCTTGAACTTTGGCTTTAAAAGATGTTTGTTCAGGTATCTTAGGTCTAGGATGGGTCGCCACTCCCTGTCTTTTTGGGGTAGGAAGTACCTGGAGTACAGACTTTGCTTACATGTAGGAGTGAACTCTCTCTATGGCTCTTAAGGCCAGAAGAGATGAAACCTCTGCCTCTAGGGCAAGGGTTTCTGAGAGACCTGCAGGTGGAAAAGATCTGGCTCTCTTCATCGGAAATTTTTTGAAGCTGAGAACCAGTCCCTGGCTTACTACTTCCAGGACCCACTTGTCTGATGTAATAGACTTCCAGTCCTGGACAAAGTAAGCCAGCCTGCTCCCTACTGGAATAGGAGAGTCGACCCGGGCAGACACATCAGGGTGTCTGCTTGGCAGGAGCCTTAGGCTGAGGGGTGGATGCAGCCCTGCTCATCCCCCTTCTGCCTCTCCCTCTGAAGAACCCCCTCTGTGAAAAAGGAGAAGAGGCCTGAGCTTGGTAAAAAGGCCTTTGAAAAGGCCTGCCCCTAGACTGCTGCCTTTGAGGAGTTGCCCGCCTTTCCTTGGCCTGAGCACTCCTTTAAGTGGTCCTGTACTCGTCCACTTTCTTCATGTAATTCTCTGTCTGCTCCCCAAACAGAGAATTACCCACAACAGGAAAATCCATGGCCTTAGCCTGGGTATCCTGTGAGAGGCTAGTACATCTGAGCCAAGCCATTCTCCGAAGAGCCACAGATGTAGTCATGACTCTTGATGACACATCATTGGAGTACACAGCAGCATGAAACTGTACTTTTGATGCCTCAATCCCATCTGCAGCCACCTCCTCCAGCTCCTTGGCTAGCTGGGGGGAGGCCTGTTTAGCCAGTGCCAGTACAGTGTCCCACCTGGACTTCTGGTACCTGGCTGTAGAGGCCATATAATTCGCCTGCCTGAGTCCCAGAGAGGATGCCATGTACTGTTTCTTTGCCATGGCATCAATCTTCCTGGAGTCCTTGTCTGGGGGGTGTGAAGCCAAGGGAATATTTGCCTTGTCACAGGCAGCAGCCTGCACAACCCCAACATGGCTGCATTGCTGGTATAGGAACTCCGTATCTGAGCCTGAAAGTGTATACCTCTTGTCCATTCTTCTATCCACAGGAGGTATGGTGTTAGGAGACTTTAGAATTTTTTGTGTCTGCTTCCCACAGGATTTGTGGAAGGGAACAGACAGTCTCCTGGACTCTGGAATGTCCATCATTTCTACATAATCAGGCTCTTCCTGATCCTCCAATGCCTCCTCCATAGTAAGCTGAAGGGTTTCAGCCACCTTTCTGTAGAACATAAAGTGAGAAGGAGACTCAGAAGCCTAGGAGGGGAAACACCTGAAGGTCTGTCTGGGGAGAGGTCTGGTTCCACAGGCGCATCCAGACCCTCACTTTCACCATCATCCTCCTCAAATTCCCCTTCCTCTTCAAACTCCGGGTTCATAAAAATCTTTCAGGGTATAATCTTGAACCGGGGGAACCAACCGAACCCCTGCCAGAAGGTGCCGGATCGGAAGGAACCAGGCGAAGCGATTCCACAATCCGAATCGCTTTGGCTATCTCTTCGGCGGTCGGAACATGAACCTCTGGATCCGAACTGGACGATTTTTCTTTACGCTTTCTTTTTGTCAGAACCGATCCTCGAATCGCTTCCTTTGCCCCAAGAAGTATTGCCCAGTCAGGCACCCTGTTCGGTCATAACCGAACCAGGCTGGCCATCCGGCAGGACTTCGGCCTCCTTTTCCTCAGTCTACCTAATCTCTTCTCAAGGGTAGATCTGGGAACATTTTTACATATTTGGCAGTCTGAATCGAGGTGGTCAAACCCCAGACAATAAACACAGGTGGTGTGGGGATCGGCCTTAGCACAGACCTCCCCACACTCACTGCAGTGTTGAAACCCAATGGGCCCGTTTTTTTTTTTCTTGGGTTTCTCAGACATGGCCAACCTAACCAATTTACCCTTTTTATGGCAACCGCCAGGCAAGACACCCTTATCGGTTCCTCACCGTGTCACGGGTATTGGGAAAAACCGTAGTAAAACACGTTTTTTTTTGAGAACCAATAAGAACCGGTAACCACACACTAAGTAAAACACAAAATTTCACATTCAAATGGTCGGTTCAGCTGAACCGACCGTACTTTTACAAGTTCCACACAGAAAAACAGAACAATTCCTATCTAGTACTCACGGCACCACAGACAGAGACTGAACCGACTATGCGGATAACTTTTTTGGTTTAAAAACCAACAAAAACTGAGACTTTAACCGACTTTCGAACCGAGCTGAAGGAAAAATCTCCGGAGCGACCGTTCAGTGAGGTGGAGTAAAGAATCTGACGGTTTGTGTTTGAAACACTCCAGACAGAGACTCCAACCGAGCTCGAGCTCAGCATTCTATGCTCTGCATAGAAAGTTAACTCTTTGTTCTCCGGGGCAGTTCATCGGTTGGGGATCACTGCATATGTCAGAATACAGCAAGACTTCATGTTGTTTGAAATGTGCTTATTGCTTGAAGAAGGAAAAAATACATCAGCTGCAGGTGTGTCAACTGAACTAGGTGCATCGCAAGCTCCATTGCTGCACCTGCATCCATTGGTGGTGTGCCCTCATTCACAAATTCTACTCAAATTTCGACCTTGAGACAACTGTCCTACCATAAGTAGACTAATCTTACTTCACATGGGACTCGAACTGCGTAAACTTCCATTTCCTACATCATAGTAACACAGTAATGTGTCAGTAGAAAAGGACCTTCCTGGTCCATCTATCTGCCCATTTTCCACCCACCCCTTCTTGTCTCCACTTCCCAGGGATATTTTCCTCTGCCTACCAACCAATCCCTTGTGTCTGTTCCATGCCTTCTTGAATTCCTCCACGGTTTCTGCACACACCACCTCATTAGGTAATCTGTTCCAGGGTTCCACCACCCTCTCAGTGAAACAACATCTCCTTACACTGCTCTTAAATCCTCCCCCTTCCAATCATAAATTATGACCCCTTGTTTTAACTCCTACTTTCTTTTAGCATAATCTACCTTCATTCACTTTATTTATTCCCTTCACATACTTAAAAGTTTCTATCAAGTCACCTCTATCTCTTCTAACCTCCAGAAACATAGAAACATAGAAGCTGATGGCAGATAAAGACCTCAAGGCCCATCCAGTCTGCCCATTTTTTCTACCTCATGAATGTGCCATAGGCCTTTACTCTGTCAATGGCCTATCTATTCATACTTTTCTTTATCATGACTTGCTTTTTTGCACCTTTGCCGGCAGCCCCCATCCAACCAACCAACCCCCCAGCCCAGTCTGCCAGAATTACCAGCGCTTACCTTGCCCGGCCCAGGAGCGGCACCTGCGGGGAATCGGTCTTCATCCTGCTGCCGGCGTACTTTCCTCTCCGTTTTTTCTCCCAGAGCCCCCAGGAGTGTGCACGCATGTGCCATACAGCCCCGGTTACGACCCCTTTCCCCCACCCCATGGCCTAATGCTAGGCGCCCTCTGAGCCCGTGCTTCCTCTAGCCTCCACTGGGGGTCGCCATCGGCCAAGGAATGCCACACTACCTCCCCGGAGAAGTGAGCGTGCCTTCCGACAGCTCCATCCAGCTCCACCCTCCCCCACCCCCACTGCCGACTCAGACCCACCCGGGCTCGTTCCCGAACCCGGTTTGCCAGCTTGGGTCCAGGTAAGGCGCCAGCGGCCTCAACACTCTAGCCACTGGGCTGGCCCTATCTATTCATACTCATCTGTATTGCTTCCTTATGCCTGTTTGAAACCCTGCACTGTATTCATATCCACCACTTCCTGAGGTAGGCTGTTCCATGCATCCACCACCCTTCCTGTGAAAAAGAACTTCCTCACATTACCCCTTAATCGGCCTCCCTCTAAACTCATGATGTGTCCTCTTGTCCTGCTATTCTTCTTGTATAGAAACAAAGTAGGCTCTTTCACCTTGTTAATGCCCTTAAGATGTCTGAATGTTTCGATCATATCATCTCTCTCCCTTCTTTGCACTAGGGTATACATATTGAGCTTCGTTAATCTGTCCTCATATGTTTTCTGATGCAGTCCCTGCTCCATTTTGGTTGCCCATCTCTGGACTGCCTCCATTTTGTTAACGTCCTTGTGCAGGTGCGGCCTCCAGTACTGCACGCAGTACTCCAGATGGGGCCTAACCAGTGTCTTGTAAAGAGAGAGATTATTACCACCCTCTTACGACTTGTGATACCCGTACCAATACACCCCAACATCCCACTAGCCTTACCTACTGCTTTAGTGGTCTGCTTGGATGATTTCAGGTCCTCTGTGATGATGATGCCCAAGTCTCTTTCTTCCCTTGTGATTGCCAGCAATTCCCCTCCCAACCTACAGGTAGCTTCAGGGTTTCTCTTTCATATGTGCATGATCTTGCCAGTTGCCACTCTTCTGACCATTTTGCCAGTTTTTCCAGATCTCTTCTCATTCTGCCCACCCCATCTGGATCATCTACTCTGTTGCTGATCTTGGTGTCATCTGCAAACAGACAAGCCTAACCCTCCAGTCTATCTGCAATGTCACTGATGAAGATATTGAAGAGGACAGGCCCCAGGACTGATCACTGAGCTACCCCACTTGTGACCTGCATGTCTTCGGACTGTATACCATTTACCACCACTCTCTGTTCTCCGCCCGCCAACCAGTTTGCTACCCAGTTGACCAACCTGACCCACTCCGAGCCTACCCAGCTTATTAATCAATCAATCTACTATGTGGAACGTATCGAAAGCTTTGTTGAAGTCAAGGTAAGCGACATCAACTGCACCCCCTTGGTCCACCATTCTGGTTGCCCAAAGAAATCTATGAGATTAGTTTGACAGGACCTTCCTGTTGTAAACCCATGCTGTCTTGGATCCTGTGTTCCTATGGATTCCAGGTGTTGCACTATCCTTTCCTTAAGGAGTGCCTCCATAATCTTGCCCACTACTGAGGTAAGAATGACTGGTCTGTAGTTCCCTGTCTCATCTCTGCTTCCACTCTTGTGGAGCGGGATCACATGTGCCCTTCTCCAGTCTTCCGGGACCTCTCCTGTGTTCAGAGACTCACTAAACAGTTCTGCTAATGGCTCTGCTAGTTCCACCCTTTGCTACTTTAGTACCCTGGGATGTATGCCATCAGGTCCTATTGCCTTGTCCACCCTGAGCTTAGCGAGCTCCTGCAGGACCCTTTCTTTTGTGAAGGGACTTGTACACACCTCTCGCCCCACATGTCCTTGATGCTGAGCTGTGGGCCCTGCCCTACCTTCTCCTCAGTAAATAGTGAGTAGAAGTATCTATTTAGAATAGATGGTTTTCCTTAGTCCTCTTCCACACAGTCCCCCTTATCCCCTTTAATCTTAGTAATACCCCCTCTGGACTTTCTCCTTTCATTAATGCATCTATAGAAAGTCTTGTCCCCTTCTTTTACTTTTTGTACTAGCGTTTCCCTGGTTTGGGCCTTCGCCTGCCTTACTGCCTTCCCTTAGGGAAGTTTGGTATGCCTCCCTATCTTCATCCCACTGCGGTCCCTTATATTTCCTGAAGGTCAACCTTTTGGCTATGATCTTTTCTGCTACTGTTTTTGAGAACCAAAGTGATTTCCTCCTTCTTTTGCTCTTGCTTTTCTCCCTAACACAATGGGCTTCAAGTACTGCATCCTTAATACTTGCCCACTTCGCCTGTACCCCCAACCTGCATTTCTTCTTGCCAGGGCTAGCTTAACTCTGCTGGCCATTTTATCAAAGTCAGCTCCTCCAGCGGGTATAGATTTAGTTCTCTCCATCTAGTCTCACAGATGGTCTTCTCTTGCATACCTTGCACCATCTGAATGCCTCTGAAACCCTCCAACCCATCTATACCCTTCTAAATGAGGCCTCCAGAACTGTACCCCGTACTCCAGGTGCTGTCTGACCACAGTCTTAAATAAAGGCATCAACACCTCCCTCTTCGTACTTGTTATACCCCTTCCTATGCACGCCATCATTCTAGTAGCTTTACCTACTGCCTTACTACATTGGTCTCCTACCTTAAGGTTGTTTGAGATTATAATCCCCAGGTCCATTTCCTGTTTTGTTTACTTCATCAGTTCTTCCCCCAGTGAGTACTCAGCCAGTGAATTTTTACACCCCACATGCATCACTGCACACTTCTTAGCATTGCACTTTAGCTGTCAAATGTCCAACCAGTTCTCTAGGGTGCTCAAATCTCTCCTCATGGCCTCAACCCCTCCTGCTAGGTCAATCCTTTTACATAACTTTGCATTATCCGCAAAAAGACACACTTTCCCTTCAAGTCCCACTGATATGTATGTTAAAAAGGATTGGTCCCAGTACTGACCCCCGAGGAACACTGCCCGTCACCCTCATTATCCTAGAATGCGCACCATTTACCACCACCCTCTGACTTCTTTCAGCTATACTTTACATGACCCCATTAGATTTTTTCCCCAAATGGACCTATGTAACTATAGCACTGTTTTATATGGGAATGTTTCCTATCAGGGAAACATTGCTAAAAATAGAGCTCTGTTGAATCTCTGTCCAGTTAAAATATAAGCTTTCACATTCAACACTACTCTGCACAGAGTTGCGAGTTCCTTCCCCCTTTACTTATCCAGGTTGGTTCACATTACTGGCTTTAAATGCCAGAGGTCATTTTTTTATTTTATAAACCAAATTTTAATTTTATAAAAACAAATTTAGTGTTTATGAAAGTTAAGGGACTGAGGATACATGGCTTCTCTAGCGCACACAGATTCTTCTCTCAGGTGGAATGAAATCCATTGTGTTATATTTGCATATGGCCATTAGTCCACCCCCTTTATGTACTTAAATTTTATATAGGGGTCTGCAGAACTGGCAATTCATGCTTTCCCTTTTTTCTCTGCCAACTCCACATAGACACACAGAAAGAGACACTGCCACCACAACCACCCTTTCCTTATATTGGCTGGATCCTGAGTATGTGCCATTCATATTACAGAAACAGTTTTTACTTCGGTAAACGCTATCCTGGGGAGTGCGTGTGGTGACCCTGGAATATGGTGACTTTACTATCTGGGCAGAGCATTAGGCAGTGCATTTAGCCACTCCCTCCAGATGATCTAGTAGGTGCCTGGCAGTTCTGTTACTGGGTCACCCCTGAGAGTTCGAGTGCACTGCTGATCCTGGCCAGGTGCACAGTTGGCAGGGAGACAGCAGAGGGTGACATTACTGGAGAGATGGCCCAAATGTTCCCAGGTACCCCCTCAGAATATATAGAGTTCTGTTTCTAGCCGGTGCAGAGGGCAGAGGCACTTAGCGCATTACCTCTCCCACGTCAGAGACCCATGTTCAGGAATGAACACAGGTTGGCTGGGGGGGGCGGGAGCAGGACTTAGTAGCAGACAAGCAGCTCTCCTCTCCCAGGTAAGGGAGGTTGGTCTTCCTGGTGCTTCGCTGCCACCAAACAGAGACTCTGCGGTAGTACTGCGATGGCCACACCTCCACCTGCCACGTCACCTGGAAGCCCAAGCAGGGAACTTCGATAATGTGTTTTGGGGGTGGGGGGACTGTGTGGGGTGCCTTCACTACTGATGACTGGGGAAATATAGGACGGTGGAAGGGGGGGCGCATGTCAGCAGAAGGGAGTTTCTCATGGCCCCCAAGGTGCACAGAGGTGGAAAAAGCCTCCCATTCCATGGCCCCAAGGCGCACAAACAGAATATGGAGAAAAAAATAAAGAGTTCTGTTTCTAAGTACCAGCACGGCTATGGAGCTCGAGGCCCAGTGTAACCCACAGGGGCGCTATCCCAAAGGCTACTACCCCTGCCTGCTCCGACTGTAGCAGGTTGAGGGGCCTAGATCCGATGGCGGGTGCCTCCACTCAGAGGTAGGGGTTAAGACAGTCGAGTATGACTTGGTCACAGCCCTCTGGGTTGCTGCAACCCCTCTTTCTTCCCACTAGTGGCTCCCACCGATCAATCACTGTGCCCTTACCATATACACTTACCCCCCGGCTTGGACCAGTCAGCTCGCTCCAAGGCCTCCCTGCAAGGTAAGTTGCTGTTACACAATGATCACTGTACAGTAATTCACCATAAACACACAAGTTAGCCAGTGTACCTTTGCAAAACGATCAATCTGATTTATTCAGGGGGAAATAATAAGGACTGGGGTGATCAGATTAATTAGCTTACCACTCTAATATAGAAGTATTTATCTATGGCACTGTGCACAGGCCTAACCTATAAGTCGCTGTCTCTGGGTACCCAGACCCTAAAGGCTAGTCCCTTGATGCAGCCGGTTGGGACCCTGACACAGAAACAAGCAAGAGGATTCCACGGAGAGTAATTAGAGCCAGAGGCGCAGTTAGTATGGCCAGCAAAGCAACCAAGAAATCGTGCCCTCACTAGGAACAGTTGACAGGGAGCTACCCTGATGTACTACTCACGACTCCAGGAGGCAGAGTGCTCTCACACCATGCGCAGGACCGAGCCTGGGCTTCAACACTGCTCCACACACTTATAGGAAAAACAGAGGGGCACCATACCAGGCAGCTGCTGTATTTCCCGAACGCGAGCACTTCCACACATCGGGCCAAACTGACACAGCTTCACGGATCCTGACAGACCGAGCACGATTCAAGCCGATTCTCCAGTCTTCTAAAGGGTGAGCCTGGTAGGTTGCCGTGCCCCTGCACAGCCTCCTCTGACCGCTGACCCGCGGATTTGGTCCGAACTGCTGCTGGCGATTCAAAACACCTTCCTCTGGCTGCACACACGCTTCCCACGCAAAACTCAACGGCACAGAACCCCAGAGCTCCTTCCTCACTCTCAGGCACTACAACTCTAACTCCCGGCAGTTCAGGCAAGGAAAAGCTCATTCGGGCGCCACCCGATCCCATTGGAGGGCTGCAGATGCCAATCACTTACTACAGCCTTCACTGGTGCAAAAAAGGCGCCATGGTCCAGAACTCAACTTCCCAGAATCACTAGCTGCATCCCCATTGGTCAGCCGGCTTTAGTTAGAGTCCGGATTCTGGTTGGTCTCTATTTACACCATTTCAGATGTCCCCTGGCTGCTATTGGACCCCGTTACACAGTCTTGGTCCGAGATGGAGGGGCACAGCACTAAATCCCAGCTGCAATAAAAGCAGGTTAGACAAACTGCAATTTCACTTCAAATGCTACAGGTTTCCAAGGGAATAATTACATCTTTCAGATGGGCTACCTCTGCGCTCTCAGCGACTACAGAAACGGAGCAATCAGACAGCAGCCCAGGGCGGGACTCAAGCAAAAAACCCAGTCCTTCCCATTCAAGCCACTCAAACCAGCGAGCAGGCAGCTCTTAAAGAGACAGTACAGGAGGCTTTAAAGGCACTCAACACCTGCATTCAGCGGCCTCAAGCCAAACACCTGTTAGGCAGACAGCCTTTTAGGCAGCTCCGGGAAAGCTTTCAGGAACCCCCATTTGTAGGGGGGTTACACCAGTAACACCAGAGTAGGCATGAACGAATGCTGGTAACTAGTGCAGCAATCCGTGATTGGACAATGCACTCTGTACTTTTGCTTTAATGTACTGCAGGATGCAACTCTGCAGGAGACGCTGACAGTGAGTTACTTCTAGCCTGAGGAAGAAATGTTCTGAGCAGATAAAGACAGCCTTCAGATAAATTGTTCCATTTGCTAACAGCACAGTCATGTAATACTAAAGGGCTCGCAGGACTACAAAAGGCAATGCAGTAGTGATGTGCTGAACGATTCGAAACTGTAAATATAGTACATTCTGAAGGCATCTGAACCTAGACAGCAACAAGCAGTAACCATTTTACCTAAACAGACTCTCCATACCACATTAAATAACACCACACATTATACAGGGGATAAAAAGGTTGCAGCTTTACACCTAGCATCAGCTCTGTTCATACAGGTTATACCAGATAGCATAAATTAAAGAACTAGGGCCCCTAGGGCAGCAATTCATGTTACAACTTGGCTAACCATTAGTCATGCCTGCCCGGAGTACTGCAGCCGCGAGGTCACACACATCCATCTAGGACCATGTCTTTCCTCGTGACAGTCATCTCCTCTCCACCCCCGACTGAGGGATTCCAAGACCTTCCCAGAGGATTATACCTGCCAAGGCCCATGCTCCACCTCTTCCGGTCCTGATTCACACCACATTCCACTGCATGCCTGCCTCTGAAACAACCCTCCACCACTTGCTGGAATGCATATCCAACCAGAGTCATGCACCCAGCCTGTCATCCAAACGTACTATAAGAGGGTTTACAGGAGCACCAAAGTGAATGCATTACAGCTGTACTGATTGTTTCTAGACACCGAATATTGCACAGTTTGAAGGTATCTGAACCTAGCCAGAAACATACAGTAACCACTATACTTGTATACTTGGAACACTAAATGAGGAGCAGCCAGTGAGTTATTAGTGCATTTACTTATTTAAAAAGTTTCTTCAGGAAAGACAAGCTGAGCCGATAACAGATATTTTCCAGATATGTCCGGGGTGGATAAATAAAACAATGTGCAATGATATGACAGCAAATTTATATAGCAAGATGAGTCAGATATAAACACAGAAGCATCCATTCACACTGACCAAATGTACAGATAGACTGCATGATAGATCTGGTACAGACCATGTGCAAAACACCAGAGCATTTGTGCTTGTAGGGAGATTGAAGGGGGTCAGAGTGACAGGTCACATTTTAGTCAAAGGCAGTTACAGGAGTGGTTGGAGAAGTCACAAAGAAGGGATCTGAGAGAAAAGAGGGAGGAGCCGGAGTGGACAACAGGAGGAAACGAAGACCACAGCTAAGGGAATCGAAAGGAGAAAGCAGTTTGGCCTGCAAAATATTTCAGGTATAGAAGGGAGAGGGCTCTAGGGTCAAAGTTATGGTAGGAGAAAGTGGGAGCAGATGGGGAACGAAAGGAAGGAGATAAGGTGGGGGAGGGAGGGTGCCAATCCAGAACTTGGAAATAAAAGAGGCACAGTGAAAGACGCCTGGCTTCCAGGGAAGGGAGGGGGAGAAAGGGGTAATAATCACTTTTTTGAGTGAATAAATGGCCCTCATTTTTAACACCACACCTGATGGATGCAATCCTTGGGCCATAATTACATGCCTCATCACGTCTTATTGCTTACATGCCACATGAACCTACTGACTCAAGAGGCCACCTTGGATTGTGTGCGTCTGCTGTGTTAAAGAAAACGTCATTGTGAGAGTTATGAGATTTCTTGGGGGGGGGGGGGATGTTTCACACCTGAAGATGCATGTCCCATTGGAATTGGAAGGAATCTGTATAATGAGAACATTTCCTCCCTGTACAGAACATGTAAGCCACAAAATGTTGGCAAAATACAATTTGAAAAAGCATCCTAATAAAAATGGCACTCAAAAACAGGCTGTCTGAAGCTAGATCTGATCCTACTCTACCCAGTGACCTACCTACATTGGTCCATGCCTTTGTGACCTCACTCCTTGATTACTGCAACTCCCTTTACTTTGGGCTACCGGGAATCGACATCCGCTGTCTGCAGCTTGTGCAGAACGCTGCAGCCCGGTTGCTGACGGGGACTTCCCGTACCTGTCTTATTACACCGGTACTGCGCAAGCTGCACTGGCTGCCGATTCAGCGGCGGATCACCTTTAAAGTCGGATTACTGACTTCTGAAGCCCTACACGATCTTGGCCCGGACTACTTGAAAGAGCTCCTGATCCCTTACTGCCCCAAGCGACTGCTCCGTTTGGCCGACGAGGGGTTGCTAGAGATTCCAAGGGTATCTTTAAAATCTTCTGGAGCCCGTGCTTTTATGTACGTTGCTCCAGCCCTTTGGAATTCTCTACCACGTCTGCTCCAGGAATGTGCAACCATGGGGGGTTTTATGGATGCAAGCATATCTTAACTATTAATGATGTTTTACTGGACTTTAGTGATTATTTTATATTAAGTTGTTTTATCTGCTCAGAGTAATTTACTGTGATGCGCCTTGACATTTTTTGAAAGGCGCAAAAGAAATAAAAATTATTATTATTACCACAGATTGAGAGGGGAAAGTGAACACACACTGTTCAGCCTACAGCTTTCTGTAGCAAAGTACACGTCTCCAATTAACAGAAATAATTCTACTGTTGGTCACTCACGGAGGAATAAGGTAAAACACATTCAATGAAATCAGAGTCCACGTGGAAAGTGCAATTCCCACAAATGAAAACGGAAACAAAAAACTGAACAATGGTTCAGCAAACAGGGAAAACTGCAGACTGAAAGCTTGAAGTACAGTTCAGCTTTCTCTACCTATAGCTTTGACAGGGTAAGGCTGGCACTAGCCTATGCTAACACAAGTCAGAATGAAGATTCAGCGAGCTCGTTCCAGCTCAGACTCACAAAGGGGTATATGAGTGAGCTGTGTCTACATAAGCTACCTTCCAAATCAGGTTACCCTTGCACACTGCGACTGCTGTGCATTTTGTAAACATAAAGTGTTTTTCTGTAAACATTTATACTTTTTGCTATACACCTGTCTGAAAACAAGCCATACAAAATTGCACTGAACTGTTACTTAGGAAGATAATAATCTTACACCTGAGCGTTGGGGATTTCTACTTTTAAATGGAATCAGGTCTTGCTGTGGGGTTTGGTTTACAGGATATCACCGTTGCCACCGAAGAGTTAAAGACTTTTGGCTTGGACAGACTTTTTTCCACTATGAAAGATTCCTGGCATCTTCCAATTTTATTTGGTAGTAAATTCCACCAAACTGAGTATTTTATAAATGTTGTAAATGTTTTTTTTTTTTTCCAAGAAAAAAAAAAAAAAAAAAGAGGACTGCCACATTTGGCTTAGGGATAGCACTGTAGGGCCCGACCGATGGCTCAGTTAGTGCAGCTGCGCGCGCCCATGTCAGTGACCCCTGTCCAGAAGTAAGCCCAGGAAGCTGTCACGTGACGCCGATGGCTGAGTAAGCATTGCCACACGGCAGCGCTCCCAGCCGGTGAGGGATAACATCAGGTTCTGCCACTCTAGCGATCGCTGTGGCAGGCCAGGGAGCTTGCCTCTCCTGCAGGGGCACGCCAGAGCATGCAAGGCCACCTTGGGGCTAGGCCTGATGTCAGGGAGGAAGGAGAGATCAGTAAAATGGAAAACACCCATGCTAGCTGCAGGATGATTCTGTGATCGTCACAGCTTCCATACCACCTACAGGGCCATGGGCACATCTGGATTTTGCTTCTAGGGTGGGCAGGACAGACCTCCCACATCGGACCCAGCCATTGGGGGGGGGGCAGATATGTGAGGGGCCTTCCCTAAGGTAAGTCCCCAAGACAGTGGATGATGAGGATGGACAGTCAGAGAAAGGAGGGTGGCAGGGGAAAAAAGCTGCTTAATTAAAAAAATGTATAGCACTGTAGAACTGCAAAGGGTTAGGATACAGAAGACAAAAAAAAGGTGTGCAATATAGAAGGTACCTAGAAAACTATATCTGACAGGTATGCTAATATAATTGATTGTAGCTGAAACTAGCTTCTTGGGAAAACATTTTTCACTGCACTACTGCTTTAAGGGAAACAAATGTATCAAAGTATTACTGTACTACGTAAAAGTGTGAGGTTTTTTTTGGGGGCGGTCCCGATGGACAACAACCCACCTTCAGTCCTAGTTTTCACATGTCAATTCATAAAATACTACTGGACCTTCATCAGACAGTACAAAACACAGAATTCTGCGTTTAAGATCCTCTCAGCAACCCCCCCCCCAAAAAAAATGTAGTTTTAAAGGGGGCTGTAATGAAGCAGAGTTGAGAACTACTTAAAAAATGTTTCTTTCTTTCTTTCAAGCAGAGAGATCTAATAAAGCCAGTAGCTCTCACAATGCAACTGAACAGGGTGCCTGAAAAGTAGTACCAATTCTTTAGAAACAATATTTAAAAAAATATTAAAATACTTTTAAAAACAATATTTAAAAAATAATAAAATACTAGACTGGGCTTTTCCATGGCACCCCAAGCCCAGAATGGCATGTGGGTGAAAGAGCATCCAATCAGACACCCTCTACCCAGGGGGCAGGCTGAGTGGGGCACCACTCTGGCAGCTGCTCATGCTAGTGACGTGGTGATCAACGTGGGTGAGCAGGTGCTGACAAGCACCCCCAGGACACAGCAGCTACCATGTGCATGCTGATGAGGGAAGTGGAGGCTGCATTTCATGCTTACCTGCCGAAAAGCAGTTTTAACAGAAATTAACAGTGTGCTGGTGCGGTTTTGTTTGGATATGCTCCCCCTCCCGAAGGTGCCGGTACACAACTAGAACACAGGGTTATTGGCTGATGTGTTCATGACACCCAAACTCATCATGGTAAGAAGTCTACATGGCACTATGGTCCACTCAATTCTGGAGGTAGTGTGGAATGTACAGAGTGAGCACAGGGACACTGGAGAAGGAAATTAGAAGGTGATGTGGGGTAGAAAATAAAAGGTGGTCATAGATTCAAGGTCAGGACTAAAACAGAAGGGTGGGACCAGAGGAGAAGACAAGTGGCCCTGAAAACAAAATAAAAACTAAAATAAGACTGAATTAGAAATACAATAATCATTACTGAAACAAGGGTAGTGTTGAATGCAGAAAAGGGGATGGCAACAACAGAAAGGGAGGGGTTGAGAAAAACAGCAGCGCACATGACCCTAATACATGGAAGTGGTCTGCTGGAATGTCTGTGGGGGTGGATGGATTTCAATGTCATGGTTAAAAAGCCCCAGGAAACGTGACTCTGCAAACTCATATTTCTACATGACTTGTGCCAGCTTCCTCATTACTAGCCCTGAGGCATACTGTATTTTCACATTTATGTCTTGCGATTAGAATGCACCCAAGGAATTCAAGACTCATGGGCAAGTGAAACTCAAAGTGGGGGGAGTCCTTGGCAGGTTCTAGGTTTCCTGCTTTGCCCCTTTTGGGGGATGGCGAGATAAATTATCAAAGCCAAATGAGGCAAAAGGAAACACTGATCAGCATGGTAACAGCCATCATAATTATAGGTCTGGGGGGTTTTTTTTTTTTTTTTTTTTTTAAATCACATCTCTGTTTTTTTCCCCCGCGGAGCGGATCTTGCAATCCCCCGGCTGCCAACACCCGCACTCCACCAGGCCCGGCTCCAGCACCTCAGAGCCATTAATTGCTCACATTACCTGAATGCAGGATCCTCTCACGCACTGGGGTGCTGGGTGCTACCATGAGCCACCAAGATCGCACCTCACCATTTTCCGCCTGGTTTTTCCTTGCCCCAGAGAGCTGGACGTGCAATGGCGTGCAAGCACATACGTGCTGACGCCCCCGCTGCACTCTCCCCCCACTCTGCTGCTCGCCACTGTAGTGCTACTGGCCTCCACCAGTTGCCATTACAGTTCGCTGCAGTGCCCCAACCCTCCCCAGAGGAAGGCGAGCAGTCGTGGGACGCTTGATCCTTTCTCTCCCTTGCCAACCCCAGGTGGTCAGAGTCCATTCCCGAACCCGGCTCACCGGTGTGGCACGATGTGTGGTGTCCAGCACCTCAACCCTCAGCGACACTGGGCTGGCGGTCTGGGGGGGGATTCTTAAAAGAGAATCTGCCATCTCTGGAGAATCTCATTTTTATTAACAGTTTGCCTTTCAGGTCACATAATTTCAGTATTTTTTTTTTTTTTACTTTCTTATTTCATCTGTGCACAAACATAAAAACAGTATCACTAAAGGAATTTAAATACAGAAAATATATGACGTATTAGCTGAGTGCATCTAAAAACTGTTTTTCCAAAGTTTCCTCTAAGGTGTCAAAGGTCCAGTGATAGTAGTACAAACAGCAGCAGACAACTAAGGCTAGTCTTTTTTTTTTTAAAAGTAGCAGGTTGGCAAAACCAGCAGCTGCTGAGAATAGTCGCATCTCTTGTTGGCTCTCCCTTGCGGAACCCTAACTAATAAAAGTACAATTTAAACTTTATTTTAAGTTATATACACTACTGCAAAGGCAGTGAGAAACTGGTGGAGCAACTTTAACATCATCTATGCTAAGCAACCCTACAAAACTGCCAAAGAAGGAGGCGGGACACAAGGGCAGTAAATGGCAGACCGAGCTGGAGCAGCAAAGTTAACTGTGGGAATTGAGACACGAACAACAGTTTTCACAATCAACATTATGAAAGCCATAAATGCTCTGGACTTGTGAGTTCTCACACTAGATGCTAAAATACAAGAATTTAATTCTCACCTTACAGTTTGTGAAGCCCAGTCATCCATGGCCCTGTCGGAAGCTAAGGAGGCTTTGGGCTCAGCTCTCTGGGCAGCCACAACTGCTGCTGGTCTACAAAACGGACACAAAATCTTGCGATTCCAGCTTGAAACCCCAGAAAGCAAAACAAGGTCAGCAAACATACCGTCTTCCAAAGGCTCAGAAGGGTGAACAACCATCAGGGTCTGCAGCACAGTGGTTACAAGAGACTTTCCAAATGGATCCGATCCCTGCAGTATTTAATGGATATCGAATTACCCCTCGTCAGCATCGAGAGGAATCTGCAGACTCCTGGACTTTCTAAATAACTCTTGCAGAACATGAGTGTGAGCGGATCCTCAAGGCAGCAAGATGGAAGGGCCAAACAGAAACGGAGGATGAAGGCAAACTTTCTGTGTTCCTCGACCTCAGCTACGTGACTCAGGATCGCAGAAAGGGGTTTGATGGACTGAGAGCAACTTTACGATCACTGGGGATAATGTATGCATTGCAGTTCCTGGCAAGACAAAGTAATTTACTCTGGGAAACATTATGTATTCAATGACCCTAATGATGCCAGGAAACAGGTTGCTAAAATTCAGTTCGATTTTGGTGATAAAAGTCTGGAAATGAAGGAGATTCCAATTAAGGGGTAATGGACAGTATATGAGTACCTTTATGGGGTGGGGGGGAGGCAGCAGTGGAGGACTGTATCAAAAAGTGTGGAGTCAGAATTGCATAGAATACCTCAGCCTGGGGCACTGTTTAATTCATTGTCTGACCATTCAGCTACAAAAGTGAGGGGTTGCCTAACTACCCTGAAGAAAAAAAGGAATGAGAATGAAGAGTGGAATGTGTATGAGGAGTTAACAGACAGGTCGCTGAGGTCCAGTATTGGATGGAGGTTCCCTGTTTTCTTTGGAACTAGGAAGAAGTGAGAATAGTACCGTAGTCCTCTCTGGTTCTCTGGGACGTGCTCTAAGGCTTCTTTTTCCAGAAGCGCGAGCACCTCCTGCTGTATAAGCAGGGCGTGCTGACCCGAATAGCGGGAAAGCAGGGGAAGTCTTGTAGGTGGGCTGCCTAAAAATTCTGTATAGTAGCCTTTTTTGACCAGTTGCAGCACCCACCTGTCGGTGGTGATTGACAGCCACCCTGGCAGGTGGCGTGCGATGCGACCCCTGACCTTTTCCCGTTGATCCTGAGGAGGGGCAGGGGCCGGGAAGGAGTCATGCTGTTGCAGCGTTCAGTCCAGCAGGCTGGGCCAACTTTGCAAATCGTTGGTCTCTGCCTGGGGATGACTTGGCCTGGGCTTTTCGGGTGAAAGTGCCCCTCTGCTGTTGGCCAGGACGTGGCTGTTGTCTTTGTATCCGGCCGCGAAAGCGGCTCTGGTTCCTACAAAAGGAACTGGGCAGAGACCTGTACATGGCCTATACAGATCTGACTGCCTTCCTTGCGTCCTGAAGTTTGGTGATCACCTTCTTGGAGGCATCACCAAATAGGACCTCGCCGTTGTAAGGGACGTCTAAGATGTTCTTCTGGACGTCCGGGGTAAAACCAGAGACACGGAGCCAAGAGTGTCTCCGGAGACACACGCCTGAGGCTGCAGCTCTGGCTGAAGAGTCCGCAGAATCATATATGGCTCCGAGCACCTGGGTCCCCACATCCGAACCTGTGCGGAGGAGGTTCAAGAGCTCCTCCTTTCGGTCACCATCGGGCAACTTCTCGACCTGGTCCTGTCCCTGTTCCCACAGTGCGTTCTGGAATTGAACCATGTGAGTGAGGTAATTCAGTGACCTGATGGCGCAAGTCGCAGCCACGTACATGCGCCTACCCAGGACATCCAACTGCTTGGATTCCGGGTCCGGTGGCTGTGTGCTCAAATGCTGAGGTCTCCGAGACCGGTCATGCGAGGCAGTGATGACCAGGGAGTCAGCCAGAGGATGGTTCACCAGATACTGGTCCTCCCTAGGGGCCTTGTATAGGCGGTCAGCCTTCTTCGGCACTGCCGGAGTAGAATGCAAACGTTTCAAGGCAGCCTTGGTGACGTCCGGAAAGGTATCCACCAAGGGTGGCACTACCACAGGCTTTGGGTCTTTCTGCCGAAGGCAGCGGGCAAGGCGTTGTCTCTCGGGGTCAAGCTCTTCAGGATCCCACCCCGTATTCTCCTGGATGTGCCTCATGATCTCCGCGAAAGAGGGATCATCTGGAGGAGACCTAGGTAGGTCGTGTGGGTCCGGAGAGGGAATGCTGATGGGAGAAGGAGATCTGGAGCACCCTGAGGTGTCCAATCTAGAATCCTCCCCAGACAGGGTGTACCGGCATCGTCTGGGTCTCTTGGGACTGGGTGACCCTGAGGTGGAGCTAGAGGGAGGTCTTCTCCTGTCTGAGGATCTGCCCCAAGGAGATGGCAACTGTCCTACGGGCCCCTTGGGGGAAGGAGGGGGCGTAGGCGGTGAAGGAGTGGATGGAGGCGGAGCCGGAGTAGGAGGAGGGTGTGTGGCGACCGCATCTTTTCTGATGGTGTCCCACCAGAAGGTAAAGAGCTCCTTTACCTCTGCCAAGTTGATGCCCGAAGGGCCAGGTGCCGGTGGCCCGTCACCGGGGTCGGGCATCGGGTCCCCGGGGGTCTTCCCGTGGGAGCCCAGTGTCTCCAGTGTCGCCCGCCTGGTCCTTGGGCTGCGTGGTATCCTCCTCCGATGAGTCCTTCCGACCGACGTCAGCCGGCGACGGTGGTGCGTCCCTCCTCTCTGGGTGACCGGCGTCCTCTGAGGAGAACGCATGGCCCGGCGGCAGGTGTTTCGCTGTCGCCAACTCCTGGGAGCGCGGTGGTGCCGGCGTCGGGTCTGGCGTTAAGCGAGGGCGTCAGGTCCTTTGTCTTGCAGAACTGGGTCCGACCACACGGAGGCTGGAAATCGACCTGGCGTCGGAGTCCCGGCAGCGGAGGAAGATTTGTGGTGCTCCCCAGACTTAGATGAGGCCTTAGATGGAGTGGACGATGCCGACGGCCTGGAAGTCTTAAGGGGCTGCAGAGAAGAGGAGACGCTGGAGGATCTGACCTGAACCGGGGAAGGCTGCGATTGAGCCCTGGAGGGAGAGCGGTCTGACCGCGAGCCGGAGCTTCGGGAGTCCGAGGCCCTTGCCAGGGACCTGGGCCTTTCCTTCTCCTGGTGTTTATCCCAGTGCTTGTGGGTTTTACCCGATGACTCCCCCCTGGAGGAAGGTTCCTTGTCCATGGTCTTCAGTTTCTCCTTTAAGAGAAACGCTTGAAGGGCCTTCTGGCGGCGGATCCTGGTGTGACTGCTGAAGCCCTGGCAGAAGGAGCAGGCCTTGGTGTCATGTTCCGGGCCTAGGCAGCACACGCAGGCCGAGTGAGGATCCTTGAAGGGGATCTGTTTGCCGCAGGCACACTTCGATTGGTGACCTTCCAGAGAAGTATTTGGAGAGGACATCAGTTGGATCCAAAAATGAGAAGAAAGACGAGAACGTCGCAGCTCTAAGGTCATTGCACGCTAGAAAAGGACTGAGAGGCCGACACTTACGATGTTGATGGCAGGAAACGAATCAGATTGTGGGGGCCCTCCTTATTGTACTACGCCTGACGCCGAAGTAGACTGACATCGGAGGCGGTCCCCGCTGAAGACTGCTAGCTAGAAAATTTCTGTGGGGTCCTGGCGCCTGACGGCTTCAGTCCTAATGGTGTAACCTGCTGCAAGAGCTGTATCTTGAAGTAAGATCTAGCTTTGACAGAGTCTCCTTTCTTTGGAGCCAGTGATCTCTCAAATGCAACTGAATGTCTCATCTAGAACCTGGCCTTTGACAGTTGCTGTGGAAGCTGCCATATGGCCTAGCAGTTGCAGGAAGTGCCTTGCTGGCCTGGAGACGTGACGTTTGAAGGAACTGCCTACTTTGATAAGGTTGCCCACCCTGTCCTGAGGGAGGAAGGCCATCCCTCTTCTTGTATCCAGTTCTGCCCCTATGAATCTGAGCAGAACAGCTTAACTGGTTCCCGAACAGACATTTTGTGGTTCACCAAGAACCCCAGGGAGTGCAGTGTTTTGTGTTATTGACAGAGCCTCCCTTACATGTCGGTGTGTCTGGCCTACTATCAGACAGTCATCCAGACAGGCGAACACTGACACCCCTTGTCGCCTTAGGTGTGCCACTACCACAGCCAGATATTTTGTGAACACCCTTAGAGCAGATGCGAGTCCGAAGGGCACTGCCCTGAATTGGCAATGTCCTGATGGCAACCTAAACCTGAGGTACTTTCTGTGAGACCCTCTTGACTGGGATATGAAAAGAGGTATCCTTCGCATCCAGGGATGCTAGCCAGTCTCCCTGTCTTAGGGTTGGTAATATAGTAGCCAAAGTAACCATCTTAAATTTTGGCTTTGACAGATGCTCATTTAGGTATCGGAGATCCAGAATGGGTCACCACTCCCCTGTTTTCTTAATAATAATAATAATAATAATAATAATAATAATATTTATTTTTAGGCGCCTTTCAAAAAAACCGAGGCACAGTACATAATAAAATCAACACTTCAAATATATAAACAGTCATTCATAAATAAAATCATACACATATAATACAACCAACACACTCAATCAATAAAAGCCTGAGACCACAATTAAGTCTTTAAAGTCTGTCTGAATGACTCCACAGTTGTGCACTCCCTAATCTGACAGGGTAGAGAGTTCCAAAGGGTAGGCGCAGCAACTCAAATGCCCTTGCGCCAGAAGATTTTAAACATACCCTTGGCACCTCTAGCAACCCCATGCCGGATGAGCGGAGTAATCGACCAGGCTGGTAAGGAATCAGGAGCTCTTTCAGGTAGTCCGGGCCAAGTCCACGTAGGGCTTTAAAAGTTAGCAAGCCGACTTTATAGGTGATCCGCCACTGAACTGGCAGCCAGTTCAGCTTGCGCAGCACCAGCGAAATATGACAAGATCGCGAAGACCCCGTCAAAAGTCGGGCTGCTGCGTTCTGCACCTGCTGCAGGCAGCGGATTTCAACCCCAGGAAGCCCTAGGTAAAGGGAGTTGCACTAATCTAAGCGAGAGGAAACAAAGGCGTGGATCAATGTCAGAAGGTCATCGGACGGAACAAGGTGCCTAATCCTGGCGATATCCCTAAGATGGTAAAAGAAAGTTTTGACAACCGCTGACACCTGCGAATGCAAGGTCAGCCCTTCGTCAAAAATTACCCCCAGGTTATGCACCCGTTCAGAGGTCGGGAGTGAGGCGCCACCTAGAAAAATTCCTGAAGTCGCACCTTCCCCCAACCCCCCTATCAGACGACCTGGATCCACAACCAACACCTCAGTTTTGTCTGGGTTCAACCTTAGCCAGCTGGAATCCATCCACTCTTGGATTTCTTTCAGACAGTTAAATACCGATGCAGCTCCATTCTGGTCGGGTGCAAAAGATACGCAGAGCTGGGTATCATCAGCATAGCAGTGAAACCTCAGCCCATACCTTCTTACAGTGTCTCCGAGGGGCAGCATATACACCGCAAACAACATGGGTGAGAGGACCGAACCCTGAGGAACTCCACATGACAGAGAGGTAGGGCCTGAGGAATAAACTCCCAACACCACTCTCTGAGATCTACCCATGAGAAAAGATGAAAACCACCTGAGGACTGTTCCAGACAGCCCACAGATGAACCTCAGACGGCCCAACAACACCTCATGGTCCACACTGCCAAAAGCTGAAGAGATATCAAGAAGGACCAAGATGGAACAGTTCTTCCAATCTCTAGCCATCAGGAGATCATTGAGCACCTGAACCAGCACTGTTTCGGTACTATGTCTCTTACGAAAACCAGACTGGAGTGGTTCATAGATGTCATGGATGGTCAAATGGTCCTCCAGTTGTGCAGCCACAACTTTCTCAATAACCTTCCCTATAAAAGGAAGGTTAGAGACAGGTCTGTAGTTGGCATGGCAGTCTGGGTCCAAGGAAGCTTTCTTCAAGAGAGGTGTCACCACTGCCTCTTTTAGAGAGCTCGGAAACTCTCCAGACTCCAAGGAGCACCAGACAATCTGTGCTAGGACCGTATCAATAACCTCAATACCTCCCAAAATTAGGGAAGTAGGTCCAGGATCCAATCTACAGCAAGTGGGGCGCACACTCTGGATAATCCGCATGACATCCATGAACTCCAGACGGCCAAAGGTACTCCAAGACACTCAAGATGCAGTAACCTCACACTGATCAATAGCGACGCCCATAGTGTGTGCCGGCTGGAGTCCCGCCCTGATGTCAGCCACCTTATTTGCAAAGAATCAAGCAATTTCATCGCACTCTAATTTCAAAAAAGCTCTCCGCACTTGAAGACAGGCTGGGTTGCAGTCTGTCCACAGTACGAAAAAGCTGAGCTGGTCGATTCTGAGCAACTGCAATCTCCCTGGACAGGAATTCTGCCTTCTTATGGGAGACTGCAGATTGGTAGACTTGATAATGTTCCAACAATCTAATGTGGTCGGCATCAAGGGTGGACTTCCGCCAGCAATGCTCCAACCCTTGACCTAGTCTCCGCAGCTCCCTCAAAGACCCATCAAACCAGGGAGATAGAGGGTGAAGGGGAGAGGTCGAATGCGGACAGGGGCAATAGAATCCAAAACTGTCGAGATGGCCAAATTATAGGCTGACACGACAGTCTCCGGATCACTGCTGGCAAACAAGGAAGATGATAGGTCAAGCACTGCCATTAGGCCCTGAGAACTTACACCTCGTAAAGGGCGGTACCTCACCATTTCCGTAGGGGTAGGCCTACCGGGGGTATAAAAACTAAATACCATAGTGCAGTGATCGGACCACCCGACTGGATCCACCTCCAAATCAGAAGCTTCGATCCCTAGGAGGAAGACTAAGTCAAGGGAGTGGCCATGTCTATGAGTAGCAGAGATAACCACCTGTGTCAGGCCCAGAGAAAACATCAACTGGAGGAAGTGTTGTCCAAATTGCAAGAGTTCATCGTCGACCCAGGCATTGAAATCACCAAGAACCATCAGTCTTAGCGACTCCAATGCCATGTCAATGATGAAGTCCGCCACTTCCTGAAGGAAACGTCTCATCACCAGGTGGACGATAGACGAGAACGATCCGACAACCTACACCCACTACGACAGCACACTCGAATGACTCAGTCTCCCCTACCAATACACTAGTGAGGTTGAGTTTGGTCTTGAAACAGACTGCCACCCCCGCGGTTCAATCTCGGAAGGTGTATTACCGAGTACCCGGTCGGAACTAAAGCCTCCAAAATGGGGCCAGAATTCTCATCCAGTCAGGTCTCTGTAATGCAAGCCAGGTCAACCGTTTCCACAAGATCAGCAATAATTGCTTTTTTTGTTTTTGACCGACCTGGCATTGCATAACACCGTCCGAGTTGGACGAATGCCTCGTGCCTCCCAAGCCACCTGCTGACTCAATTCAGTCGTGCCCTTGGGTATGGGAACCAGACATGGCTGACCATGTTCTGATTTCCATTTGGCCCTAGGGCGTCTCCTGACTCCCACGACCCCGATTTGATGACTCCGCTCACTCACCCTCCACTGTTCGCCAACCCCATCTTCCTCCTCCATGCTATACCAAGCGCTCTACAGCGCTGGTACACACCAAATACCACAGGAGAGGAAAAAAAGGATGGAGGGCACGAAGAGCAGAGGGCAAGTAGTACACAACCATGGAAGCAGACAAACAGCACATCCTACATGAACTTAAACAAATACTTAATTACTACAAAATTCTGAAAATATATACAACTTAAGTAACTTAAATAGCCCAGGAAAGCTCTCACCTCCCCTAAGCAATACCAGTGCTTTATTAATCCCAGCTCTGCTCTCACCAGACCATAGGCATTAAATAGCAAAAAAACAAACAAAAAAAAACCCTCTTACGACCCAAAATGGAGGAAGGGGTTCAGGCACTCTCACTGCCTAAATTAAAAAAAAAAAAAAAAAAAATCAGAGTCTATAAAACTACTATATAACACAAAAAATAAAAAAAAATAAAATGAGTCAGAAAGAATATGTGGACTCCAGGTCCGCTCACCACCAGGGAGCAACCCACAATATCCAGATTAGTCCAAACAAAAAAAAGGTACAGTTCATTCTTGTTATCATCATTCGTGCAGTAAATTCCATGGTCCAGCGTAGAAAACAATTACATTCCAACAAAATCCCAGTCATATGATAAAACCCAAACCTATCAGTCTCCACCCGTTCCGGGCTGCTGCTTGAACTAGGACGACGGCCCGTCAGAGTTCCAGTAATTCAATTTTTTTTTTTTTTTTGTACTTTCTGTTTATTATTATTGTACTGTATACATACAGTTAGTTCTCCTGAGGCAGGATATAAGGAGATGTATGACACACATATCCACATGAGGGTGCCACTCCTCTTAATACAAGCAGGTTAAATTTTTAACATAATTACTTCAATTAGATACATCATGTGGAGGGAATCAGTAAAAACACTTTGACATGAAGTTAACGTAAAAGCTTTTATAGCTGTTTGTATGAGCCCAGGAGCTGTATGATTATAAAGTTCGTATTAATATCTATATATTCCTCAATATCTGTTTCCTATTAAAGGAATGATAGGTATCATACTGAGCCATTGTTAGGTACCATATTGGCATCCTATAAGCAACAAAAAAGTTCCAAGCTCCCCATATTTATTCCCCTAGATCGGCTAATACTTTCAGAAATAAAACCCTTGATGAGAGACATCTATCCATATCAAAGCCTATCTCAATCTTGTCAAGATATTTCAAATCAAACGATCCAGTGAAGGAAAACATGTGTTACAGTAGAAAAGCCTTCCCTTATTAAAAATAACTTAACAAGAGTTTATCAAGTTCCAGACATTTCAAAAGGTTTCAACACCCTTTACCGTTAATTTAATACAGTTCTAGCGTTTTGTCAGCGACTAGTCCTGATAAAGCAAAACCTGAGGGCAGGATTAGTGACATAGAAATTCAGGTCTCTTCTTCTGAATCTTCTTGATCGGCTTGATCCGAGGAGTCCTTTCGAGCAATCACTACTGCGTGGCGTTGGGCCCATTTACGAGCTTTGTTGGAGTTGGAGAAGATGAATACCTTGCCCTTATGTAGGATCCAGAGACGTGCAGGGAAAAGTATTATGTGGGAAATTCCTGGCTCACGCAAAATGGCCCTCACTCCCATCTAAACATTTTTTCTTTTGTCTCATAGCGTAGCTCTTAGATCCGGATATATTCTTACTTGATTCCCATCCTGTAGCAGCATTCTCTTCTGACAAGCCAGTGACAGAACAAAGTCTCTGGATCCCACTCCATCTAGAACTGCTACCATCGCCCGAGGTGCTTCGGGGTTATCCATTCGTCCCCTAAAAGCTACATGATAAGCTTTCTGAATTTTTATTTGGCGATTGGAAAAGGGTTCACCCAGTTGTTGCTCCAGCCATTCATAAATAAACAAAGGTAAATGATCACCTTCGCTTTGCTCAGGCATTCCAATGATTCTCAAGTTGGCCGATCGGGCTTGGTTTTCTAAAGCTTCAAGCCTGGAGCGGAGGTGTGTATTTTCTTTCACTAATGTAGAAACAGCGCCAAGGGCCATCTCCGAATTCTTTTGGGTTTCCATGGCTTTCGATTTAAATAGAGTGACTTTGGTTTCTAGATTCGTAACTCTGTTAGTCATGGATTTGAATTTTTCAGCCAGTCCCGATACTGTGAAAATGAGATGGTTGATTTTAATACCAAGGGATTGTAGTGTTTCTTCTCCCGTATCCGATGTCTCAGACGTGGCTGGGGGACCCACGGCATTCTTGCTTTTTGCTCCTTCCTGCAATTGTTTATCCTTCCTAGGGTTACCCATGCTAGAAGTCCTGCTATTCCGACTGCCGATTCTAGTAATGGATTAGTTCAATTCTTTCAAAAAAAAAAAAGAGTTTTATTTCTATATATTTTCTAATATTGGCGAGAGCTAAAACTTGTGTCTACTGCTTAGCTCGGGCTCAACAGGCCCCAGTAACTCAATTCATCTTTGCTGCTCTCCACTCGGCCCAAAAACGACTGTAGAATATTGTACCCACTTAGACTCAAATGCCAAATGTAAAACCAGAGGCAGCTTAGAGGAAGTACCTTGAATACAGGCCCTTTCCTTTCTGGTTTGAAGGGACTGGTTCTACTGCCTTTTGCAGCAAAAGGCTTGAAACTTCCTCTTCCAGTAGGGCTATTTCTGATGGGGAAGAGGGTTTAAAGGCTCTTGACCTCAGCTTTGGCACTGCCTTGAAGCTGAGAACAAGCCCCTGGCCCACTACCTCCAGGACCCATTTGTCTGTGGTGATATTTTCCCACTCCTGGAGGTAGTGGGCCTGCCGGCCCCCTACTGGAATTGGGGAGGTGACCTGAACAGTCATCTCAGGGTATCTGATTTGTCCTGCTGGCTGGACACTTGGGCTAGTGTGGCCACTGCCCCTTCTGCCCCTGCCTCTGAAGTATCCACTTTGCTGATACTAGAGAAAAGCTTGAGGCTAGAAAAAAGGCCTATAAGCAGGTCTGCCTCTGCCACCCCTTGCATGACGCTTCTGGGGGTTAAAAGCTCTTTCCTTTGCTGCTGCACTCTTATGTGCAGCCTTGTATTTATCCATTTTCTTCATGTATGCCTCTGTTTGTTCCCCAAACAGAGAGACAGGGTCGCAGGGAAAATCCATGGCTTTAGTCTGGGTATCTTGTGTCAGATTGGTGGTTCTCAGCCAGGCAAACTTCCTAAGCGACACTGCAGATGCCATCTGCCTAGATGCAGTGTCACTGGAGTCCACTGCGATCCAGAACTACGTCTTGGCAGCTTCGATACCCCTTCTTGCAGCTTCCTCCAAGTCAGCAGCCATAGGAGGGGGAGCTGCCTTAGCAATCTGCAGCACTGTGGACCACATTCTTTTGGCACCTAGCTATGCAAGACATATAAGAAGCTTGCCTGATAGCCAGTGAAGATCCAAGATATACTTTCTTTGCTATGGAATCCACTCTCCTAGAATCCTTATCTGGAGGGTGGGAGGCCAGAGGGATGCCAGCTTTGTCACAAGCTGCAGCCTGCACCACACCTTCATGACTGGGGTGCCCAAAAAGGAATTCAGCCCCAGTCTTAGCCACTCAATACTTCTTGTCCATCTTCTTGTCTGTAGGGGGAACAGAAGTGGGTGTCTGCAACACCCTCATAGTCTGCTTTTTCAAAGACTTATTGAGTGGCAGCAGTAACCTCTTTGATGGTGGCACATCCATCATTTCTTTATAGTCCCTTTCCCTCCTCATCGTCTATAGATTCCTGAGATGGGAGGTCAAGGGACTGAGCAACATGTTTCATAAATGAAAAGTAGGATGTAAAATCCTCTGTTCCCTCATCAGGGGACTCTGGTCTGTGAAGATCAGGAGGAAATATCTGGGTCAATGGGACCCCCAAAATCCTCATCATCTTCATACTCTTCATCATCAAAATGCTCCCTACCTTGGTCTGTTAAACCAGGAGCTGGATTTGAACCGGGAATTTGTGGTAGCGGTTGCTTGCCAACCGGAACAGAGGACTGCAGAGACTGAATTATTCTAATCACATTAGCGATTTCTTCAGCAGAAGGAACTGCAGTCTTTCTCAGTTGAGGCTCTGGGTACTTTCCTTTTTTCTTTCTTTTAACCGCAATGGCCAGTTCAGCAGCCTTTTCAGCGGTACATTTTTTGAATCAAGAGCTATCACCCCTTTCAGAGGGCAGCTCCTCTGGTTCAGGATGAAGAGGAACCGGTTACTCTGCAGCTGGGTTAGCAGTGTTCTCAGCCATCCTTTCCGTCAGTCTTTTCAAAGGCCTTTCAATGGTGGACTGAGGAAAGTTACTGCAAATTTCACACTCCTGTCTGCAAGTGATCAGACCACTCTGGTGTGCTCCACCTCCTGAAGGTTCTTGGGACCCAGGTGGGGGCAAACACTGCAGGAGGAACCGGCATGCGTATTGGGGAACACATACCTGAAAACTGCCTAATCATAGTCATGTCCTCCGAAGAGGGCATTTTTTACTCTGTCCACTGAGAGTTCTTTTCCTTCTTCAGGAGGAGCAACGACATGTTTTTCTTTGTAATTTGTTTTTTAAGCAGGAACAGAGTCCAGAACGTGCTTGGATGCTCTTTTGTGCTTGTCCATAGAAACACAGAATCTGACTGCAGATGACCACTTGGCCCACCTAGCCTGCCCACTTCCCTACCTAATGGATAAGCTGGAGATCCTAGTTTACCAACAGCCTACTTCCTTCTACCCCCCCCACTAGAATTGCCTTATGTCTGTCCCATGCATTCTTGAATTTCCCCACTGTTTTTGACTCTACAACCTCCTCAGGAAGACTGTTCCATGCATCTACAACCCTCTCTGTGAAGAAATACTTCCTCGCATTACCTCTGAGCCGTCCCCCCTCTATCTTCAAATTGTGCCCCCTTGTTCTTGCCATGTAAGGGTTCCCTGTTTCGGAAACCTTCGAGACAGAGGAGTCTTTGGAGGGCCTTTCCTTATGTTTGCTATGAGAGGAAGGACCCTCCACAGAATGCTTTGGTGACAGACACAAACTGGGAAGCCATAATGACTTCTAACTGCCCCCCCCCACACACACACACTTTTAGGGCACAATTCATCACAATTGGCCGGCCCAGTGGTGTGAAGGGCTGAGGCATCACTGCCTTACCTCCTGCCACGCCAGTGACCTATGTTCACTGTGCGAGTGAATCATCGGGGGTCAGCCAGGGAGGGAGAGGATTAAATGTCTGGAGGACAGTTCTTCTCTCCTGGGGAAGGGTGGAACTGGAGACTGGTGCATGCCTGACCCCTAGCGGTGGCTGAAGGTTGGCACACCAGCTCCATCAACAGGGGACAGAGACAAAGCAGATGCCTGGCGTGCCATGTGCAGAAGCATGCGTGGCTCAGCCATTGGCGTCGCTGCACACACCACTCCACACTCTGGGCCAGGGAGAAAATGGAGACCGAAAACCCCACTGACTGACGAAATGCCGGCCCCTCACAGGCGCTGCATCCGACCAGCTGGCACCTCCAACGCAAGAGGTAAGTTCCAGTGGACGCTGGGGTGATGGGGCCGGGGGAGACAGTGGAGAGGGCTAGTTGGTGGAAGGAGAGAAAAGAAACCAACTAAAAAAAAAAATTGTCACAATCAGAAAGGAGGTGATCTGGACCTAGCCACCTTAAACACAACTCGTGGCAATCTGCCCTCGCCACAAGTCTGACACAATTATTAAAGCCTGTAGGTCCCGGTTTTTTTTTTTTTTTTGGTCTGCCTGACAAGCCAAACTGACAGACCCTATGTAAAAGCGTGGTTCCAAGGGAAAAAGTGTAGTTTGTGGTCCGCTACAAATAGCATGAACTGCTAAAGACAAGAAGAGCTCAAAATACCTTTTTTTTTTTTTTTTTTTGAACTTTAGAGTGCAAAGAAATACAATGTCCCCCTATAAAATAAAGCAAACAAAGCCAGCTTGGTTCTGGCAGAAACGGGAACCGAGCTTGCAAAATACTGAAAATCAGTAAAATAAAACCAAGAGGAAAAAGCTAAATATATAGGAAAAACTGCAGTTTAAACAAAAAACACTAAGTATAAAAGAAAAGATTTTCTGGTTTCTGGAACCGCTAAGGAACTGGAGAAAAACCCGCCAAAAGTAAACTTAAGCGCAGAAACTTCGCTAGGTAACACGATCAATCAATCAATCAATCAATCAATCACCATCTTTCGGATAAGACATTAAACCGAGGTCCCATCTGCCTGGATTGGTGGTAGTTCAGGTGGATGTTAAAGATCCCATGGCACTTCTCGAAAAGAGTAGAGGAATTTCCCTGGTGTCCTGGCCAAATTTCCCTCATTCACTAAAAATACCACCAACAGCTTAATCTGGTTCAAGGTCAGTTGACATTCATCTGTGTCCTCCTCCCCCGGGTCGTGCCTGAAAATAGGCAGGATTTGTCTAGTGCACTCACTCGGTCAATAAAAAACAAATCAATCCTTTATTTACCCAGGCGAGACATCGTTGAGAACAAGCTAATTTTCGAGGTGGATCTGGACAAAATACATATTCAGTAAACAGAATAAGAAGTGAAGCATTCAGTTCAATGTATACATGTTCATGATGAGCACACAGATTAAGTTTTACACACAATGGACCTGACAACATGCATACTCGGTACACAGACTGAGAAGTTAAGAATATACATACAATATATACACATATATGATCAGTACACAGATTAAAATTATACACAGAGTAAAGTAGTGTTTACATCAGTATACAGAGGGGGCCAAACAAAATACAACCGTGGAATACGACAATATGATAGAGGTGTAGCACTGGTAGGCACCTAGAACAGCTAATACAAAACATGCCATTTGTTGAAATCATTTTGAGATAGGAATGAAGGGTAAGAACAGAGATGGCTAAAGTGGAGTTAGACTTGTAGCATTCATAATGGTGGAAGGAAAGGTGAAAACAAGGGTAATTGAAGAGGAAAGGGACCTGAAGGGTGTGCCTCTCAAAACAAGGGACAAATGGATATGATCGGGGGGGAATATTTACAGACTCTAGGATGGAGCACCTGATGTATATTTGAGGGATACTGGGGAGGAGGTTAAAAGGTATGGTGGAATGCATGAATAGAGACTCAGTGATTTTGATGCATGGTGACACGGCACTGTTCAGGGGAAGCAGCTACAGGATTCCTTGACTCAGCGTATATATAACATTTTAAACACAGAGAAATTGATAGGTCGGACCAGTTTCAACATTTTTTGCAAGCTGTTCCAAAGCAGGGGTAGCACGTAGCTTATGGATGACCTATCAAAACACGATCTGACTTTGGGTACAGTGAGGGAGATATAGGAGGCACTTCTCAGGGCATATTTGCCTACCGTACTTAGAGGAAGGCAATCCAATATGTATTGAGGTAGTTTTTTAGAATTTGCTCTGTAGTCCAGTATGCAGCATTCCTCTGTCTTCTATAAGCAAGAGATGGCCACCCTACTACTGCATATAAAGAGCAGTGGTGTATAGAAAACGGGGCATCAATGATGAATCTTATAGCTCTGTGGTATAAAGTGTCTAGTTGGCTAGAGCAGAAACAGGGCCTTGGCCATACAAGAAGTCTACGTAATCCAATAATGATAGGAATTTGGTTAAGTACTAGTCTCTTTGGCTTCCTGGGTGAGCAGATGTTTGATACTGTAGAAGAGGCCAAGCCTCTGCCAGAGTATCTTCATCAGTTCTTCGATATGCTCGAGGAAGGATAGTTTGTGGTCTATCCACACTCCCAAGTATTTAAATTTGGTTACAAACTCTAGCAGCTCTCCCAAGGGTGTAGTCATCTGGGGTAAGGTTCTTTGCGCAGCAGAGTTGTTCTCATAAATAAGGAGTGAGGAGAGCATCGCCTTTGTTTCTTTTTGCATTCAAGAGTAGCTTCTGCTTCAGTAATTGTAATTACAGTTGATTGAACTCCTGTTGTAGATCCGCACATGCTCCTTCTGGAGTGGGTCTACCAGTGTACAGTACTGTATCATTGGCAAACAGATGAATGTTGGCAGATTTGATTCCTACGTCAGTTCTATTAATATAAGTCGCGAAGAGAAGTGGTCCCAGTATGGGGCCTTGCGGAACCCCCCTCAATAATGGTTTCAACAGCGAGAATTCCCCTTCCGCCTTTACTTGCTGCTGACAACCGGAGAGGTAATTAGAGGACCACCTCAGAGATGGGAGGTCCACTCAGGTATTACGAGCAATACCAATAGCAAATCACGGTCGACAGTATCAAACACCTTGCTTAGATCCAGGAATACTGCACATACAAAGTTCTTGGTATCCATGGCCTCCTGCCAGTCATTGACACCTTTGCAAGGGTCGAGATAGTGCTGCGGCGTGGTTGAAATCCTGATTGTGGAAGGTTAAGCAGATTTGCAGATTCTAGGTAGTTTCTAAGTTGAGTACTTACTATTGTCTCTAGCATTTTGGAACGTATTGGAAGCAAAGAGATTGGTCTACAGTTACTGATGTCACTAGGGTCTCCATATTTGAAAAAGGGACTCACGTGGGCAGTTTTCCATATGGGAGGAATGTCACCATGCAGAAGACTTAGACTGAAGAGATGCATGATAGGCACAGCCAGGGCTTGAAGACTAATTGTCAAGAAATATGGGTCTATGAGGTCTGCACCAGCACTCTTTCTGGTATCCAGGTGTAGGAGTAGTTCCTTCAACCTCCTTCAGGGATGCAGGCTGTAGGGAGAACACTGCATCGGTGACCGACGCTTCTAGGTCTTTCACGCAGAGTTGGGAATGAAGGACATTGGCAGGGGAGGAATCGAAGGCTAGCCCTGCGGTGGCAAAATTATTATTAAGCTGTTCTAGGATTGACTGTCTGTTACTATGATATCACCATTAGAGACTTTGGTAGGTATGGAGTTGGAGAAAGCATGACCTTCAAGCTCTTTGACGGTTTTCTAGAATTTAGCTGGACACCTAGAGGAAGAGACAAGTTCCTCCCCGAAATAACTAGACTTGGCCTCTCTGACCTTTTTAGTACACTGGTTTCTAGCCCTTTTAAATAAACTCCAGTCTGATGGAAGCTTGGTTCTCAGAGCTTTTTTCCAGAGTAGATCTCTGCTAAGTAGGGCGGCCTTCAAATCTGCTGTGAACCATGGGCATGATCTTTTCCTAGTATGGTTTTTAAACCAGGGGTGCATGCTTGTCTAAGACCCCTAGCATGACACTCTGGGAAGATATCATACACAGTGTTTACTGTTTTTGCTAGATAGAAATCCTGCCACCTCAGTGAGTGATGCAGGTCAGAAAGAAATGCTTGGGGGTCGCAATTATAACGATTCCTCTTGACAGTAAATTTGGATGTAGAGGCTGCTTTAGTGTCAGATCTCACACATGCGACAAAGCAGCGGTCACTGATATCGGAGACGAATACGCCAGCATGAGAGAAGAGGTGTGGTTTCCTTACTAGAATAAGGTCCAGCAGGGTGCTACTGACTGATTTTTTTTTTGTTGGGGCGTGTCACTTCAGTTGTAAGTTGGGATAGTCCAAAAGGAGTCACAAAGGTTTTTGAGGGATTTGGAGATAGCAGAACACCAATCTAGGTTAAAGTCACCCAAAATGATAAACTCAGATGACATAGATCCTAATATACTATTTAAATGATCAAATAGCAGTAGGTCAGCCAATGGGGGCCTGTAACATCCTTTGATGCAGAAAGATACAGCAGGGGAGAGTTTGCTTTGAGAGTCAGGCTTTCATATTCTTTGGGGATTGAGGCAGAGTTAGTAACTGTGATTGAGAACTTATCATGGACATAAATGGCAACTTCACCACCTCCTCTTGTTTGTCTATCAGATCTGAAAATGGTATAGGATGCGACATTCACTACATAATCCATTGCACTAGGTCTGAGCCAGGTCTCCGAGACCAGCATGATGTCAGGTTTAGTATGAAGAATCCAAGCCTGTATGGAATCAAATTGGTTTAGTAGTCTGCATGCACTGACATGCATGAAATTCACCCCTTTGATAACAGCTAAGTCTGCAGGAGCAGAAATATCAGCGGGGGGGGCAGGGTTTAGCTCAACATTACCAGAACACATCAATGGCAGCAGCAAGAGTTTCTTGATAGCACTAGGAGCAATCTATGGACTCTAGTCAGTTCACGTTTGCATGGATATTCGAGAAAAACGGGAGGATTACTAAGGTGGTAACCAAGGGAGCCTAGTATCGAGTAGATATGTATCCTGGCCGAACAGGTGAGGAAGAGCAGGAGAACCGGAGATGAAGAGGTAGTACACTCTAAAGCCCTCCCTGTCAAGGTTCCAAATTGCCTGGGTGACTGCACTAAGGGTTCCAGATTAGGTAACTGAGTTACTCAAGTGCAGAATTCAGACATGTCAGGAGCACCCAAGTGATCCACTGTAGTGCAAGATTTGTTTGCACTTTTAAGGGTGCTGCAAGTTAATGGTGTAGGTTCCAAGGGAACATATTAGAATAAAACAATGCAGTACATATCTGGCCTTCATATTTATGCCTGTTCAGAGATGGCTGAGGTGTGCAATACTGCCTGAATTGAAGATAGCAGAAGGAGGAGAACAAGGATACTGTTGCTCAGGTCTGATTTCCTGCAACTGGCGTTACACCTGATGCTGGGGCCATTGATGGAAGTAAGAGCCAATTTCCTTCAGCGCAAATGTGGGGTAGCCTTGGATATTTCACAGGCAACAGCCTATAAGAAAAGAGGTGCATTTAAGTGAGAGAGAGCAACAGATGGCACACAAGAATGCCCAATGAAGGGAGTGACCACAGAAGCAGGAGAAGCCCACATGTATTTAAGGTGGCCAAGGGGGCAGGGATGGGGGTGGGCCGAAAAACAACACAGAGAAGAAAATTGGAAATTAGCACCCTTTCGGCCGAAAGCCGTAGGGAAGCCATCGAGAACAGCCCAATTATTATTAAGCTGTTCTAGGACTGACTGTCTGTTACTATATCATCACCATTAGAGACTTTGGCAGGTAGGGAGTTGGAGGAAGCATGACCTTCAAGCTCTGATGGTTTTCTAGAATTTAGCTGGACACCTAGAGGAACAGACAAGTTCCTTCCCGAAATAACTAGACTTGGCCTCTCTGACCTTTTTAGCGCCTGGCTGCTGCAATACTGTCCAATGGGCTTAGGGTTACCGAGGCTGTGCACCAATGGAATTTGCGGCTTAACAGCCGGTGCTTGCTGCCATACCAGAGGCTTCATTCCAGGGAGACTGCATGGGGGATGTGGCTGGCACTAGTGATCCAACTGGCAGCTTCCTCCCGCCGGTCGCAGGTGTAGAGATGGCCCAGAGGGGCTTCACCTGAGGCTTTGTTTCGGGGAGATTGCTTGGGGATGCGGCTTGCACTAGTGATCCAACCGACTAAAATGCGGGCTATATAAGAAAACAAAACGAATACTATTAATGTGGAAATTAAATGGCAAAAGCGAATTTCTTTAAGACAGCTCTCAGCGGCAATTTGCTTTCACAGATGGGGAAATAAATCTGATGCTGGCCTGGAGAACACAGCACCACCACGAGACAGAGTTTCAAACTGTGCTCAGAGTTCCATGATTAGCATAAATTCCACTTTCCCTGGGGCAGCTGAACCTTCCGGGTGAACAGCTGCAATAGTAAGCATAGTGAGGGATTCCTGGGGTTGGAAGGTACTATTTCAGAATGTGGCTGGGGACACCCAGTTTTGGAATGTAATCACATACAAAAGGCAGAGCCCAGCTTCACAGTCACCACCCTGCAAGGAGAGCCAGTGGAGTTGTTACTGGTAGATAAATTCCTTTATTGAAAACCAAAGATAAAAATCACCAGCAGATAAAGTACATCCAGCAGGGTGGCAACCGTGAAGCCCCTTTTGTATGAGAGTACTCCTTTGCTTTGACTCCTTAGCTGCCTAATTTTGCTTTGACACAGTTTTGGAATGAGGTTAGGAAACACAATTTCAGAATGTGGCAGAAATATATAATTTTGGAATTTGGTGAAAAGGAACATTTTCAGAATGTGACAGGGATGCACAATATAGAAATGTAGTGGTGACAACTTCCAGAATGTGCCAGGGACACACAATTTCTGAGTGTGGTTGGGACACAATTTCGAAATGTGGCGGTCACAATACTGGTACATGGTGGTGATATGATTTCCAAATGTGGCACTGACACAACTTCAGAATGTGATGGGGATGCGCACTTTTAGAATGTGGCAGGGACGAACAATGTCAGAATGTGGCAGGGACACAATGTCGGAATGTGGTAAGGATGTGAGGTACACAATTTTGAAATGTGGGAGGGTACATACACTTCTGGAATGTGGCAGGGACAAGAGTTTTCAAAACAAATAAAATGGTGTGTCCTCTCACATTCAGACATTCTGCATCTCCACTGTATTCTGAAATTGTCAGTCCCAGCCAAATTCCTATGTAACCCCCTCCCCCCGCTACCTGGGGTTACAAGAATCCCACTTAGATCTAGTGGCAGGCAGGGAAAGGCAGCTTGTGAAACACCAGTTAAATTGATTTCACGCTGTCTCACCCTGTTCTCAGTCTCAGCTGAGCTGAAGGGATGACATCATATAGAATTCTCGCAGCAGCATAAGCCACTTTGGAATGTTGCAGCAGGGAGTTAGAATGTTGGGAGGTTTTGAGTCAGTCAGTTTTTCAGGAGACTCAGTGGAGGGAGCAAGAGGTGCACTGCAGTGTGCAGTCCCTCAGAGCCCTCAGCTCTGATTAGAGCTACCAGTAGTAGTGGGTGTGTGTTCTCGCCCCAGAGAAAGACATAGAAGAACACTTGTGAAGTGGCTGAGACCATCTCCCAGTTGTTCCAGGGCCCCATCCCTGAGAGGGATGGGGGGAACTAGACCAGCTCTTCAGAGGCAATCCCCTGGCCCTGCTGGAAGAAGAGAAGCTGCCCAAGAAGATTTGCGCTGAGGCACCGAGAAGTATGTTTGTGTTTCCTGTAAGAAGCCTGTGGGCACCTGTAATCCAGGGTGAGTCAGCTCTGCTAGAGAGCCTATGTTTCACCAAGACTGTTGTGTTAAGTATCTGCTACTGTGGGTCAGGAAAGGACAGCCAAGTACAGTACTTAAGTTGTGTATGGCTTGGAATGCCTCTAATCAGTGGGGGTCTACAGGGATGGACATAGCCACTTAAAGAACATTACAAGCCAGGACACTATTTTCCAGAGACTATAGATTGTTAAGTGTGATATACATTTCGAGATCGCAATCAACAACCAGAGAAGTTCAAATGGAAAGGTGTTGATTCCAAATGAATGGCCGGGTATAGATTTGGGAGCAAGAAGTGGGAGACCCCCCATCTGGAGTAACCCGATTTACCTCTACGGGTTCAGTTTGGGCACCTTTAGCTTTCTCCCGGGCACTTGGCCAGTGTTCACAGAAAGTACCCAGACATGGGATTAGATGGAAGATTTTCCCTTTATGGAGTCTGTATGTGCTCATGGGTGGTGTAGGGAGCCACCAACAAATATCCATGCCATATGGAAAGTAGTCCAAGTGCTGGCCGGATGTGCCACACAGGGAAATGCAGAGAACAGTACAAGTTCGGGCTGACAGCCCAGTGTGTTTCAGAACCTGAGGGTTAGTGTGTAAGAAGATGCGTTCTGTTCTCCACATATCTGCATTACCAGGGAGTGTAGCCCCGTGGGGGTCCATCTATGCTTTATTATTCTGCTGTTGTTGTGAATAAAAGCCACACTCTAGAATCCCACTCCTGGTTTGGACATTACACTTATTGCTTCCTGTGTCCAGATTACTTGGGTGCCCCTGACTAGAAGTCAAACCTAGCCAAAATGCCAAGCAACTGTTTTCTCCCCGAACCCAGGAAGCCAGGTAGTGGGTTACATAATGGAGGCACCGCACAGCGCTAATAAAACAAAAAATAACATCAACCTGACCCATGGTTACACCTAGATATGTCCCTGTCACCATTCAAGACCGAGTGTCCCCACCACATTTCAAGACTGTGCATCCCTGCCACATTCCAAGACTATATGTCCCCACAACATTCTGAAACTGTGCACCAATCTGACATTTCATAGCTCTTTCCAGCACTGCATTCTAAAAACCATCTCCTGCCGCACTGTAAAGTTCAGTAGTAGTTTCTCTGTGTAACAACATTTTTCCTAACCCAGATGCCAACTACATTTTATTTTATATGGTTGATCCAGCTGTCCTTCTTGACCAATATTTCAAAGCCAGCGCATCATTTGGGGCGCATCACAAAATCCCTTATGGCCGACTTCAGAACCAGGGATAAGCAGAGAGATTCAATCCATTCCAGTTGATAACTGAGCAACTGACAGCTCAGTGTTTCCTGCCACCTGTCCTAATGAGACTATGTACAGCTTGCACAAGCTAATCAGAGGCAGTCACACACCAGGGTATGAGGCTTTATATGATGGACATGCCCCTTTAAAACAAACATCCCTGAGCTCAGCACTTTTGAAGGAGGGAGGCTACTTTTTTAAACCAGGTGGCTAGAACAGAGAATAAAAGAAGGGGACCAATAATGAAGAGCCAGCCAGGAGATGCAGAGTTCCAAGTTTTGAGTCCTACTCCTACATAGGAAAATAATTCAATTACACTGAATATAATTTCAAAAATGGAGACTCAAACTACTGATTCCCTACAGGGGGTCAAGGCTCAACTAGGATGTCTTCCTAGGATTTTAAACAAAAACTGACCAGGTATGACAAGTGAACTGAGGCAGTGGATGACATTGAAGTATGAACGGAGTCAGGAATATGCTAAAGGTGATACAGGAAACCATCCTCAGAGTACAGTGAAACAATTCCTGATCTGTTCTTTTCTTTCAGTCCTGTTCAATCTTCAGGCACGCATGGGCTGTTTCCTTCAAGGAAGAATTTATTCTACTTTATTTACTACTAAAAGTGTGTACTGCATTTCTTCCTCTTTGATGCTTACACCGTCTCAGCTTACAGTCTTCCTAGGCGTTCTATCAGTATAAAATAAGACACAAGAGGGTGTGTAATTACTCAATCGCACGCCACAAGTGTTTGTTAGGATTAAGGCACTTGGCCAAGTGCTTTTAAACAAAGAGAAAACGGTTTCATCATTGACATAATTACACATCCCTGAATGTCTTATTGCACTTATAAGAAGTGATTCGAGGCGCTGCAGCAAGATGGCTGTGCGCTGCACTGCTCCACGCCACGCTATCAACGGGCTCTTACTTAAAGACTCATCTTTTATTTTATTCTCCCCATTCGGCTTCAATAATTCATGAATGAAACTACCGTTAGTTTACTAATTAAAAACAAACCGGAGTATTTGGAAATTGTATTTACTTCCGAGATATATAGACCGGCTGATGTTTTTGTCGGTTAATTGTTTTTTTATGACTCCTCGGCTGAATTAAGGAATGCAGAGCAGAGTGGGGAAGTTCTTTTCTCCCTTTGCCTAGATGCTTGTCATGTTTTGTGCAGACGGGGTTTATGAGCATGTAAGCTGATAAGACTCTGGCATTCTGGAGACTGGAGACGCCCGGAGATTTCATGGGGCAAGAGGGCTCTCACTTTATCCCAGTTGGGAGAGCTGGGCCTGAATTTTATGAATGAAACTGGAACAATTTTAATTTACAGCCTCCACATATTAGCAAGGAAATTGGTGCTGCTCTTTGATAACCTGACCCGAGAGACCCTGCGAAGAGAGGAACATGAGGAGTGCAATTTAATGCTGACATGCCCGCTTATGGCATGCTAAAGTATGCCACTGTTGCCCGGGGTGGGGGGGAGGATTGCCTTTTTTTTTTTGATTAAGTCTACCCTGAGGTTACTACACTCAGTGGAGCGATTTTATTCAGCTTATTTTTCAGGTGCAGTAGTTTCTAGTACCGTCGAATGGTCAAGAGGAGAGAGGGGAGACAGAAGGAGGCACTCCTCTAAGCTTAAGCCGGTGGGGAAATATGTATCCTATAGATGCCTGGAAAAGGGGGAGCTGAAGTTCTGTGGAGTATTTTAAGAGTCTAAAGAGTACTGTTTTCCTCTAGATATGAATGGAAAATTCTGTGAGGAAGTTCTGATTCTCATAGGAATGGTAAGTGTTGAAATTTCAATATTTACAACCAAGGAATTAATTGTTGGGCTGTGAAATTAACAGATAGGCAAACTGCCTTTTGATGTTTATAAAAATGTTTGGAACAGTGGGAAGAACACTGGAACAATGGAAACTTATTGTCTGTGATGTCTTTCACAGCTTTTTTCTACTGGATAAACAAGTCATGGCCTATAATGAAAGTTAATTACAGCCTGACTGAACTCCTAGTTTAAGGAGCAAAATGGCAAATGCTTAATTGACTCAATTCCTGGCTGGCCTCCTTGTTTAAGGAGTCGAATGATAAAATGTATAAATGGCCAGGTTATTGAGTATTTAGTAAAATGTAAATAATTCTCTCTGGTCTCTGCTGTATTTATTTATGGAAATGTGTGTTAGCAATAAACGTGCTGCCCTTTTATCCAGAGAACTTTTACAATGGGATGCTCAATGGGCCTACTGACTCCGAAACCGGCAGACTTTATGAAGCATCGTTTGACCAGTGTTCAAAAAAAGTATGGACTCCAGCATTTTAAGGCGTTTTATCCTATTTCAGAATCTGTCGTAACTTGAGTGGTGCAATTTCATATTTATTTGCATTTTTAATGTTTAGCAGCCGGACCCTACTATGGAAGAGAGTGTTGCCGATATTTCATAGGCATGTTCTGAGAGTTAAACCAGGGACACCTGAGCTGCTTTTTTAAAGATGCTTAAGTGCAAGGGAAACCAATAACTTATAAAAGATGGACTCTGGCACAAAACAGGAGCCTCTTCTTAGTTCACAACTTGCTCCCAGTAGATTTATGTATATTAAGATGGACCTGATTAATTAGGGTCTTGAGTCCTATGCTTTATTTATGTGGGCAAGTAAATATGCGGACCTTTTTAAGAAAATCTAAAATCACAGCATGTGAACTATGTGACTAGGTATTGATACTGGAACTTAAAAAGCAGCTTCATTCATATATACACACACACTGACTGATATGATTGCTATTTATTCGATGTAATAGCAGGATATGCCGTAGGTTTTACATTTTATAACTTAATGGACACAGATAAGAGTTCTTAAATATAAGCTGGTTACTGTCAGCCGGTATTGTACTCATGTACATATGATGAGAGCAACTGTTATACTTGTACTGATAAATGCTGTGTATTTGTATGGCTTGTTTTGCATTTTTAGTTTTTATTATATTGTAATGGCTTTATGCCAATCAAAAAATCTCTTGGAATATTACGCTTATAACGTGGCTCCTATCTAAAAATGTAAAAACTAAAAAGTGATTTATGATTTAAAGGAGAACTGCACTGGTCCGGCCCGGTGGTGCTGAGGGATGAGGCACTGGTCGTCTTACCTCGTACCACACCGGTGACCTGTGTTCGGGAACAAGCATGGGCTGCCGGGGGTTGGCAGGGGAGGAGAAGGATTGAGCATCAAGGACCGCTCTCCTTCTCCGGGGACGTCAGTGGTCGGTCCTGACTGGCCCCTAGCGGAGGCTGGGGGGCCAGCACGCCGACACTGCAGACAGATGGGCGAAGATGGGGCAGACGCCTGGATGGAGAGTGTATGGATGCGTGCACACTCCCTGCATCAGCATCATAGCACGCCTCAGGTCCAGGGGGACGAAAAAGTGAAAATGGCTCCGGTCGGGCAGCATGAGCATCCGACCTCTGCGGCCTGACCCCAAATGGCACCTCCTCGTCTGGACCTGTTCCGTGAGTAGAGCTACGGGGGGTCACCACCCCGCCACAGAGGGTAAGCCGTGGGGGAATTTAGGAGGTGACCTGATATCGGGTGTGTGGGCCAGGAGGTCGGTCGGGATGTTCCAGCCGACAGGCGTCAAGGAGGAGAAAGAATCGGCTTTTTAAAAAAAGGAGAACTGCACTGAATCTAGAAGTCATTTTTCACAGCAGACGCTGTTTTTTTAGATACTGATTCAAATGCTGTTATTTGTCTAGCTATACAGGCTTTTTAGTAATCCTAGCGGTTGTTTCAGATTCCTATGCTGCTGGTAAGAACCATTTTAGAACTGTATAATGTAGATTATGTCCCTGTTCTACACATTTGTTGGTACAATGCACCTATGTTCTATTTCAGAACTATATGGTTGTTTGGGACATACTACATCACACAGTTCTAAAACGGCACTTACCAACAGACTGCAAAGCAGAAACAACCACTGAAGTTACTAAATGGCCTGTGTAGATGGAACAATATAGAAAATATTGGATGGACAACTATGCACAACCAGTGTGTTCTGCAACAGAAGGGTTCTGATTCCCTCTGACCTCGAGAGCGAAGCTCGAGAGGTCCATGGGAATCAGAATCCTGAGGTGGCAAAACACACTGGTTGTGCATCGAGTTGCTCAGCCTGTATTTTTATAGTGTGTAGTAGTAGTATGTGAAATGTGTGCATCATTTTTTTTCTCTTTTTCATAATGAAACGGACTTGAAGTCTCTAGAGGTTCTAGAATACTGTCACCACAGAATTAAATAGAGGAAAGCAACAATGTGCCAGCATTCCAAGTGGTTCTGCTGCAGTAGTGACATCACGGTCTTATAAAATGGACAAAATTGTTTTGGGAGGTAAGAAGTAGAAAAAAGTGCAAGTGTGTGGTCGCCGTGGGATCATGCACGTTCACGTGGTGTGTTTCATCCAATCAGAAGACAGCATTTTTACTGTTTTCTCACCCATTATATATTGTTTTACCGATTTCCCACCCATCACACTATATATATATATACATATATATATATATATATATATATATATATAGAGAGAGAGAGAGAGAGAGAGGGAGATTTACATATAGAGGGAGAGATCAAGTATACTGATGGTTTCCTATTATCACCTTTAGCATACTCCTGATATCAAGCAAGTAACAAAGCAGTAGCAAAACACAAGAAAAGTAGTTAAAAAAACAAAACCTAAAGGGCACTTCAGCTGAAAATGTGTTCACCTCCACCATGTGTTGCCACCTCAAAAAGCCTTGGCAGGCAAGTTAAGAAAGGGGCAAGGTGTGACAGCTGAATCCAAGAACTCTGGGCAACCAGACAAATAATCATGACATTTCTTGGGAAGAGACCGAGCGCACACAGGTTGTTCATTTATGGATCAGGGGCCCAAAAGTGTGAATAAGTAACATGGGCAGCGGAGACTGTGCATTGGGGCCTTATGTACCCACAGGTTTTCTTGCATGCATGCAATTTACAGTTAGAGGGCCATTTGTGACTTTTACCATGATTTACGACAACTTGATACACTGATTCCATGCAGGGGCTGCGCCAAATGCTACGCCTGATATTACCAGGCGTACATTCTTCACAACTGCCCCCTTTGTTGCTTGCACAAATACTGAAAACAACATTTCCATTGGCAGCACAATTTTATCGCTGCACCCATGAGCTGCACATTGAGATCTGGTCTCTGGGCCATGTCGGGCCTTTAACTCATTACCTCCAATAGTTCCGTATGAAATCCGAGCTATCTATTGTTTACCTGACACAAAATGACCACCCAGGTAATAGTGAGTTAAAGAGCAGCTTTTCTGGTGCTGATTACAACAGCTGGACAGCAGCCTTACCTGCTCTGAAGCCCACTGGAGTAAAAAATGTAATTTTAATGTGGCTGGATTTCATAGTGGAAGTGATCATAATTTGGCTCCGTGGAGCCCAGAGCTGCAGATCCCTTCCACTTCCTCCTAGTCTTCAGCACCGCCCCCACACTAGCACCTATTATTACCTTTGATGGTGAGAGCATGGGGATGCACTCCAGTGATCACTATAGGTGCCGAGTTTTACATCTATTTTTTAATACTTCAGGGTTTCCTGGGATAAAAAAAGGCTACTGTTCAATTAACAAGGCTCTTGTTAGTTGAATGGTGGCCTCGATGTATCACAATTGGAACCGGGAAGTATTAAAAAAAAAAATAGACGTGGCCAGCTCTGTGAACCCGGGTTAGCACCCTGAGCCCGGGTACCAGGAACCAGCAGGGAGGGGTTTCAAAAGCGCCCACTGGATGCTTCCCTCCTCGGGGAGAACTGGGCTTTGGCACCTGTGGGTGGACTGGGTGATGAGCTAGGGGGATGTGATGTCTTGACACGCCCCCTGCACGTCTACACCCAAGGTTGCCGCACTCATGAAGGCCAATTAGGGCGGCTGTGGGCGGGCCAAGAAAAATGAGAAAAAGTGTCCCCCAGCCAACCAGATGATGAATGTCAGCCTGCACCGCCACAAACCCTAGAAGCCCGGTCCAACCTAGTGGCTCCCAGGGATATGCCATTTCGCCCATAAGGTGCCCCCCCCAGAAGAGAGAGACCCTCCTGAAGCGTTACGTCGGGTTACGCTGGAGGTTGCTGCCCAATCAGGTCGGCGGATGGTGGTAAGGGTTGGGATGGTAGCAGGGGGGGGCCTGGCACTCTGAAGAATTGGCTGACCGGGGGTGCCAGTGGGAGGCGCATAAATAAATAATACAAACAAACAAAACAGATGTAAAAATCAGCCCCATAGTCATCCATGGAGCGTGTCCCCGCACTAGCCAAATTCATACATCACAAAGCAGAATAACGCGGGGATGACACTGAAGACTAGGAAGTGGAAGGGATCTGCAGATCGGTTCCACAGAGCCAATTTACAAACCCTTCCATTATGAAATCCAGCCACAGTAAAACTGAACTTTGTGTTTCAGTGTGGTTCGGAGCTGCAAAGGAACAGACAGCGTTTTGGGGGGAATTTGCTATTAAGGTCGGTAAAGGTGCTCTTTAAAAATCCAACCCCAGCTCTGCACATCATTTTGCATTTTCATAAACATGGTTCAGCTATGACAGTGTACTTGAGAATAATTTTTTTTTTTTAATTTTCAGTTTCCCTTCCCAGGGTTGAACACATCTTGGTAATCTTATCTAAAAAGATTTTATTAAAAAAAAATGCATCTGTCCCCAAATAACCTCATAATACCCCTTTTTTTTTTTTTTTTAAAGACATCATAGACCTCACCATGACAACAGACTGTGCTATAACAGCTGTGATATCATTGGGGATGGTCAGATGTGAAAGCTAGCATGAAACAAACAACATTTGTGGAAATATTTAGTAGATCAAAAACTGGAGAAAGAAAAAAATACTAGACCACATTAAAGTTAAATAACATGGTTATAAATATTACAGTTTGAAGCCCTTTGTTTTCAGAGATATCTACTGTTTAAGCAAGCACTTTCTACCCTGCAGACATCTTTCCAGCTCTTCCCCCAGTGTAGGGCCCATTTCTTCCTGTCTCTATAATCAGGGACACTGTGGTGACATCCTTCCTCGGGCCGGGAGGGACACAAGCTGCTGCTGTCACAGACAATGCTTCTTAGCTGGCTGGAAGGAGGTGCATGAACGTCAGGCAACCCACACCTTCCCATCCCCTCAGCCAAGTGCCTCACCTTACTGAGGCTCTTCCTCCTCAATCAGCCCAGAGTGGCATAACGGGGCAGCATGAGGCAGAGTGTTGCCAGGTCTGTCATCTCTTCGGAAATAACCTAACAATAAGTGATCTTGGATTCATGTGTGACAGGGCAGGAAACTGGCATCGGACCATAAGTCAAATGCGGGAAAAATCTGTATTAGGCTAGTGAAATTTTCCTCTAACTAGCCCTGCTTGCTTGTATTACAGAAGGCAACATTTCAGTAAGTGCCATACCTCTCAACCTCCTGCCTTATAAATCAGGGACAAGGCTTAAAAAAAAAAAAAATCAGGGACAAAGGACCAAAAGAAAAAATTACTCACCTTAGTAATGTTGTTTCTTCTAATGGAGTCTTGCTATATTATAGACATTAGCAGTTTGTTCCAGCTCTAGAACTGCCCCAGAGTGAAATGGTTAAAACCATTCCAAAATAGAATTTTGGCACGAGAGCAGCTCTATCTGTCATTTCAGACTTGAACTGTCAGATCTTTACGAGCCAAACTCACTAAGGTCTGTGTGGAAGCTGTAACCTACACTAGCCAAATGGCTACCTAAATAATAACAACCATTGATGGTCCCAACACCCAAGACTCAAGTCAGGGGACCAGAAATACTAACTTCACATTCTAATAATATGAAAATGGAACATAAGTATAATAAAACACACACATGCACACACCCCCAAAGTCCCAAAGGGACAAAATGCTAACAGGACATAAGTAGTTACCCACACTAAGTTGCCACCCCATCAAGTAGAGGTTCTGAGAGGGGCAGGTTGGGGGAGGTCTATAATATAGAAGACTCCATTAGAAGAAACAACATTACTAAGGTGAGTAATTTTTCTTCAAACAACATAGTCTTACTATATATAGACATTAGAGAATACACAGCAGTACCTCCATGGAGGAGGCAGAACCTACTTAGGAATAGGCTCTAGAAGAACAGCTGGCCAAACCGAGCATCTCCTGGCCTGGACATCCAGGAGGTAATGCTTGGTAAAAGTGTGTACCGTTTTCCAAGTAGCAGCCTGGCAAATCTCTAATAAAGGATATCTCTGGCAGCAGCTAGAGCGCAGCTGTACCCCTGGTAGAATGAGCCCCTCAAACCCGGAAGCTCTGCCACTCTGATAACAAAATTGGATACAAGAGACAATCCACCTGGCCATTGATCTCTTAGTAGCAGGTTATACTTTCCCAACTTCACCATAGGTAAGGAAAAGTTGGAGGATTGAACCTGTGACCTTTAGTGCAGCTCTATATAATAACTAAGAGCTCTCTTAACATCCAGGCTGCGCAACCTCCTCTCACCCGAAGAGGGAGTGATCAGTGAAAAATACTGGAAGGAGATAGATTGATTAAGATGGAAATCTAGAAACCACCTTAGGCAAAAACTTCCTATTAGTCCCTAGGACTACCTTATCCCTATGGAAGAAATAAAGTCAGTCTCCACTGACAAGGCTTGCAATTCACTTATCGTCTAGCAGAAGTGATAGCCACTAGAAAAACAGTTTTCAAGTTAGGTACTTAAGCTCTGCAGAAGACAGAGGTTCAAAAGGGGTTGCATTAACTGGGCAATGCAAACATTAAGGTCCCAAGCAGGGCCGGTTCCGAAAGGAGGATTAGTATGGAGTAACCCTTAAAAAACTTGGAAAACACAGGATGAGAGGAAAGAGGGATGACTTTCCTGCTGACACAAAAAGCAGACACAGCTGCCAAATGAACTCTCAGGGTAGCTGGTCTGAGACCCAAGGAATTAAGAAGTACCATGTAATCTAACAAAGGGCAATTCAGCAGATTCTGGGAAATATTTTTCCCAGCACACCAAATAAAACCTTTTCCATTGAACTATAAGTAGCCCTAGTGGAAGGCTTTCTGGAAGCCTTTAGGATCTCAAGAACACCCTGAGAGGTGTAAATCAGCAAACTCTAAGTCCTCAAGAGCCAGGCCTTGAGGTTGAGGATTGAGGTCCGGATACCAAACCCTTCCCTGGGCACAAGTCAACAGATTGTGATTCCTGGGAGGCACAGGGGAAGATGGACTGTCAGAGACAGAAGGAGTGGGTACCAGGGCTGCCTGGCCCAATCCGGGGCAATCAGAATCACCCTGCAAGGCTGAGATCTGATTTTGACTAGTACTTTGAATAGGAGAGGAAAGGGGGGGAAAGCATAGAGGAACTTCCCCTCCCAATCCAGAAGAAGGGCATCCAGGGGAACTGAGCCCAGCACTGGAGGCCTGCAACAGAACAGAGGAAGTTTGTGATTGTCTGGGGCTGCAAAAAGATCTATCTGAGGGATGCCCCACCTGGCAAAAACTATCCCCAGCACTTGAAGATCAAGGGACCATTCGTGATGGCCCTGGGAAATCCTGCTGAGGGCATCCGCTAGGACATTGTCCTTCCCTGGAAGATGAACTGCTATGAGGGAAGTGTTCAGGGAATAGGCCAGAGACCACAACTTCATTGCCTCGGTGCACAAGGCCGAAGACCGAGTGCCCCCCTGTTTGTTGATGTACCACATTGTTGTGGTGTTGTCTGTCTGACTTGTATCACCTACGCGTGGACAGATGCAGAAAAAGCTTGAAGAGCTAAAAGACAGCTCTGAGTTCCAGCAAATTGATGTGGAGCAGAGATTCCGGGGAACCAAACTCCTGAGTGGAAAGGTCCCATGTGGGCTCCCCAACCCAGAAGGAAGCATCTGTAGTGAGAGTCAAGTCGTGAGAAGGGAAATGAAGGGACCCCGCTCTTAATTGCTCTGATCCTGCCACCACTGGAGAGCTAGGATCAAGGTTCTAGTCACTGGGACCAACTTGGAAAGGGGTCTCTTCTCTGAGACCAAAAGGTTCTCAAGTGAAACTGAATGTCTCTCATCTGAAATCTGGCTCCCTGCACAACAGCTGTGGATGCAGCCATGTGCCCCAGGAGCTGCAGAAAGTGTCTTGCTGGTCGAGAGACCTGCAGAGTGAAGGAAGAGGCCAGAGCCACTAAATTCCTTACCCCTTCTGGGGAAGAAAGGCTCTGGCTAGCTTTGTGTCAATTCTGCCCCTATAAAGGTGAGTACCTGGACTGGTTCCAGAACAGACTTTGTAGGTTTAGCAGAAAACCCAGGGAGGTGAGAAGCTGCTGGGTGACCTGTAGGTGATTTTACCTGTTCTGGGGACTGGCCTACAATGAGCCAGTCATCTAGATAGGGAAAACAGCAATCCTCTGCCTCCTTAAGTGGGCCACTGCCACTGCTAGACACTTTGTGAATACCCTTGGAGCAGAGGTAAGGCCGAAGGGCATTGCTCTGAACTGGTAATGACCTGAGGGCAGTTCGAATCTGAGGTACTTTCGATGGGATCTTCTGATTAGGACATGGAAATAGGCATCCTTGAGGTCCAGGAGGCTAGCCAGTCCCCTGGCCTTAGGGAAGGTAAAATCATTGCCAGAGTTACCATTTTGAACTTTGGTTTCAAAAGATGCTTGTTCAGATATCTGAGATCTAAAATGGGCGCCATTCTCCTGTCTTTTGGGGTAAGGAAGTATTTGGAATACAGACCCTGCCCTGATGGGGAGGAACCCTTTCTACTGCTCTGAGAGCTAACAGGGATGAGACCTCTGTTTCCAGAGCGAGGGTCTCTGAAGCACTTCGTAGAAAAGTCTGCTTCTCAACTTGGGAAACTTTTAAAGCTGAGAACCAGACCCTGGCTTACTACTCCAGAACCCACTTGTCTGAGGTTAAAGAAGCCCAATTCTGACTGAAGTAAGCCAGCCTGCCCCCACTGGTACAGGAGAATCGGCCCTGGGCACCCCATTCAGGTGCCTGTTTATGGAGCTTTAGGCTGGGGGTGGGAGCAGGTCTGCCCCCCTCGCTGCCCCTGCCTCTGAAGAAGCCCCTCTGAGCAAAGGCAGAGGAGGCCTGAGTCTGGTAGAAAGGCCTGTGAAAGGCCTACCCCTACCCCTGGGGCATGCCTTTGAGGAGTGGCTTGCCGCTCCTTAGCCTGGGCACTCTTGTAAGTAGTCCTATATTCATCCATCTTCTTCTGTAATTCTCTGTCTGCTCTCCAAACAGAGAATTTCCCACCACAGGAAAATCCATAGCCTTAGTCTGGGTATCCTGTGACAAACTAGTTCACCTGAGCCCAGGCCAGCCTCTGGCTACAGATGTGGCCATGACCCTAGAGGAAACATCATTAACATCCACAGCAGCATGAAACTGAACCTTAGAGGCTTCAATGCCATCAGCAGCCACCTGTTCTAATTCACTAGCCAGCTGGCCATGGGCCTGCTTGGCCAATTGCATAACAGTATCCCATCTAGATTTCTGATACCTAGCTACATAAGCCATATAATTTGCTTGCCTAAGTCCCAGAGGGCTGCCATATACTGTTTTTGCCATGGCATCAATCTTCCTGGAATCCTTGTCAGGAGGATGTGAAGCCAAGGGAATATTAGCTGTATCACAGGCAGCAGCCTGAACTACCCCAACATGACTGCATTGCTGAGAAAGGAATTCTGTATCAGGGCCTGACAATGCATACCTTCTGTCCATCTTTTTATCTACAGGAGGCACAGAATTAGGAGCTTTAAAATTTTAATTGTTTGTTTCCTAAAGACTTATGTAAAGGAAAAACAATCTCCTAGACTCTGAATATCCATCATTTCTACAAAATCAGGCTCCTCTTGCTCATCCACAGCCCTTCTTAAGGAAGCTGGAGGGTTTCAGCAACTTTTTATAAAACATAAAATGAGATGGGGACTCAGACAGCATAGGGGAGATTCTAAAGGTCTGTCTGGGAGATGTCCAGTTCAATGGGCACACCCAGACCTTCCCAGCCACATTCATACTGTTCATAATCCTCCTCCCTCCTCTGGTTCTATAAAATTCCTCAATATCATAATCCTGAACCACTGGGACCGACGAACTGACCTTTTACCAGATAGTGGTGGTTCGACGACCCTGAGACAGTGACTGGACAATTTGTATGACTTTGCTATTCTCTGCAGCAGTTGGAGAAGGAATTTTGGACTCAGACCTGCTGATTTTCTTGTTTTCTTTTACTGGAACTGGTTCCTCAGAACCAGCTTTTCTTTGCCGGGAAGTCTGGCCCTGGTCAGAGGGCATCTCCTCTGGTTCGGTTGGCACCGAACCAGGCTGGCCATCCGGTCAGCGGACTTTTTCGCCCTCGTTCCTGAGCCTGCCCAATCTTTTTCCAGGGTGGCTGCAGGGAAATTCTTATACCTGGCAGTCTGACTGGAGGTGGGTCAAACCCCAGACAATAGAAACACATGTGGTGTGTGGGTCAGCCTTGGCAAGACTTCCCCACAACCATCCACAGTGTGAAACCAGTGGGCCCGGTTTTCTTTGGGTTTCTCAGACATAATGCCAGCCTAACTAAAACTTGCTCCTTTTAACGCAGTGCCAGGTAAGACACCTTTATCGGTTCCTAACCGTGGTCACGGGTATTGGAAAAAAACGTAATAAATCCGTTTTTTTTAGAACCAATAAGAACTGGGAACCGCACTCTAAAATAGTAACTTTTAGTTTTAAATGAGTTTTAAACCCACTGATCGGTTCAAAACCGAACCGATAACTTACAAGTTCCACACAGACAAAACCTTCATTTACTTACGGTTACCACAGATAGAGCTTGAACCGAATGGTTTTGCGGTTAAAATAAAACTATTCTCAGTTAAATCCAACCGAGAAAACACTTTTTTAAACCGAGAAATGAACCGAGCAGAAGGAGAAATCTCTGGAGCGACTGTTCACTGAGGCGGAGTAAAGAATCTGACAGTTCAAGTTTGAAATGACACAGATAGAGCTGCTCTCGTGCCAAAATTCTATTTTGGAATGGTTTTAACCATTTCACTCCGGGGCAGTTCTAGAGCTGGAACAAACTGCTAATGTCTATAATATAGCAAGACTTCATGTTGTTTGAATCTGGGACACATCTTCAAACTTGGTGATATCCACTCAGGAAGCTGGTAGAATAAGATGCTTGGTGTAAAATGCATGTTCTAAGGAAGAACAAGTCTGTAACTTTAATGTTTGACATTTTTTTGCTTACAACTCCTACTGTTTGGTCACAGAAACAAAAATTTTAGGAGGGACAGAGTAAAATTTTGAGGCAAAATCAGGAATGTCCCTGAAAATCAGGAACAGTTGAGAGGTATGGTAAGTGCACCAGCTGGGCTAGTGTAAAAGTCTGTGGGGCTAGTGCATTTTCCAAGTCACTAGACCTAATGGATAGTGGCAGCAAAACTTAGGTTTCAACCCGTGTGACACTGTCGAAGGTGGTTGCAGGGATGTTTCTTCCTGTGTTCTAAAGTGACAATAATGGGGGTGGGTTTGAGATCCCTCCTTGAAACGCACCAGTGAACTCTATTCTGTAAATACAGTATCAACTGTGCAGAGATGGCTCATACTGCTCACACAGAGCAGGGGCTCAAATTTCACCCTCCAGCTAGCCAACGGCAGCTGTGTTTCTGTTGGGTGTTTGGTGTATGCACAGTACACAGTGCTCTCTGTTTTCTTACATAATCCATGCGACTGTCATTGTATACAGTAGTATCACTGTTCATACATTTGAATTGTTATAATAGAGCACTGCCCCTCCAAGTTACTTATGAACAAATATACTACAAGAGCCTATAGAATCTGTAGGGACACAACAGCATTTTCCATTCAGTCATCAATGTATTGTTTTCTTAGGTTCCTTCCCCCAGTTCTATCTTCCTCTGCTACCGAAGCAATGCATGCAAACAACTCCTGCTGCGGGGAGGCATACCGCTTAACCTCCTAGCATTAAAGGGACACTGTCAGCCCCTTTAGGCCTCAAAGTATCCACAGTCTAAAGAACAAGTTATAATTGTTCACATTCTGTACAGATCACTGATGTAGCTTGTAGTTCGATTCTGATTGATTGTTTTTTTCTTTTAAAACGTTAAAAACAGAACACCAACCATACTGGTGTCACCACACAAAATCATGTTTGTTTACAATCCTTGATAACTCCCACTGCATCTTTCTTGGACTTAAAAATACCTCCAACACAGTCTAGGGGCACATGATACATTGTAAGGAGGCTAATGCACCATGTGTGGCAGCACTGTTCAGGGGTGTTTCTAATGTTCAGGAAGTACGCAATAAGAGTAGATCAAGGATATGTATTTAATTATTTCAAAAGTTTCACCTGGAAAGACATACTGAGCTGAGTAACAGCTAGTTTCCAGATGCGGCCTGGGGGAGGGGTCATGGGAGAAATATACATAGTATTTACAGGACAGAATATGAATAAAATAAGGCTGGGTATAGCTATACATAGCATGCATTTCAGTTCTACTAAGCAAGGAGGCAGCAAGGATGGTAGTTCCCCTCTTTGATTATGATGACCTGACCTACGGGGGTTGGTGGGGGCCATCCAGGAAGATACAGAACAAACTGGATGTGGTATACAACAGATTTGCCCAGTACATCCTGGACATTCCCCGCAAAACCCACCACTGTTTTCTCTACAGATCTTTGGGATGGATGACCCTATCTGAGTGCAGAAATTTACAGGTTATCGGATTCAAAAACTTTCCCAAAAATCTGCCATATTTACTCAATCTAATTAAAAAACACACAGTAAAAACATGTTTAGGAATGGAATGGCAACGTTGAACTAAATGTCCCAGTTTTGAAAACTACTAGAGGCAACCCCCTCCAGTTATCGCCAAGGCCCAAGAGCCTGGAACAGATTACCTAAACATTTTTTTTTTTTTTTTTTTTTGGTGTGTGTGTGTGTGTGGCGTGTGTTAGTCCTTTTACCTTGTCTGGCACCTCCGTTCTGCATTTCACGTCCTGGCATCCGTCCTTTCTCCGGCCGCCATCTGGTTCTGCATCGGCCCCAATGAAGCCCCCACTTCCCAATTACCCCATGGCTTGGCCCCCGTGGTGGGGTGGCGGAGAGCCCCCCTCACTCCCCACCAAGCTAGGATCCAGTACTCTGCAGTGGTGCCCCCCGAGGCCAGGCGTCCCCAAGACGGCCATCAAGCCACTGCAACCAAGCACCATGTTTTCCCTGTTTTCTTGGCCAGCGTGACAGGGGCGTGCAAGGATGCCAAGGGGAGGAACGCGCACGCGTTCATACATGCTCCCTTCGGCATTGTGCCCCAGAATCATCCTTTGCAGTGCAATGCCAGTTCACTGACCCCAGCCTCCGCCAGAGTTCGCAAGCAAGCCGACAACTGGTGTCCCCCCTCCCCGGAGAGGGACAGCAGTCCCATGGACGCTCAATCCCTCTCCGCCCCTGCCGACCCGAGTCACCTAAACTTTTTTTTTTAAAAATAATTTGCAAGATAAAGTCCATTGGCTCTTAGTAAAAACATGGCTCATGCATAAGGATGATCTACCAAAGAGATATTGCAAATATAAAGAAAACGTCTACGAGGTTTTCAGGGAGCCCATAACTGTGTGTTAGCCGATACAGCATTTGTATTTGTACCTTTTACACACTCACCAACTGCCTACCTTTACTCTGCAGAATAAAGTTCCAGTCCAGTTTGATAGCCAAAAAGGTGCTCCTGGGCCTAACATCCCCTGTTTTAACAACCTGTTTCCGTACCATCTCCAACCAATACAACACCAGGAATATGGCCAGGAATGCCCTTAAGCCTCCTCTGCTGGGTACTTAGCTGGTCAAGCACTGATCTGCTGTCAGGGCCGCTAACTGGTTAAACAAACTGCCTGATACACTGCTGAATCTCCCCAAGATGAATCAGTTTAAGAGATCTTTGCAGTCTGCCCTTGCAGTCCATTGCAAATGTTAACTGACTGTTTCTCTGTATACATCCTGTGACTATTTACACAACGAACTACTGATTTTTTCAAAACTGTACATAAATCACTCTGTCTTAAGTGCTTTGAGCTTGGCTCAGCTGCATTTCTTCTGGAATTGCTTACTGAACTTGTAATTTTTTTTTGTGACTATGTATTTGACGTGGAAACCTTTGTAAATGGGCACCTGTGCTCAAAGGTATTCTCTGAAGTTTTCAATAAATAAATAAATATTTACTGTTTTTCTTGAAATATTTTTTTTTTTTCCCATACATATTTGCACCTCCGGGAGACCAGGGGCAGTATATCAGCCCCGTATCTCTGGCCCTGAGCCCAACCGTGCCCCCCGGAATTACTCCCCGTGGCGGAGACGGGAGCTACCCCCTTCCTGGAGCACAATCCAAATCCAGGGCGAGCGGCACAGAGGACCAGTGGCATGGAGTCGGGCGTCATGGAGCCCCTGGCCACCATCATTTTCAGTTTTCTTGTGGTTCCCTCCGATGTTTGCGTGAGCGTGCACGTGTGGGGGCACCCGCACACCATGCCCGCCGGCTATGTGCCTCCCAACCTGCATCACACACCCAGCCCCCACCAGAGGGTGGCACGGACTCGTTCCCGAACCCGGGTTGCCGGCGTGGCGAGAGGTGTGGCGTCCAGCGCCTCAACTTCCAGCGCCACAGGGCCATTTTGGAAATATTTCTCTGTGCAATATACATATATTACGTAAAATATGCCTGTTGTATGTCTTGATTGTACCCCTTCCTATTGTATCTGTAGTGCACATGTATACACATTATATAAATATATATTATTTTTATATATTATTGATTGTCTTTAAATATTCTTTTTGAAACCAAGTGCATGAATGGTGAATCCCGATGAATCCCATTGTACATGAGCCACTGCTCACCTGGGTAAATCCTATTCTTGACTGTAAGAATAAACTATCTACTACTACTATTACATAGAACAACGAGCAACATCAATGAATTTTAGAGAAGGTAAGCAGTCATAAAATGTGGGGTTTTAACTAGAAATAATACAATGGCAAAAGGTTGACAGTGTCCTTTTAAAATGCAAAGCCCTGGCCTTCAAAAACGCAAACGGCCAGCATGCTCTATGTTTAAGAACTGTGGGCATCAGTTGGCCCATCCGTGCAGCGATAGGCATACCGCTCGTGATGCCCACGACCCAGGTTCAGGAACAAGCTCAGCTACTGAAGGGATGTTGGGGACCTCTTTCCTCCTTCAGGAAGGGAGAATCACAGAATGCACCACACATGCTGCCACCTGGGTGACCCCAGGTGACAATGTAGGGTTGCAGGGGATCATGCACACCCGGCACTGCTCTCCTAGCATGCCAACATCCCAGATAGGTAGGGAGAAACCAGGAAAAATGGTGCCGGAATCTGGGTTGATGGACCCCGGTATATCCAGGCCCTGCACCTCTGCAACCACGCCTCCTGACATACCAGATATTTTGAGGCTAAATCCCCTCACCCCAACACCATCTGGAGGAAGAGGGGGTAAACCAAGGTGCTGTAAACACCTAGTGTTCACAGGTAGGATGTGCAGTTGGATTCAGGTATGCTCTGGGAGCTCCTGAGGTAGACGAGTGCCAGAGACAGGAAGAGCATATAAAGTATAAGTAACCAGAAAATCTTGGCAAGGAAGGGAGGGTGATTTGGTTTTGTGAAAAATAGTTAGATGTAGATTGTTTTAGCAAGAGCAGTTTTAAAGGACAGGTAGATTATATAACTGGTAAAATGACCCAGGGTAAACAATTGTTAGTGACATGTTTATATTCAGTTCAGTTACATTTTTACCTCATTTGATCACTGGAAGTGATAGCACAAAACATATCATGTACAATTTACCAAAACTACCTATAAAAAAGACGCACTAAATCAAAGCAACTCATCAAATCATTTTGTTAGGTCGCAAAGATGTCTTGTATGGTCTCATTCTGGGATATGCAGCAGCATTCATAAAGCTTTTCTCACATTTCTGCAAATTTACCAAGGCTAAAGGCATGTAATACACCATCGGGGTTAAAAATAAATTTACATTCTTCTACTGCTGATTTATTTTTATCAGTCTTCTCCAATATATGTTCAACTCATTTGTTTCTAGTAATGTTACATTTCTGACACTGGAAAAGTGTGTGCCAGATGAAATCCCTGCTCTCAGAGCCACTTTTACAACCAATGTGAGCCTTCAAATCCATAAGCCCAAATTTCTAATTTCCATAGAACTAGGTGAGAACCTGTAACCTTAACTGCATGACTGCTTTGCAATGCCCCGCAATTTTTATCACACTTTTACACACACACACACATATATACACATACATATATACATATGTGTGTGTATATATATATATATATACATATACACACACACACACACACACACACACACATATATATATACACATATATACACACATATACATACACACACACACACACACATACATACATACATATATATACACACATATATATATATATATATATATATATATATATATATATATATATACACACATACATACATACATACACACACACACACACACACACACACACACACACAATAGATATACCACTCTGAGGTGTGGCTCACGCTCTGATATCACGACGCTCTTGGTGTAGTACGCACGAAAGGCCAATCAGTGTATTCAGAGCCACCGCACACCTCAGAGTGGTTTATCCATCTTATAAAATGTCAAAATTGTTTTGATGGGAGGTAAAAGTAGGTGTGCGGTCACGCTCTGATATACGCACGGTCATGTGATGCTCATCATCCAATAAAAGAACAATTTCCCCACCCATTTTATAAAAAAAAAAATTACATATACACACACACACACACACACATATATAGATATATATCTATATTATATATATATATATATATATATATACATATATATATATATATACATATATACACATAGATATATATATATATATACACACACATATACACACACACACACACAGCTGTTTGCTCCTTATGGTCACCTACTCCTTTTATCAGGCCCCCCCACCCTCAAGAGAGCAGTCAGAAACGGCCACAGAGAGACATACATTTTGAAGACCCCCCCACCGGGAAGCACCAGCACTTGGCAAGCACGCACTCCTGGAAGCAAGTGCTTTCTCCACCCTCCCTATGCTTGTGTCAGCCCTCGACTCTGCTCTGACACCCAGCCTCCACTGGGTGTCAGCCGAGAACGAGGGACTGATCCTCCCGATCTGGGTGCTGACAGCAGCCCCTCGGCTGCTACAGTCAGCTTTCTGGCCCTCCCTCAGCCAACCCTTGGCGACCCAAACTCGTTCCTGAATTCAAGTTGCTGGCATAACGCAAGGTGTGGCGTCCACTCAGTGCCACTGGACCAGCTAACTTTAATATCTTTCTTCACCATAAAACAGTTAAAAACTTTTCTATAACATGAGCAGGGAGAAGGGAGGATCGCTGGAGACTAGTTAAGGTCTGCAGAGACTGACTAGGCAGGGACCACCTGGGCAGACTAGGCTGGCCAAGCCGTGTCCTTTCTTCTGACAAATATGAAAAGTATGTACCCAACGTAATTCTTGATCTTTCTGTGTATGTTCACCATTCATCACTATTGGGTATCTGACCGGAGGCTAGGACCCTGCAGACTTTTTTTCGGAGGTGGAGTTGACGCAGGAGCAGCGCCACCCTCGAGGCTAACGTCTTACGTGGCACTCACAGGTTGACTGTTAACTGCTGTCGACTCCTTCTTGGTCCCAGTTCTAAAACGTTGGGGGGGGGGGGAGAGAGGTAGGAAGGGATAGAGGGGTGGGGAAAGGGAGCCCAAGGGACAGAGAAAAGGAAAGAATAGAATAACCAAAAGGAGAAATAAATGACAGAGGACAGCAAAAACAGAACGAGAAAGAACAGCCTCAGGGATTGGGAGGAGGGGCCCCAATCTCTAGGTGAAAAGAAAGAAACGGTGGAGATGGGAGGGTAGAAAAGGAGAAAGAAGGTGGGAGGAGGGGAAGACACGCCCCCAGTCAAGGCAGACCTGGACCTCAAGAGGGAAACTGAATTTTACAATCTCCAAGCTGCAGAAAAGAATAGGCACGATACTGCTTCCTACGCAGTCAAGCAACCCAACAGGGACCAGATCTTAAGGAGAGAATCGAGGTTGAAACAGGCCAGACAAGAAGGCGGAGTCCACCCCTACCGCAAAATTAAGGAGAATATCCCCAAGAGGGGAAGCAAATAATATGAAGGGAAAAAACAGGGGACCTGCCCCTGTTAAACTCAGAAGGAGAAAGGTGTGGGGCCAATGCCATAAAAGGGAGGAATCGTCCCAAGGGTACACCAAAATAACAAGGAATTGTTGTGGGGGCACTCAGGAGTCCCCGATCTCTTCCCCATCTCGGACACCCAGAGGGGAAGGGGTGGGGGTAGAGAGTCGAGCCAGAAAGTAAGGGAGGGGAGAGAAGAGGAGACACCCAGAGACCCCCCCAAGGAAAAACTCCTCCCTGTATGTCTCAAAAAGTCCTCTTCCTCTTAACCACAAGGGGGGAAGAGAGGTGGTGTTACTGGAGCGCAACAAGAGAGACCCATGGGGAGAAGGACTGCCCAGAGACTGAGGCCCAAGAGGAAAAGATGGTTGGGATTTAGTGATGAGTGGTGAAGATACACAGAAAGATCAAGAATTACGGTAGGTATGTAATTTTCATATCTTATCTGTGTTAATCTTCGCCATTCATCATTATTAGGCTAGTACTGAGTCCTCCCAAAGGGGGCCCAGCACCTCCCTAAGGAACAGAGTCCCTCAGCCTCCAGTGGGGGAGACACCAGAGGAGAGAACCCCTACAGGCCTGGCGAAGCCTGGGGCTGGTCTGGGTGGGACAGGGAACTCCCCACGTGAGATGGAAGGCACCCCTAAAGCCGCCACCTAACCCTACAGGAGAAAAGATGGGTTCTCCGGAAAGCGGAGGAAATCGCCCTACGCCGGGCCAAGCATGACAACCAGGAAAGGCTAAGCCATGCTGTCCGCCTAGTGCAGATCGCTGTCCCCACTATCCTGGAAGCCACCTCACTGGCATTGCACGACGCCCTTGCCTGATGCCCCGCAAGTTCCAAGCCCTGTGCAGAGAGAGCAATGGCTTGCCTGGTTTCCTCCAAATCAGGCACAGAGGCTAGATGTTTACCTAGCTTGGATCACAAGTACCTGTTTGTAGGCAGCATGGTGGGCCTGATGCACTGCCACACAGGGCAGAATCCATGCTAAGGAGAAGGTCCTCCTCCCCCAGAAGTCAAAATCCGAAGAGTCCAAATCCGGGGGTCAGTCACAGCCTGGGGTTTTATGCCCAGAGGGGTATCCAGGCACGCCACACCCGAAGGGGGTTCCTAGAGACCCTGGCAAGTAATACCTGGATGAAGGTCCCTAGGGGCTGAAACAGAGGAGAAGAGATGCCACCAGACCTGGTGAGATGCTTCCTAGAAGGGAACATGCCAGGCGGGAAACACAAGGTTAGCAGCACTGAACTCGCCTAAGAAGGTGCGTGCTGACCAGTCTGGATTGCTTTCACTAAGGGTGGAGATGTGGAGCTTGTCAAGCATCCCCAAAAAGAAGTGCTGATAAGCAGCGAGATCAGCTGCTGGGGAAAGGTGGATGGAGGGTTCCTCTCCCTCGGAGGAGGAAGACGAGGAAGCCGACGAGCCCGGAGAATCAGGGTCAGGCTGCACTGGAGAGCGATGGAACACCTTCTCATCCATGGCTCTAAAACAGGTACAGAAAAGTACAGCTGAAGCCTTGAACTGCTCCCAGGTAAGGGGTCCTGTAAGACCAGGAACACCTGAGAAAGAAGCAGGAGTAGGCAGAGGCATGGAGGCCAAGCACCTCTGAGGAGGAGCATGAGCTCTGCCCAGGAAGGAGAACTGAGCAGATGATCCCAAAAAGTAGGGAGACCTGGTGGTCCCAGCAGACAGAAGCTGTTCAACTGGGTCAAAACGGCTGGAGCTGTGCCCGAAAGAAGAAATCCCCCCCCGTGAGGTGACCGGGACCGTGCGAGTCCAGAAGGACGGACCCTAACCTCCAAAACAGGAGCCCCTCTTGAAGAGTATTCAGGGGAGGGGAAAAGATCCACACTGCGACTCCTCCCAGAACCATGGCGGGTCCCAGGGAGAGGCCACTACGCCAAACCATGCCCATTCCCATTCCCATTCAACCCCTCCGACTCCGAAAGGGCCCTCTTCCTTATAACCAATAGCCTAGGTAACTGGCAACCTCTAGCTGATCTCTGGGACTCAGCCAAAAGTACAGCACTCTCCCCTTCCTGGGGCGCCCCAGACTGTCCCAAACTCGGACTGTCCAGGATCACGGGGGGGGGGTACCCCAGCTGAAGGGATGGACATGTCCGTGGTCCCGAGCTGTGCAGCAGCGGCCACCTGGACCACCGCAGGCTGATCAGTCCCACTGACCCCAGAACCAACAGAACCTGCCCGGCCAACAAAGGAAGGCTGAGTGGGGGCAGAGGTGCTGGACACAGAGGGACCAGAGGACTCTGATGAATCTGGGAGCCAGTCCGGATCAGACCCCGAGTTCTCTGAGGAGAGGGACCAAGAGGCCCAAAGCCAGACCACTCCACGATCCCTTCCAGTCCCACAACCACGCCACCTCCAGCACCGCAGCCCAGAACAGCACTGTGACCAGCGCCAACCCCTCCTTAGCGCTGCGAACGGCACCAGCAACAGCACTGCCCCCCTCCCCGGCTTCACAAACGGCACGAGAGATAGAGGAGGTATCGACCCCTGCCCCAGCACTGCAAATGGCATCAAAGTCAGAGGCGGCCCCAAGAGCATGTCCTACACTGCCCATGACGCTGCTACCATCCCCAGCACCGCGAACAGCGCCAGAGTTAGAAATGGTGCTGAGGGCCAGCCCGGGCCCATGGGCCCCAGAGCTCGACACCAGGGGAACCTTTGCTTCCATGGAAGTGACTGCCATAACAGTGCCTCCTGCCCCCCCCCCCGAGAGGGCCAGACTGGGCCTCCTGTACCATGGAAGGAACCCCCACTGTGGCAAGGCTAAAACTGGTGGAGGCCCTCCTCTGTGGGCCATACAGGACTGGGGGGGGGGACCAGGAGGAAGGGTCAAGAGTCCGTGCCTTGTCCCGCCAACTGTGAACCTGCCCTCCAAAAGTTGGCAGCACACGTCCAATTTTGAACACGCTCGTTTCTAAAATCTGGTGGTCCATGGAAAAGCAGGCATCACAGTTATCCATATCGCGGCCTGAGTCGAGGCAGGAAATGCACTGGTTATGCTGGTCCATAATGGAGTAAAGGCGGCCACAGGGACACAAACGCACAAGAGGCCACCCCACCTATGACTTCTTTTTGTCTCCGAGACGAGACATGACTGGACGGAAATAAACCAAAACAAGTACTCGGCATTGCTAAAGAAAAAAGAACAACCTTACCGGGATCTGATGAAATGGCGCAAAGCAGGGCGAACAGAAACAGACAATTCGAGACGGAACCAACAGACTAGGCTGCAAGTAGACCGCAAATGGAGATACTATTGAAGATTCTTCCATGAGGTCCTCACGAGACAGCAGGAGAAGAACTGGGACCAAGGCAGAGTCAACGGCAGTTAACGGCCAACCCATGAGCGCCACGTAATACGTCAGCCTTAAGGGCGCCACCCTGCGTCGACCTCCGGGGTGTGCCTGTGGGTCCAGCCTCTGGTCAGATACCCAATAGTGATAAATGGTGAAGACTGACATAGGTGAGATTCTAAGTTTTTATGTTTCACTTACCCAGGATCATACGTGGTGGTGACTAGTGGCTGGTTGGTCATGTTTCAGCCTGCAGGGAGGAAGGGGGCAGATCAGACTGGGCCGTTTTCTTCTGACCGTCTCCTCACAGGATGCGGTTGTGCAATAACACCTATGTACCCATGACATCTGCCTGTGCAGGCTCTTCCCGTCAGTGATTGCTTACTTGCACTACCACATGACCTCAACCAGGTGGCAGTCAAGCAGTGGGATGCTGGATCCCCCCATTCCTAGGAAGGGCAACTGTCCCTGAGACACTCAATCCTCCCTCCCCCGTCCAGCCCCCAGTGAACTAAGCCTGTTCTCAAACTCAGGTCACTGCTGGTGCAAGCGGTCGCCCTTCCGCTGTGCTGACAGGCTGACATAACATGTAGTGTATTATGTCGACCTTTGATCCTTTCTCACAGTCCCATTCCAGTGATGATTAAAACAAAACATGGATCAACCCAGTAGTGCTGCCACCTGGGAGGTAGAACACCCAGATTCCCAATCTGAGTCTGGCTTTGGGGGAAGGCACTTTGCAGAGCAAAGGTGTTTGGCCCCTTGGTGGAGGATGTGTAGGCTAGCTGCATTCACACACTTCCCTTCTGCCCAAGGGCATCAGCTATAAATGCTGCAAGTGTTACCATGACAGCCTTGACTGCTGGAGTAGGGGATGGAGTAAAACTGGGAAAACCAAACAAAAAAAATAAGTTATGTACTCGGATCTTTTGGAGGTATTTACAGGAGTCTATTTTTGGAAATGAATTGTTTTACTCTTAAATTGCATTTTCAACAATTAATTTTGCTCATCAGCAGATTCCTTCCCATAGACAGATCTGGCATAGTGGCAGTAACTTAGAGCAAATGCCTCCTACAGACCTCTGTATGATGTGTTCTTCAGTCGCAGTCACTCCTTTTGCCTATAAACTGGTACATGTTAGCAATGTATACTTATTTTATTTGTGTTTCTGTAGCAAGGCATGGTGATGGACCTGGAGTCCCTTCCAACTTTAAAGCAGCAGTGCAGAATACCAGTGAAAATTTTGACCTGTGCTTTTCTTTTTATTTGATTGTCCCTTATCTTCAGACTTGTACAATACCCTTCTTTCCCAATTCTGAGTCTACTTCAGCACTTTTTTCATGTTTGAAATAATAAAAGGAGCACTCCTTTTAACATGGCTCAGACCCTACCCAGTTAGAAGAATGCTACAATAATAGCGCAGGATAAAAGAGCACGGCCTATATAGCACTTCCACGAGCAGCAATACGGGTTGGAGAGTGCCATGGAGTAAGCACTCCCCAGGTCACGGTCAGTGGTGCTAGACACAGTACAAGAGCATAGGAATGCAGGAGGCTTGCTGAGCTGCTCCGGTGGTATGGAGCAGTTCGGCAGAATCCTGGTCTCCCATTATTTTGCCTTGTGGAATTTTTTTTTTTTTTTTTAAACACAAGAGACCGTGGGGAAACAGTGTTCCACTGTCCCACAAATTTCTTCTTTCTCTGAGATCTGCTCCCCCACCGGTGAGAATCCTATAGATCGGGGGTTACATCAATGGGTGTGGTGGGCAGAGCCCCCACACAAAAATATATGATTTTATTATAGCATGCCTGTTGCGCGGTGGCGTTCTATCCTGCCAGAAGCCTTCCCAGTCAGGTACAGTCCCAGCGCCAACCTGGCTATTTTTTTTTTTGAACCTCTGTGCTCTCCAGCTGCTTTCACCTGACTGGCTGCCTTCGCGGCCTGCTATCTCCTGTTTGGTGCACCTTTTTCAGCCTAGACACTGCAGCCCCCTCCTCTCAATCCCCCCGCAGTGACAGGCGCTGACCAACCCTGCAACCACCTTTTCCTCTTCTCAGCTCCTGTGAGCCTCTCCCCAATTTCCCTACGCACCTCTTAGACCCCTAGCCTTAACCCTCTCTGCTCCTGCCAGGGCCCTCCATCCCTGACTCTTCGGCCTATGTCCAGTCTCCCCTGGCAGGGTCTCAACATCCTGAAGGGGTGCAGCTCCTCACCCCTCTCTCCTCTCCCCCTTGTTCCCTCTCTCCTCCTTCCTCTCTCTCATTCACGCTCCTCTTTCCGGGTTCATTGCATCCTGATGGGGTTTAGATTCGGCAAGCTAATTGCCTCTCTCCACCATCTCTCGCTTTCAATCCTCTGCCGGCCCCCTCCCTCCTCTTTCCCCTTCTCTCCCTTGCCCCTTACTTCCCCAACTCCCCCAACCTCCTCCCTCCTTTCCCCGCTGTCTGGTCCTAAATTTCCCCTTGCAGGGTTCCTCAGCATCTTGAAGGAGTCTTGGCTCTAGGTTGTCCTCTTTTCCTCTTCTGTCACCCCATCCTCTTCCCTTGCCCTCCCTATTTCCCCAACTGTGCCCAATCCTGCCCCATGGGCCTACTTAAGCACTTCTCACTATGCTGTCTACTCCCAATGCACTTAAGTCTGTGTCCACCTCCTCTAATCCTGTACCCGGTTTGGTCATAATTCCTGTTCCTTTTTACATAAATTTGTTCTCCTGCAGGATAGCCTGTGTCATTCTGCTCCCCACTGGTATGACTGTGTTATAGTGCGTTTTGTATACCTGCAATGTAATGTATTGCTCTGTATTTTTCTATGCTTGTTTTTGTTCTCCCAACACTGAACACCCCCAGACGCTTCTGGAAACAAGCTGTTTACAGCTCATGATGCCTTTCCTGGTGAAACATTTTCCAAATAAATAAAATAAAAAAAAATTACTGTGTTTTGTAACAATGTTAATCATCTGCCAGAAATGTAAGTCACTGCACTGCAGGGGATTGCCTACGATACTGATTAAATAGGCCAGTATCTGACATTCGTGTTCAATTGTTTATACCCAAACATCTCACAGCACTTTACAAAGACAAGGGGCTCTGACAGATAACTTGCTGTACAGTGACTCTGAAAAACGTGGAACATGGCAGCTACTATGTGCACCGCAACATCCTACATACTGCCACGGACACTGCACACTTGTTTCTGTGCTATTAAAAGACAATGAGAGAGGGGGAAAAACAGACAGTGACAGAATGAAGACTCTGGCCAGCACTCTGGTGTTATTCCCAGACTCGTTACGTCTGCTTGCACAAGCAAAACATGTTGGTGCCGCTTAGACAGTATAGGGGCTGGAGCCTGCAGAGAGTGTGCTATAGCAGCCAAAGCAGCCAAGTCTGCAAGAGGTGTGTCGCAATACCCAATGCTCACAATGCTGCTGCTGCTGCTGATGATGGCAGAAATGTTTTACATATGAAAGGATGCACAGCTGCACCCATCACAGACTGGATGAATCCTTTTGTACCAGCATCACCAAGCAGCAAAGCAGCATCCCCTTCCCACACCAACCCAGCTTTAACCCAATGTCTGGCAGTCAGGTGCCCAACCCTGCCACCAGAAAAATGCTGCTAACCCCCATGAATGTCCCACTGTTGATGTCCAACCTCTTCGCCACAGAACTCTGCAGCCCCCCAAAAAACATCTGGAGGTTGGTGGGTGCTCAACTTCACTGCCAGAGGACTCTGCAACCCCCCCCCAAATCTGGAAGTCAGGTGCCTGACCCCACCACCACAGAACTCGGCAAATCCTCCGAATGTCTGGCAGTACAGTGCCAAACCCTGCCACCTGAGCTCTGCAACTCCCTACCAAACGAATTTCCAGTGGTCAAATGAGCAACCCCACCACTGGAAAAGTCCCCCCTCCCCTTTTCAAACGGACCTGACACAAGTATCCCCACCCCTAGTGCTGCCAATCAACACACCGACAGTGGCGTGCCTAACCTCCAATTTCAGTACCTACAATAAAGAAAACGGTCCTCTGTTGTCCTCTTTGTTGTTTTTAAAACTTGAAAGAAAGAAAACAGGGGTGCTGTGGAGCATCAAACATGGCAAGCGTTCTCAAATAATAGCTCCACTTCAGTTAAATATAAAAGGGGCGCTGTGGAGCAGCAAACATGGCACATGTTCCCCAGGAGAGCTCCATTTTGGCTCAGTTTTAAAGATTTTCACAGTTCTCAGTCTGCAAACTTGTGCATCTCCTCGACTGACTACCACAGTCCCCTGGGAATCACCATGGGTCCAAAGCGGGACAAGAAGCAAGCAACACACAGGTGGGAAGCCTTTTTGGAAATGTCAACCTCCTCGGAAGGCTTGGTGCCAGATAAAGCCAGCATAGCAGGCAGTGCAATTGTTCTGACCAACCAGATAATGGCTATGTTGCACAAAATACAGGCTATGGGAGACAAAGGAAATAAGCACTTGGCAGATATAATAGCTGTAATGGAAAAGATGATATTGAATGACCTTGGACTCTTGCTGGTGGATTCGGGAATAAAGATCGCTAGAGTCTTTGCCATCCTGCAGAGAGTCAGACTGCGTGGTGCAGAAATGCCAAGGCTGCTGACTGTGTAACACTTTCAACAGCCGAGGCTCGTATCCTTCCTCTTCAAGCACGAAGGAGCCACAGGGACATTGTCTGGGAGGACAGTAAAATTGCCTTCCTTCAAGACATTTCCTCCCAGACACAGGCAAGAAGGAAAAACCATGCAAGTGATTAAAAAAGCACTAATCGAACATGGCCACAAAGCCACTCTTTCCCAAGTGGCTACAGGTCTGACATGGCTCAAAAATGCACATCTTTGTGGATCTGAAATCTACATTAGCCTCTGTGGATAAAGTGACAGCCCAGTCAAACCATGAAAAGATGAGGACAAGGAAGGATGAGATCTATTCATAAGAAACTGCAAGCTAGTAACTTCTTGGGCTGCTATTTGACACTGGACTTTTCTTGAACTTGTTACACCGCATCTTGGTGTATCAGATAACTGTCCAGTGCTTGGTTTCATTATATAGATTTACCCTACCATGTCTTCATGCTCGCTGAATGCTGCTTAAAACTTAAAGGTTTAGATCCTTACAGGTTACACGCGATGGTGTGGTTACATTCTTGGTGTGCAGGGCATACTGCTCAGTTTGTGAACTGCAAAAAAACATTCTACGATTATCACTGAAGCCCGGCTAAGCAGCACAGACCAGCATTGTAGCGGGGCAACCTTCAGCTTAACCAGTCCAGGACATCTGTCACAACATGTGCCCCCCTCTGCAACACTCAGCTGCCTCACAGACTTTTAAGCCCTACGAGGGGTAAGAAATGCTGGCAAACTTATGTTAATGTCTAGGATTAGGTGAGAGTGACAGCTCCTACAGCATTACTCTGCTGAACTTTACTCCTTTTTGTTTCTCAGGGCACCCTCCATATGGAATGGACATATGGGTTACAGTACTGATTATTAATTTTTTCCTCCTGTACATTTAGAAAGTTTGCATACCCAATTGGTTTCTGCTGTATGGCGTATGTTGTATATCATGAAATTTACATATAAAGTTAAAATAAAAACGGTCCATAAGAAAAATTACTCACCACAGTAATGTTTCTACTAATGGAGTCTTGCTGTATTCTGACAATATGCAGTTAGCCCCAGCACTTGAACACCCCGGAGAGGAAAGAGTTAACTATATGTAGAAGCATAGAACGTTGAGCTCAAGCTTGCATTTCAAACCTCGGTCTCTGGTACTTACAGTACAACCGACAGATTCTCACCAGCAAACTAAGTACTACACTATGGAAATTGTTTAATATATAGCCAAAAGGCAACGATTTGGGTCCAAAAAGACAAGTCGAGAACCCAAGAAAAAAGGTAGTGACAATATATAAATATATATAAAACATAACAATAGTAACCATAAAACAACTACCTCACCCTAAAAGGAGGTTACAAGGTACACCCCTGAGGTGCAACACTGTACCTGCCAGCCCACTTCCCAAAACCAGGTTCTGAGGAGGCAGGAGGAGGTCTGAATACAGCAAGACTCCATTAAGAAGAACAACATCACTATGGTGAGTAATTTTCTTCAAACAACATGAAGTCTTGCTGTATTCTGACTACTCTGAACTACCAAGCAGTTCCCCAGGAGGAGGGCATAGAACCTACTTTGAACAGGATCTGCAGCACTGCTGTGCCAAACCTAGCATCACTCCGAGCCTGGATGTCCAGAGAGTAATGCTTGGTGAATGTATGGTCTGTTTTCCAGGTGACTGCTTTACAGATTTCTAGCAAGGGATATCTTTCTGGCCACTGCTAAAGAGGCAGCTGTACCCCTAAGTCAAGTGAGCCCTCAGGCCTGGAGGGGGTGTTTTTCCCAATTTGTCATAGTAGAATTGTATACAAGAGACAATCTACCTGGCAATAGTTCTTTTAGTAGCAGGCCTACCTTTCCCCATTTCACCATAAGTGAGAAACAATTGAAGACAGTCATGCATGTGTGCCTTAGTATGCTCTATGTAGTAGCTAAGAGCCCTTTTAACATCCAAACTGCGTAAATACAGGTTACTCACCTGTAACAGGAGTTCTGGGAATGGTATATGTTGTTCATCCACACTCATTGGCAGGTATCCTTGCCGCTTTAAATCTTGCCGGAAGGTCTTCAAGCTTGCTCCTCCCACCCACCAGGTGGTATAACTCTCGCTCCGCATGACGCCAGATCTGGCCCGCTGGAAGCTCAGGTTGTGCGTCGAGCCGAGAGGTCGGTGGTCAGGGATGAACAACATATACCATTCCCAGAACTCCTGTTACAGGTGAGTAACCTGTATTTCTAGGGACATGGATATGTTGTTCATCCACACTCATTGGCAGACTCCTAGCAGTTCTCCGGGAGGAGGGAGGCAAGACGCACCCCAATACTTACTTGGGAAAGAGAGACTGAGAACCGAGGCCCCAAAACCAGCATCCCGGCGTGACTCAAGGTCGAGTGGTAGTGGGTAATGAAGTGTTGCTGACTTCCAGGTAGCAGCCCTGCAGATTTCCTGGATAGGGACGTCCCTGGAAGCAGCCACTGCTGCAGCAGTATGGGGTAGAATGAGCTCTTATCCCTCTGGGAGGCTCCATGCCCGCCAACTTATAGCAGAGATCTATGCAGGAGGTTACCCACCTGCTTATCGTCCGCTTGGCTGCAGGTCTGCCAGATGCGGCTTCAGCGTTAGGTGACAAACAGCTGGCGAACCTCTCCCCGAATTTCAGCCGTGCGCTCCTTATAATAAGCGAGCGCCCTTCTAGGGTCCAGAGTATGGAGCCTATATTCGGCCTCCGAGGTGTGATTGGGGTAGAACACCGGCAGAGTCAACACCTGGTTAAGGTGAAACTCCGACACCACCTTCGGAAGGAATTTCGGTGGGGCGCAGGACAACCTTGTCCCTGTGGAAGACCAGGTAAGGAGACTCGATGGAAAGCGCCTGGAGCTCTCCCATCCTTCTGGCTGACGTGATAGCCACCAAGAAGGCGGTCTTCCACGACAGGTGAGAGAGCACACCTGTGCATAGGTTCGAATGGCTTGCCCATGAGCTTTGCCAGTACCAGCAGTAGATCCCACGGAGGTGGGGTTCCCGACTGAGGGAAATGTGATCAAGGCCTTTGAAAAGCGCCAGACCACCTCTCCTCGCCATCGACTGCTTCCCGCCCGCGCCGTAAGCAGAGATGGCTGCCAGGCACCCTTAGGGTCGCCGACCTAAGCCCTTGACTAGAAAGGGACCATAAATAGTCCAAGATGCTTGCCAAGGAACAGGAGGAAGGGTCCAAGCCTCTTGTTCTGACACCAAATGGAAAACCTTTCCATTTGAAGGCATAGCATTTTCTGGTCGACTCCTACGGGACGCCTCAACTACATTGAGGACCTCGTCGGAAAGACCCAAGGCCTGGAACTCTAGCCGCTCAGGAACCAGGCCATCAGGTGCAGGGATTGAAGGTCCGGATGGAACACCTTCCCTGATTGACTGAGAGCAGGTCCGGGCGAGCTGGAAGCTGCCAGGAGTCCTGGAGCTGAGACTGAGGAGATCTGGGTACCAGAACTGGCGAGGCCAGTCTGGGGCTATCAGAATCACCTGCGCCTTGTCCCTCCTCGCCTTGAGAAGCACCTTGTGGATCAAGGGAAATGGGGGAAAGGCGTAAAAGAGGCCCGGGGTCCATTGCCTCGAGAAGGCATCCCCTGCAGCGAGCCCTGCTGAGGGGGCGGCATGGAACAGACTCAGCTCGCCTCTCCTGGAGGCAAACAGGTCCACCTGAGGTGTGCCCAAAGGAGAACAGATGCTGTACTACCTCCGCAGGAGAGACCACTGTGGGATGCAGCCCCTATCCGGCTCAGGGCATCGGCCAGGTGTTGGAGGCTCCTGCCACGTGAATGGCTAGGAGATCCGCCTCCAGGCTGGCACGAGTGACCAAATGCGGAGAGCTTCCTTGCATAGAAGCATGGAGCGTCCCCCCCTGGCGGTTTAGATAGTACATGGTCGTGGTATTGTCCGTCTGGACTCGGACCACTTGACCCCGGAGGAACGGAGCAAAGGCGGTGAGAGCTAGGCGGACCGCTCGAGCTCCAGCAGGTTGATGTGGCATCGGGACTCCCGGGGACCAGAGGCCATGAGCCGGTGTTCCCCAGATGGGCACCCCAACCCATCAGAGAGGCATCGGTCGACAGAGAGACCGGCTGCTCGGGCGGACGAACGGGATGCCCTCCTGCAAATGATCTGGAACGGTCCACCACTGGAGAGCATTCCACATCCCCTGTGTCACCGACACAAGCTGGTCCAAGGGATCGCAGCGTTGTGACCACTGGCTGGCCAGTCCCCACTGAAGGGGACGCATGTTCCAGCGGGCCCAATGGACCACGCTGGTGCAGGCCGCCATGAGACCCAGGAGGCGCAGGAAGTCCTGGCAGGGCGAATTGCCCAACCAGAAATGATCGGGCAAAGGAGGAAAGAACCGGCCCTGTCCGGCGGAGCCGCGCCTGGCTCGAGAGAGTCGAGCTGCCCGATGAATAGAATCACCTGCTTCGCCTCGAGTTCACTTGGCCTCGTGATAAGGAGGCCCAGTTGAGAGCAGACCTGGAGGCCAGATCTCTGACCACTCGGCCTCCTTCCTGGAGGGAGCTGCTATCAGCCAGTCGCCCAGGTAAGGGTACACCCGACTCCCGGCCAAGAGGGAATGCTATCACCACAGCCATGCATTTGGTGAAGACCCTGGGAGCTGGAGACAACGAAGGGCATGGCTTGGAACTCGAAGAGGATCCTTCCGCCGGAAGCTAAGGAATCTCTGGTGAGATGGACGGATGGGGACGTGAAAAACGCTGTCCTGCAAGTCCAGAGAGCAGAACCACACGCTGCTCCAAGGATGGTATTATCTGAGCCAGAGTGACCATCCTGAAGGTTCGAGACCTTAGGAACTTGTTTAGGTCGTAGGTCGAGAATGGGCGCCAGCCCCGTCTGCTTCGAACCAGGAAGTACCTGGACACAAACCCGGGTCTGAAGGAGGGTCCACCACCTTCTTACCACCTCCTTCTGGAGGAGGAGAGCGACGCTGCTCGACGAGCCGCCAGTGAGGCTGGGGATCTCAGGCTTCCCGAGGGCTACGGCTCTGAAGGGTGGTGCCTGCTCGATTCCAGAGGCAGGCCTCTTCCCACCACCTCCAAGACCCACCTGTCCGTGGTAACAGCGGACCAGGCGGAACGGAAGGCGGGAGCCGCCCTCTAATGGGGACCAGGGTAAGGTGACGGGAATGGGGGCGACACCCCTCAGCCCGTCACTGGGCAGGCTTGGAGGAGGGACCGGCCGAGGGACCTCCTGGGCCTTTTCCTCCCTGCCTCCTGTTAGAGGAAGCCAGCGGCTTGGGTTTGGGATGCCAAGGCCGAGCCTGCTGGCCCTGACGTTGCTGGGCCGGGCGCGCCGGGGCACAGAAGGACGAAAGGGCTTAGGCTGTGGTTTGCGGCCTTTGTCCTTCTGAGCGGAAGAGACCGAGTCCAAGGTGGCATTGGACTTCTCGATCCTCTGCAGGTGACCTTCCACCCCAGGGCCGAAGAGGTCAGTCCCCAAAAAGGGAACATCCGCCAACTTGTGCTGGGTATCCGAAGTAAAGGTGGATATCCTCAGCCAAGCCCGCCGACGCATAGCCACTGCGGCCGCCACCGATCTGGCACATGAGTCCCCTATATCCAAAGCAGTCTGGAGCTGCTGTTTGGCCACTGCCCTGCCCTGGTCCCGCACCTGCTTAACCGTAGTCTGCAGATCGGCGGGAAGATGAGGATGACCATCCAGGAGCCCAACAGGGCATGAGAAAATGTGCCATGAGGACGCCGAACTGGCCTGACGAAGGCCGAGAGAGGACGAGCGACTTTTCGCCTCGACATAGTCCACTTCTTGGACTCTTGTCAGAGAGGTTTGTCCACATCCCTGGCGTTGTCGGGCGCTCGGAAAACGCTGTCGGTAACCAACCCTCAGCAGAGGGTGTTCAAAACGGACAAGGAACCGTGGACCGTGATACTTCCTGGCCATCCTGGCCAAGGCGCAGGGCAGGAAGCAGGGCGCCGCCAAAGCTCCAGTGCCGGACCCACTATGGCCTCGCCACCGGAAAGGCCTGCCGGAGAATCCTCGGTCCAGAATCTCCGTGAGGGGATACCTGGCCCGCTTGGAACGGGTTCGAGCTCCATCCCGTAGACTCCGAGATGAGCCGGCAGTCCTAGGAAGGACGACGGGCTATCGTTCATTGACTGACCTCCTGAAGACTCCAAGTCCAGTCGCTTGGAGAAAAGGAGGAATCATCTTCGACTCGGAAGAGTCCTCGAGAGCTGCCTCTGGCCTGAGCCACCCTTCACCTGCCGAGGTCGGTCGGGAGTGAGGTAACTGACAGCCGATGGTAGACCCTTAGCCGCATCGAGAATCCTTGGTCGGAGCCCCAATTGCGGCTGTGGAGGCGGAGGTTCCACCGGAATCGGTGGAGCAGTTGGTTTCACGAACAACCGCCTGGGTATAGGCCTCGGATAAGTCGAGGGGTTGTGTCGGCCGCCCGTGACAGTTACTTAATGGCCGGGAAGGCGACGGGTCGGCTTATTCCCGCCAGGAGGAGCTGTTGCAACATATGTCCTCGTACGGCCGACGACGACGCCAAGCCTCCTCATCCGAGGAGGAGGACGAGCGGCGACGCCATTACCGCGGGAAGCCGAGACCAGACCGCCTATGACGGTGGGATTGGCTGGACCGCCAAGAGGTCCGGGAGACCGAGACCGAGAGTCCCGGAATTTCCGAGGTCGGCGGGAGGTGTCGGCCGGAACCGCACTCCTTCGGCTCGGATGGTCCATCCGAGGGCCCGAACCGGAGGCACAGGCGAGCCTACGGATCTCAACTCTCCCGGGGAACCGGGAGAGGGGAATTCGCTGCTAAAGGCGACAGCTCTGTCTAATGGGTCGAGAAAATCTCGACTTCATCGGGTGGGAGTCTCGTCAACTGACCTGACGGGACACCGTGAGGCCAGTGGCCGGAAGCCGAGCGGTCGATCGAAGCCGACGGTCGACGGCCCGGGGAGAGGGACCTTTCCCGCTCCCAAGAGCGTCGACGGAGGGACTTACCCCTGTCCCTCTTTTTGGACCGAGAATAAGGTCCAGCAGACGCAGGCCCTTCTCCTTTAGTGGAGAGGGACAGACAAAGCTCCTTAAAGAAGCCGTGTAGGAAGAACCCAGAGAGACCGGGATAAATGCCGCGGCCGAGGAAGACACGGCCCGCGCCGCCTCTTCGAGGGCGACCATCCGCCGAGCTGATCTCGGCTGAAGCCCGCCGCCATGACACCGCTAACCGGGCCTCCTTGACTTCACCCGAGGGAAACACTTCTCGGACGCCCATTAGCTAATCGGGCAGCACGGTCTTCGAGGACGAGGGTCGAGAAAGATGAGCACAGGTCGCAAGCCTGCGGGTCGTGGCTCAAGGCCTAAGGTAGACACGGGAGTGTGGATCCGCCGAGACATCTTCTCACCCGCATGGGCATCTCCAAATCCGAGTCGACGATCCATCGCTGAGCCGCGAGGATAGAAGACTGAAGTCTTTTTGCAAAATTTATTTTAAACTGCAAACGGAGAAATAGGAACCAGTCACAAACGCAGAGCTGTTAAGGAGGAACCTGAGCTTCCAAGCGGTAAGGAAGATCTGAGGCCATGGGGCGGAGCGAGAGTTATACCACCCGGTGGGTGGGAGGAGCAAGCTTGAAGACCTTCCGGCAAGATTTAAAGCGGCAAGGATACCTGCCAATGAGTGTGGATGAACAACATATCCATGTCCCTAGAATCTTCTTTCCCCTGAAGAAGAGTGGTCAGTGAAAAACACAGGAAGAGACAGACTGATTCAGATGAAAATCTGATACCACTTTGGCTAAGAACCTCCTATTAGTTCTTAGGACCACCTTATCCCTATAGAAGGAGATGCAGTCAGGTTCGACTGACAAGGCCTGTAATTCACTAATCTGCCTGGCAGAAGTAATAACTACCAGGAACACAGTTTTCTAGGTCAAGTAACTTAAGCTCGGCCAAAGCCAGAGGTTCAAAGGGTGGCTGCATAAGTTGGCCAATGCAAACATTAAGATCCCAAGCCGGAGTAGGCTCTCGAAAGGGAGGGTTAATATGAACCAGACCTTTGAAAAACTTACTGAAAACAGGATGAGATGCCAGGGAAGAGCCCTTCCCTGCTGAAAGGAATGCAGAGACAGCTGCTAGGTGAACCTTCAGAGTTGCAGGCCTAAGGCCTAGACCATTAAGATGAACCAGATAATCTAAGGCTGTAGCAATATCTGCAGAATCAGGCACAATGCCTTTCTGAGAACACCAAATGCTGAACCTTTTCCATTTGGAATTATAAGTTTTTCTAGTGGAAGGTTTCCTGGAAACCTTCAAAATATCCAGAACTCCCTGAGAAATATGCAGGCCTGCATATTCTAACTCTTCAAGAGCCAGGCCTTGAGGTTGAAAGACTGGAGATTGAGGTACCAAATCCTCCCCTGAGAGGATGTTAGGAGATTGTATCTCTTGGGGAGAGATAGGGGGTGTGACACTGCCAGAGACAGCAGTAGAGGATACCAAGGCTGTCTGGCCCAATCTGGAGCCACCAGTATCACTGTGCAGGGTTGGGACATGATTTTGATCAGTACTCTGAACAACAGAGGGAAGAGAGGGAAAGCATAGAGAAATCTGTCCTTCCAATCCAGAATGAGAGCATCCAGAGGAACAGTCCTCAGGACTGAAGGTCTGCAACAAAACAGAGGAAGTTGGTGATTGTCCATGGCTGCAAAGAGATCCATCTCTGGGGTGCCCCATCTGGAGAAGATGACCTGTAGTATGGGAGGGTCCAGGGACCATTCGTGATGCCATTGGGAGATTCTGCTCAGAGCATCTGCCAGTACATTGTCCTTTCCTGGAAGGTGAACTATCATCAGGGAAGTCTGAAGAGAATAGGCTAGAGACCACAGTTTCATGGCCTCTGTGCACAAGGCCGTGGACAGAGTGCCTCCTTGCTTGTTGGTGTACCACATTGTGGTGGTGTTGTCTGTCCTGACTTGTGCCACCTTGCCCCTGACTGACTCCGAGAAGACCTGAAGGGCCAGGAAAACTGCCCTGAGTTCCAGGAGACTGATGTGGAGAAGAGACTCTTGTGGAGACCAAACCCCTTGAGCCTTATGGACTCCCAAATGGGCTCCCCAGCATAAGGGAGAAGCATCTGTAGTCAGGACTACTGAGGGGACTTGAGAAAGGAATGGAACTCCTTATCTGAGGTTGTCCTGGTCTAGCCACCATTGGAGAGCTTGGACCAGAGTCTGAGTCACTGGAATCAATTTGGCGAGAGAGTCTTTTTTCTGAGACCAAGAGGACTTTAGGTGGAACTGAATGTCCCTCATCTGAAATCTGGCTCCTTGCACCACTGCAGTGGAAGCTGCCATGTGGCCCAGGAGTTGAAGAAACTGCCTTGCTGGACGAGAGACCAGAGGTCAAAAAGAGGAAGCAAGATCTGTGAGGGCCTTTACCCTTGTCAGAGGGAAGAAGGCCTTTGCTGGGATAGTATCCAGTTCCATTCCTATGAAAGTAAGAAGTTATACTGGTTCGAGAACAGACTTTGGGAGATTGAGAAGAAACCCCAGAGAACTAAGCAAGTCTTGAGTGATTTGTAGAGCTGACTTGACCTGGTCGGATGACTGACCTACAATTAGCCAGTCATCCAGATATTGGAAAATGGAAATACCCTGTCTTCTTAGTAAGGCAACTACTACTGCAAGGCACTTTGTGAACACCCTTGGAGCTGATGTTAGGCCGAATGGCATAGCTCTGAACTGACAGTAACCTGAAGGCAACTCGAACCTGAGGTACTTTCTGTGGGAGCACCTGACAAGAATATGGAAATAGGCATCCTTGAGGTCCAGGGATGCTAGCTAATCCCCTGGCCTTAGACAGGGAAGAATCATTCCCAGAGTCACCATTTTGAATTTTGGTTTTGAGATGTGTTTGTTCAAATACCTTTGGTCTAGGATGGTCTGCCACCCCAAGTCTCTTTGGGTAAAGCTACCAACTTTCTGAGGCCTAAACTGGGACGGTCCATCCTGACCATGACCCCCCCACTGTGTCAGTCCCACAGGCACCACTGCAGACAACACTGTACACAATCAAATTTTGCTGCTTGCTCTGGCCATGCTGCCCACAGTAACACCAGCAGCAAACATCCAGATTAAAACAATACATCATAAGCCGGCCCGGTGGTGCTGAGAGTTGAGGTGCTGGACGCCACACCTCACGCCACGCCAGCAACCCGGGTTCGGGAACGAGCCCGGGCCGTCAGGGGTTGGCTGGGGAGAGAGAGGATTGAGCATCCAGTGGACTGCTCTCCTCTCTCAGGGGAGGGATTTGGGGCTGCTCGGCGTCCTGGTGACCCCCGGTGGAGATCAAGGGTATTACAGGAACGCCAGCGAGAAGTGGTGGGAATGCGGCAGACATCAGCAAGGAGACCGTGCACGGACGTCACTGCACGCCGCACTCCCAAGGAGACCAGAAGCCTAAATACCCCTTCTCGCCTGCGGAGATGAAGGGGGTGCCAGGGACACAGCTCACATCCCGCCAGCCGGCCCGTTAGCTGGAGAGCTCCACGGCCGACCTGATTCACTCCAGGCTAATTGCAGATAGGCCGTCGCGGGAGGACGGGCCCGCCCATTGGAGGGAGATCCAGGGGATTAGATCGACCTGGGTGTTCGGGAGAGTTCGTCCAACAGGTTGGGTTCAGGCTTGGGAGTAGAGGCTGATGGTCAAGTGCACACCTCGGAAGGATGCCCAGGCTGGGAAGGTGAAATAAATAAAGTGTACAAAAAAAAAATCATTCTGCTGCAGCAAGTTCTAAATAATGATGTACAGAAAGTTCATTAGAAGCAAGCCTGCATTAAATTATGATTAGACATTCGAGCTGCATGTTTTGCTCCTCCCGACAGTCCCATCCAACCCGCTTACACTCACCTCATTTGCTGAGCAAACTTCACAGCAGTGACTCCCACAACCACATCACATTGTTTTCACACACTTCCCTACAGCCGATCAGGTTCGGGTACCTTAGTTCACTGCTGCCAGTCTCTCCTCTGTCTGGAGTCCCTCTCAGTTGCTGGCAGGCAGACATCCACATGCGCTTGTTTGCACTACTACCCAGTGTAATCTAACAGGAAGAAACATGCTTTACTGTGATCCCACTAACATGCTTGCAATGTAACACAGGCACAGGGGGTGAAGTTGTAAATTGCTGTCCAGCCCGAGCAGCGCCACAGTAGTGCTAAAATAACACTCACTCATGGATCGGCAGTCAGCAAAAAACAAAAAAAGGGACAAAACTGGGACAAGAAAGCAAAAACCAGGACAAAAGTGACATTTTTCAAAACTTGTGGGGACACTGAGATATGCTGCCTAAAACAGAGACTGTCCTGGGAAAATAAGGACTGTTGGTAGTTTTATCTTTGGGGTAAGGAAGTACCTGGAGTACAGGTCTTTGCCCCTGTGCTGAGTAGGAAATTTCTCTACAGCTCTGAGAGCCAGAAGAGACGAAACCTCTGCCTCTAGGGCAAGGGTCTCCGAGATGGATGCAGGTAGGAAAGACCTGGCCCTCAGTTTTGGAAACCTTTTGAAGCGGAGTGCCGGTGCCTAGCTTACTACCTCCAGGATCCACTTGTCTGAGGTAACAGACTTCCAGGCCTGGAAGTAGTAAGCCAGCCTGCCACCTACTGGAATGGGGGAGTCGACGCAGGCTGACACATGGTGTCTGCTTGGCAGGAACCTTGGACTGGGAAGAGAATGCAGCCCTGCTCATCCCCCTCCTGCCTCTAAGGAAGAGGAAGCCTGAGCTTGGTAGAAAGGCCTGTGGAAAGGCCTGCTCCTGCCCCTACACTGCTGCTTCTGAGGAGTGGCTTGCCTCTCTTTGGTCTGTGCACTCCTGTAGGTGGTTCTGTACTCGTCCATTTTCTTCATGTAAGCCTCTGTCTGCTCCCCAAACCGAGAGTTACCCACTACAGGGAAATCTATAGCCTTGGCCTGGGTATCTTACGAAAGGCTAGTACATCTGAGCCAAGCAGGTCTCCTGAGAGACACAGATGTAGCCATGACTCTTGATGCCACATAATTAGAGTCCACAGCAGCATGAAATTGCACTTTGGATGCCTCAATACTAACAGCAGCCACCTCCTCCAGCTCTCTGGCTAGCTGGGGAGAGGACTGTTTGGCCAGTTCCAGAACTGTATCCCACCTGGACTTCTGGTACCTGGCTGTGTAGGCCATATAGTTAGCCTGCTTGAGTCCCAAAGAAGATGCCAAATACTGCTTTTTGGCCATGGCATCGACCTTCATGGAGTCTCTGTCTGGGGTGTGTGAAGCCAAAAGAATGTTAGCCCTGTCACAGGCTGCAGCCTGCACTATCCCAACATGGTTGTAATGACTGTATAAAAACTCTGTGCCTGAGCCTCATAACATATACCTCCTGTCCATTCTCTTATCCATAGGAGGTAAGGAATTAGGTGTCTGTAAAATCGTTTTTGTCAGTTTCCCCAACGACTTGTGAAGAGGGATAGACTATCTTTTGGACTCTGGGATGTCCATCATTTCTACAAAATCAGACTCTTTCTCCCCCTCCTCAGCAGCAGCAGCAGCTTCAACCATTGGGAGCTGGAGGGTTTCAGCCACGTTCTTGTAAAACAAGAAGTGTGAAGGGGACTCAGAAAGCTTAGGAGGGGAGACACTGGAGGGTCTGTCTGGGGAGACGTCCGATTCAATGGACACATCCAGACCTTCAAAGTCGTCTTCATCTTCATCCTCGGGATATTCGTCTCCCTCCCACTCCTCATAAAAAGCATCTGGATCGTAATCCGATGGAGTCGGATCCGACCAAACCGACCGCCTAACCGGCGGTACCGGTTCGGGCGGAACCGGGCAAAGCGACTGAACTATACTAATCGCTTTGGCCATCTAGTCAGCGGTCGGAGTATGCGGTGCTCGATCCGAACCAGCTGACGTACGTTTCCTTTTCAATGGAACAGACCCATAGGAGTCGGACCTCCTTTTGCCCAAGAAGGTATCGCCTAGGTCAGCAGGCACCTCCTCAGGTTCGGCCACAACCGAACCGGGCTGGCCATCCGGATCTACAGACTTCTCGGCCTCCCTTTCCTTCAGCCTACTCAACACCCCCCAAGAGTAGCCTTAGGAAAGTTCTTACAAATCTGGCAGTCTGTTTTGAGATGGTCAAACCCCAGACAATAAACACAGATGAGGTGAGGGTCAGCCTTGGCAAAGGCCTCCCCACACTCAGTACAGTGTTGAAACCCAGTGGGACTGGTTTTTTTTCTTGGGTTTCTCAGACATGGCCAACCTAAACAATTACCCTTAAAAACTTTTAAGCCAGGTAATAAACAACCGATTGGTTACAAATCGTGTTCCGGGTTCTGTAAAAGAACCAGAAAAAGTCTGGTTCTTTTGAAACCAATCGGCACCGGAACACCAAACTAAATCCCAGAAAATAAAAACAATCAGAAAACAATCAAAAAAGTTTGGTTCCTAACCGGATCGACCGAAGAGGAACCGAAACAAAAACAATTTCCACAGAACTAAATAAAACACAGTCACCACCTATCTACAACACTACCTGTACCACAGACAGAAACCTGAAATCCGAAAATAATAAATCAGTTGAAAAAAACAAATGCTTTTTTAAACTTTACTAAACCGAGCAGAGGAGAAATCTCCGGAGCGGCTTCACTGTTAGGCAGAGAAAAGAATCTGACGGTTACACTGGTAAGTACCAGAGACAGAAGTCTGAAAACCGAGCTCGAGCTCAATGTTCTATGCTTCTGCATAGAGTTAACTCTTTCCTCTCCGAGGCAGTTCAAGTGCTGGGGCTAACTGCATATTGTCAGAATACAGCAAGACTTCATTTTGTTTGAAAGAGACATTTGGGGTCAAAATTGTAAAAAATAAAGTTAGGAGGAAACACAGAATTTTTTTAATTTTATTTATTTATTTTTTTTTTTTTAACATTTACCCTTAACCTTGCTATTTTTGCAGATTTTGGCCCCCAAATTTTCAACACAGTCCTTGTGTTACCCCACATCATGAAAATGCCAGGTGTCATTTTTCAAATCTCCTCTGAAACATGTTTTCGCAGTCACTCTGTGAAATCACCTTTCAGATGGGATTTTAAAAATTCCACCCGTCTTGATTGTAAGGTGGGGTCATAGAAAGACTATGTTGAAAACGGGGTCAAAACAATGAAGAAATGGTAAACTTATAAAGATGTTCTTTATTCTGGTTACCATTTTTCAGCATTATACCTCTTAGCACAGTAGGACCCAAAGTCTATGAGACAACAGCTACTGCGGGTAAAAACGGTCTGCCCGTAGCCTCAAGATAGTGTTGTTCTAACTTGTAACAGCATGCAAGAAAACATGCTCAGCATGACAAATGCTAGTTCTACATCGGGCATAAAAAAATTCCGTAACCGGAATGGTCAGTTTAGGTCTTTTACAGTTGATAAATGCTGCAATAACCCATAGCTGAAGCACATTTATAAAAAAACATAATTAAACGCATTTTAAATCTATTTCACACATGGGTTTTTTCTATCATCGTAATAAGGCATTCCAGGACATGGGTAATTGAGGGACTACCCACTTCTCATGTGGTTTTAAGTCACTCGGCTGCACCATGTGACAACACGAGGTAACGGTAAATCACTAACATCCTGTCATGCCATATTGCTTAATTTGAATATTGCACTGACTTACACAACTTCCCACCAGTCATCTGCCAAAAATGAAACATGCCAAAAATGCTTACTGAAAAAAGTGAAATTGGCCTGCCCCAGCTGACTCCAGACCAGTCATGACAGATGTCCTTTTCCGAAGCCTATAATAATTGGTCTATAATCGGTGGGGTCAGGTCAGGGCCACCTTTTCTCTGGATCCACAGAAAAAACTTGGATAGAATGTCACCATTTTACTGTAGTCATTTTTAGGTTATAGTACCACAATTCAGTAAGAGAGCCCAGTCCCTCCCTTACTACTCAACTGGAAACGGCACTACCATGACAACCCCCCTCCCTCGAAGTACCATGAAAAGCTGCTTTAATATCTCTTCAGAGAGGTGGCACATCTAAACAGGACAGTACTCCTTTAATCCAGCAATACAATGCCAGCACAGAGTCCTAGCCCCAAATTCTGATGAGATTCCTGGGAGCAGGATGGCACTGGGTTTCTCTCACTCTTATATTGGAAGATGATTCTCTTTAATAAACCAATATAGCGCAACAGAAGCTCTTCAGGCCAGAAATATAGCTGTGAGTCTGATAGAGTTGCCCCACTCTGTCATATGGTGAGGCAAGATCTTAGTCTGGTTGCATGGAGTATTGCCCGCCCCACCACAACAGTATCTCTAGTCTGTGTCATGTGCCCAACTGTCATGCCAGCAGAGACTATGGTGTACTATACTAGCAGCATGATCGGGCTCAGGAGGAAGGGAACCACCCACCATACTGCTTTGTGCACCTCCACCTTGGGGGGCAGCACTCTGCAGGATTTTTATTCGAGGGTCCCGGATTCACTGCAATAAATAAATAAAAATATAAAAACTAGGGATCCGGGAAAAATGTTTGAGTGTCTTGGAGTGTGCATCTGTTCTTTTGTTTGCTGGTCCCACTGTCTTCTCTGGGCTATGCAGTCACAGAGGGCTGTACTTAGCCCCTGGAGAAAAGCAAACTTGGAAAACATCTGACCGGAGATTATAAAAGGCCGCAACAAGCACTGCAGGCTTCTCAGTCTCCCAGTGCTGCTTACTGCTCAGTCAGCTGCAGGGGATTCTGGGATTTGTAGTTACAGAAGGTATCAGCCTAGAACTAAGCAAAATTTGTCAGATACAATCAACTATACTACAGTAAACAGTAAGTAAACCAAAATGCTTCTGCACACAATGTGCACACTGGGACCAGCCCCACACTTGAGTATGGAGGCCCTTTCTGTCTGTTCCCCTTTAAACCTGTAAGTTTTTATTCCATTTTAGATCACCCATTTTCTCATCTTGGATGATGACCTTTCTCCCCATTTTGAATCTGCTTTAGCACGGATTTCTGAATTTGAAATCATTCACAGAAGAACTTGTTTTAACATGCAGCTAATCTAAATGTGATCTCTGCGGAACATGCAGGCTGTTAGTACATTCCATTTCTGTCAAGGTGACCAGCTTATAGTATGACATCACTGCACAGAAAGCAGGATGCCGTTACATACATGTATTCTTTTTTTTTTTTTTACCTGTATTCCGCCTCCCCCGAGAGTTTTTGGCTGGAAATGCACATGGAGCTGTAGTTAATTTCCAGGTGCATCCCAGGAGCAGACAAGTAACTGACTCCGGGTCACACAGCATGCAAGTAGCGGTTGCTGTGATGACTAACAAATTCCAGGAAAAAAAGAAACGGGTGTACTACTTGGGACTTTGCTTAAATAACACAGCAAGTTGATGTACAGGAAATAATGCAAAGGCGACTGTTATGAAGGTTTTTTTTTCCTCCACACACCTGAAATGTGTGATGACCCGTAAACCTCAAGAGGGTTGTGTAAAAAAAAAAAAAAATTCAAAACACTTCATAAGTGCACAGTGACTTATGTTTTATTTTTTGATAAAAACTAGTGCAAGGACATGAGCACAAAAAATCAAGTTTCTCAACAGGGAAGGTAAAGCACAAGTACTTCAAACACTGCAATAACTGGGTATTATATTACACCCAATTATTATGCTGTTTTACAATACTGATAGTCAATGTAATAAAGGGGGCTGTGCCAGTTATTATAAAAAAACATATCAAGGAGTGTGCCATCAGACTGCGGACTGTTAATAGGCCATTCTGAATTTCTTTTTAGCATTTTTTTTTTTGGATCTGAACTCAGTTAAATGAGGGAGTGTTCCTGTTACTATTGCTGGGGTTTCATCAGTATTCTCAGCTTTTTTTTTTATATTCAAGTTTACTGAACAACTTTGGTACATGACAAATCACAGTAATGTATGTCCTTCACATTTCTCTAATACCTAATTGTGCTCCCGGCCCTCCTGTCCTGTGTCCTCTCCGAGGCTTCATCGGTCCCTCGTCTATTCCCTACCACCCTGCCTGTACCCCATCTCGCCTACCACACACATACCCTACCCTGTTACACTATTATTTTTTTTCTTTTTTTAAACTCACTGTGTGTCTTGTTTTTTATGGCATTGCATATAATATACCATTACCTAACAACTGTCCTCGTTAGTACTTCCAGCTACTGTTACTAAACTCATTATACACCACGAAGGAATTGAACCACTGTTTCCAAACTGTTCTCCACTTATGACTACGTTTAACTATTGTATCTCTGTAGTGTATATTACTGAGGCGTTATGTTGCGACTGTTCATATATTGTATATCCTGTGTTCCTGTGCTAACCAGGTCCATCTTGTAAATGAGCTATGCTCAATGGTGTTCGCCTGGATAAATAAAGATTTGATTTGATGGTAAATTCAAGCAGTATGCTAGGAGCCACGGGCCACGGCTTCACTTTTTAACTAGACATTTAACCGGGTTCCAGCACTCGATTCAGCACCGGACTTGGTGTATACAGATTAGCTACATGTACAATATAAAAATAAGTTTATCCAGCATTACATGGAAATTCAAAAACTCACCCAAGTATGAGTTCACTGTCTGGTGCCACACCATGTTACTGTGGGAACATGCAGGACCATCGGGCTGCCCGAGATTAGGTCAGGATGATTAAAATGTAAAAATATGAAATCTAAAGATATGGTTATTTGAAAAAATCTGGGACCACCTGTAACATTTCTAGCCATATAGCTGGCTGCAGATGTCATTTTTTTTATTTTATTTCATTTTTATTGAGAATAGAGACCATGGTGTTACATACTGATATTTGCCATTGTCATACATCCATTGCTAGTATAGATATTAGCAGTTATAGTTATAAGGCAATTAATATTGCTACCATTAGCGTCACACAACTTTCATATATTAGCTTTCCCTCATGCATTCCCACCCTTTCTCCTCGTTCTCTCTCCCCCAGAGGCAGGCAGCCGACTCGGGCTCGGTATTTAGGGCCTGAAAATCGAGGCCTCCACCACCTTGTCATCATTCCTCCCTCACCTAAGATGGAAGAGGCCTCTCCTAACACGGGTAGCTACAATTCAGCTGAACCCCCAAAATCATGGGATGAATTCAGGGTCTCTCCCTGAAATATGGAACACCCATCTACGCCATTTGATTTCAAACTGGGGGAGTTTGTCATGGAATTTGGCTATTAGTTGTTCAGAATGATACATTTCCTTTATTATGTTACACCAGTCTGTGACTGAGGGTGTCACTGTTGTCATCCATCGTCGGGTGATGGTCTTCCTAGCTGCCAGAATAAATAATGGAAGCAAAGTCCTGTCCCAATGTGGTCTATGAGGAGGGTAAATAGGTAGGTCTGCTATCTCCGCTGTTAAATCAATATCCTCTCCCAGGCACTCCGATAACTCCACCTGTAGAGCACACCAAAAGGGTGTCAACCTGGGGCAAAACCAAAAAATGTGGCCTCAATCAGCCAAATTACAACTGCTGCCTCTCCAACAAAAACCATAAGAGGCAGGGAGGTATTTTATGAGTATCGCCAGAAGCGGAAAAATCGTGAACGGGATTTCCACGCGAATTCCCTCCATGTATCTGAAGCCGTAATTTTAATACCTGGCAGAGTTGCCTCATTCCATATCTCAAAAGGAACCTCTAATTGTAGGTCCCTGTTCCAGGCTTCCAATATCGATAGGGGAGAGTCTCCAAGAGCATCTCTCATTGTTCTATAAAGATGGCTAATTAATTTGCCCCATGTGTTGCCGCTCAGAGTATCCCTTAGTAATTTCCACAAAGCTGGGAGGGCAGAGAGGCCAATGTCTCCCTCTGCCAAAGTATAAAATTTCTCACCTGAATATAGCGGAACAAATCCCATCCTGGGAGGGAGTATTTAATTTGTAAGTCGGAGAAGGGAATCACTCCAGTGCTGTTAAGACACTGAAAGTAAAAGCTAAGGCCTAGTCTCCTCCATATTTTAACCGTGGTGTCAAGACTAGCCGGAAGGAAAAGTTTGTCAGCTGATATTACAGTAAATGGGAAAAATATCTGTTTTAAGGACTTTTTTTGTTTAATCTTTTGCCAAATCTTTTAAACCTGGGCTGTAAAGTGGGAGAAGTCCCAGGAGGGTCGTTCTCGAGATGCAAAAGCTTTTTTTTCCATGTCATACAAGTCATTGAGTAGGAATTCTATATCCTTCCATGCTGACTGGGATGTCGCAGAAACCCAAGCTATAATTATTTTTAGGAAAGTGGCTATCGCATAGTGTTTTAAATTAGGAAGATTCACTCCCCCCTGCTCCAAAGCAAGAGATAATACAGAGAAGTGAATTCTTGGTCTTCGGCCCTCCCAGATAAAGGAAGAAATGATTTTTTTCCAAGACTTAAAATAGTAGTCCGTCGGGAAGGTTGGGACATTCTGAAATAGGTATAATAATCGAGGGAGAATATTCATATGTATGGTAGCTATACGTTGGAAAAATTTGACTTTTAATTGTCCCCATCTGTTCAGATCTTCTTGGATTTGGACAGAGATAGGCTCATAATTTACCAATTCAAGATGCATCAAAGTTAAGGGGATGTGAATTCCAAGATAGTTAATTTTAGTATGTCGCCACTCTAGAGGCAAAGAGCTCCTGAGGGCATTAGATGGGAAATAGTACAGCATTAATGCCTGTTTTTGATATATTTAGCTTAAAGTTTGCCAGGCGTTCATACTGATGGAAAATTTCCCAAGACATGGGGATACAGAGTTCCGGGGAGAGAAGAGTCAAAGAATATCATCAGCGAACAAGGAAACCTTGTATATTTTTTGTCCTAAAGGGATCCCTTCTACCCTCGGATCCAGACATAGGGCTGTTGCTAAAGGTTCAATGTATAGGGCAAATAAAGCCAGGGAGAGGGGGCAGCCATGCTGGGTTCCCTGTTCCAATGGGACTGGGGAGGAAAAATTCCTGTTAACATGGATATAAGCCTGAGGTTGGGTGTATAAATTCTGAAGCCAGGTAAAGAAGGAATCGGGAAAGGAAAGGAAAGTCCTTAAGGTCTCCCAGAGAAAACCCCACGAGACCCTATCAAATGCCTTCTCCACATCAAGGCTTAATAATGCTAGGGGATCTGTCAAGAATGTACATGCTCCAAGAGTAACATGGTACGTCTAATACTGTCCATAGTGCTGCGACATTTTATAAACCCAGATTGATCTGGGTGGATAAGGTTGGACAGGATTGTTTCTAATCTCGAAGCCCAGATTGCTGTGTAGATTTTGTAATCAACATTTAAAATGGAAATTGGGCAGTAAGAGGAGATATCTGTTACATCTTTGTTTGGTTTTGGGATTGGAGTCAGGATTGCCTATTTCCACAATTTTTTTGGAGAGGCCCTCACCCTCCTCTATGGCTCTGTATGTAAGTAAAAGGGTAGAAAGAAATGGTTCCAAAAATTTGTTGCACCATTCGGCCATAAAGTCGTCGGTGCCTGGGCATTTAGCCGGCTTTAGGGCCTTAATATGGGACAAGATCTCGTCTGGTCTGATTGGGGCCTCCAGAAAGGACCGTCGAGTATCCGACAACTTGAAAAGGGAATGTTGAGAGAGGAACATCTTTCTTTCATCCGATGGAGAAAGATCAGGGGGTGACGAATAAAGAGACTGACAATAAGAAAGAAAGGCAGAACGTATATGTTCGTCAGTATGAGAGAGTTGTTTAGTATTAGGATGCTTTATTTTAAAAATGGTTGTCACCCGTTATCCTCGCTCCAAGCTTACGAGCCAGCATCCAGGAGCCCCTTGCTCCCCCCTCATAATTAGATCATTTTAAAAATGTGAGGGTCTGTAGGATCCTAAGATCCATAATTTTTGTATCTCTTGTTTCACCAATCCAATCTTCCTCTGTAGTGTCTTGTCCCCTACCCTATACAAGAGCTGGTAGGATTGTAGTAGTTCTAGCAAGTAATTATAGGAGGCTTCCATTTTCCATTTTTTCCTGCTTGTGAAAGCTATAGTCTCACCTCAGAGGACCGCTTTTAAAGTGTCCCATATGATGGGATGAGAAATATCTGGGGAAGCATTTTCTTTTAATATTTGGGGAATTTTTGTATTCATTAACTCTATATATTCTGGGTCTTTAAGTAAGGAGGGGTTAAACCTCCACAATTGTGAGAATTTGGGTTTTCCCAGGTTGATTTTAAAAATCAAGGGGTGGTGATCAGATAGAACCCATGGGCCCAAGGACAAGTCCTGTACCCAGGAGGAGTGTTCACGGGAGACAAAAAAGTAATATAGTCTTGACTAGGTTTGGAATCTAGGGGAAAAATATGTGAAGCCGAATTCATAGGAAATAGTTTTCTCCAAATGGCCTCAATACCCAGGTAAGACAATGTCCCCTTTAAATATTTTAAAGCACTATTTGACCTGTACGCCCTTGGAGATGAAGAGTCCAAATATGGATATAGGGCAAAATTAAAGTCCCCCATTATCAGAGTGCCTCGAAGACTGTCAATAACTTTGTTAAAAAAGAAACTAATCACAGCTCGAGATGACTTTTGGGGGGGGGGTAGGTATGTGTTCATCAGAGTGACCGCCTGCAAATACAAGGTTCCTGATAGAACCACGGTCATCTCCTTTAACTCCCAAGGGGTAGAGGTTGGGATAAGGATAGCCACCCCTCTCTTATGACCGCTGGGGTGAGAAGATACGTAGACCCTATATCTTTCCCCATCTCAGTTTCTGGTGTTCTAAATCTGAAAGGTGACTTTCTTGTAATTAATAGATATTGTCCGCCTGCCTCCTCACAGACTGCATTAAAACGTGCTCTCTTTATCGGGCTATGAAGACCATTTATACTGATGGAGTATATTTTAGCAGGGTTTACTGCCATTTTTGTTTATAAGTGTTTTCGTATCTCCCCAGGAAAGAGAGATGGAGGAGACTGAAAATGGAGCTCTCGCCAGGTGTCATCCACTCTCCCAGCAACTGAGTGGATCCAGCATACCCTCAGAGCCATCCCATCTCTTACAGCAATAAACCATTTTGTAAAAAACTGTGTGTGTGTTTTTTTTTCTTTGTGTCTCATTCTTTTTTCTTTAACCTTAATAGAAAGTGAACCGGGCCTAACCATGGCCCGTTGATGTAAAAATTAAAAAAAAAAATAAAACAACTGAACATTTTTGTAACCTTGACTGACCTCTGAAACCTCTGAGGCCAGAACAGTAGTTTTAAACCTGGTGACTCCCAAATGTGGGGTATCAGTGAGAGAACACCCCTGCAAATTCCCAGTAAGACCCCCAGAAGGGGGTGAATTGGGATCGAGGACTCCCATGGTCCCCAGGGGGATAAAGCCCACCCAAGGATCCAAAGAATCCCTCAAAGGGCTAACTCACCCTGGTGAGAAGCGCCCTGAGTTTGGTTCGGCATCAGCTGGTCTTAAGGCTACCTTAGCCATAGCAGAACCCCCACTCTAGAGTGAAATCATTTAGGTCCCCCGAGAGGAGCCCCTTTTAGACTAAGGAGGGGGAGGTCTGGGTGGTCGAGAAGCAAAGCCATCAGCTTAATTTACAACGGACTCGGAATAGGAAAGCAAGGGGAAAAGAGGAGGGGAGGGAGGGGATACTAAAAAGGGCTGGAAACCAGCCCCACGGTTAATAGCGTATCTGAGTCTGGTTAACTAATGGCAGTCTGAAGTTCTTGGGAGAGGGAGCCAGACCTCATGATAATCCTTGAAAAGAAAATTAAATTGAGAGGTGTTTGAGGCCAGTGACCTCCCCAAGTATAGGAGGAGACCGGGGCAAATGACATGGTCCAAACCGCACTGTCCATTGTACTGCTTCCCAGTCACTAGTGGAGTATTTTACTATCACTCATGGAGTGTTTCTAGATGTAAGCCCCCCCAGGTCCCCTCCCTGGCCGGGATTCCAGCTCTCCACCTCCCCACAGGCACGGGTGAATATACAGTCCGTGTCATCTGGCCTGTTTATTCACTGTAGCCCCTCTGACATGCAGAAGGGAGGAAGAGGGGAAAAAAGAAAGAAGAAAAAAAAGGGGTGATGGGGGAGGGTAATGGATTAAGTTCCCCTTGCAGGCAGCCCATCTCCTTAAGAAGGTATTAGATGTTGTTTCAGCTTCCTCACTCGTATCACTGAATAATAGTGTCTGGTATGGGAGACGGGATCCTCTCTCTAGTCTCTACTCTCCACCTCGCTCTTCGTTCATCGCCTTTTATTCCTGCACCCTCATATCAAAGTCTATTAGTCTGCCAGAGCAGGTCTAGTCCACCTCAAACATCTCTCGCAGTCCCTTCCCCGGTCGCCCCTCGGGCTCAAAGAGGCTCTGGTCCAGGAGCCAAAAACCATGGCTAACTCGGCAAGACAGCTCGGGTTGGGGGGAATGATAAGAAAGTGGGCTCGTCCCACCAGGCCATGCCCCGGAACCCATCCCACAGTCATTCAGCCTGGGAAGGACCCCTGCCATCAGATGACAGAGGCCCATTGATACAACTAAAATGCTCAACTGAAGTATATATTTTATTTCAAACAGCCTTTAACAACGTAGTTACCTGGGCACTGTATGGAAGGATCCAGACTGTGCACTGGAACAATCGCCCCCCCACCCCCTGAACCCAGTGGCCCAAGGCAGCAACCCAGAGGGAGACCCGTCAATGGAAGGGGAAGAATATGTAACCTTACTCACTGTTCTTTAGAAGGTGAGGGTCGGGTTGGGATTTTGCCGAAGATTTTCCAGCAGGTCCGTGAGGGGAAGGTTAAGAGCTCTCTCATACACATTGGTCCCGCTGTGGTAGTCTTAGAGTGGGGACATGCTCTCTGAGAATCCCTTTTGAGGTGAGCTCATCAATCGCCTCTTGGGCCGAAGAATAAGTAACAGGGCCCGATGGCAGCTGCACCAAGAGTCTCGCAGGATAAGGGGTTGAAATTTAATATTTTGAGCCCTGAGGAGTGGAAATAACGGAGCATACTCGCGGCGCAGCTGTTGTGTATGGGGGCGTAATCATTGTCCAGGAGTAGTCGATGTGTGCCAAGCATTGCTCAGCCCTTTTGCCAGGCCTTCTTTAATAGCTGGTTTTTAATCTGGTAGCTCTGAAATTTGACCACGAAGGATCTGGGTCTGGCATCCACTCGAGAGAGCTTTGGACCCAATGCCCTGTGGGCCCTCTCTATGTAGAGTTAGAAAGCTGGGTCCAGGTCAAGGAGCATCCGAAACAAGTGATCCGCAAATGCCACCGGATCTTCCCCTTCGTCTCCCTCTGGGAGACCATATATTCTAGTATTCTTCCGTCGATGTCTATTTCCGGCATCCTCCTGGTGGATTGCCATATAGAGCTGTTCCGATGGTATTTTTTGACTGTGCCCTCCATATTATCTAATCTAGTCGTGTTATGGGAGATCTGGTGATTGGCCTCCTCCATACAGGTTTGCAGAATGCCAATGTCCGTGCAAAGCTCACGGATGGAGTCCCGCATCTCTCCTCTAAAGCCGGAGATGGCCCGAAGGATATTTTCTTCCACTTGCAGGTCTAAACCTTTTCTCTCCCCCGCTTTAACTGATGAGGCTGGAGTAGATTTCTTTCCCTCAGATATCCTGCCGCTTTTAGGCTGCTCTTTGTCTGAAGGCCCTGGGTCCTCTCCCTCTTCCAGGTCCGCTATCGGCAGAAAGCAGTTTCGAGAAGATAGCCATTTTCTCGGAGAAAAATTGGTCAGTATGCCTCCCAATATGTTAGTAAAGTCGAGTCTGGTGAAAATAATTAGTAATATGATCGAAGGATGGTGGACTGTTTTAAATAAAGAGAGAGTGTTTGCAGGATAGGTGTCTAGCTTTGCATATTGGAACCGGAACGCTGTAGACACCTTTTAATCACGAGGGTTAAAATTCAGTAAAAAAGCAGACAGCGTCCCTTTACTCTGTCCCATCACAGTTGTTTCAGGCCCATGAGAGTTCCCCTTTAAATGTCCTTTCACTGAGCTGGCCAAGTGGTGTGGCAGTAGAGCAGGGGGCTGATGAGAGACAGCAGACATTCCAAGGAGGTAAGGTTTCCTTCCAGGGGTAGGGGGCTACTACAGCTGAACAGCACTCCCTGTAGCTGACTCACGAGTGGGACTTAGCATCTTGTTATGGAGGAAGCTGCTAGCTCGCATCCCTCGTGGCTGAGGCAACACAACAGCGATGCTGCTCACTGAACAGTCGCTCCTGAGATTTCTCCTGCTGCTCGGTTCAAAAAGTCGGTTGAAGTGTCGGTTTTCGGTTGGTTTCTCCCGAATTGCTGTTTCCGCATAGTCTGTTCAAGTCTCTATCTGTGGTACAGTGAGAACTATATAGGTTTTTGTTCTGTTTTCTGTGTGGAACTTGTAAACTGTGGATCGGTTCAGCTGAATTAATCAATTTGAGGTAAAAAACTTGTGCTTTACTTTAGAGTGTGGTTACCGGTCCATATTGGTTCTAAAGAAACGGATTTAATTACTTTTTTTTCCAAGACCAGTGACACGGTCAGGAACCGATAGTGGAACTGACTGTGTAATAAGTACCTCAAGGGAATCAACAAAGTCCAAGAGGGTAGCATCTTTCAAAAAAAGAGGTGTGCAAGAACAAGGGGGCACAATTTGAAGATTGGGGGCGCTCAGAGGTAATGTAAGGAAGTATTTTTTCACAGAGAGGGTTGTAGATGCATGGAACGGCCTTCTGGAGGAGGTTGTGGAGTCAAAAATAGTGGTTGAATTCAAGCATGCATGGGACAGTCATAAGGCAATTATAGGGGGTGGGGGTAGAAAGAAGTAGGCTGCTGGTTAACTAGGATCTGCAGCTTATCCATTAGGTAGTGTATTGGGCAGACTGGGTGGGCCAAGCAGTCCTTATCTGCTGTCAAATTCTATGTTTCTATGCTGTCAGAAAACAATGGAGATGGGGAACATATAAACCAAAGTTCTGTTTTTCACCATGCCATTCTTCAGGCAGCACACAGAGACAAAGGTGCAAATCCCACTCAACAGCTGCTGTAGGCTAGCACTGCAACACACAGACGGAGAGAGTGCAGAAGCACTCCTTTTCAGATTTTGAAGGCCTGCATGGCGTTTGGAGTTGGCATTTATAACAAATTATTCCCAGGAATCTCAATGCCTTGCCATGTAAAGCAGCTGCAAAAACTATCCCAAAATGTCACATCAGGGCCAGTCGCATACGACCTTGGTAAGAATTCATCCACTCAAACGTCTGGATTCTTCAAAATCTGGTCCTAGAAACATGGCTGGTGGATGCAGCAGAAACTGCGAGTCTGGGTTTATCACCTGGCTGAGGTCACACATGGCAAGGGTCTATGATGTTCTCAGTTCAGTTTTCAGCAGGCAGCAACTCACATATAACAACAAAGAAAATAAGATATTTGCCTCTGAAGAACTGAGCCAACAGGTTAAACATCAGGGGCTGGATTTTCAAAGGTCCGAGACTGACACAAAGACCTTGTATCAAAAGAAACTGACACAAGGGGCACCTTGTATCAGAGTCTGCAGAACCCAGGATTTTCAAAAGGAGGCTTGCGGCAACCCCAGGGTCCCCTGCGCCAGACCACCCTGCGCCATCCTTGCGTCAGCCGCACCAGGGCAGTAGGGGGCTTGTGCCACATTTGAGATGCCAATTTCCCTACCTCGCCATTCCAGACCCTCACCCCAAAAAATTCCCACAGAGGCCACTGGATGTAGAACAACCAGGAGCTGGTCTAATGGCCATTGTGGGCTGTGGCAAGGTGGGAGGTGATCCGTGCCCCCCACATTGTGACAGCTGCCAGTGTATGTTTGCACCCCCCCCGGCCAAGCGTCCCAGCCGCAGTGGAACCGCAGCTGGTAACATCCAGGGCCCCCATTCCATGACTGCCCCCAGTCCTGGACACAGCAGGGCTGCCATGCCCTTCAAGCAGGGGTCCTTCGCCACCCCCCCAAAAAAAAATTACGCCCAGCCAGCCCCCCCAGGCCCTGCCTGCTGTCTGATGCATGGCCAGCGGTCCCTGTCATGGCCACCACTGTTGCCCTCCCATGCACCGGCTGGGCAGCACAGAGAACTTCTTGCCAAAAACTATGGGGGTTTGGTGCCAGGACCCTGATTTTTGCAAAATGAGGTGCAGGGTCCCTGGCACACCAGAGTTTTGATGCAGTTGGGGTTTTAGTACACCATGCGTTGATCTTAGGGGGGCTTTTAAAATCAAGCCCCAGGAAACAAAACCAACCTCTGACAGTATTAACTGGGGAAGGAGGAGTGCAAACAAAATTTGTAATAAAGTATCCTTTGCATTAGCAGTAAAAACCCAAGTTGTTCCTGTGGATCTCCCTTCTCAGGAGCAGCAGCATGTGAACCAAAGACAACAGGGACTGAATCGATCCCTGTGGAACACCAGACTTGGCAGTGGACCAGGAAGAGCTAAAAGCACCTGAAACCACTATCTGAAAACCAGGATGGTAACACAGGTAACATTTATGAGCAATGTCTATCCTAGTTTGAAAGCGCATGATAAGTTCTTTTAAATGAGGTACTGGGTTTGCCTGCAGCTGTCAGCAGACTGGAGCCATCGATGACAAAGTTTGCCCTATACTAATACTGTATTACATTGCCACCATTTTAGAACCTTGTGATGTTAAGGACAGCTTCACCTTGTGACACAACATTGTAGCTGCACACAGCTTCACCCTATGTGACATCAGACGATTCTAACAATAGTGGAAATGCAGTACAGTATAGGGCGGATACAGTCAGCAATACCTCTGGACTGCTACTAGCTACAGGTTGCAATACCTCCTTTGAAAGAGCTTGTATGGGTTTTCAAACTGTGATGGTCACCGTACATTAATGTTTCCCTTTAGAGCAGGGATGCTCAAACTTGTAAGTCCAAACAAAGGTCCAGGCCTTCACGCAACAACAGTGCAACTCCCCTAGCATGTGGATGCCAACATGACATGGGAGGAGCATCACTGTCAGGTTGGTAGGGTTGCAGTTTAATCACCCCCCTCCCAAGGATTTTCTGTGCAACCCTTCAGATTGTTGACAGATTTTTTTTTTTTTTTAAACTTTACGTTTATTATTTTGAGAAAAACAAACAAACATACAGTTTGAAATCCTTGCCTGGACGTTATAAATTGTTACAGATTGAGGGTGCCACTCTTCTTAATATACACGTATATTACATCCATGCATTGAGATACATCCCTGAGGGGAATACCAAAGAAGAATAAAAAAAAGAGTTCACATAATTGATTCCCCACCGTCCAAGGCCCTGCAGGGAATAGTTTCAGACCAACTGGTCACCTACCCGGAAAAATACAACAGCCAATGCCCACATCAGCACGGGTTCAGAAAGATGCATAATACTGCCACTGCCCTAGTTGAATACACTAGCTACCTGCATGAAGCCCTCCACAGTGGAGACATGATTGGAGCCATCTATATCGATCTGACCAAGGCCTTCAACTTAGTCCCTCACAAGCTACTGCTTGACAAGCTCTCCTCTCTAGGCCTATCTCTGCAGACAGTAGCTTGGTTCTGTGGTTACCTCACCAACCATTCCCAGTGAGTGAAAACAGATGGCTTCCTCTCCGACATAAGGATCATATTCATCAGGGTGCCACAGGGTTTAATACTCAATAATTGGTTCTGAGCTATGAAAAAAACAAACAAACAAAAAAAAAAAAAAAAAACACTATGCTCTTCTCAAGCCCAAAACTAAAAAAAGAACATCACCTCCTCCCCACTGGCCATCCTCAATGATAAGGGACAAAGTCTGGCACAAGCAGAAACCTTCCAATACCTTGGCTTCACACCTCCCAAATATTGCCCAATTAAAAAAAAAAAAAAGGCACTGTGCACAGCCCTTTCCTCCAATTCCAACGGTACTTCCTTCCAATAATCTTTTAACTTGCATTACATGCGCTGAAACTCCACACTGTTTTGTTATTGTGTGACTTAACCTAAACTTAATATCCAACATGTTATGTTTGAGTGGCTACATTACATTGGAATTGATGATGTTTTACCATCCTTTATGTAATATTTGACATGGAACTTGTGTAAACAAAAGGTGTGCTCCAAAATGAATGAATGATTGATTTAATTAAATAAAATAAATCAATAAATAACTAATTAAGGTTCCCCCAAGATTCGACTAGACCCAGTTTGGTAGATGAATACACTTAGCAGCACAGCAGATTTTGGTGAAATGACAGTGATGTACCAACGTCTCTCCAGTCTACAGTTAGCTGGAGGGAGACTCCAGAGACACATACAGGTGGGGGTGGGCAAACATATTGTCCTTAGTCCTGTCGGACAGTTCCAGTTTGAACATGGCATTTTGGTTCAGACCCATGGGGACTCTGATGTGCCTTAATCGCAGAGCCCCACTACTTTTAAAAACAAAGTAGCCTCCCCCCAATTAAGATGATCCCAGCTGTTAGATCTGCTAAAGTAGTTGCTAGTAAGTTTTAAAAATAATCGCACCACATGGAATGTTTCATAAACTGCAGCATCAGAAATTGGATTTCATTGTTTTATGTATTGGCATTTTGAAAATAAAGCCCCCACTCACAAATCTCTAAATCTGCAAATAGTATGGGGGCCGGGGGCTGCCTGGTAGTCAGTTTTACAAGTTCTTTGAATAGAAAAAAATCTTTTGTTGTGCCAACGGGCGGGGACTGTAATTGGGGTTACTACTGAGGAAATTGAGACCAATCGCTCACATTCGTGCCTCTGCTCCTTTTATCTCCCCACCCCCTATTTCACTGCACAGATCAAGTGTCCAACACCGGTGAAACAGGAAAATGGAGCCACACAGATGAAAAACAAGCTCAAATATCTTAATCATTCACACAATACTTTAGTGTTTTACTCTGTGGACCTTAATGTAATACAGTCACCATGGCCCCTTAAGTAGAAACCTTATTCTCTGTACACACATCTCCTTTCAACAGTGTATGGTCATATGCTATACAATGTTTCAGTCCCTTAGGACTGTCGCCAAGCAACTCTTGAAAAGAAAAACAGTTATTCCACAAAAAAAAAAAAACTGCACCAAAGTAGTTAGCAGATGTATTTAATCATATTGAGTGTAGACAGCAAGAAAAAGATAGAAGGTGGAGGAACGAATAATGGATTAATATATGTATGACCAGGTGATCCGGAGAGGGCAAGGTCACAAGCGGGGCCCCTCAGGGATCAGTGCTGAGGCCCCTACTAGTCAATGTATTTGTAGGGGACATTGTGTCGGGCCTTGAAGGGGCATGAGTCTGTTTGCGGATGATATTAAAATCTGCAATAGGGTAGACACTCAGGAAGGGGTAGAAAGAATGCAGAGAGATTTCGGAAGGCTTGAGGCATGGTCAAAGAGATGGCAGCTTTCATTCAACACAGAAAAGTGTACAGTCATACATCTTGGCCGCAGGGAACTGTATGGGGGGGGCAGAGATCTGGAGGTAAAGGAACAAGAAAGGGACCTGGGCATCACTATATTGGGGGACCTGAAGGTGGAAAGGCAGTCCGGGAGAGCAGTGGCTGGGGTAGTGGAATGCTGGCATACATCAGAAAGGGGATCACCAGTAGAAATAGGGAGGTCATAGTACCCTTGTACACCCATCTGGTTAGACCGCATTTGGAATACAGAGTCCAGTTCTGGAGGCCATACCTCAAAAAGGATGTGGGGAGACTGGAGTGGGTTCAGAGAAGAGCGACAAAGATGGTAAAAGAGTTGAGCCACCTATCCTATTAAGAAAAGTTGAGAGATCTGAACATGTACTCCCTGGAACAGAGGAGGGAGAGGGGGGACATGATCGAGACCTTCAACTACCTTAAGGGTATAAACAGGGTGCCAGTGGAAAGCATCTTTCAGATGAAGGGTAATCATAGGATGAGGGGGGCATGGCCTGCAGGTGGAGGGGGGCAGTTCAGGGGTAACATTAGGAAGTATTATTTCACAGACAGGGTGGTGGAAAAGTGGAACAGATTCCCGGAAGTCTGTGGAGAAGAAACAGTGGAGGGATTCAAAAGGGCATGGGATAACCACAGGGGAGTGTTAAGGGTGGGGGCGCAGGTCCAAGCAGATAGCTAGACAAATGGGCAGACTCGTTGGGCCTTGTCGGTCCTTTAATGCTGTCACACTTCTATGAATCTATGGATCTGTGAATCAACACAGAAAAGGGCAGAACAGCCACATGCAAGGAGGCTGGAATCGCAAAACTGCAGAACTGAGAAGCAGATAGCCATAAAATTTAAACCACTGACTGAAATGTACTTGTACGCAATGTCCTACCATAGAAACCAGCAAACAACCTAGAAATAAAGGAACAGGCTTCAGAAATGGAGCCCCCCCTCCAAACCAGTCAAGGTAAGCAGATGGTATAACTGTGAAGGAGTGTACTCTCAGTTCCCAACTGCTGCTGAAAGAAGAGCAATCTCTTTGACCCAAATAACTAATTTATGAAACTAAACTAGACCCCAGAAAATGGAACCCCACTAGAACCAAATGACATTAATGCACAAAATAATACCTCTCAACCAATCTTGTACCAAAAGGTCAGTGGAATCAATGTTAGACAATATACAATGGGAAGATATATCTGGGTACTGAGATTCCCTCAGACTTAAGATTGTAAAATATGCTATGGACACTACAATTAAAAACATTTTGCTCAGATCAAGAACTTGAACGTCCCTGAACTATCACAAAGTTAATTCAATTAAAGGGGAGTACTTACCTTCCCAGTGGAAATAAATACCGAGGGACTGTGAGGTCCCCATTTAGCAATTTGCAAAGTCAAGTAAAATTTTTTTTTTTTTTTTTTTTTTTTAAGTGACTGATTTAGCTGCAGTGTTATCTGGCTGATCCTGCACACACGCACGCACACACACCCCCGGCCATGGCTCCATACTCTAGTTCTCAGAGTCCCACCAGCCAGCTTCTGATGATGCAACTTGACGGACTACGCCGTGGGGGACGTCTATGTGCTGGCAGCTCTAGTGACTGAGTACTATTGTTATAGAATGCAAGATCTTACCTGCCACGTGTGTTTGAATCCAAAACAATGTATTACTGATTCTGTGACCCAAGTGTTTTATGTATGATGGTTATCTCCAACTGCTGCTGTATGTACAATTTCTTCTCTGTCTGTACTTTACTATAATTTTTATGCAAAAAAACAAGCGTCATCTCCTACTGCTGCTGTACATACTGAACATATGATCGTGCTTATTCTACCAGTGCCTATCACACTACCTCTGTGCGATCAGTACCAGTAGAATAAGCATGATCATGTATTCTATAACAGCAGGATTCAGAGGTTAAAAAAAATTTGAGCCAACAGCTCCCCCTCACTTTGACCTCCATCTTCAGCTCATCCACCAGACCCACCTCATAAAAGCAGGGTTAGGGTTGGCCAGGTCAGTACAGGAAACACGCTGCTTCAGTAGGGGTGACCACACTAGGGGTCAGGGAAGAAAAAGTTACTCACCTTAGTAATGTTGTTTCTTCTAATGGAGTCTTGCTGTATTCTGACAAATTGCAGTGAGGGCCAACCTTCGAACTGCCCCGGAGATGAAAGAGTTAATTTTCCATGCCAGGCATGGAACGCTGAGCTCAAGCTCGGTTGAGACTCTGTCTGTTGCTGTTTGAACTCAAACCGTCCGATCTTTACGAGCTATACTCACTGGGTGTCCTGTGTGGAAACTGTAAACTTACACTAGTCAACTGGCTACTAAATATAAGACACAGATTTTTTTGGTCCCAAAACAAAGACTCAAGTCAGGAAACCCAAAAAATAAAACAAACAACACCCACCCACCCAAACTAAAGGGGTGAGAAATAAGGGGTGGGGCAACTCTCAAGTGCCAACACTGCTACTGCCCACCCACATCCCAAAACAAAGGTTCTGAGAGGAGGTCAGAATACAGCAAGACTCCATTAGAAGAAACAACATTACTAAGGTGAGTAATTTTTTCTTCAAACAACATGAAGTCTTGCTGTATTCAGACAAACTGCAGACTACCAAGCAGTACCTCCATGGAGGAGGGACAGAACCTACCTAGGAAATAGGCTCTGAAGCACTGCTATGCCAAACCGAGCATCACTCCTAGCCTGGATATCCAGAGAGTAATGCTCGGTAAAAGTGTGTACTGTTTTCCAGGTAGCTGCTTGACAAATCTCTAAGATAGGAATATCCCTGGCAACAGCCAGGGAAGCAGCTGTACCTCTGGTAGAGGGAGCCCTACCTAGTTTTTCATAGCAAAATTGAATGCAAGAGATAATCCACCTGGCAATAGATTTCTTAGTGGCAGGTTTTCCCCTACCAACCTCACCATAAGTGAGGAACAGTTGGAGGGAGTCAAACCTGTGACCCTTGGTATGCTCTATGTAGTAGCTAAGGGCCCTTTTCACATCCAAACTGTGCAGCCTCCTCTCCCCAGAGGAAGAATGGTCAGTGAAGAAAACAGGAAGAGACAGACTGGTTAAGGTGGAAGTCTGAAACCACCTTAGGCAAAAACTTCCTATTAGTCCTGAGGACCACCTCATCTCTATGGAAAGGCTCCACTGACAGGGCTTGTAACTCGCTTATGCACCTGGCAGAAGTGATGGCCACCAAGAAAACAGTTTTCCAAGTCAAGTACTTAAGCTCTGCTGAGGACAAAGGCTCAAAAGGGGGTTGCATAAGCTGGGCAATGCAAACATTAAGGTCCCAAACAGGGGCAGGGTCCCTGAATGGAGGATTGGTATGAAGCAATCCCTTGAAAAATTTAGAGAATACAGGATGGGCTGAAATGGAAGAAGACTTGACTGCTGAAAGGAAGGCAGAGACAGCTGCCAGATGCACTCTTAGTGTAGCTGGTCTGAGCCCCAAGCTATTAAGATGAACCGTATAGTCCAGGACTGTGGACTGGCTAGCAGACTCTGGGGAAATCTGTTTCCCAGTGCACCATATAAAAAAATCTTTTCCACTTGGAGTTGTAAGTGTTCCTGGTGGAAGGCTTCCGAGAAGCCTTTAGAATATCCATAACACCTTGAGAGAGGTGCAAATCAGCAAACTAACTCTTCAAGAGCCAGGCCTTGAGACAGAGATTTGAGATTCGGATACCAAACCCTCCCCTGAGCACATGTTAATAGGTTGTAATTCCTGGGAAGAGATAGGGGAAGGTGGACTGCTAAGGACAACAAGAGAGGGTACCAGGGCTGCCTGGCCCAGTCTGGAGCAATCAGAATCACCTTGCAGGGTTGAGACCTTGACTAACACCTTGAACAGGAGAGGGAAGGTGGGGAAAGCATACAGGAACTTCCCTTCCCAATTGAGAACTAGGGCATCCAGTGGGACTGAACCCAACACTGGGGGCCTGCAGCAGAAGACAGGAAGTTGGGGATTGTCTGGGGCTGCAAAAAGATCTATCTGTGGGGTGCCCCATCTGGAGAAGATCACCTTCAAAACCAGGGGATCCAAGGACCATTCGTGATGGCCCTGAGATATCCTGCTGAGAGCATCTGCCAGGGCACTGTCCTTGCCTGGGAGGTGTATTGCTGTAAGAGAGGTGTTCAGGGAATAGGCCAGAGACCATAACTTCATTGCCTCTGTGCACAAGGCCGTAGACAGAGTGCCCCCTTGCTTGTTGATATACCACATTGTGGTGGTATTGTCTGTCCTGATCTGAACTACTTTGTTCTGAACAGACTTGGAAAAAGCTTGAAGTGCTAGAAACACTGCTCTGAGTTCTAATAGATTGATGTGAAGCAGAGATTCCTGAGGAGACCACAACCCTTGGGTGGTCAGTGGTCCTAAGTGTGCTCCCCACCCCAAGAGGAAGGCATCTGTAGTAAGGATTAGAGAATGAGACTGAGTGACAAAGGGAACTCCCTGTCTTAGATTGTCCTGATCCAGCCACCACTAACGCCTGGATCAGGGTTCGAGTCATTGGAATTAGTTTGGTCAGAGGGTCCTTTTTCTGAGACCAAAAGGCTCTCAAGTGGAACTGAATATCCCACATTTGAAATCTTGCTCCCTGCACCACTGCTGTAGAGGCAGCCATGTGTCCTAGGAGTTGCAGAAAATGCCTTGCTGGCCGAGACACCTGAGGGGTGAATGAAGAGGCCAGTGAAATAAGCATCCTTGCCCTGTCCAGGGGAAGGAAGGCTCTTGCTTTTCCTGTATCCAGCTCTGCCCCATGAAGGTGAGGAGCTGGACAGGCTCTAGAACTGACTTTGAAAGATTCAGCAGGAAACCTAGAGACATGAGCAGGTGCTGAGTTATCTGTAGGTGTAACTTGTCTTGGTCTGGAGACTGGCCTACTATTAGCCAGTCGTCCAGGTATGGAAATATGGAGATCCTTTTTCTCCTTAGGAAGGCAACTACTACTGCCATGCATTTTATGAACACCCTTGGAGCAGAAGTTAGGCCAAAGGGCATTGCTCTGAATTGGTAGTGGCCTGAGGGCAGCGCGAACCTGAGGTACTTTCGATGGGAGCTTCTGATGAGAATATGGAAATAGGCATCCTTGAGGTCCAGGGAGACTAGCCAGTCCCCTGGCCTTAGAGAGGGTAGAATTATTCCCAGAGTCACCATTTTGGACTTTGGCTTTAAAAGGTGCTTGTTTAAATATCTGAGATCCAGGATGGGCTGCCATTCTCCTATCTTTTTGGGGGTTAGGAAGTACCTGGAGTACAATCCTTTCCCTTTGTGCAGGGGTGGAACCCTCTCTATGGCTCTGAGAGCCAAGAGGGAAGAGACCTCTGCCTCTAGGGCAAGTGCCTCTGAAGGATTTGCAGGTGGGAAAGCATCTGGTTCTCATCTTTGGAAATTTTTTGAAGCTGAGAACCAGTCCCTGGCTTACTACTTCCAGGACCCATTTGTCTGATGTTAAAGACATCCAGTCCTGGACAAAGTAAGCCAGCCTGCCCCCTACAGGTGGCGGAGAATCGGCCCTGGCAAACCCATCAGGGTGCCTGTTTGGCAGGGGCTTTAGGCTGAGGGGTGGAAGCAGGCCTGCTTGTACCCCGTCTGCCTCTCCCTCTAAAGAACCCCCTATGAGCATAAGCAGAAGAGGAGGCCTGGGCTTGGTAGAAAGGCCTATGAAAAGTCCTGCCCCTGCCCCTGGGATGCTGCCTCTGAGGAGTGGCTTGCCTTTCCTTGGCCTGAGCACTCCTGTAGGTGGTCCTGTACTCATCCATTTTCTTCATGTAGTTCTCTGTTTGCTCCCCGTTGTTCTCTGTTTGTTCCCCAAACAGAGAATTACCCACAACAGGAAAATCCATGGCCTTAGTCTGGGTATCCTGAGACAGGCTAGTACAACTGAGCCAAGCCATCCTACGAAGTGCCACAGATGTAGCCATGACTCTACATGAAACATCACTGGAGTCCACTGCAGCATGGAATTGCACCTTGGATGCCTCAATACCATCCGCAGCCACCTGCTCCAGCTCCTTGGCAAGCTGGCCAGGGACCTGTTTAGCTAAAGCCATTACAGTGTCCCATCTAGATTTCTGATATCTAGCTGTATAGGCCATATAATTAGCCTGCCTGAGTCCCAAGGATGCTGCCAGGTACTGTTTCTTTGCCATGGCATCAATCCTCCTGGAGTCCTTATCTGAGGGTGTGAAGCCAAGGGTATATTTGCCTTATCACAGGCAGCAGCCTGCACTACCTCAACATGGCTGCATTGCTGGGTAAGGAACTCCGTATCTGAGCCTGAGAGAGTATACCTCTTGTCCATTCTCTTATCCACAGGAGGTATAGAATTAGGAGTCTTTAAAATTTTTATTGCCTGTTTCCCAAAGGACTTATGAAGGGGAATAGACAGCCTCCTAGACTCTGGGATATCCATCATTTCAACATAGTCAGGCTCCTCCTGGTCATCCACAGCTTCTTCCATAGGAAGCTGAAGAGTTTCAGCCATTTTTTTGTAAAACACAAGATGGGAAGGGGACTCAGAAAGCCTAGGAGGAGACACTCCTGAAGGTCTGTCTGGGGAGATGTCAGGGTCAATGGGCACATCCAGACTTTCGTAATCACACAACCTTTCCTCATACTCTCCTTCCTCCTCCTCCGGTTCATAAAATTCCTCTAAATCATAATCCGGAACCGGGGATAGCGACTGAACAATCTTTATCGCTTTGGCTATTTCATCAGCCGTTGGAGAAAACTTTTGGATCCGCACTGGCCGATTTATCCCTTCTTGTTCTTTTAACCGGAACCGACTCCTCGAAGTCGGTTCTCCTTTTGCCCGAAGAAATTTCACCCTGGTCAGAGGGCACTCCTGGTTCAGTAGGAACCGAACCGGGCTGGCCATCCGGGTCAGCGGACTTCTTGGCCTCCCTTTCCCTGAGCCTACCAACTCTTTTTTCCAGGGTAGCTGCAGGAAAATTCTTACAAATCTGGCAGTCTGAATCAAGGTGGTCAAACCCCAGACAATAAAACACAGGTGGTGTGGGGATCAGCCTTAGCAAAGACTTCCCCACACACACACACTACAGTGTTGAAACCCAGTGGGCCCGGTTTTTCTTTTGGGTTTCTCAGACATGGCCAGTCCTAACAAAAACTTACCTTTTTGGCAATCCACCAGGCAAGACACCTTATCAGTTCCTGACTGTGTTATTGATAACGGGGAAAAAACGTAATAAAACTATTTCAGAACCGATAAGAACCGTTACCACACTCTAAAAGCAGAATAAAGTTTTAAACAACCTGATCGGTTCAAAACCGAACCGATCCCACGCTATAAGTTCCACACAGAATAATAACAAAAATAAGTCTATCTAGTACTCACGATACCACAGACAGAGACTGAACCGAAGGTTATGGTTTAAATTCAGTGAAAACCGAGAAAAGCGGTACTTTAACCGACAAATTAGACGAGCAAAGGAGAAAATCTCGGGCGACTGTTCAGTGAGGTGGAGTAAGAATCTGACAGTTTGAGTTCAAACAGCAACAAACAGAGTCTCAACCGAGCTCAAGCTCAACGTTCCATGCCTGGCATGGAAAGTTAACTCTTTCATCTCCGGGGCAGTTCGAAGGTTGGACCTCACTGCAATTTGTCAGAATACAGCAAGACTTCATGTTGTTTGAATGAATTTTCCCAGTTTTACCTCAGAGGGTTTTTTTTGTCACTCTCCGCCCCCTCCACATGGCCACCACCCTGCGAGTGGTCCCAGTGGTTCCTCCTCCGGGGCCAGGGCTTGTCCACCACCCCCGGGGGCAGAACCCTACCAGCCTGGTTACAGGCTGTGGGGGAAGGGAGACAAAGAGACATCTGCTGCAATACTCTTATCAGACTCTGGATTATTTTCAGATACATCATACACTACATATTATGCATGAAAGGCATTGTATAAAACCAAAAACTGATTCATTAATTAAATTTATTTTGAAAGTCCCTAACCTCAAAACTTCTCTGTGACAACAACAAGCTGTAAAATGCCAAATGACAATGCTCTGATTCACCGCACATTTATGACCAAGCTACCCCACTACTATACCTGAAAACCTGGGCTGGCAGTACAGCCTAGAAGTTAGAGCAGCAAGCTATGAGGGAGCTTGGTACATCTATCAAACATGGGTTTAATTCCCATAACCTCCACTTGCATACTGTGTGACCCTGAGCAAGTCACCTAAAACTTCCCAGTGCTCCCATGTCATTCCTGAAAACAGGCCTTGAGCATCGAGGCCCTTACCCAGTTATCAAAGGGGAGACATAACAGGGCAGTGCTCAAAATGAAGGTGGACAGACTCCCCACCCACAAACTACACAGCCCTGGGGCACCCAGAAGCCAGTCAGCGTGTCAGGGGCCCAAGAGTGTCTATGGCTTCATCCTGCCACCTGCAGGGTAGTTCCCATTTTCTCCCTTCCACCAGGAATGCAGGACTCACTGGCGCCCGATGTGTGCATGCCCCAATGTGGTGCCATACGTACTGTAGCCTGCTTGGCAAAACCTCCTCCTTCCACATTAATAGTCCCAAACTGTGCCGGCCCAGTGGCACTGAGGGTTGAGGTGCTGGATGCCACACCTCGCGCCACACTGGCGACCCCAGTTCGGGAACGGACTCTGGTTGTTCAGGTGTCAGCTGGGAGAGGTAAGGATTGAGCATCCATCGGACTGCTCTCCTTCCTCGATTTGTGCTGTGCTTGTCAGCACAAGAGGGGTTCGGCCTGCGCCCAGGGTGCTTGGCTGCCTCCGCGGAGGTGGAGACAGCTGCTGTGCCCATTGCGCGGGCGAGAAAAAAAAACCCGGAGGAAAATATGGGGACCTAGCAGGACCTATGATGGCCCCAATGGGCTGAGACGAGCCCGGGCGGGGGGTGCCAGGTCCATGGAGAGGTGGCAAATAATGTTGTTAAAAAAAAAGAAAAAAAGAAAAATAGTCCCAAACTGCACTGCCATCTGTGGTCACCCAGATCATGTTGTAGTGGGAGCTGCAGCCCCACCCACCCCCAAAGGAGGAGGGCATCCACTGGGACACTTGATCCCCTTCCCTCGGCCAGCCCTCAGAAGACTCATGCTCATTCCAGAACCCGGGTCACTGGTGTTGGACATCAGTTTTCAAGGCAGAATACCAATTTTGTCATGTTGCTATTTTAGCTGGAGTACCACTCCACCATGCAGCCCATCTGCTGTTTCATCTATTGCAATGCCCTTTTAGATAAACAGAGTACTGGACCCCAAGATGGAATATCAAATTTGGGGTTTTGAAATTCCAACTTCCGTAAAATGTTATTTGTTGCGTGCCCATTCCCTAGGGCTCAGGGCACTGCACAGAGGTCAGGACGATACTTACATAAAAATATTTCCAGATAAAACAACTCCTGAATAGCTATCAAATAGTCATGAATAAAACGGACAGAAATAAGATTAAATAATCAAATAATTTCAAGTCTGAATACCAGACAAAGTGTCCGGTGCCTTCCCTATGCTCTAAAGGCCTCCCTAAATAGATACAACTTCAGGCTCCTCTTAAAGGCCTCCAACGAGAGGACCTCTTCTCAAGGATCTTGGAAGTGAACTCCACAAGGCCTATCTGGCCACCTCAAAAGCTCAATCACCAGATAATTTGAGCCATACCCTGGGAACTGTGAGGAGGCCCACCTCAAAGGAGTGGAGAGGGTGCTGGGTATGGTAGGGAGTCAGGAGGCTACTCAACCATGCCCATGCCAGATTATTTTCTTAACTCCTACCCCAGCAAGGCAGACTGCCAAATGTCCAGATGGCCTTGTGTGCTGGATGTCAGATAGGCTGGCGTATGTCTGCATTTCTAGGGCTACACTGTATGCATCTTTCTTATATAAGAAGGGTAAGGACACTGTAATCTATTTACCTTTCAAAAAGATGCCTCACAAGAATGAAGACAAAGGCAAAAAGGATGCTGAGGAAGAGGTGTCGAGGCTGAGGGTATTTGATGTTGTCAGTCTCCTTCATATCTTCCCATGTGACTCCTGGCGGGAGCCAGTACTCATGATACCATAACCATTTGTTCAGCAAGGAATCCATCCTAGGCAGGAAACAGGAAACCAGTTTTAAAAGTCAGAAGGTATGTTGCTCACGGCAGTATTTGTAATGAATAAAATGAATGCAAGCATTTTTAATGGCTGACACCATTAGGATACCTTTATTTATTTACGTAAGGATTTTACATTTTAAATTGTGCTTGCTGGGATCTGCCCCCCCATCCCCCGATGCAACATCTTGTTTTCATGAGGGTGTGCAAGAGGCAGCTGCATTAGCCATCCAACACATTCAACAAGCAAGCATACATTAAAGTTATTTTTCCATGTCATTATACATTTCTCTTAGATTACAGATATGAATCTATTCATATTTTTCATGTTTACATTATGTTTTAGCCGATTTGTCTGTTTATTACTTACTAAATATTTATATGAAGTTTTATAATGGAAAGGTTATCTACACATAGATGTCTAATGCTTCTTAATACGAGACATTTCATTATAAAGAAGTATGAAAAAAAAGTGATTTTTCCAGTTGTTTTAGAAAAACAATAACTGCTGCCATCAGCAGGTTTCAGAGTCAAAATTCAATTTTGTCATCACTAGCTAACTGGGATTATGACTGAGACAATCTATTTGCACCACAGACACACTATTGGCCCAACCACAGTACAATATAATGTCTTCTAATGAATGGTAACAGCAATTTAAGGTCAGCTGGAACTTTAGGTCTATCATGTCTGCCAACCTCCCCATTTTACAAGCAGGAATAAAATAAGAATGTTGGAAACCTTGGCCTAGATCGGTCCCTCCTCCAGTTCACTTCTCAAGCAGGGATGAAATTAATATTCCATTGAAACACAAACAATTTTATAGGAGCCCAGGAAAATTTCCGAGGGTCCCCATCTGAATACACGAGAGCCGCACCCCTGTGCCCATATTTCTTATAATGTAAGATTCTAGAAGGCTGCACTCCCATTACTTAAGTGGGGTATTTAAACTAAATTTTTTTACGTTTCAGTGGTGAATTCAAACAAATTACGGCCACCGGCCAACTAACAAGGGCTTTAAACAAAAACAAATGTAGTTTAAGCTGCCCCCATAGAAATAATGGAAATGTGCCCCGGCTCAGGAATACTGCAAAACTCCACAGAGCTGGCTCTCAAGCGCCTCCCGGGATTTGAAAAAAAAAAAGAGTATCCCAACACACAAAATGTGTGTAAAGGATGTGGGTACCCACGTCCTGAGAGCCCTGCCACCATTTGAGTGTAATGCGGTTGCAGGTGTGGGGTGCAGGTTCATTCTCATCTACCATCCAACCAGGGGTGAAAGAGTGTTCCTGCAGGAAGTCGCGGACTTCATTACTAACAAGGTGTTGGAGTCACCCAGGTTGATGGTGCTGGGTGACTTCAATGCCTGGGTCGATGACGAACTTTCAAAATTTGGTCAGACTTCCTTCAAATTATGAATATGCTGGGCTTCACACAGGTTTTTGCCTCTGCAACCCATGTTCATGGTCATTCACTCGACCTGGTTTTCCTCCTGGGAATGGAAGCCACCGACCTGGTGGTGGAATCGGTTGGACAGTCTGACCACTGCACTGTAAGATTCAATCTCCAAGCTCCCCCTATAGGCCTGCCCCTGTGGAGATGGTTAGATACCACCCTTTGAGGGATGTTACTCCCACTGGTCTCTTGGCAATTCTCGACCCATCAGGATGTACGGATGCCAGCGAGGGTCCAGAGCACCTAGTCCAGCCTATAATAAGGCTGTGGGGGATGCCCTGGATTCCACTGCTCCCGTCCACGTTTGCCCCCTCACTCTCAGCCCTCGGCCCCCTTGGTTTGATGGGGCCTTGAGGGAGTTGAGGCATGTGGGGCGAAGGCTAGAGCGTTGCTGGCAGAGATCTGCCCTTGATGCCGACCACCTTAGATTGATGGAACATTACCAAGTCTATCGATCAACAATCTCCCATAAGAAGGCAGAGTTCCTGTCCAGGGAAACCGCTGTGGCTCAGAATAGACTGGCTCAGCTCTTCTGAACTGTGGACAGACTGTGCAATCCAGCCTGTCTTCAGGTTCAGAGAGCATTTTCACAAGATAAGTGTGAGGAATTTGCTCAATTCTTTGCCAATAGGGTCGCTGACATCAGGGCTGAGATTCATTCAGCGCGCTCTATGGGGGTTTGCGATGGTCAGTGTATGGTCACCACACCTCGGTCCTCTTGGGAACACTGACTGGCCGGCAATCTATGATGTTGTGCGGATTGTCCAAAGTATGCGGCCTACTTGCTGTAGTCTCGACCTAGGCCCTACTCACCTCATTTTGGGATGTGTAGATGTCATTGACCCTGTCCTGGCAGAGACAGTCTGGTGCTCTTTAGTGTTAGGCGAGTTCCTGAACTCCCTAAAGGAGGCAGTGGTTACTCTGCTCCTTAAAAAATCTTCTCTGGACCCGAACTGCCCTGCCAACTACAGGCCAATCTTTAACCTTCCCTTTATTGGGAAGTTGATAGAAAAAGTAGTTGCTCTTCAGTTGGATAACCACTTGACCATTCATGACATTTATGATTCCCTCTAGTCCATCTTTTGGAAGAGGCCTAGTATGGAGACTGCTCTGGTTCAGGTGCTCAATGATGATCTGCTTGCTAGAGATTGGAAGTGCCATTCAATCTTGGTCCTTCTTGATCTCTCTTCAGCCTCTGACACCGTGGAACATGGGGGGCTGCTTGAGTGCCTGAGAGACATCTGTGGCCTGTCAGGTACAGTCCTCAGTTGGTTTATATCTTTCCTCACCGGCAGAACTCAGAGAGTGGTATCAGGGATTCGATCCTCGCCCTCATTCCCTCTGCCATGTGGGGTTCCTCAGGGCTCTGTATTGTCCATGTTGTTCGTGGTGTATCTGCTGCCATTGGGAGACACTAGGATGGTATGGGCTGCGGTTTCACTGTTACACAGACGATACCCAGCTCTACCTGTCTTTTGCCCCTGACCAGGATAGTGAGGTCTCCGTTTTTAATTGCTGCCTCGTGGAGCTCCAGGACTGGGTGCGGGCCAGCTGGCTAAGGTTGAACCCTGAAAAAACTGAGGTGCTGGTGGTAGAGCCAGGTCACAGGATAGAGAGGACGGGAGGGCGCCCTGACTCCGGGCTTTGGCTCAGGGGTAGCCAGCTTGTGTCCTCTGTTCAAGTGCAGACCCTGGGCGTGATATTTGATGAAGGGCAGACACTTCGTTCTCAGTTGTCGGCTGTAGTCAAATCCTCTTTCTACCATTTGAGGAACATCGCCCAGATTAAGCACCTTGTTCCATCTCGTGATCTTCCAATGCTGATCCACACCTTCGTGACCTCTCACCTTGACTACTGTAACTCCATATACCTAGGGCTTCCGGGGGTTGATATCCGCCGCTTGCAGCTGATGCTGAACCAGGTGACTGGCAGGGGTCTCCCAGACTAGTCATATCACCCCTGTGCTGCACGAACTGCACTGGCTGCCTGTTCAGTGGTGGATCACCTTCAAGGTCGGTTTACTGACTTTTTGTAACTGCGGCATTATGAGCCGTGCCGGGGGCGCTTGCGATAAGTAGCTGTGACGATCACGCGTGGTGCAGGAGCAACCATGGCATTGTCGCCCGATAATGCCGTGTTGCTGTCATGGGAAGCGCGTTCACGACGCCCAACACAGCATTATTTCTCATAATGCGTTGTTCTCTTGCCGCCTCAGCTCCAACATGGCATTATCGCCTCATAATGCCGTTGTTCTGCAGTGCCACGACAGCCACTGGGTCGCTAAGTGGCTTGTGCCGGCCGGGTTAGCGACAGAAACAGGATGGAGCCAGCGAGCAGCAAAACTGTGCCGCAGGGAATGCAGGACACATAGGGAGAGAAAGGTAGGGAGCCCTAGACCTTGTCTAGTACAAGGGCATTAATCACCTCCAGCGTCGGGTTTCACTGTGATTAATGCCTTGGGGTTGAAACCCTCGGCTTCACCTCGCAACAACGCCTCCAGCGAGCATTAATCCACTGGTAGCGCCCTCCTCTGTCTGTGATTAATGCTTGCATGAGGCCCTGCACGGTCTCGGTACTGGCTATCTGCAAGAGCTCTTGGCTCCTTACTGCCCCCTCCAACCCCTCCACTCAGCCAACGAGGGATTGCTAGAGGTTCCCAGGGTTCAACTGAAAACCTCTGGTGCGAGAGCATTTAGTTATGAAGCCCCGACCATGTGGGATTCTCTGCCTCATCGGATTATAGGAGTGCCTGACCTTGGAGAGCTTTAAGACAGCTTTAAAAACTTATTCAGTTAGCCATGCTTTTGGAGACTGTTGAATCTGAATCTTTAATTTTACGTTACTGATCCATCTCAGATATTTTATTGCTCTATTTATGTTTCTAACCTTTGTACAGTGCTTTGATATTTACTTGAAATGCATTTTATAAATACATTTTATTATTTAGCAGTTTTTCCTGTGACCCCCCCTCCAGAGTGTGCATGCAACACTGCCCAGATGCTCCCATGCATGCTTCTGTACGTGGGACGTCAGCAGCCGCCCCTCCCCCTGTCTAAACAGTCCTGGGTACCTTTCCACCAGGCAAATGCTAGCAGCTAGGCAAAAGTTGGGCACTGTAACCCTCAGAGGAGATCAGTCCTCCGGACACTGTATCCTCTCCCACCCCAGCCGACCCCCAATGACCAGAGTCTGCCGGTGTGCTGCGACGTCTGGCATCCAGCGCCTCAACCCTCAGAGCCACCGGGTTGCCTTTTCATTCTTTAGTATTAAAGACATTTGCATGAAAAATGTTTCTTTGCATTGTCCCTTAGACTCCATCTACCCCAGCTGCTCTGAAGTTACAATCCTCAGCTTGTGCCATCAAACTCATTACCATGGGAAAAAGCTGTGATGCTATAAGCAGATAATTATGAGTCATATGACTCTCCTGCAAGAATAAGCAACAGTCCGTTCAAGTCCAAGAAAAAAAGAACCAGTGTTAATAAAAACGCTCCGCAATTAAAAAAATTAAAAAAATAAAAAAATAAAATACAGTTCCGAAATTCAAATTTGAGGGGAATTTTACATAACAGCGCAGATGTCAACTGGTATAATTTATAATGTAGATTTATGGTTTCAGTTGGTGAGATTCAATATTTGATGTGGGAATTTCTAGGGACAAGAACCTAGTAGGTTATCCATTTTGCTCTCCAATTGCTTGATAGTGCCCATATCCCAATGGTTATCCTTGCTATTTAGCGAGTTAGGAAATTTATGGTAATAAACAGGACAGTACAATCTACTACATTGAGGCTAGGTCATCAGTAACTAGCAAACAGGGTTACTATACTGCTGGTCAGCGAGATGGTGACAGAGAGCTGCAGGACTCTTATCTGCATAAAAAGGCATTGTAACTTAGGGGGTTCTCCTGAACCTCTGGTATTATCTGGGGAAGTTGAGTCATGACTAATTTTGCATCTAGTGGAATTAGAAGTGGGATCCCTGGTTTGCTGTAAAGAAAGATCAACATTTCCCACAGTTCAGAGATGAACAATGATCTACAGGGTTAACAAAGCCCTTAAAGTGCATGCATCTGCTAAAAGATACGGTTTAAAACTCCTATATTTTTTTTTTGCTCCCACTGTTCTGCCTCCCATTGGCTAACTAACTCCAATGGCTCTGCCCCAGCCACCGCACTCTGGGACACACCTCTGCACCCCAACCCCTCTCAAGCACCCTGGCTTACCCCCCAGGGCAGTGCTTCCTGACACATGAGAAATGGTACCAGAGGGAAGTGTGGGATCCCAAACACCCTGGCTTGCCCCCCAGGGCAGGGCCACCAGCTCCCCGACTGACATTAATTAGTACTGATGGGAGCAAGGGCTCACAGTTTTGCGACACAGAGTCCAGGCCATGGACGGCGGACATCATCCTGTCAGCAAACTTTTTTCCACTTTTCCAACCCCCCTCCCCCCAAAGGATGTGTGGTGTGCAATGACAAAAGGACGCCTGAAGCGTCAGATACACCTCCCAATGATTCTGCACCAGCTTGCTACAACCCCTGGCCTCCACCAGACGTCAGGTGCATGCCAGACACTCACCCACCCCTCCCATCAGCTTTTGAATCCAGGGCATCAGCATCGCTATCCTAGGTTTATAGCAATGGTATTTAAAATCAACATCAGTCTTCAGTGCCAAGCTCCTTCTGGAATCCTCTGGCACTATCACCCTGGCCTCATCTACTTCACTTGCCATCCTCCAGAGCCTCAACTTACCCCCCCCCCCAGTGGGGCACTGGGCGGAGGGAATATACCCCCTAAACATGCTTGATGTCAGTAAGCAGAGCGAGGAGGTGGAGGCAGTCCCAGTTATACCGGGGTCCCTTCAGGCCACAATAGTGCCGCTTTCCTGGTTTTCTTCTCTTGTTCCTATGGAGGATGCTGACACGCCTGGAGAACCAATGTACATGTGCAAGCAATGAATTCATAGCGCAGGCCCCTACCTAGCCTCCTCTCCCTCCCTCATGCCACCTTGTTGCACTGCCACTTGTGCAATACTGCAGCAAAGACTGTGTTGCTCACTCCCCAGAGGCGGACAGCATCCGCTTTGCTGCTCGATCTTTCTTACCCCTCCCAGGCTCTGACACTCAAGCTTGTACCCAAACCCGTGTCATGAACAGCAGTCTTACCATTGTGCATATGGGCCTGCCAGAATTAACATGTTTTAGGTTTTTGTCTTCATCTTACAGCAGTCTTAAAGAAAAGCTGTCGTTTGCAGGGGCGGGAAGCTTTTTGCAGAAAAGAGCATTTTTTATGCCCGGCAAAGTAGTTTAATTTAAGAAAGCAAAGTCCGCTACCTGGAAGTATGGCGGACTAACGGGCGGCACCATTAACTGTAACAGTGTGGTGCTGCACCCTGCACTTCAATGCATTTGTATTGAAGCGCGGGATGGGAATGCCGCAGTGTTACGGTTAATGGCTGCCAGTCCGCCATACTTGCAGCGGACTTGCTTCCTTAAATTAAACTGCTTTACAGGCATTAAAAAATGCGCTTCCTGCAAAAGTTAACGAGGAAGTGTTGCAGGGGAGCCCTGCAAATGACAGTTTTCTTTAAATATTTCTGTTTCAGAAACATTCACATTCCCCAACTGACATCAACTGCTGTGTTTGTCACATCACAAACCTGTCATGGCAACTACTGATGATGTCATACATAGTGCATTAAGAGTCAGCAAAAATCCTGCTGAAAGCTGTTTACACAGACCTAATGGGGATGCAGACAAAAATGAACGGCAAAACTTAAGACAGATGTTCTCTAGCCATCTGCAATAGTGGAATGGAGTCTATGTTCATTACATGATAAACTAAAACTGAAACCTACTCTTACAGTCACGTCCAAGCTTCATTCTGTTACACCAACGAACCACAACCAACAGCAAGGATACTCCCCCCCAAATAAAATAAAAAAAAAAAAAAATACAGAAGAAAAATAAATCACCTGTAGCCCACAACAAACCAGCATCCTGCTCCCTCTGGCCTGCAAGAAACTTGCTCATTTGTAGTTGAACAGCAGTGACACAGTCTTGTGTGGCCTGCACCCTTCCTCCACATGAGCCAAATCTCACAGTTCTGCGATGTGCTTGGGCCCCAGCCAGCCCTAGTGTGGAACTGCATGGCTCGTACACAAGCCCTGCCTTCCCAGGAGACATTGCAATGCGTGGCTTCAGTACCACTAGCACTCTTAGGGTAACAAAACAACTCTGGCACAAGCCCTGAAAGGTTGAGGGTAGGCCATAGAAATTTTTATGAAAGGATTCATGTCATGCACCACAGAAATCTAGTGTACCCCGCTCCCCAACAGCTACTGTGCACTATGTGCACTGATAAATCACCAGCTGACTCTCAACTTGCTAGAAAATGTATCCTTATTTCAGCATTTTGCGAGTAAAACACATTTTCAGCCTGAACACAGACACATATAATTAAAATACTGGAGTCTACTTATCTGGTGCCAAAACAGTTCACCATTATAGCTAACGGCAAACCAGAATGGACGTTATCAACCCAGAACCAGGGCTTCCTCAGAGTTCATCAGTTAAGATCAGATATTTGCTGGTCCCGTTGTTCTTCCAGGTAAGTGCAGCCTGTACGTAGCCCTGGGAGGACAGTGGGACCAATAAACACAAGATCAGAGCTTATAAAAACTTTAATATGTACTGCAGGCAATTTAATTTTCCACTGCTGTAGCTGTACTCTAATGTCAGCTGCAAGGGATTCTGGGATTTCTGGTACAGCAAAAGTCAGCTTGGAACTCAGCAGACTCAGTCTGATACAATCTACTATACTGCACTAAACAGGAAGTTAAAAAAAAAAATGCCTGCACAGAAAGTGCAAACAGACAAGCTTCACACTTCGGTGTGAGGCTCTTAGTGCTGACCATTCCCCTCATTACCTCCTGGGTGGCAATTTTGTGTCAGGTAAACAATGGATAGTTTGGACTTCATAGGGAGCTGTTGGAGGTACTGAGTTGATTCTCAAGCTTTTTGCATGAGAGAACTGTGAAGCAAAGCTGAGCTGTTCTGCCACACAAATGGCTCAAGAAGAAACTCTTATGACCATAAGGGGCACAGTAACTAAAAAAAACCCGGTGTGGGAAATGGACTTTACCAACTGAATTAAGAACTTCAGAATTACCTACAGTATTAGCATCAGGCTCCCTCCTATGGTTATAAGCTTTCTTTTGAAATGGTTACAGACTGGTGAATACTGTAAAACAATACAACAAACCTTTGTATCCTGCCTGCTATGACAACGTCTCAAGGAGCTCAACAGAAACGAAACTGCCGTCACCACTATTAAAACAATATAACAAAGAAAAAATATATGTCTCATTTAACCCAAGCTATCTGAAAGGTTGCCTAAAATATTGTAAATCTCTTCTCATAGTCTTCATAAATCTTTATCTGTCAAACTTTGGCATATCCAAAACATGCTGCCCACTTCCTCCCATGCACTAGAAGGTTTGAGCACATGGTAATATATATATATATATATATATATATATATATATATATATATATATATATATATATATATCCCAGCAGCTCCATGTTGTCCCTAATCAGGTACCAGAGGCCACCCAGCTCCGCTGGATCCAGTGGCAGACAGGCAGCACAATGTGATGTCAGACTATACCATTACCGTTCTTGAAACGGAGACTGGGGTTTTCTCCATCCTTCCTCCACCCTCCACCCACCAGATGGTGCTGCACAGCCTAGCATAGGCCTCAGATGCTGCAGCAATATCCATAGGGAAGCAAACTCCCAGGATCTCCACAGGGGTCATGCTGCAGTTCCTCACATGGTGTCATCTCTTCCCCAGCAGCACCATCTCCGTGCCAGCCATTCATCAGCACTTTTAAACCCTGGAAGAGCATGCATCAGCACATACCCATTACCCCATTCTCTATTTTTTTTTTTCTTCATATAGCTGTTTGCCCCTGGAAAACTACCTTCGCCAGCCATCTGGCCCTTGTGCCAACAACTTCCCTAGCCAATCTGCTGCTCCCCCCTGTTGGAGCCAGCAGGGATCTGCAAAGTGTGGGGTCAAAAAAAGCCTGGGTGGCCGTCTATACAGGTGGCCCCGGGGACATGGGATTTCCCTAAGGTCTCCCATCTCTCAGATGTGGGTCAGTGTCCCATCAGGCCTCGCACACAGCAACATCCTAACAGAGGAAGCAAGCCCCCCATCCCAACAGGGGTCACTATGGTGGTGGAACAACCTAGGTGAATCAGTAAGTCATCAATCATGATTTTTGAAGGTCAGTCATGACTGATCACTGTTGATCATCAAATGTTACCATACGATTATCGAGGAGCATCATGATCTAAGATCATTGTCTAGATCATGATTTAATCATCAAGCATGTAACTTTCAAATCACCAACTGATGATCGATTATTTTTGTAAACTTAAACTAGCATGATGGATTTTAAGGATCTGTGGATGATCAATTTATGATCATTTATGATATTAGGTCTGTATTATAAAACTGAGTCACGTGAGTAATACTTAGTTTTGATTTATTACTTTTATTAATATAAAAATATAAATGTCAAATATTGGTAAAAGCAAATTATACCGTAAACCATGTGAAGTCCCTAAATCCCTTTAGGAAGGGACACAGTTCACGGATCAAAACAATGGTAATTTCTATTTTTAAAGTAATTTGGCCTTGACAGTATTAAGTTTATAGACCATTAAGAAAGGCTTTGACCACAAACCAGGTACTCGTAGGAACCCAACACAACCACAGAGGGAACAATTGGATGGAGTTATATAAACCAATCTGAGCCTTTAGAATACTAGTATGAAGTGAGGTGTCAGAGCAAGTATAACTGAAAGCAGTGTGTCTGTTCAGCAGTAAAGATGTATACATAGAAGACTAGATAAATTCCAAAAGTATAGAAAAAAAGATACATTTTTTAATGTATTGCAGCAATTTTGACCATGGGCAATCATCAAGGGATGAGATCATCATTAATTACAATCATCATTTCCATCATGTCATGGGTTTTGACTGGTGGCCATTTCACATTTTATGTTTAAACCTTGTTAGTCATGATCACAATGATGGTTTTTGAAGCCTGAACATTGAACTCAATAGCGAATGATCATTTATGATACATTATGGTAAAATTATAGCCTTTTCAGCTGGGAACAGCGCCACACCCCCACCCCCCACTGGGATCACTGCCATATGGCACCACAAGCCCAACCCTCTCGGCTGCCTAACCCAGTTCCCAGAGTCCATGCCTAAACCAATGTCACTGGTGCAAGAGTGCAACATGCCACTCGCTGGGCCATCTGGTGACCTGCTTACCCCAGTCTGAAAGCTTTACACTGTCTACCCATTCCCTTTGAGAATGCACTTAAAATGTAATTCGTTTTTAAATTGCTCAAAAAAGTACACCCAACTATCTTTCTGAACTCATTCATTTATTCTCAGATACCAGTTTTTCACTCCTCCGATATGCACCTTCACAAGCTTCCAGTAATGCATCTGTCATCTGGAATAATCTTCGTACTGCTATCCAAATGAAATGCATGACATGCTTCTGTCCTTCAAATCTCAATTATGCCAATTTCTCCCTTGCCTTAAAGATGCCATCTTTCAATCTTGGTTTCACCGTTCCATAATTAATTTCTCTCTGTTTAGCACTTACCCCCGTTTCACTTTTTTCTATTTTTGTACTGTACTTTCTTTTGCTGTTTTTTATTTCAGAGTGCCTCTTTGAAGTGTTTTGAGACAGATGCCACATAGAAGCAAAACGTACTGTTTGGCAATCAATACCTTTTCCACCTAGATCCATATAGCAATGGCCTTTTCTATATTTCAGACAACAATGCTGTCTTGGTCCTTGACGCCAAAGAAAGAGAATGCTGCTGTAATGGCACAGAGATAAAACGAAAGGCAGTGAGAAACACAAAACGCAGCCCAGTTTAATGAATGCCAAAAGTAAGACACAAAAATAAAAAAGTTAAAAGGTGAAACTAAGTGATAAAGTGAAGGTCTCCGGCTGGAGACATAAGCAACAATGTCTAAAGGCTTCTGGGAGGTGACTAGACATAATAAATGTTTGAAAGACATAAATATGAAATACTGAGAGTACTGAAAATAGGATTGGAAGGAGCTCATGGAAAAGATGCCTGTACAGGCCTTGAGGACACAGCGCTAATGGAACAGCTGTGAAATGTTGCATATACAAAGAATACGAACCATCTTGGAGTCCTTAAAGGGGAACAGTCAGCACTAAGAGCTCCAACCCCAAGAGTGGGGCTGGTCCCAATCTGTATTTTGTGTTCAGAATTAAAATAAACTACTTTGTGGTGCGAGGAAAAAAGCCACTTTTTTGAGTAAAGCTAAACCGGAGGGCAAGGTTTGCAGGGGCAGGAGCCCCTGCAAAGCGCAGCTTTCCTTTAAAGAAACACTCATATATTTTCTTCCCTCAGTCTTGCAGATGCTGAACTTTAAAAAACAGAAACAAGGAGCAGGACTGAGCCGCCGCAAGGCAGTTCTCCTCTCCCAGGGAGCGAAGAAAAAAATTACTCACCTTAATAATTGTGTTTCTTCTAATGGAGTCTTGCTGTATTCTGACATTATGCAGTTAGCCCCAGAACTTGAACTACTCCGGAGAGGAAAGAGTTAACTATGCCAGTGCATAGAACGTTGAGCTCGAGCTTGGTTCAAACCTCTGTCTGCTACACTTCAAAGTGTAACAGTCAGATTCTTATGAGCTAATACTAACTAAACTACACCTGCTAGGGGGAAATTGTAACTTAACTAGCCAAAAGGCAACCAAATGTTTTGGGTCCCAAAAGGCTCAAGTCGAGAACCCCAAAACAAAAACTAGGTAGTGAACAAACATAACTATAAAAAACAAGATAAACATAACCCACTCCCCCTTCCTACATAGGGGGGAATGTTAAGTGCACCCCTGAGGTGCAGCACTGTATCTTCCAGTCCACTTTCCAAAACCAGGTTCTGAGAGGGGAGGCAGAGAGGGAGGTCAGAATACAGCAAGACTCCATTAGAAGAAACACAATTACAAAGGTGAGTAATTTTTTCTTCAAACAACATGAAGTCTTGCTGTATTCTGACATTATGCAGACTATCACGCAGTACCTCCATGGAGGAGGGACCAAACCTACTTTAGGAATAGGCTTTGCAGTACTGCTGTACCAAGCCTAGCATCACTCCTAGCCTGGATATTCAGAGAGTAATGCTTGGTGAATGTATTGACTGTTTTCCAGGTGGCTGCTTTGCATATTTCTAGTAATGGTATATCTCTGGCAGCAGCCACAGAAGCAGCTGTATCTCTAGTCGAATGAGCCCTCAGGCCTGAAGGGGGTATTTTGCCTAGCTTTTCATAGCAGAATAGTATACAAGAGACAATCCACCTGGCAATAGTCTTCTTAACAGCAGGTTTGCCCTTTCCCACTTCACTATAAGTGAGATACAACCGAGGACAGTCAAACCTAAGTGCCTTAGTGCGCTCAATGTAGTAGCTAAGTGCCCTCTTAACATCCAAACTGTGCAATCTTCTCTCTCCTGAAGAAGAATGATCAATGAAGAACACAGGGAGAGACATGGACTGGTTCAGATGAAAATCTGAAACCACTTTGGGTAAGAACCTCCTGTTAGTTCTAAGAACCACCTTATCTCTATGGAACTTGTAATTCACTGATACGCCTGGCAGAGGTAACTGCTACCAGGAACACAGTTTTCCAAGTCAAGTACTTTAGTTCTGCTAAGGCCAAAGGCTCAAAAGGGGCTGCATAAGCTGAGCCATGCAAACATTAAGATTCCAAGCAGGAGCAGGATCCTTAATGGGAGGGTTGGTATGGAGCAACCCTTTAAAGAATTTACAGAAAACAGGATGAGATGCCAGGGAGAAAGCCTTCCCCACTGACTGAAATGCAGAAACAGCTGCCAAGTGTACTTTCAGAGTGGCTGGCCTGAGGCCTAAGCCATTAAGATGAACCACATAATCCAGAACTGTAGCCAAATCAGCAGTATCTGGAGACATCTGCCTAATGGAACACCAAATGCTGAATCTTTTCCATTTGGAATTATAAGTTTTTCCGGTTGCAGGTTTTCGAGAGGTTTTGAGAATATCCAGAACCCCCTGAGACAGATGCAGACTTGCATATTCTAACTCTTCAAGAGCCACGCCGTGAGGTTGAGAGACCGAAGGTTGGGGTACCAAATCCTCCCCTGAGAGGAGGTTAACAGATTGTGATTCTTGGGAACAGATAAGGGAAGATGGACTGCTAGGGACAACAATAGGGGATACGAAAGCTGCCTGGCCCAGTCTGATGCAATCAGGATCACTTTGCAAGAATGTGACCTTATCTTGACCAGAACCTTGAACAGTAGAGGAAGGGGGGAGAGAGCATAGAAATTTCCTTCCACCAGAAGTAGAGCATCCAGGGGGACTGAGCCCAAGAGGGGGGGTCTGCAACAGAAGAGGGGAAGTTGGTGATTGTCTGGGGCTGCAAAGGGATCCATCTCTGGAGTGCCCCATCTTGAAAAAAATCACTTTTAACACTAGGATCCAGGGACCATTCGTGATGGCCCTGAGATATCCTGCTCAGAGCATCTGCTAGCACATTGTCCTTCCCTGGAGGTGGACTGCTACCAGAGATGTCTGCAGGGAATAAGCCAGAGACCATAATTTCATGGCTTCTGTGCACAAGGCTGTAGACCGAGTGCCTCCCTGCTTGTTGATGTACCACAAGGTAGTGGTGTTGTCTGTCCTGACCTGAACCACCTAGTTTTGTACAGAGTCCAAGAAAGCTTGTAGAGCCAGGTACACTGCCCTGAGCTCTAGAAGACTGATATGAGGTAGAGACTCCTGAGGGGACCAAACTTCCTGTGCTGTGAGAACTCCCAAGTGAGCTCCCCACCCCAGGAGAGAAGCATCTGTGGTTAATACCACAGAATGATTCTGAGTGATGAATGGGACTCCTTGTCTGAGGTTGTCCTGATCCAACCACCACTGGAGAGCCTGGATCAGAGTCTGAGTCACTGGAATCAGTTTTGTTAGAGGATCTTTTTTCTGAGACCAAAAAACCCTCAGGTGGAACTGGATGTCCCTCATCTGAAATCTGGCCCCTTGTACCACTGCAGTGGAAGCTGCCATGTGGCCCAGGAGTTGAAGAAAATGCCCTGATGGTCAAGACACCAGAAGGCGAAAAGAAGAAGCCAGGTCTGTAAGGGCCTTTACCCTTGCCAGAGGAAGAAAATCTCTTGCCTGGACAGTGTCCAACTCCACCCTTATGAAGGTCAGGAGTTGCACTGGTTCGAAAACTGACTTTGGAAGACTGAGGAGGAATCCCAGAGAAGTGAGCAACTGCTGGGTCACTTGCAGGTTTGACTCGACTTAGTCTGGAGACTGCCCCACAATGAGCCAGTCGTCCAGGTATGAAAATATGGAAATGTTTTGTCTCCTTAGAAAGGCCACTACTACTGCTAGGCATTTTGTGAACACCCTTGGTGCTGATGTTAGTCTGAAGGGCATTGCTCTGAACTGGTAATGGCCTGAAGGCAGTTCGAACTTGAGGTAATTTCTGTGGGAGCACCTGATGGGAATGTGAAAATAGGCATCCTTGAGGTCCAGGAAGGCTAACCAATCCCCTGGCCTCAGAGAGGGAAGAATTATTCCCAGAATCACCACTTTGAATTTTGGCTAGACTAGGTGCTTAAGTATTTTAGATCTAGGATGGGCTGCCACTCCCCTGTCTTTTTTGGAGTAAGGAAGTATCTGGAGTACAGACCCTTGCCCCTGTGTGGAGTAGGAGCTCCCTCTATGGCTCAGAGCCAGCAGAGAGGAAACCTCTGCCTCTTGGGCAATGGTTTTGTAGATGTTTGCAGGTGGAAAAGACCTGACCCTCAGCTTTGGAAATCTTTTGAAGCTGAGAGCCAGTCCCTGGCTTACTACCTCCAGGACCCACTTGTCTGAGGTAACAGACTTCCAGGCCTGGAAGTAGTAAGCCAGCCTGCCTCCTACTGGAAAGGGGGAAATCGACCCAGGCTGACACATCAGGGTGTCTGCTTGGCAGGAGCCTTGGACTTAAGAGGAGGATGCAGCCCTGCTCATCCCCCTCCTGCCTCTCCCTCTGAAGAACCCCCTCTGAGGAAAAGGAGAGAAGGCCTGTGCCTGGTAAAAAGGCCTGTGAAAAGGCCTGCCCCTGCCCCTAGATTGCTGCTTCTGAGGAGTTGCCTGCCTTTCCTTGGCCTGTGCACTCCTGTAGGTGGTCCTATATGCATGCATCTTTTTCATGTAATTCTCTGTCTGCTCCCCAAACAATGAATTACCCACTACAGGAAAATCCATGGCCTTAGTCTGAGTATCCCACGAGAGGCTAGTACGTCTGACCCAGGCCATTCTCCGAAGAGCCACAGATGTAGCTATGACTCTTGATTACACATCACTGGAGTCCACAGCAGCATGAAACTGAACTTTTGATGCCTCAATCCCATCTGCAGCCACCTCCTCCAGCTCCTTGGCTAGCTGGGGGGCGGCCTGTTTAGCCAGTGCCAGTACAGTGTCCCACCTAAACTTCTGGTACCTGGCTGTACAGGCCATATAATTCGCCTGCCTGAGTCCCAAGGAAGATGCCTTGTACTGCTTTTTTGCCATGGCATCAATCTTCCTGGAGTCTTTGTCTGGGGGGTGTGAAGCCAAGGGAATGTTTGCCTTATCACAGGCAGCAGCCTGCACAACCCCAACATGGCTACATTGCTGATATAAAAACTCTGTATCTGAGCCTGAAAGTGTATACCTCTCGTCCATTCTTCTATCCACAGGAGGTATAGAATTGGGGGACTTCAGAATTTTTTGTGTCTGCTTCCCAAAAGATTTGTGGAGGGGAATAGACAGTCTCCTGGACTCTGGGATATCCATCATTTCTACAAAAGCAGGCTCCTCCTGATCCTCCATTGCCTCTTCCATAGGAAGCTGGAGGGTCTCAGCCACCTTTCTGTAGAACACAAAGTGGGAAGGGGACTCAGAAAGCCTAGGAGGGGATACACCTTAAGGTCTGTCTGGGGAGATGTCCGGTTCCACAGGCACATCCAGACTTTCACCATCGCCATCATCCTCTTCAAACTCCCCTTCCTCCTCAAACTCCGGTTCATAAAATTCTTCAAGGGGGTATAATCATGAACTGGGGGAACAAACAGAACTGCGCCCCTGCCACAAGGTGCCGGATCAGTCGGAACCCGGTGAAACGATTCCACAATCCGAATCGCTCTGGCTATTTCTTCGGCGGTCAGAACATGGACTTCTGGATTCGAACCGGACAATTTTTCTTTGCGTTTTCTTTTTGTCGGAACCGACCCCTTGGGATCGGCTCTCCTTCTGCCTGGAGAAGTATCGCCCTGCCAGCCCGGTGGCGCTGAGGGTTGAGGCGCTGGACGCCACACCTCACGCTACGCCGGCGGCCCGGGTTTGGGAACGGACTCGGGCAGCTGAAGGGTCGGCCGGGGAGAGGAGGATTGAGCGCCCAACGGCTGCTCTCCTCCTCTGGGAGGGAGGGGATGCTTGTCCCGCGGCTCTACCGCCACCTGGGTGACCACGGGTGGAGGTGCAGTGAGACTGCATACAGATGGGAGGGAGGACGTGGGCCGGAGATCAGAGCGTACGCACTTCTCGACGTGCGTCGCACCTAGGTCTCCCTAGCGTGCTCACGTCCTGGGGGAGCGGACAGAAAAACAGAAAAAGGAACCTGTCGTGGAGGACGGAGACGGGACCCGACTGCCCCAGACAGCCCATAACTAGGCTACCAATGGATGCCGCAGATGGACCTCCTGACGCACACTAATGGACTGGAGGGGGGTAAAATAGGGGTACCCTCCTCCCCGCCGGGGGGTAGGCCAAGGCAGCATGGAGGTAGGTCCGAGCGACACCATGGTAGGTACCCAGGGAGGGACTAGGGGAACACAGTCTAGGGATTCCCGAAGAAGATCCACCACGACAGAGGAGGGGCTTAAAAAAAAAAAAAAAAAGTATCGCCTAGTCAGAGGGCTCCTTCTGGTTTGGTCGAACCAACCGGCTGGCCAGCCGGGTTAGCGGACTTCTCGGCCTCCTTTTCCCTCAGTCTACCTAATCTCTTTTCAAGGGTAGATCTGGAAACTTTTCACAAATTTGGTAGTCTGAATTGAGGTGGTCAAACCCAGACAAACACAAGTGGTGTGGGGATCGGCCTTAGAAAAGACCTCCCCACACTCACTGCAGTGTTGAAACCCAGTGGGCCCGGTGTTTTTCTTGGGTTTCTCAGACATGGCCAACCTAACCAAACTTGCCCTTTTTTCGGCAACCGCCAGGCAAGACTCCCTAATTGGTTCCTAACCATGTCACGGGTCTTGGAAAAACACATATCAAAACATGTTTTTTTAGAACCGATAAGGACCGATAACCACACACTAAAGTTAAACACAAGAATTAACAAATGATCGGTTCAGTCGAACCGATCCACACTTTTACAAGTTCCACACAGAAAAACAGAACAAAACCTATCTAGTACTCACGGTACCACAGACAGAGACTGAACCAACTATGGGGAATAATTTTTCAGTTAAAAACCGACGGAAAACCGACACTGCAACCGACTTTCGAACAGAGCTACAGGAAAAATCTCCAGAGCGACTGTTCAGTGAGGTGGAGTAAAGAATCTGACGGTTAGATTTCAAAGGGAAACAGACAGAGACATCAATCGAGCTCGAGCTCAGCATTCTATACTCTACATAGAAAGCTAACCCTTTGTTCTCTGGGGCAGTTTAAAGGCTGGGGCTAACTGCACTTGTCAGAATACAGCAAGACTTCAAGTTGTTTGAATAGCTGGTGCTAACCCTGTACCCGGCCTGGGAGCGGAGCCTGCGGGGAGTCGGTCCTCAACCTGCTGCCACGGGAGTTTTTCTCCCCCCCCGGTTATCACCCAGGAGTAGGAGCACATGTGCCATACGACCCCGGTTACGACTCCTTTCCCCCACCCCATGGCCTAACGCCCTGACCCCCTCTAGTCCGTGTAATCCCAGCCTCCACTAGGGGTCACCATTGGCCGAGGGGTACCGCATCCCCTCCTCAGAGAGGACAGCCTGCCTGTCGGCAGCTTAATCAAGCTCCGCCCTACCCCCCCACTGCCGGTCACTCCGGCGACCCGAGCTCCTTCCCGAACCCGGGTCGCCGGCGTGCCGCGAGGTAGGGCGGCCACCGCCTCAGCCCTCAGCACCACCAGGCCAGCTAAAAGTTCACTTTCCTGAATTTATTAATGCTTCTAAGCAGAAGGGATTGTAATTCCTCAGTTAGAGAATCCGGTCCCCGGCTCCCTTCCCCTTCCTGGTCCCAACTCTAGCAGGTGTTGCCCCTGCATTCTCACATTTTGTGATGTATCAGTTTGTTTGTTTTTTGGGGTACTTTACTAATAGAAAAGGGGGTCATTTGTTGAAATCACATTTTTTATATTTTAAAGAACCAAATAAGTCAAATCAAAGTCACCGCTCAACTAACGAGAGCTCTCCAAACTAGTACATTACAAAATATGAAAGCATGGGGGTGGTGTCTGTTACAATTGGGACTAGGAAGAGATCAGGCAGCTGACTCCTCCAACCGAGGAATTATGATCTAGAAGCTGGCCTGGTGGCGCAGAGGGCTGAGGCACTGGCGCCTTACCTCGCGCTACGCCGGTGACCCGGGTTCAGGAATGACCACGGGTCGCCGGGAAGACGGCCGAGGGGGTAAGCTGCAGCAGGATTGAGCTTGCTCTTCCCTCCAAGGGGTGGCTGCCTGCTCATCGGTAGTCCCGCTCCCATCGGGCGGAGGTCCGACAGGCACGTGGGTGGTATGGAGCAGTGCATGCAAGTCAGGGGAGGCGGAAGGGCCACCAGATCCTGGCATGTACATGCACTTCCATGTGCGCACACGCATGTGTACGCCGTGGCCTCGGGAAGATGCATGGAGAAAAGCAAAAAGAAATAAAACTATAAATGGAGGGGAAAAAACAAAAATGGATCCAGGAGCAAATTGTATGATAACAAAAAGAACAAAGTGCTTTAGTTTTCAGACCAACCCAGTCCTGTCCAAAAGCTAAAGCATTTTGTTCTTTGTGCTACATCTATGTTGGTCCAATAAAAGGTATCAAAACATTTGCTTCTGGATCTGTTTTTACAAGGACTAATATGGCAAAGATTAAATCTGTTATGTCTCAAAAACAGAGGCATTATAAATCCAGGAAAATGGACTTTTGAAGTCTTTACCAGAAAAGCTGCTGGGGGAAGGGGGCTTGAGCAAATATTTAAAAATGAACACAACTGATGCTTTTTAAGTACCAATATGGCTACAAACAAGTTACTGAAAAATAGGGAAGGGATACTGTTGAATCATTACAGCCAGTTCCCTTCAAGAAAAGCAGTTTCCTCAGCTTTTTAATATTCTGAAACACTTAATCAAGCACAAGCTTGTTCCTCTCCATGACATAAGGTTCCACAACATGGTGGTAACCCAGTATCGATACTGAGCAGACTAGATCTAGATCTCTGGACTGCTTGCAGCTTCAGGTAGAGACACAGATACTGACAGCAGATAAAATAACAATAAATAATAAAACTTTATTTATCAAGTGCCTTTTAAGTACCAAGGCACTGAATAATGAACACATAAAAGCAGTACAATACATAATAATATAACCAAATAAATGAATAACCAAGCTAAAAATAAGGCTAAAATAATCAATCTGAGTAGGCAGTCAGCCACAGATGCGTCTTCAAGGCGTTTTTAAAACCCTCCACGGTCGTGCACTCACGTATGTGATGGGGTAGAGAATTCCACAGGGCTGGGGCCACATACGTAAATGCACGGGCCCCCAATGACTTCAAGCTCACCCTGGGAATCTCTAGCAACCCCTCTTCAGCTGAACGGAGAAGTCGCCCGGGGCAGTAGGGGCACAGGAGCTCTTGCAGATAGTCCGGGCCCAGTCCATGCAGGGCCTTATAGGTCAGAAGCCAGACTTTGAAGGTGATCCACCACTGAATAGGCAGCCAGTGCAGTTCGCGCAGCACTGGCGTGATGCGACTCGAACGAGAAGTCCCCGTCAACAGCTGGGCCACAGCATTCTGCACTAGCTGCAAGTGACGGATATCAATCCCTGGAAGCCCTAGATAAAGGGAGTTGCAGTAGTCTAGGTGTGAGGTCACAAAGGCGTGGATCAACGTTGGAAGGTCGCCGGATGGAACAAGGCGCTTGACTCTAGCGATGTTCGTCAGATGGAAGAAAGAAGACTTGATGACTGCCGACACCTGCGAACACAGTGTCAGCCCATCATCAAGAATCACCCCCAGGTCTCGCACCCATTCAGAGGAAGGAAGCTGAATACCCCTTAGACAAAGTCCTGTGGGCTGGCCCATCCCAACCCCTCTGTCCGGTGACCAGGATCCACCACCATCACCTCAGTCTTTCCAGAGTTCAACTTCAACCAGCTGGAGTTCATCCAGTCCCAGATTTCAGCGAGGCGGCTGTTAAATACCAAGCATGCACTATCCTGGTCTGGTGCAAAAGACAGGTAGAGCTGGGTATCATCAGCATAGCAGTGAAACCTCAGCCCATACTGTCTTACAATGTTTCCGGGGGCAGCATATACACCGCGTACAACATGGGGGACAACACCAAGCCCTGAGGGACCCCACATGGCAGACAGAATGGGTCAGAGGAAAAATCCCCGACACCACCCTCCGAGTTCTGACAATGAGGAAGGACTTGAACCATCTGAGACTGTCCCAGACAGGCCACAGATGAACCTCAGGCACTCGAGAAGCACCCCATGGTCCACGGTGTCAAAGGCTGAGGAGAGATCCAGAAGCACCAAGATAGAACGGTGCATCCGATCTCTTGCCATCTAGAGATCACCGAGCACCCGAACCAGAGTAGTTTCGGTACTACGCCTCTTACGAAAAATCGGACTGAAGAGGTCCATAGATGTCATGGATGGTTAGGTGGTTCCCCAGTTACAGTGCCACAACTTTCTCAATTACCTTCCCAACAAAGGGAAGGTTTGAGAACGGTCTGTAGTTTGCAAAGCAGCTTGGGTTCAAAGCCTTTCTTTAGGAGAGGTGTCACCACTGCCTCCTTCAGGGAGCTGGGAAATTCACCGGACTAAGGAGCACTAAACTATCTTTGCCAGGACCGGGCCTATGATAGCACAACAACCCACTATCAGGGAAGTTGGGCCCAGATCCAAACTACAGCACACTGGGCACATACCCTGGGCAATCCACACAACATTTACGATTTCCAGACGGTCGAAGGAGCTCCAGGTAAACTGACGGACAGTGACCATACACCGACTGCTATCAGTTCCCATAGAGTGTGCCGGTTGGATCTCCCTAATGCTGGCCATCTTATCCGCAAAGAACCGAGCGAGCTTGTCACACTCAATCTGTGAAAAAGCTCTTCAAACCTGAAAACATGTTGGGTTGCACAACCTGTCCACGGTTCAAAAAAGCTGAGCTGGTCGGTTCTGAGCGGCAGCAATCTCCCCGGTCAGGAACTCTGCCTTCTTACGGGTGACTGCTGATTGACAGACTTGATAATGTTCCATCAATCTAAAGTGGTCAAGCAGCCAGGGCAGATTTCCACCCACGACACTCCAACCTTCATCCAAGTCGCCGCAACTCCCTCAAGATCCCATCAAACCAAGGGGACTGAGATCGAAGGGAGAGAGGACAAACATGGACTAGAGCGATAGAGTCCAGGGCCATAGTAACAGCCTTGTTATAGGCCTGAACCAGGCTCTCTGGACTCCCACTTGCTGCAGGATAAAAGCTTTGTGCTCCATCCAGTCCCTCTCGCCTGATGTCCAATTTACACACTTTCCATGTGCCTTTCCCATCCCCTTTTGAGCTACATCTCCCTCAGCACATACAGTACAACCTCCTTAGCAAGATCATTCCATTTTAAGTTCATTCTAGGTAAGCACAATATCCCACTTCAAGCAGCAGTGTTAGTCACCACATTGTTTTGTCAGCAATAATGTTTGTCGGTGTCCGGTCAAAACCACGACAGCAAATACACGTGGTCATAACAATGCCATGTGGTTTCGGAGTAGGACCACGTGGTTTTGTACTGACCCCACTGTTTGACCGCGCAGTCTTCACATAGCACCATGTTTCTCGAACAGAAATATCAAGACACCCATTTTTCTTCTCATTTTCTTTCATTCCTGAACAGAGATGCACAATTTTGACGTTTTTAGAAGTTCTCACTCCCATGCTATGTCCACCATAAAGAAATTAAATATCCTGGTACAGTGTTGTGCGGTTTACCATCAGAAACATGCAGTAACACCATCCTAATACAGACATTATGAATCTAGCATGTACATTCCACAGGTAACCTCAACGGATACGAATTGTAAACAACTGAGTGGTGGCCATCTTTAACGACATGCATCATTGATTACAAAAATCAGCTATAAAAGCTGTTTTAACAACTTTTCAGAAAACTAAAAATACCTTGAGTATGAATCTAAGTATGCCAGAAACACATTTTTGCTAGAACAAGTATGATGACATTTTTTTGCTGACTAAAATACTGTTGCTTTAGAACAACTTTTCATGAGCTTTCAAACTATGATGACCACCTGCAGAAAGTGTCCCCTTGTTTGTTATAGTATATGGTTTCTGACACTTCTAACTCTGCTCCCTTCCCAAAGGGTCAGATCCAGTCCCAGCCACTTGAGGCAGAAGTGTCCAAGACAGGGAGAGGAGCGGACAGTTACGAGGGTCAGCTGCCCAAGGGTGCCCAGGATCACCCTGCTCGAGACCAAGTTTTTCTTTCCTTGTTCTTTGGCTGCCGCCTCCTGGGGCACTGGCACGCAAGGGCCTTTTTGTGCATGTATGCAACATACACAAAGAGGAACCCAGCCAACATTCCTCTCCCTAAACACCACTACTTTGTCACCCAGGTGGCAGTGCCGTAATGGCGCCAGCCCCCCCCCCCCCCACAAAAGACAGCCAGCATCCTCTGGGACACTTGGACACCCACCCCTGCCCTGATGACTGGCACATTCTGAACTTTGGTCCCTAGCATTGTTAGTAGTAGCCCCACCGCTGCGCTGACAGACCGACGACCATGTTCTGCTTTCAATACAAAACAAAATAAGTATACACTAAAATGTGTCTAAAGACTATTTATGAAGTTATTTATTTGATTTTTGGTAGCTAGGTAAATACACTAGACAACAATGTGCCTATTTTCAGGTACGACCTGGGAGATTACATTTCACAGTAATATAGAATGATTCACAAGGCACAACACAAGAGCAGATAACAGTTCACAAAAGTACAGCACGTCCCACCCCTGTGAGTTTCTACTGCTGAAATGTTTCCACTATTCTAGAGTGGGCAATTTATTTTAATGTAATATTCTTTATTGATTTTTCAAAATGCAGAAGACAAAACGAAAAACCACACACAGATAACTTCAAAACAATACTAAACAATACAATAATGGGTGACATCACCTGCATACAATACAAACATGTAACCCTCCCAGCCCCCTCCATCCCCCGCACCCCTCACCCTTGGCATCATAAAAGACACAGACTGTAGAAGCACAGACAGTGTGACCATTCGCTCAGCAGTACTAAAGGCTGTATAAAGAGTGTAGCCTTTCCCATCTATCCTTATGTTGCGACATATGATTATGGAGGATTGCCACCATTTTTTCCACCCTCAAATCTGACAATAGCTCTTGAAGCCACTCTGCATATGTTATGACAATGGAGTCTTTCCAGTGTCGTAGCACTAGCGCTTTAAAGGAAAGGCCACTCAGGGACGTGTGATACCTACGCTGGGTCACTCCCACTCCAGTAAAGTCCCCATTTAGGCATATCTCCGGAGTAAACAAGTCAGTGATGCCCAGTAGTGGATCTGCCTTTTGCCTAATGGTCTCCCATAATGAAGCAATGGAAGGACAGTCCCAGAAAATATGCAGCAAGGTACCCTCAGCCTGGTTACATCGTACACAGGTTGGTGAGGGAAGTCGACCCATCTTGTGTAACCTTGTCAGGTACACGTCCTGAAGATTCGAAAATTGCATGATTTGAAGCCTGTCCTCTGTAATATATGAATGGCAAGACCTCCACACTCTTTCCCAATTGAGGTTTCAATGGGGAAACTTATCAGCCCAGTAAGATGGAGTCCAATCTACTAACGGAAAAGCCAAGGTGTACAAACCTGAGTATATGTGGGAGACCAAATTAGATTGCTCAGCTAGCATGATCAAAGGATGAAAAATCTTATCTTTCCCCCCATCTTCTGTTAGTGACAGTTTTTTGGCTATCAGCAAATAGCAAACTTGAAAATCTCTCCAAGACCCATTGGGTTTTTCCTCGTGATTTCCTTCACAGTAACATAAGAGTCCCTGTTTGTCACATCCCAGGGACATACGCCCCGCAGTGATGGAAGCCACCCTGCTGATAAGGAGTTGCCCCCTATTTAAAAATTAGGATTTCTCAAGATTGGTTGCTCGGGGTCCCCAATGTGATTATATTTTAGGAAGGCACATAATTGTGAATGAACTCTCACCGATGTAGCAATCGGGCAGTCGTGCCATTCCTTGGGTAAATCCTTCATCCTTACATCCAGCATGGCATCATGGAAAATACCCTCGGAATCCATTAGTTCCCTTTCTATTGAGAGCCATGAAGGAATGCATGGAAGTGTGTGGGAGTCTTCCTCTGGCCGCAGCCAACATAGATATTTGCTTGTATGGCTGGCCCAGTAATATAATCCGAAATGTGGCAATCTCAACCCCCACCCACCCCCAATCTTTTCTGGGACAGCTAGTTTGTAGTAAGCTCACCTTGGGGGCTTATTTTGCCAAAGAAAATATGAGATGATCCCATGCAGCTTCTTGAACCAACTAAGGGCAACCTATAGGTTTAGTATCCTAAGGGAAAACAGACGGGCAAAATGTTCATTTTTATCAAGTTTATCTTCCCCATAAGGACGGGGGCAAGACCTTCCACTGAGCTAAATCTTGTTGAATTGTAAGTTGTAATGGAGTGTAAATTTAAATGTTTCAATTTGGAATAACTTCTGGCCAGAATAATACCTAAATACTTGAGGCTCTTAGGGGACCACTGCAGCCTTGTGTTGTCTACTACACTACTGTGGGAGGGGATTTATTTATACATATCGTGCACTTTGGCCTTAGCTCTTATACCCACATTTTATTGGATTGCATACATCAAATTCTGCAAGTTTTGTCCTTTTTGTATTTTTTGCACTGATGCTCCTCATCCACTGTATCATATGCACAGTCTATGTCCCTTTTTGATTGCTACAGTGTATTATCCATTTCTCTGTACTGTACTTCTCATTTATTGCTGTATCAATGTATGTCATATGCTGCAGGTATTTTAAGTCTCTCTCTCAGGTCCTCCTTGTAAATGAGCTTGCTCAATGGAGTTGCGACAGCAGCACATTTCAAAACAAGTGGAACAGGTGATTTTACAGGCAGTTGAAATTATACAGACAGTTGTCCAACAGCTATACAGAGAGACTTAAGGACAGGGGGGTGCCGTAAGTAGGACTATGTAGTGCATGAAGTTGGGTACTGCAGTACCTACTTGTCATGAAGGGGTGAGGTGACAGAGTAACCAAAGATTCCTCAGGGGATTAGGATGTCGAAATAGGTAGTGTAAGCAGGGGGTCGGATTGGGAAGTCGAGGGGTCACAGGGGTTGGAAGCAATTGCAGGTCATGGATTGGAAGAGGTGGGCTTTGAGGGCTGATTTGAGGGACAGGGTGGCGGTGGAGCCACGTACTGTTTTAAGAAGAGTTCCAGAGCCTAGGTGCGAAAGATGAGAAGGCCTGTTCACCTATTTTAGTAGTGTACCTGGGTGTAGCAAGTTGGGTGGGATCACGAGATCTGAGGGAGTGGGCAGCACTTGTGCTAGGAAGGTGCAGGATGGAAACAGAAATAAAGCAGTCTAGAGTAAAGAACCATGATGCCAAGGGGGATAGCCACTCTAAGGAGCTGTAGAGTGAGCAGTGGCGAGTGACGTGTCGGGGCGAGAGGGCAAAGAGGCAAACGTTGTTATAGGTGACATCACACTTGTGCAAGGATCCCGAGGGACGTTAGAGGTGAACAGAGACCCATATTGTAGGAAGGGGAGAAGTAGGCCCTGGGCAATGGCCTTCCATGCAGGGGGTGTGTTGAAATGAAGTATAAGCTAAAATGTGTCTAAAATATTATTTATGTAGTTTATTTTTAAGTGCTTCGGCAGTTCAGGGGCTGTTCAAGTGTGCTTTAACAAGTTTTAAACTGGAAATAATTTAAAAGGAGAGTGCCATTAAGAATGGTTACTCCCTGTGACGCTCTGCACCTTGCTTATGATTATGGTATGATATTTGTATTATAAATACATGGTCTGTGTATGACATTTCAGCGTGTGAGGAATATGGCCTGTAACTTCAAAGTGTCAGTAGCTGAAACCAGGAGATAATAAAACATACCAGAAGGAAACAGTTAATGGGAACATCCTTCCAGAGACAGTTATTGCCTGCTGCTGCTTTTGAAGTTGGAACGTAAATACGAATTTTATGACGTTTCCAGAGAAAGGTAATTAGGATAGTTCCTCTTCTTTTAGTAAATAGCTGAAGAATCATTAAATACCTCAGATCTCAATGGCACAGGAAATGAGCCAAGGGACATGAGTGTGGGAATGTTAAGATCAAAGAGAAAATGTTTAATTAAAGGATGCCATATTTAGAAAATGTTTTTTTCTTCTGATGTACCATTAATTTTAAAATACCTCCTGGTAGGAAATGATGTTTGGAAGAATTAATTCTAAAAGGAGGAGCTAGATGACTCACCAAGGGTTGGGGAAGGGGGTCAGTTGAAAATGTATCAGTGTGTCTGAAAAGTGTGATGATATCTTGGGCTCAGAAAACAGAAACATCTAACTTCAAATGCACTTACAGAGGTAATACATTAGATAGCAAATATCTAAAGTGTTGTGGTAGGAGTTTTGTTCTGTAATTTTTCCATTTTCTTTTGTAACTAAGAGCATGTGCTATTTGTTCTGTATTTTATTGTACTTTTTTTTTTTTTTTTTTTTTTTTTAGTTGTTTAACCAGGAATAGCACACTAAGCTGAAAGCTTTTTTACAGGAGCGACCTGGTAGCACAAGGAAGTTAAGTGACTTGCTCAGGGTCACACAGTATGCAAGTGGAAGCTGTGGGATTCAAACCCAGGTCTGGTTTGCTGGATGTCACCAGATTTGCAGCTCAGAGCCTTAGACCACTGCACTATACTGCCTCCTGAAAATACTTATTTTACAATTTTTAGTAAATAACCATTTTCTTTGGAAACACTGCCTGTGTCTTCCCAGTTTTCTTTTTGCATGTGAAGTGCCTGTATTTTTAAGTCCAACAACGGTTTAAAAGGCTTGGTGGTGTTACTAAGCATAGAAAAGGTAAGAATATACTTTAAGTCTCTTATAGAGTTTTAAGGGTTGATTTTGGAGACCTGGCTAGGTGCCCCTGGGCGAAGGGTTGTACCGCATCCCCCTGAAGAGGGTATGTATCCGAGCCTGTTAATTGGGTATGCTAGCATAAGGTTCACAGTTTGAATCCCCCCAGAACTTGAGGCTAACAGGTGATCTGGACCCAAAGCAGACAGGAGGGCTACCCTGTCTGTTACCTGTTCATACTATTGTGCTCGGAGGTTGGCACTGTGGGAGCAGAGGGCCTGACCTGCGGAGTGCGTTTGTGACACTCCTAAGTTTTCACTTTGTTCCCATCTCTTTTAACACCCATTTTTTTCTACATTACATTGGTAAGCAACAGACAAGGCCTTATGGGAGACTAGGGATATCAAGGCAAGCTCCAGGCCATAAAACTCACTGCGTACTCAACCATGGTGTACATTCAATGAAATGCTCCATCATATACACAGGTTTGAAAACAATTACCAGGGCTCAACGTCAGAGGTTATAAAGGGCAAATTAAACGTACAATTTTAATATTAACTGCAGCTTTGAAATGAAAACCAGTTTTTTTTTTTTTTTTATATAAAGGCACTCGCACAGCAAGACATTTTGTTGTTTACTTTGGTTACAGCATTTCAAAAATAGCTGGTGCTCCACATTGGAACAGGCTAGCTTGTTAGGGAAACAAAACAAAAGGCGGAACTTCCTGGTTAAGAATGTGGCTTTATTTGGGATTAGCTCACAATAGCCTAGTTAGACAATAGCGCCTAAAGGAAGAAAAAAAGGAACATTGGCACATGCCTAATTTCTTGAGCACACAGCTCCTTTTGTTGTGTAACCTGACCACTGCAAACTGATGAGGGGCGCATGTTCTACGGTATTGGGACACACACACAGGTGGATGCGGCGAGGGTTCAGAACAGCAGTTATCACATTGCAGTTTGCCAAACAAAAAATTCCCTAGCAACACAGCGCTTGCTTACTTAACTCAAGGTTTTTGACACCATGAGAACTTAAAAGGAAGCTGTGCTTTGCACGGGCTCCTCACCTGCAAACCTTACCCTCCGGTTTAGCTTTACTGAAAAAGCATTGCAAAGTAATTTATTTAATTTGTTTTTATTATTATTCTCTCTTTATACCCCCTTCTCGCCTCGGTGCTTCCTTACCTTCGGGAGACTCCCATGGCCTTGTGCGTCCCAGCTCGTCTGTCCGGTCGCTGGTGCAGTCCATCCCCCCAGCAGGTACGGGATGAGGCCCCCTTCCTCCGCCCCGTGTTTGTATATTGTCAGGGATGCTGTCACCGGAGCCGGAAGAGGCACTGGGATCGAGGCCTGGAGCACCATCTACATGGAGCACTGCAGGGTTTTTCCTGCTTTCTGGTCCTCCCACAGGACGTCGGCATGCTTGGGAAGCCTTGGGGCGACGCACATCAGGACGTACGAATGCTCCAGCTCCCGGCCAACGTCCCCCCTCCCTTCTACTTGCTGTCCCGCTGCACCTCCACCTGTGGTCACCCAGGTGGTGGTAGAGTGGCAGAACAAGCAACCCACCCACCCCGAGGAGGAGAGCAGCCCTGGGCACTCAATCTCCTCCCCCGGCCGACTCTCCAGCCACCAGAGTCCGTTTGAACCGGTCGCTGGCGCCATCAGCGGTAGCCCTACACAGCGCCAACAGATCGGGCATGCAGTAGCTTATTTTATTTCTGAAAGTCTTGTTACCCAGAAGTATGGCGGACGCTTGGGTGGCTCCATTAACTGTAAAGGTGTGGTGCAGCACCATGCGCTTTAATGCATTTGTATTGATGCGCACGGTGTGGCGCCGCACCTTTACAGTTAATGGAGCTGCCCCAGTGTCTGCCATACTTCTGGGTAGCAGACTTTTCTCAATTAAAATAAAACTACTTTGCAATGCTTTTTTCAGTAAAGCTAAACTGGTGGGTAAATTTTGCAGGTGAGGAGCCCCTGCAAAGCACAGCTTTCCTTTAAAGAAACACTCAAATGTTTTCTTCCCTCAGTCTTACAGATGCTCCACTTTACAAAACAGAAATAAGGAGCAGGACTCAGCTGCCGCAAAGCGGCTCTCCTCTCCCAGGGAGCAAAGGGGGGTTTCCCTGGCCTTTGGCTGCCACCCAGCAGAGGACAGATGGCAGTTCGTACTACAGGGGGACCAGCGATAGCCAGGAGTGAGGTGGAATGAGCAAGCCGGTACCTGGAGTGCACATGTACCTCCACATATGCACACACTGCCATGTCTGCCATGGTCCTGTGATTCTTGGGGGCAAGCATAGTACATACAGAGCAAAAAAAAAAATTACACACACACATATATAATGGATCTCTCTAAACAATAGTTTACACGATAGAACACAGCTCAGGGTTCCCCTATACTATACCACTCACTTCCCGTCCTCCCACTCGGCTTCTGAGATGGCTTTAAAAACATTTATAGCCCTGACCAAAGTCAATCTGGGGGATGTCTACAGAATTCTGTCAACAGAGGAAATTGTATGAACACTCTTATAGCACAGCAATGCACTGAAAATGTTGCTCAAAAAACTAGTTTCAGCTACAAGTAATAATTATTAGCATACCTGTGAAATACACTTTTTTAGGCAACTTCCATGCGGTACATCATGAATTTGTTTTTATTTTCTCGATCCTAACCTTTGCCAGGTCTACACTTTTCAGACGTCTTTGGATTTGATCCTTTTTAAAAAGCTCTTCCTAATTAAAAGTAGCTTAACTAAGTAAGGAAGCCTAGATGCTTCCCTACTAAATGAGAAGCAAACAGAGCTGGTTTGTTACAGCCAAGACGTTTGGACAGTGCATTCCGCAGGCTGGCTTACTATCCATGGACAATGCCAGCATCCATATTTTATTTATGTAGAACATATTTTACCAGGTATGCAAAATGAGTCTAGAAGGGCTATTTTCCAGTTGCGACCTGGGAGGGGGGAAACAGGGGACATCAGAGGTAATAAACATAGCAATACACAGCAAATACGAAAAAATTACTTACCATAGTAATCTTATTTCTTCCCAGTGATGCTCAGATATTCATAACTTTATGCAGTAAGCCTGGAGGGTTGGACTGCCCAGAGAGATGGAACACATGCAAATTAGTAGAATTCTTTGCACGTGAGCATCTTTCAAATACTGCCCTCTATCAACTGTAGTGTTTTAACCTGTTCAGATTTGTGAGAAGCCTGGAAGTCAGGCATTAGGAAACTAATGTAATTAATATTTTATAAAAGAGGGGTTTCCCCTAATTAAAGGATAAATTTAGATTAAGCCTCCAAAGAGAGGGTAACTTTAATAAAAACCACATCAATAAAAACTCTAAAAGAGAACATTGAAAACTCCAGTTTAAAAATGATTAAAACTGAGAAATACAACAGATATAATATGGCTTGGTGGCACCAGCATGCAGAGTGCAGAGGCTGAAGTTCTGGAAGGGGAGGAAGGGAGGGAGTTATGAATATCTGAGCATCACTGGGAAGAAATAAGATTACCATCGTAAGTAATTTTTTCTTCTCACCCCAGTAATGCTCAGGATATTCATAACTTTGTGCAGACTACCACGCAGTACCACTGGAGGTGGGCACAGAACTTATCTTGGAAACAGACTCTGCAGGACTGCTGTGCCAAACCTAGCATCACCCCTGGATAAAATATCCAGGTTCTAATGTTTTGTAAAGGTGTGTACTGTTTTCCAGGTAGCTGCTTTGCAAATGTCCACCAAGGGAACCTCCCTAGCAGCTGCAAGGGGTAGCAGCTGTTCCTCTTGTAGAATGCGCCCTCAATCCTGTTGGGGGCTCTTTACCTGCTTTAGTGTAGCAGAACCGAATACACTGGACTATCCACTGAGAAATGGATCTTTTTGAGGCTGGTTTACCCTTTCCTACATCCCCATATGTAAGGAATAGCTGTTTTCCATTTTTCCTAAGATCTTTCGTGGCTATCATGTAATAGCTGATAGTCCTTTTCACATCCAGACTGCATAATCTTCTTTCACCAGAACTGGTATGTTCTGTGAAAAAGACAGGTAGAGTGACTGACTGGTTCAAATGAAAGTCTGAAACCACTTTAGGGAGAAACTGTCTGTTAGTTCTGAGGACTACCTTATCTCTGTGAAATGAGATATAGTCCTGGTCAATGCAGAGAGCCTGGAGCTCGCTAATTCTCCTTGAAGAAGTAACAGCCACTAGGAAGACTGTTTTCCAAGTAAGGTATTTCAAGTGGGCAGTAGCCATGGGCTCAAAAGGGGGCCCCATGAGCTTGGCTATACACACATTCAAATCCCAAGCAGGCACTGGTGCCCTGTGAGGTGGGTGTAAATGCATCAGTCCTTTAAAAAAATCTTTTGAAAAGTTTATCAGATGCCACCGACCCCTTGGTGTCCACAGAAAGGTAGGCAGACACCGCTGCTAAATGAACCTTAAGGGAACTGGGTTGCAAACCTTGTGAATGCAAATAAGTGAGATAGTCCAGGACAATCGAAACTCCAGCTTTTCGTGGTATAAGGTTCATGCTGGAACACCAGAGAGAGAATCTTCCATTTGGAAGAATAAGTTTTTTGTGTGGAGGGTTTTCTATAATCCTGCAAAATATTTAGGACAGCTTCTGAAAGATTTAAATCTGCATGCTCTAATTCCTCAAGAGCCATGCTTTGAGATGAAGAGACTTGAGATTTGGGTACAACAATGTTCCCTGACTGGAGGTCAGTAAATTGTGTCTGAGGGGTAACTGTACCGGTTTGCTGACAGACATGGAGAGCAGAAGAGTACCATGGCTGCCTGGGCCAGTCTGGAGCTATCAGGATCAGAGATGCTGAGAGGGATTTTTGCATCAGTAACACCCTGAAAACCAGAGGGAAAGGGGGAAAAGCATACAGGTGCCTGCCTGTCCAATCCAGAACCAGGGCATCCAGAGGAACTGTGCCCTGTGCTAGTGGTCTGCAGCAATACTGAGGTAGCTGGTGGTTCTGGTGGGATGCGAACAAGTCTATCTCTCTGGAGTGCCCCACCTTTTGAAAATAACCTGTACTACCTGCTTGTTGAGAGTCCATTCATGGTGGGCCTGACTGATGCGGCTCAGTGCATCTGCCAGAGTATTGTCCTTTCCTGGCAAGTGAATTGTCTGTAAAGAGACCTTCAGAGTGTATGCCAGTGTCCAAATCTTCATGGACTCTGTGCAGAGGAGGCCTGACCTGGTGCCTCCCTGTTTGTTTATGTAATACATTGTGGTGGTATTGTCTGTTCTGATCTGAAACACCCTGCCCACGATAAGTGAAGAGAAAGCTTTTAGGGCTAGTAACACTGCTCTTAGCTACAGTAAGTTTATGTGCTGAAGGGACTCTGCTGCTGACCAGATTCCCTGGGTCGTGTGCTTTCCTAAGTGAGCTCCCCAGCCCAATAGGGATGCATCTGTTGTGAGTACCAAAGAGGGGTTCTCTCTCTGGAAAGGCACTGCTTGCCTTAAATTGGATTCCTGTTTCCACCACAAGAGGGCCCTTAATAGTGGGCCTGTCACTGATAAGTTTTGAAAAAGGGTCTTTTTTCTGACTCCAGTGAGCCCTGAGGCGAAACTGGATGTCTCGCATGTGGAATCTGGCTCCTTGGACTGTGGCTGTGGATGCAGCCATATGACCTAGTAGCTGCAGAAACTGTCTTGCAGTTCTTGAACTGTCCAGGACAAAAGAGTTTGCTATTAACTGAAGACTTCGCACCCTGTCTAAGGGTAAGAAGGCTCTGCCCTGAAGTGTGTGGATTTCTGCCCCTATAAACTGCAAAGTTTGAGCAGGTGTTAGGACTGATTTCTTTTGGTTTATTATGAACCACAGAGACTCTAAAAGGACTTGGGCGATTTTTAGGGAGTTCTTGACTTGGTCTGGTGAGTTTCCCACCACCAGCCAGTCGTCCAGGTAAGGGAAAAAAGTCATTCCCTGTCTTCTTAGATATGCCATTACAACAGCCAGGCACTTTGTGAATACCCTTGGTGCTGATAAAAGACCGAAAGGGAGAGCTGAAAACTGATAGTGGCCTCAAAGGATCCGAGGTATTTTTCTAAAAGATTCTTTTATGGGGATGTGGAAATAGGAGTCTTTCAAGTTCAGTGATGCCAGCCAGTCCCTCTTTTGGATTGTTGGCAATATTCGAGCCAAAGTTACTATTTTGAACTTTGTTTTTTCAGATGCTTGTTCAAAGCTCTGAGATCCAGTACTGGCCGCCACTCCCCACTTTTCTTTGTTGTTAGGAAGTATCTGGAGTAAAAACCTCTTCCTCTCAGGGTGGTAGGGACCAATTCCACTACTCAGAGATGTAACAACTTTTAAACCTCTGCTTCTTGCAGTGCCCTCTCTGCTAGAGGAGGTGAGCAGTAAACCCTGGTTTTCTTCGGAGGAAAAGATTTGAAGTCCAAAGTCAGACCCTGACCCACTACCTCCAGCACCCACTTGTCACTTGTTTGTGATGATGCTTAGCCAAGCCTGGAAGAAGTGGGAGATTCTGTCTCCGACCAGGAGGGAGGAGCCGGCCTGAGCCTCAGGGGTTTAGCTCTGGTTGGGTTTGAGAGCCCCACCTAGAGCCCCTTTTACCCCTAGAGTATCCCTGTTGTGGAAACTGCTGGTACTGGGGCATGGCTACTGGCTGGAAAAAGGGCCTGGTCATAAAAGACATTCCTCTGCCACCCCCTTCCATAGGGCCTAGTGGATGGAGAAGCATGCTCCTTAGCACAGTGGCTTCTATAGGTTGCCTTATACTCATCCACTTTTTTCCATGTATGCAACCATGGATTCCCCAAAAAGAGTTTCCCTCTAAAGGAAAATCCAGTGCCTTGGATTGAGTATCCTGAGTAAGGTTAGTGGCCCTGAGCCAAGCAAACCTTCTCTGTGCCACGGTGTTGGCCACCCATCTGGCTGCAGTGTCATTAGAATCAGCAGCCATCTGGAACTGGTACTTAGCTGCCTCTTGCCCAAACCTGGCAGTTTCAGCCAGGTCTTCAGACAAGGGTAAGGGGGCTTTCATGGACATGTCCAGTACCGACTGCCACATGGATTTTTGATACTGGGTAGCATAAGCTTGAAAAGTAGCCTGCCTCATAGCCAAAGAGGCTGATAAGTAGTCTTTTTTGGCCATGCTATCCATTTTTCTGGAGTCCTTGTCCGGAGGGTGGGAGGACAGGGGGACTCTGGCTTTGTCGCAGGCTGCCTGCTGTATAACCCCTTGATGGTCAGGATAGGAGAGAAGGAAATCAGCTCCTGTCCTGTCCAACTGATACTTTTTATCTGTTATATAAATAGGAGGAACAGAATTGGGGTCTCAAGAAGTTTCAGGGTGCCTTTTTTGAAAAATTTGTATACTGGCAAGAGGAGGGCTTTTGTGGTTGTCAAACCCATCATATTTAAATATTCAATTACCTTCTCATCCTCAATTTGCTCTGTGGTAGCAATATCCAGAGCATCTGCCATTCTCCTTACAAATGTAAAATGTGAGAAGTAATCCTCCAACACCCTGGGAGGTGAACCAAAATCTTGCTCAGGAGATACCTCTGGAGGAACAGGTTCATCATCCTGAAAAGGATCAGCCTCCTCTTCATAATACTGCTCCTCCTGTAAAGAGGGCAGCACACCACTGCTGGCCTGGGAACCCTGGGTAGGGGCAGGCTGCTGGGAAACAATATTTTGTAGTGCCTGGATAATTTTAAGAGCCTGGGCCATCTACTGAGCAGATGGCATGTCAGGCATCTGAGCAGAAGTCCCTGGTTTAGCAGGGCTGGATTCTGCATGCTTAGTTTTCTTAAGTTTCTTTCAGGGAACTGGAGAGTCAGCCGGTTCTTTCCCTCTTTTTGCCCCTTTTTCGCCGTCTCAGGGGCAGGGTTAAGTAAACTTGTGGGTTCAGCCACAGCAGATTGGGGTGTCAGCTGGTCAGAGCTGGAAGGAACCCTAGGACATTTTTTGTTCAACCTTTCAAGGTGTTTTTCCACTTTTTTTTCCTGGAAAGTCTTGCAAACGTCACAATCCTGATCCAGATGTTCGAATCCCAAACAAGCCACATATAAGGTGTGTTTGTCTGCTTTAGCAAATACATCTCCACATTTTAAACAGTTCTTGAAAACGGGTTCTCCTGTTTTCTTTTTTGGGTTTCTCTGACATGGTAATGTCTAAAAACAAGAAAAAACACTGACCGCTAAGTAAAGAACAAAGTGAGGTTACTTAAAAGCTAAAACCATTTTTTTTTTTCCCCCCGCAGTCAGTTCCAGAACCAGAGAAACCGAACCCAGGAAATGACAGGTGAACTGGATCAGTGGTTCTGTAACCGATAAAAAGCGGTTACAAAAACAATACAATAGACTAAAACACTAAACTAATAATGGACCCAAACAAGGCTCTTTAATCAGAGAACCCTGATAAGAACCCCGATAACTTAAAACAACTAACCCGGTTCTCCCATGGCAATTTCAAACCGCAAGGAACCGGAAAATAAATGTAATCTAAGCTATAAACAAGATTTATACTAACAATTAGTAGAGGCAATAAAATAAATAGAAAATACTTAAGGTTTTTGAATCTTCTTCACACGAAAGAGTAAGACAACCACCCCGAGCGACCAGACTTTCAGGCGTAGAGAAAAATCTGAAGTTAGAACACTACAGTTGGTAGAGGCAGTATTTGAAAGATGCTCACGTACAAAGAATTCTACTAATTTGCATGTGTTCCATCTCTCCAGGCAGTCCAACCCTCCAGACTTACTGCATAAAGTTATGAATATCCTGAGCATTACTGGGGTTAGAAAGAGAATTTACATTTATAAAAAAGAATACAGAGGTAATAAACATATTGGTACACAGTCAATATTGAATTACACGATTGCAGTTAACCCATAAACACCGGCAGCAGAGAAATGAGCAGCTAAAGACTCCAGCATGGCATGTGGGGAACCCACAGCATAAGGTGTGTATAGAGACACCCGCTTACTGAATCAAAATACTAGAATGTACGAAGTATAACTTAAGAGATTAGGCGTTACAAGGGAGAGCAAGCAAAAGAGCAGTTATTGTAGTAACAACACACCTGCAGACAATAATGGATTTTGGGACCCAGGCAGCCACTTATGCGGAGGCCAACTCAACTAGGCCCACGCCAGCAACAGTCCTTGGTGTCCTATCCAAGTAGAATCAGAGCAGCCTCATGGTGCGCCCCCCCCAGCATGGATTAACTCCATAGCAGAACCTTGCTATGTTGTGGCTTAATGCTTACTTATACCAGACAGTGAAGCCTTATAGTGTAAGACTTAGCAGATGGGAGGTAGTCAGCATAACAAGAAGGTTGTTCCAGGTAACGCACTGTCTCTACCCGACAGACGTCTGCGCAGTATTAAACCTGCAGCATGGGATCTGGAACTTGTAGCATTCCTCAGACCTTAAGGAGAGGAAGGGATTGGAAAAGAGGGTGAAAAGGTCCCAGTGGTAACTCTGTATAATTTGACTAGATGTTCCTGGATAGCTGATAAATTTCCCCCAGAGGATGGTCTGGATGTTGCATTGTCTGATCCGTGCAATCCTATCAAGGTCCCTTATCTGGGGCATCCAGTAAATAATGCTACACAGGGTGTTACTGGCATACTCGCTGGAAACATTTGTGTACAGCTGTGCATTAATTAGTGATGTACTGTATGTAATTACTAATCTATAGTAGTTTTATATTTGCAATTTTCTTGAACGCAATTGTAAATGAGAAGTTTCTTCTCAATTTGCCTTCAATAAAAATTATGATGATGATGACTTTATACAACTTCTTTCTCTAGACAGTCCCTATATATCTTGTCCCCACACTGCAACACCAGTCTTCTCTAGGACTTAATCAGGTGCTCCGTGGCTTACCCTACTATGGCAGGTCTCATCAGGGCTGGGAAGGAGGGCAGCCCCCCCAAAGTCATCTAAGCCAGCACTGTGAGAAGAAGTGCCACAGTCAATGGTATGGAGCCTATAGGGATAACAAGTAATTATTCTACTTCAGCTGCAGTGTTTCTCCCGCATTACTCCTGGCTCACAAGACATCCTGTGTGCTGAGAACTTAGAGCAGATGCGCATTACCATTGGCCACGACAGCAGGGGAGTGGCAATCAAGGCTGGGAGGGCACTGAGAGGCCTGAATGAAGTAGTGAGGTCACTGGCTCAGAAGCAAAAAGCAGTGAGAAAAAAAAAAAGTTAGAACCAGCTGGAATCACAAGTTATTTCTTTATACATGACAAAGTAAGAACGTAGTAAAATAAAAAAATAAACAGAAATGGCTAGGCTGACAGCGTTTCCTTTAGCAGTCCAACAAGGATGATCAAGGTCATAAAGAACTGAGGAGTGATGGGACCACCCATGCGTATGTAGACATAGGATGTCATCATGGGCGGCCCCAGCTAGCAAAAGTTTCCATGTGGTCCTACATGCAGCTATTTGTGGCCCAATGGAGCAGATATCTTCGAGGAAGAGCTTAAGTTATTTATTTTAGACGGGTTCTGCATTTCCTTAGTATAGTCCATTTCCCAGAGTTTAAACGACAATAATTTGCAATGATCCGAGCTTATTAAGTTTACCTCATCTGTCATAAAGCCTGCAAGTCAGTCAGTGGTACCTGCGAATGTTGCATTACATTTTAGCATGCAGGTGAATGGAAGACTGAGCCAACACAGCAGGTGCCTTCCACAAAACGTAGGAGACTTGGCTAGACTTCAAGTAGTCATGACGACACACACTACGATTTTTGTTAGGACTACAAAGCAGATCCTATTTCTCAAGCTTCCCCCTCTATACAGATTACAAATGTTGGCATGTCTCAATGGATTTAAACAAAGTATGAATTAGCAGAAGCTGAAAAGCTTTTGTAGAGGTGGTTTTGATGGAAAAAAAAGTCAGTGAAGTTACTGGGGTCTACCCGGATTACACACACTGTTCAAGCTTCCTGCTCTTTTGTCACTGGTCAAATATTGTTCGCAACGTGCAAATTATAGAATACTATAAGTTGCCATGAAGAAGAGAGTTACTGCTGTTTCAAGTATGATGCCACAGCAAGAATAGACAAGTTCCTACCCTTGCCTGTTTATGTGCAAGAATGGCATACATGGTTGTTTTTTTTCTGTTACTCACCACATACCAGGTTCCTTGGGGAAATTTAACAAGGAATCTATGTAAAATATTTAAGACATTTTCTACTATAAAAGTGCTTTTTTTTTTTTGTTTTGTTTTAAAGCAGCAGTACTTGAAAGCCATTAAACACAGAAACGGATTTTTTTTTGGGGGGGGGGGTTTGAGTAAGAAAGCGTCTAAGCTCCCCAATGGAATATGCGCTACTGTAAATTACAAGTAACTGAAGTAAAACAGGGTTTTAAATAGCCGGTATCGCATCACAAACCGGCTAGTCATGCGAGGCAAAACGTGGAATGGATCGCAAAAAAGTGTGATCCATTTCAGATTTTTTTTTTTTTTTTTTTAAGCATTTCCACGTGTTCTGCGAGAAGATTCAGGCTGCTCTGCCTCGCCTTAAAATCACTCGTCCCTGAATCCCACACTGTAAGGAGAGAGTGACCCATGGCGCAGAGGATAGCAGAGTGGAGCATGGGCTGAGCTGCAATGTCGACGACCAAGGAGAGCAAGATGGGTGCACATGATTTTTTTTTTTTTTTTTTTTTTACTGCAACGAGGGCAGCTTAGGTTTAAGGGACTGCGGCTTTGGGACGTCGGCAAAAATCACTGAGGGTAGCTGAGCAGCTAACAAAAAAGTATGGGATGGCCTGACGAAATCCCCATGCAGGCTGCCATGCCTCCCCGTCTGCGAGTTTAATGCTGGTAAAATTAAGTGCACCAGTCATGGGGGGTGTCATGCTTCAAGAGGCAGCCTGGGTCTTTCTGTGATCGGCAGGTGCCCCTTTTGTCTGTTCCCTGTAGCGGGTGTCCCGTCCTGCTGTTGTAAGCTGGTTCCCTCCCTTTTCTCATCCTGTGTGATTCTGCCCCCAACCCCCAGGCCTCAGCTGCTGCTCCATGCTGTCAGAGGGGATCGAGGGATGTTGTTTTTAAACACTCTGCCTTCCATCGTCAGTGCAGCCCACAGCCTGCCGATCTGATCTTCCTAGAATCCTCTCTTGTGCTGCAGGAAGCTGACTGGATCCCCCTGGTGTGAGTTTGTTGTCCCCCCTCCACTGGTGTGCTCTTGTTGTCTGGGGAGATCGTGGCCAGGAGGTCATGATGACGCTCACCCCTTCGGTTGCCAAAGCAGGCCCTGACATGCCGATGATCCTGGTTGGAAAGATGTACAGCCAGATGTCCCCTGGCTTGCCTGGCTACAGTTTACTCGGGACCCGTGTTTCAGGGAGATCTCAGCAGGCAAAGGCTCTCCCCCAATCCCCATGTAGTTTTCTGACCTTTTGACCATTTGTGCACCGGGAAGGGGGGGGGCTTCAGAGGCAAGGTTTTGGTCCACAGTGGATTGGTGTGTGCCTCCATGTGAGTAGCCAGGATTTGAGCAGCCAGACTTTGCTATAGGTGAGACGGATCCCGACCAGATGTGTGTGTGTGTGGGGGGGGAGGCTATGCTGCCATAAGTTCTCGGCCCTGCTACATGAGGGGAGGCAAAGTCTGTCACCAGCAGGCAGCTTAGATGTTCTCTGGGCCGGGGGCAAAGTCTGTGCCCTGGTGTGTGTTCTGTTCTCTGGGCTCTCAGACATGCACCACTGGGGGTTTACAGTCTGTAGCCACTAAATCATGTTCAGGCAACTCTGGGGACAGTGGTCATATTCAGTCTAGCACTGCGCTATGCTGACAGAGTGCACGGGGACTTAGACACGTTTCTCAGCTGAGCAAAGAACATGCCAAGAGAGTCCAGCAGAACGGGATGGTGGTTGGGGGGCTGTAAGCTGCACGCATGTATCATGAGACAGAACTCAAGTTCTCTGGCCTGCTATATGGGGGCCGGGAGACTGGCAATGTTTTTCTCAGTGTGCTCAGCTGTGAAAGCTAATCTCCCTGGGTCCATACCACCATTACCTGGGGGAACTTTGCCAGTTGTGCTGGAAACTGTTAAGCAGCCCAAACATCATCAGGGCGCTGAAGTCTGGGCAATGCTGAATCCATTCTGCGTATTTATAGTGTCAGTGTGGGGAACCAAGAGCCACAGGTCAGCGCGATCTTGTGGGAGTCATGGGCCCCCAGTGCTGGTAATAAATTGCTAAGGCAATGCTCTTGGTCTAGTGCACTTACCTAGTAATCAAAAACAAAATAAATAAATTCAGACCACCTGGGAGCCTGTTGGCCTGTCCAGCCACCCCGGGGGTATCCACATATACCAAAGCTATGGCAATGCCCACAGTTTTTTATGGTTGGGAGCAAGTTGTGCCATGTATTTTGTAAATATAACCACTTTTTCATTTTGCTAATCAATTTGTTCCTATCGCTACACATTAGCTACACTGAGTGGCACTTTTCCACACGAAAGTGCTAATCAATCGAAAATCCTTATTTAAAACCCTGTAAAATAGTTTATTTCTTCCCTAGTGTTTTTTTTTGTGTGGATCCAAATAAAAGATGGTGATGCAGAGCTACTTCCGGAAGATGCATGGTGCAGTACCCAGAAAAAAATCTACTACTTGGGGATTAATAAAAAAAAAAAAAAAAAAAGATGGTTTGCCTTCACCACTCACTCCCAGTCAGCCAGGTAATGCAGCCCATTTTGGAAAGCTAAACTAGTTCTCTACATGAAAGATAATTTCAGACTAATAACGTTTGCTGGAAGTGCTGTAACAGCAAATCAGTGGTGTACAACAGTGAAACATAAGCTAACACACACAGTGGCTAATGTTTCACACCTAGAGTCTTCTTTTTAATTTCCCATTCCTACAAATGAATAACTTGGCTCACACAACAAAAATGTTTTGCCAAAGTTTGAAGGTGATTCTCCTCTTCCGCAGGGAATAACAGTTACTGAGTCACTGGCTACCTCTCTTTCAATGCACACCTTCTTAGTCATAAATTCATTTTCTTTATTTTTCAAAGCTTGTTCTCTGTTGGCATTAAAGGAAAGCAGCCCAAAACGTGGGCTCCCTCCTTGGACAGCTTACACTCCGGTTTAGCTCTGACCAGCAAGAGTGGGATTTTCGTGCGCCACAACTTGCTGTATTTACATTTATAAAACTCGGAAACCCGGAAGTATGGAGGAGGCAGGGGACGCTCCATTTGCTGAAACGGTGCGGCAATGCACCACTCACTTCAAAACTTTTGTACTGAGGCGAGCGGTGCATCACCGCACCGTTTCAGCAAATGGAGCATCCCCTGCCTCCTCTATACTTCTGGGCTCCCAAGTTTTAAAAAATGTAAATACAGCAAGTTGCGGCGCACGAAAATCCCGCTCTTACTGGTCAGAGCTAAACCGGAGGGTAAGCTGTCCGGGGAAGGGAGCCCACGTTTTGGGCTACTTTCCTTTAACTAAAAAGTTGTCTCCCTTCCGGCACCAACACCCAACTGACCAAGTGTAGCGCTGCACCTGGTCTTTTTTTCTTAACCAGCCTTCTATGCAGAACAGAGTTGAACGTCTTTTTTAAAGTCCAGGTACAGTACATCCAGAATACGGAAAGTTGAGCTCAAAGCTCTGCTTCACAATGACTCCAATTAAGTCAGATCTAAAGCACAGACTTCCCTTTATGGATGAGAAGTTTATAAAATATGCAGAGCAACAGTATAACAACACACCCTGTTCTGTAAATATCTTTCATCAACAAGGAATGTTTATGATTGGGATCACACTCTGTAATAGCGTCACTGTGGCGTGGCATTTTTAGCTTGTATTTCTGTGTTGCGGATGTACTGTACCTAGACTTTAGAAAGGCATTCAACTCTGTCCTGCATAGAAGGCTGGTTATGAAACTGGTGGACCTGAGTGTAGGGTAGACCCTACCTGGATTAGAAACTGGTGAGGTGGGGGTGGGGAACATAAAGAATGGTGCTCAGTGGGAATTTGTTTTGTTAAGAGGTGAAGTTTTCACTGCAGGGGTGGCCTCAGGGGTCAGTCCTGGTGCTTTTTAACATCTTCTCTTGTGAAATACTTTAGGTGTGAAGAACCAATGCAAGTATTTTCCTCTTTACAAAGGACACAAAAATCTACAGAAGAGTGGGTAGTGAGGATGGAATAAGAGTAGTGAAGGAGGATTTCAAGAGGTTGAAGAGGTGGCAGACATATGGCCATGACAGAAGTGCAAAGGTCATGCACACAGAAGCAAATAATCCAAAAAACAGAATACAGGATGGGTGAACTGAGAGTGGAGCTGATGAAGGACAAGGATCTGGGGATTTATTATACTGAATCTTGTAAAACAAACAGCTCAATATAATACCAGTAGTGGGAAAAGCCAGCAGAATGTGTGGCTGTACAGGAAAGGGGATCAGCAGTAGACACTAGGAAGCGATACTGAACCTGTACAGACACCTGGTGAGAGTACCGCACGCAGTTCTACAATTCTCAACTGAGGAAGGACAGAGATAGGGTGGAGACACTACAGAGGACAGCCACCAAAATGATGCAGGGGCACTCTAAAGGTTGAGAGACCTTAAGATGTAATTACTAGAAGGCAGGAGCAGAGACAGGACAGGACAGAAACAGTTACGCTGATACAGGGGTTAAATAAAGTGAACAGTTCTAGAGTGTTACCACAAACACTAAGAGATACCATGAGGCAGCTGGTAGGGGCAAATTTTGAGAAGATGTCTGGAGTATATATGAGCCAGGTCAGTGAGTGTGGGGTCTGTGGGAGAGCAGGACTGTCATGTTGCTCAGCTGAGGGCCTTTTCCATTTTCTCCCCTCTCCATGGAAGCGCCGGCTGAGAGCAGCGTGCGCACAGGGAGGTAAGCAGGTGGAACAAACTGCCCAACGAGGTGGTCTGTGCAAATCAGTGCTACAGTTCAATCATTGCTGAGATCGACACATGGGTTTAATGGGCAGCAACAGGGAGGAGGGGACAAAAGGAAAGGTAGGAGATGAGTGACAACTAGAGGGTTTGGACTCATAGGGTAGGCAGGGAATAAGGGCATACTGAAAAGACAGGCCTTCTGCTGCCAACTTCTCTGCTTCTATGTAACTATAACTAGTTGACTCAATTTTTAATGTCCCACTTGACTTTGCTTGAGGCTGGTGGTGTAGATACGTGAAAGGGCCTTGCTAGAAGCTGACCCAGATATTCAGAGCAAATCTAAAAGGTGTATTTTTTTTTCTCCCATGTGCCCACCCCCGCCACCCACAGCCTGAAAAACTGTGTGTCCACTTCTGCTTTGAAAGCTTTGCATTAACACAGAACTAGGAAGATGCTGCCTCTTTGCCAGAAGCGAAAAAAAAAAGGAGAACTTACCATTGAAAAGGTACAACTGGGTTTGCATATTGGTTGCCAAGGTGAAACTAGGACTTTTGCATTTGATTCTGTTTGAGAAAGGTGTAAAAATAAAAGGGTGTGGCTAACAAGCAACTCCTCAGGTAAAGTTTCCATCCCATGTTCAGATACTGCTGAGGATGGTGCTCATGTGATACCTGCAAACTTTCACCTAAAAGGGACAGCATGACTGTTCTTTGGTTTGAGGAAGACGACGATGCAAAAGAATGCCTGCTGCCTTTGAACAAGTAGCAATCTCTTATGTAAAAATGGCACCCACTTCAGGGTTTGCAGTTTTGAATTTGAGTGCAACAAAACGGGCTGCAACAGGCTTTTTTTTTTTTTGCGATATCAGAAGATTAAGGATCCCTCATGCGCGAAATACAAAACTCACAGCATTATGGTAGTGACGGCTTTTCTTCACGCCATGCACACTCCCCTCGCACAGAAAACTAGCATACAATAACACGCCCAACCATGACATGCAAAAGAAATTCTATTTATTGCACACAATAGTAAGAAATAAAAAAACCTTTTCAACTTGCACAGTACCGTTTCTACGTTGTACCACTGCAGTTTTATTTTTCTGTATTTAGGGGGGCTCCGCCTCCACACATCCCCGTCCCATTATGCATTTATTTGTACCGCAGCCCTGTTTCATTCTTTGCCTATGCCACACACCCCCTGTAATATTTTCTTATATATTCTATATATAATATATAATATATACTAGTAGCCTATGATGTGTGTGGGCAACATCCAATGTGGAAGTGGGCATTGGCGGTGGGCGGAGCAACAGTCTGAAGGTACAGCGAAACTGTTGCAATTACCCTTGCGCGCAAGCGGGATGTCCTTAATCACCCGGTATCACTTTTTTTTTTTCTTTAATATAATTGTATCCATTTCGCATTCTGATTTCCTTTAGCTTTATGTTTGATGTGACTAAAGTTAGAAAGCATGTAAGAGAAAGACACGCAAGTCGTGCAACAGAAATATGGATGACACCCTTTTAAAGGGGTACAGCTGGCACCAAGAGCTCCACACCCAGGTGTGGGGCTGGTCCCAATTTGCTTTTTTTTTTTTTTTTTTTTTAAACTTGTTTACTGTTGTATAGTAGATTGTATTGGACTCATTTTGCCTATTTCCAGGCTAACATCTTTTGTAACTACAAACCCCATGAAGCTGACATCAGAGCAGTACTACAGCAGTGGGCAATCTGATAACCTTCACTGCAGTCTAAGACTTTATATACCCATGCAGGAATAGAACCCGTGACTTTCTGGCCCGGAGACGGAGGTGCTACCCACATTGCCCGCCCGGGTTCAGTGTTTGTAGTGGTTCTGCAGATATGTCTTTCACAGTAATGACCAGTCTGGACAAGGCGGGGTTACCCTTGCATTAAAAATGAAAATGTGGTATAAAACATGCCCTCCATCCAGACAGGCAAGGAGGAGCATGATGAGATTTATCCAGTTATTTATCAAAAGGAAAAGCAGGCACATGTGAGACAGCAGAGGAATGCTTTAGACCAGGGGTTCTCAAATGGTGAGGCCAGCCTCCTTGGGGAGGCCCCAACCTGTTCCAGGAGAGGCTCAAGCAAGTCTGAAAAAGTACTGTATTAAAATTTTGAGTTTTATGTATTTTGTGTGAAGAGATGAAGCAAACTGAAAGGGGAGAATAGTAGGTGAATTTAATGTATTTATTTACTACTAGGTGACAAGGAAAGGTGAATGAGCCAAGGCTCATCTCAGGTATACCCAGGGAAGGGTAGGGAGTGAATACATTTCAAAAGGTAACTGCAAAACAATCAAGAAATACACAGTGAACAATAGTGCAAACAAATACAAACAATAAACTAATAATGAGTGGTGGCAATTGATCAATTTGTAGCATGATGGCAGAACAGCCCAAATACAAGGGTTGAGCATAGAAGTGCTAAGAGCAGTAGCAGGAAGGAGCAAAGTAATAAGCTGAATAACAATATTTGTTTATTTTATTTGTTATTCAGATAACACCTTTGAGCACAGGAACTCTTTTTCAAAGGTTTCACGTCAGTATAAGACAAAGAACTGAATGTAAGCCAAGTACTCAAAAGGGTTTCAATATATTCATGGTGTACTGCACAAAGAACAGTATTTTATTTTTCTTTGGGGAGGCCCAAGATTATTTCAGTTTTAAGGGGAGGCTCAAAATCTTTTCCATGGATTTGGGGAGGTTCACTGTGACAAAGTCTAAGAACTGTTGCTTTAGACTGTACATAGATACTGAATGACATATTTATAAAAACACAAGGTTTAGAAGGTAACAGTAGTCAGCACAAAGGACACCACATTCCAGTATGGGGCTGGTTTCAATGTGCAATCTGAGTGCAAAAACATATTGGTTTCTTGTTTACTGTAGTATAGTAGATTATCAGACTAATTATTTTTAGTTGTAGGCAGACATCTTTTACTACAAGTCCCAGAATCCCTGCAGCTCACATTAGAGCAGCAGTGGGAGATTCAATAGCCTGCAGTGCGTGTTAGAGCTTTTATAATCTTCAATCATATATTTTCCTGGACTGCTTTTCTACAGGGGCCAAGTACAGCCCTCTCCAACTGTACATAGCCCATTGAGGACAGCGGGACCAGCAAACAAAAGATCAGAACTTTAGAAACATTAACATGCACTGCAGGCTACTGGATCTTCTCAATGCTGCCTACTTTTCTGATGTTATCTGCAGGAGGTTCTGGGATTTGTAGTAAAAGATGTCGGCCTACAACTAGGCAAAATTAGTCTGAGACAATCTACTATTCTACAGCAAACATTAAGTAAACTATAAAGCTTTTGCATACAAAGTTCACAATGGCTGGTGGCGATTGCTGCACTCAAATTTGATCTTCAAGGAAACAAATACAGATTCAAATGAAATATGCAGAGCTGTTCCCAACTCTGGCATAAAACACATAATGATCAAGGCAGGGTAGAGGACTCTGTTTCTGAAACAGGTCTGTAGGACATGGAAAACCACACTGTACGATTGGAAAAACATTTTTTCCCCCCCATAGAGCTGTTTATGGCTCCCCGAGACCAGCAGACGACTCTGGTCCCAGTCTCTGGCCGCACAGTTTCCCTGACCAGACACCCCCCTAATTCCCCCATGGGTCCCTTCCCCTCTGGCAAGGCCGGGGTGAAGAGACCAGCTCCCCCGAGCAAAATCCATATATTGGGGGTGGGGGGTGGGTGGCAGGCGGGTGCTGGTGTGGCCACTGCTGGAGCCAGCTGGCTCAGATGTTCCTTTTTCCAGTTCCCACTCCCTACCGACATGACATCAGTGTGCGTCTTCCCACTCGTACTGCCCTCCGACCACCGCCAGAGGGCACTCAGCGAAAGCGGACGACTCAACCTCCTCTCCCCCGAGAGAGGAGAACAATCCTCCGGATGCTCAATCCTCCCTCGCCCCTACTGACCCCCAAGGGCCCAGGCTCGTTCCCGAACCTGCGTTGCCGGCATGGCGTAAGGTGTTGCAACCAGCGCCTCAACCTCCAGTGCCACTAGGCCAGCCACGATTGGAAATTCTGTATCTGATGGGGCATGCTTCCAAATCAAAAACACGCAAGGGGGTTCTGAAGCTGTGTTAACATTAAGCACCGACTCAAACTGCACAGGGCGCTTACATGTGAATCAAATATTGTAGGAGGTTAACAATAGTCAATCATTTGAAAACCCCATTAATTTGTTTTGTTTTTGCAAATGAGATACATATAAGCACATGCTTTAATTAAGAGTATGACCTGCAGATTGCTCCCCCCACCCATCATTAGGGACAAGCTCAGGAATAGGGGCCGTCCTTCACCTTTTCCTGAAAGGTAAAGACAGCAGGCCCAGCATGGGTCTGTTCTAAGCTCTATTTCCAGCAATAAATAAATAAAATAAATTTTGTAAATAAGTGCGTACCGTAACACAGCAATTCGTTTTTAAACAGCAAAAAATTATCTTACATGGATTGGTGCTTTATAAAATGGGACCAAGTTCTCCATGTCAGATTTTTTTTCCTCTTTTTAACCACAAACATTGAATCTGATGACAGATGAGGGCCGCTTGGCCCCCCACAGTCTTCCCCCTTTTTTTCCCCCCACCTTCATTCTTGCTACAGACCCCATTTGATCTACAGCTCTTTTTCCTCCCCAAACCCCTACTATTCCCTTGTGCCTATCCCAAGCATTTTTGACCCCCAAAATACTGTTTTTGCCTTACCACTTCTGCTGGAAGGCTGTTCCAGGAATCCACCACTCTTTCTGTGAAGATGTACCTCCTTACATTCCTGAATCTACCCCCTCCAGCTTCACAGCATGTCCCCTTGTTCTGGAGTATCGTTTTCTGAAAAATACTTCCCTCTTGTACCTTATTTACCCCAAGAGGTATTTAAAGGTCTCTATCGTATCCCCCCCCTCCTCTTTCCAGAGTGTACATATTGAGGGCCTTAACACTTCTCCTCATAGAACTTTTGATGCAGACCTTGTACCATTTCAGTTACCCTCCTCTGAACTGCATCCACTCTGTCTATGTCATTCCGGAGATGTGATCTCCAGAGCTGGGCACAGTACTCAAGGTGTGGCCTTACCAGCGATCTACAAAGGGGCACCACCACCTCCCTCCTTCTTATGGCCATACCCTTCCCTATGCACCCAAAGTATTCCACTAGCCTTCCTGACTGCCTTGTCACACTGCCTGACCACCTTCAGGTCATCAGATATGAGTGACTACCCCAGGTCTCCTTTACTGCTCAGTGGTCATCAATAACATTCCACCCATTTTGAACTCCGCCCCCAGATTTCTGTACCCCTAAAGCATTATTTTGCACTTTCTTGCATTAAAACCCTGCTGCCATACCCTTGACCACGTCTCCAGTTTTCTCAAGTCCAGTTTTATCCCTACCTTGGCACCAGGCTGGCGCTCCACCTGGCCGCTCCTGCTGTTCCCATCATGTCACGACTGCCCCATGACATCAAGGTCACTTGAGTGCCCACAGGAAGCAATGTTAAGAGTTGGTAATGTCACCTTCTCTCCTGGAGCTTCAAAGCAGTGTCTCCACATTGCATGGTGGATACATACAGGTTCAAACAGCAAACTCAGGTCACCTGCAAGGGATTGCAATGCACTTCATTGGTGTCACTAAGCTGGTGGCCTAAATCTGATTTTTTATTTATTTATTTTTTACTTGCCCGGCTCCTCGGCTTCAGAGGGGGTCTCGTACCCCCTCCTGCTCCATCCATCAGGTTTTTACCAAGGCTCCCCCTCCCTGGTTTCATACTGCTCGTGAGGCCGGCGGTGTATGCATTCCCCCCACTCCATTTTCTCCCGATCCCAAGGACAATGGCACAGAGGATGTACGTCCAGACAGATGAAGTGCTGATGCATGCCATTGTTAAGCGCTCAACAGCATCCTCCCCGACTCCGGAGAGCCATATGCCCCTATAACCCATGCTTCCACAGGCATAGGTGCGATGGGTGCTGTGAGCACCCTGGTAATCCACCCCAGGAGGAGGACAGCATCCATGGGGATACTCAATCCTCCTTCCCCATCTGACCCCCAGTGACCCGAGCCTGTTCCCAAACCCAGGTCACTGGCGTAGCGCGAGGTGTGGCGTCCAGCGCCTCAACCCTCAGCGCCACCAGGCCAGCCCCCATATCTGATTTTTAAGCAATATGTTAAGAAGAGTTTTTTTTTTTTGACTGAAGGACCTTTCAATTCAAACTCTGTACTCCTTTCAAATGCTTTCAATAACTGATGCAAATGCAAACTGAAGCAGAAGGGGAACTTCATAAATTTAGACGTGAGAATCATAGCAACAACTCTGTAATTCACATAATCAGCAGAGTGAAGAGTGTGTCATACTCTGAGTGAAGCAGGGAGTCCTGGGAGACACACTACCACAAGTGAGTGGGGAATTCATAGATCTGAGAAAGACGCTGGAGTATGGAGTTGATCTAGGAGATGTTCCTACTCCTAGGAAACGTGAACTGGTAGAGACCCTATACCCAATAATTTAGGGGCACAGTAGTTGGCAGACTCCAAAGTGGATGCAATTTTCTGAATAAGCAAGGAGCTGGTGGACTTTATTTATTTATTTGTGAAATCAGTTTACAACCTTTGCGCCAGAGGCTCGTTTCCAAAGGTACCTCGTCACATTAAAGACATACATAGAGTTTTAGGTTACATAACATAGGTTTTGCTAAAAATAGGCGTTCATCAGAACTTAAAAAAGGACCAGTTTTACACCTAATGCCCCTCCCAAGCAAAAATACCTTTAGTGCCCACTTCACCACTCCTCCCTTCTGCCTCACCTCACAATTCAAAAAGGATTTTAAAAAAATACTATTAATACAAGAGTGACAATTGTGGTTTTTATACAGACACTTTTTGCACTTCGACTGATCTCCTATTTTAGTGCACCCCACCTGGCACCTCGAGCAGCTGCTTGGCTGGACTGTGCCCAACAATGCCTCTGCTTAGATCAAGCAGTGACACTGCAAATGAATGAGAATTCGGTCTTTGCTAGTTGAACAGTGGCCTTGATTTGGCATTCTCGGAACTCTAAAATATAATAAAAAGCGTTAAAATAAAAAAGTCCATATTGTATTCTATGCTCTCCATTTATGGACATCATGAAACATGCAAACACGGGCGCGTGTCTGGCCATACAGGAAGTGGCAGTGTTTGGGTCGTCAGCGCCACAAAACCAAATATGATCTTTGAAAATGTTAAATACAGGCAGAAATTAATTAAAAATTCCTGGTGCAGTTCACTTGGGGCCTCGTAATGTTTATTATGTCTTTGGGGAGCACTTAGTAGGAAGCTGCTCTTTAATCAAACTATCGACTTTGTGATTTTGGCAAGGCATAGCTATTTCTTACACTCAGATTCCTTCCTGTTGTACAAGTGTTGGAAAATAGGTTACATCAATGGTCTCTTTCTAGACTGCTGCTCTGTATACAGTATGAATGCCATGACAGAGTTCCACTCAGGGGAGTTTGCAAAGAACAGCCGCATTATGGGAATCCAAACACAGTGGCAACTCTGTTTACTTCGGACCAATCCCATTAGCTAAACACACTCTATTTTGCTCCTATTTGCCCTTGTACCTCACTCCTTAAAGAGCCACCAATGCCTTGAGAAGAACTTTTAGAAACATAATATTTGGACACAAAGCAGCTTATATTTTTTTGTTAACTCTGTATTTCTCATCCATATTATTTATTACAGAGGTCACATGCATGAAAACAGGATAGCTGTTCCTTGAGAGTTCACCAGCTCCTACTGCTTCTTCCCAACTTGATGTCATAATACCCTCTCAGATTGTGACATCACAGTTATTCCTATGGCAACAAACTGATGTTACAACTCAGCATTATGGTTTCAAGTAGGGAATAAGCTATAAAGACAGAGGGACTCTTAGGGCTAAAGATCATGTTTTTGTGGGAATTTCTTTAGTTAAAAAAATGGAGATGAGAAATCTACAGAAGATAAACGAAATACCAGCTAAACTGTGTCTAAATATTATGTTTTCTGATGTTTTTCCAAAGGAGTCAGCTGCTCTTTAAGGATGACCCATAATCTCCCCCTATGCTCTATGGACATCATCCAACACCCAAGGCATTCCACCGTAACAAGCTCTTGATTTAGCTCAGCACAACGCATCCTGCTGCCACCAGTAGGTGTAGTAGTAAAAGTATGCACTGTTACAGAGAATGAAACACTTGGGGATGGATATTCAAACAGGAGCCCAAGCGCAGTGCAAATGTTTATGCTGCGCTTGCACCCGACCGGGCAACTATTGTATTCAGTCAGACAGTAGGCAGAACTATCAGACAGAATATCAGACCGTGTCAGCGCAGCGCTAAATGAAACTGTGCTGCCCTAACAAGGACCTGGGCTGTATACAGCCCACAGGGAAAGGGCACTGCCTGAAACAGGATAGCACCAAGAGCCCCATGGGGTACGTTCAGCCTTAACATGCGAATGAGCCCATTGGGCATGCAAGGCACTAAGGGGCTATCTGCATGTCCACTATGAGTTCATTTGCATGGGGCACAGCAGCCCCTTAGCACCCCTTCCAGTGTCTTTCATCATTCAATACTTCATCTACCTCGGTGGCTAGTGGCAGCCCCATCTCCCGTAGTACAATGATACAGATATCCCTAGTGTCCAGTGCCCCCCCCAATCGCCCATACTACAATACTACATATATCCCCGATATACAGTGCTCCCCAGCGCCCATAGTACAATACTTCATATATCCCTAGTGTCCAGTGCCCCCCCAATCGCCCATACTACAATACTACATATATCCCCGATATACAGTGCTCCCCAGCGCCCATAGTACAATACTTCATATATCCCTAGTGTCCAGTGCCCCCCCAATCGCCCATACTACAATACTACATATATCCCCGATGTACAGTGCTCCCCAGCGCCCATAGTACAATACTTCATATATCCCTGGTGTCCAGTAGCCCCCCTCCCTGATCACCTGCAGTACAATGAGACCCCAACCAGTCTGCCTATTTTTGTTAACCATTTTTTGCTGCAGACCCTACCTGATCTAAGGTGCAATTCCCACCCCCATCCCCAAGATTCCCTTCTGCCTATCCCAGGCAGTTCTGAATCCCTACAGTAAGACCCCACCTAAGTACTTTGTCAGTTCTGGAGACCACATCTCAGGAAAGACATAAAGTGGAGGCCATCCAGAGGAGGGCTGCCCAAGTGGTGCAGGATCTGCAAGAAAAGCCCTATGAGAAGAAGCTAAATGAGCTAAATATGTACTGCCTGAGCTGGCCCAGTGGCGTAGAGGGCTGAGGCATCTGTGCCTTACCTCCTGCCATGCCAGCAACCCGTGTTTACAGTGCGAGTGGGTTGTCAGGGGGGTAGGCCAGGGAGGAAGAGGAGAAAGTGTCCGAAGGACTGCTTTCTTCTCCTGAGGAAGAAGAACTGGCATTCCCACCGAATGACTGCTCCCAGGTGGAGGCCCGAGGGTACTGCAGAGCACCAACACAAGGTAGGGTGCTGTGGGACTTTTGCAACATGCGTGTGCTTCCGCGCACACATGCTGACATGTGTGCCCCAGCAACAGGGAAGGGAGAAAATGAGAAAAAACATCCCAGGGTGTGGTGATGACCAACCCTAGCCCTGTGGCAGAGGGTGCAGGTGAAGGCAAGTCCCAGAGGAGTCGGGGTGACAGGGTGGGGGAGAAGATCAGTTAGACGGGGCAGCCAGGTGAGAACAGGTGGAAAATGTGTATTAAAAATGTACTCTGGGGGAGAAGACGTGACAGAGGCCTTTAAATACCTCACAGGAGTAAATAAGGTATGGGGGGTATTTTTCAGAGAAAAAGGTGCTCTAGAACAGAGCATGATATGAAGGTGAAGAAAAATGACTCACTGCAGTAATCGCCTTTCTTCCAAGGGTCCTTTAGCATCAGTAACTTTTTTGCACTTAGCTGGCTAGGTGCAACTGCCTTTAAGAGATATTCAAATGAGCGCAGGGTCAAGCCAATCAAAAGACAGGGGGGGGGGTGAGCTGAGCGAGAGCAGTTGAATGCTTCAGAATTTTTTCAAGGAAAAACAAGGCCAAATGCCCCGAAAAAGAATCAACAGGATTCAAAAAACATGCAAATGTCCACAAAAGTGGAAACAGAAACAACAGCAACACAAGCTAAAAACTCATCAATAAGAAACTCCAAATTTGGTAAAAGGTGACATAAGAGTCCTTCTCAGACAGGTGAACCGGGGAGGAATGGCGGGAGCTTACTGATGCTAAAGGGCCCCTTGGAAAAAAGAAGACTACTGCGGTGAGTAATTTTTCCTTCTTACCCAAGAAGTCCTTTAGCATTAGTAACTTTTTATGCAGACTGCCCAGCAGTACCAAGTGGGAGGTGGGCAGAGAACCTACTTAGGAAAGAGGCTTTGTAGAACCGCCCTGCCAAATTTGGCATCAGATCTGGTCTGCACATCCAAACTGTAGTGTTTCGCAAAGCTGCGCACAGATTTCCAGGTAGCTGCTTTGCAGACATCCATTAGGGGAATGACACTTGCTGCTGCAAGTGAAGCTGCAGTGCCCCTGGTGGAGTGGGCCCTGAGCTGCACTGGAGGTTGTTGACCAGCTTTCTCATAGCAGAATCTAATACAAGAGACCAACCAACGAGAAACGGTTCTCTTGGTAGCTGGTCTTCCTCTGCCTACATCCCCGTAGGTGAGGAACAATTGAGTGGAAGATCCTCTGGACTGTCTAGCATGCTCTAGGTAGTGAAAGACGGCTCTTTTGACATCCAAGCTGTAGAGCTTTTGCTCACCAGGAGTGGATGGCTCAGTGAAGAAGACAGAGAGTAATGGACTGGTTCAAGTGAAACTCTGAAACCACCTTTGGCAGAAATTTTCCTATTTGTCCTGAGCTCAACTTTATCATTGTGAGGGATGATGTAATTCGGTTCAGTGCACAGGGCCTGTAGCTCTGGAATCCTCCTGGCAGACGCAATGGCTACCAGGAAGATGGTCTTCCAAGTTACAAACTTGATGTGGGCCGTGGACATCGTCTCGAAAGGTGGATTCATGAGCCCATCTACGCAAAGGTTCAGGCTCCCTAGTTGGAGGCTGGAGGTGCAAGAGGCCTTTCAAAAACTGTTTAAAAACGTTGTGGGGAAAAAAATGATTTCTTCTTTCCCACCAAAAGGTAGGCCGAAATTGACGCCAGGTGTCGCTTGAGTGCAGATGGTTTCAAGCCTGATGCCTGTAGGTGTACCAGGTAGTCTAGCAGCTGAGGGTCTGAAGCTGATAGGGGTTCGACCTTTTCACTCTTGCACCAGAGGGAAAACCTTTTCCACTTGGCTGCATAAGTCTTCTTAGTGTTAGTTTTTTTAGTCATCCTCAGTATCTTAAGGACCTGTTCAGAGTACTGTGACGATGGAAACTGACTCCTCAAGAACCAGGCCATGAGATGAAGAGAGTGTATGTCTGGGTACTGCACTCCCATCTGAAGAAGGGTCAGCAGGGAGCGAGTCGGAGGCAGGCGAATGGGCTTGTTGCAGGACATTGAGAGAAAAGGGTACTAGGCTTGCCTGGGCCAGTCCGGAGCCACTAGGATCATCGATGCAGGCTGCTGTCCGACTTTCAGCAAATCCCTGAATATCAGGGGGAAGGTAAGAAATGTGTATAGGAACCTCCCTGACCAGTCTAGGATCAGGTCATCCAGAGGAAGTGTTCCCGGAACTGGGGGTCTGCAACAGTACTGAGGAAGCTGAAAATTGAGAGGAGAGGCAAACAGATCCACGTCTGGTGTGCCCCACCGCCTGAACACTGTGGCTAGTACTTGCTTGTTCAGTGTCCATTTGCTCGGACCTTGACTGATGCAGCTTACAGCATCTGCCAGAGTACTGAGTTTGCCTGGGAGGAGAATAGCTGAGAGGCTGACTCCCACGGACAATGCTAGAGACCAGAGCTTCAGAGCTTCCAAACAGTATTCCTGATCTGGTACCACCCTGCTTGTTTATGTAGAACATGCAGTGGTGTTGTCCATTCGAATTTGAACCGCCTGCCCTTCTATGTTGGGAGTGAAAGCTTTGAGAGCTAGTAAGACTGCTCTGAGTTCTAAAAGATTTATGTGCAACTGTGACTCTTCGGGAGTCCAAACTGCCGCTTACCGAGGCACTATCTAAATAAATGAACTCCCCAGCCCAAAAGGGAGGCATCTGTGGTAATCACCTTTGTGGGAAGAGGAGCTTGAAAGGGAACCCATGCCTGCAAATTTGCAGGGTTCTTCCACCACAGCAAGTTTTGGAGGAACTGCTCCAACACAGGTATCAACCTTGAAAATGTGTTGCCTCTCTGAGACCAGCGAGCTCCGAGGTAGGCTTGCAGGAGTCTCATCCTGTACTTCACCCCTGGGACTACTGCAGTCATAGAGGCCATATGTCCCAGAAGTTTGAGGAAATGTCTGGCTGGTCTTGGCTGTCCCTGGGCAAAAGAATCTGCCACTGAAAGGAAACTCTGAATTATTTCCTCCGGGAGGAAATCATATCCCTTCCAGGTGTCCAACTGGGCCCCTATGAAGGTGAGCAGCTGGGTGGGTTCTGGGTGAGATTTCTTTAGATTTACCAGGAAACCCAGAGACTCCAGAGTGCGTTCTGTGAGGGGAAGAGATTCTTTGACCTGGCAAGCAGACTTTGCTACTATGAGCCAGTCGTCCACATAGGGGTAGAGAGTGACACCCAGTCTCCCGAGATGTGCTGCTACCACTGCGAGACACTTGGTAAAGACTCTTGGGGCCGAGGACAGACCAAAGGGCATTGCAGTGAACTGATAGTGACCCGAAAGAAGTTTGAACCTGAGAAACGTCCTGTGAGATCTCCCTATGGGTATGTGGAAGCAGGCGTCCTTTTAGTCAAGGGAGGCTAGGCAGTCTCCTTGCTGTAAGGACTGTATGACCAGTGACAGAGTGACCATTTTGAATTTGGGTTTTTTCAGATGTTTGTTTAAATAGCTGAGATCTAAGATAGGTCACCACTCCCCAGTTTTCTTTTGTGTCAGAAAATACCTGGAGTAGAGGCCCTTGCCCTTCTCGTGGGTGGGGACCCTCTCCACTGCTCATAAAGCCAGGTTTTGTACCTCCAATTCCAACAGCGGTATCTCTGTTGGGGACAGAGGTCTTGACACCTGGGTACGCTTGAGGTCTGGCATCTGCTTGAACTGTAGTGGCAGACCCTTCTCAACTATCTCCAGCACCCACTTGTCCGATGTGATGAGGGACCAGTGCTGAAGATAGAGAGAGAGAGAGAGAGTCTGTCTCCAACCAGAAACGAGGAGGCAACCTGGACACTCACATCAGGATTTAGACTGAAAGACCGATGGCTGGGTAGAGGTGGCTCGTCTTTGGCTCCTTCTGCCCCTGCCTCTGAAAGACCCCCCTGTACTAGCTAATGTCAGATTGGGGATAGGGACTGTAAGGCCTGGGAACAAAACTTCTACCCCTACCGCCCCTGGGACGGGATCTCTGAGGGGTGGCGGGTTTAGGCTAGGATGAGTGGCTCTGCCAGGAGGCCTTGTACTCTGACTGTTTTCATGTAGTCAGTGGTTCTGTAATCAAACAACATATTTTAATCACAGGGAAAACCCATGGCCTTGTTCTGAGTGTCTGTGGTCAGACTGGCTGTTCTAAGCCAGGCGAAGCGTCTCAGAGAGATGGCATGGGCCATCGTCCTAGAGGCTGCATCATTGTCATCTGCCATGTGGAAATGGTACAGAGTAGCTTCCAGAGCAGTTTTTGACGTATACACCAGCTCCTGCACCATAGAATCTGATCGGCTGCGGGTGATAGCCTGGACAGCTTTCCAAAGGGCTTTCTGATATCGGACTGTGAATGCCATGTAATAAGAAAGCCTAAGAAGCAGGGAAGCTGTGACATACATTTTCTTTGCTATAAAATCAAATTTATTGGAATCCTTGTCGGGGGAAGAGGACGACGAGGAAACTCCAGCTTTCTCACAAGCTGCCTGCTGCACTATACTTTCGTGGCTAGGGTGTGCAGACAGGAGCTCTGTACCATTTTTAGACAATTTATATTTTCTCTCAAGCCGCTTATCAACCCGATACTGAAGTGGGGTGTTGAAGCACCTTCATGATATTGTTTCTAAATGCATTATAGATAGGTACGACCAGGGTCTTTGAGGATGAAAGACCCTTCATCTCCCTATAATCTTCATCTTCATAGACATCCTGGTTGGGCTCCTGCGTAGGGAGGTCAAGGGTAACCAGCATATTTTGTATAAATGTAAACATAGAGGAAGGATCCTCCTTCCCTTACCACTGCTCTGAGCAGATCATACTATATGCCGATGATGCTGTTGTATTCTCCACTCACAAAGATCCTGCAACTCTTCAACACAACCTTCAACTTGGTTTCAGTTCTGTAGAGACATGGTTTTTTTAATCATAAACTGGTCCTCAATGACAAGAAAACCAAATCTATGCTCTTTTGCAGCTCCCATAACCCACACAAGCTACACCACTTGGCTATCTCCACCACCCAGGGGAAAACACTAGATCAGGTGGGGTCCTTCAAATACTTAGGGATACAGCTTGACCCTAATCTCTCCTATGGACTTCATGTAGATAATGTGGCTAGAGCTGCTAATACACGGCTTGGTCTCCTCTACAAACACAGGCCACACCTCACGCCAGAAGCTTTGAAGGCCCATGATCCTGAGCTCTGTGATCTCTGTAATAGACTATGGTCTCATCATTTATGGCTCAGCCACAACCACAACCCTTAGACGCCTCTCAACTGCCTTAAATAAGGCATGTCGGCTCATCACTGGTGCTCACCGTCTCACCCACACATGTGACCTGTACACTCAGACCGGCTGGCTCCAACTATCAAACCGCATAAAGTTTCTCACCTGCTCCATGGCGAAAAAAATCTACCTTGGCCTTGCACCTTCTGGGGTCTCAACTCTGTTACAACACCGAATTAACAAATGGTGCCTTAGGAGATCCACGCTACAGCTACTGAAAGTCCCCCACTGTCACACTTCACAGGGACAACGCTCTTTTGCTTATCGAGCGACCACTCTGGTTCAATGGCCTCAGCCCAACCGTCTCCTCTGCCCCAACAATTGGTATGTTTAAAACTAGGCTCCAGGACTATCTCACTACCAACAGCTCCTGCGACTGCCCAACTTAACCTTGTTTCTCCACTTCCCTTCCTGCTCTAGTGGTCCCCCCTCCCTCCTCACTGGATTCCACCTCACATCTTGGTATACCCAATGCTGCACTTTTCACCTCTCTCTACCCTTCCTACATTCCTTCTCTCCCGACTCTGGCACTTATCTGCTGTCTATTTCTCTGACAATGCGCGGGCCACGTCTTGTTACAATGCTACCTCTTGAATTGTACTAATCTGTACTCTGTATGCAATGTCCACATTGTTGTAATGTCTGTCTTGATGGTCTCCATAATTTGTATTTCTCTGACGTGGAACCTTTGTAAAAGAGCCAAGGCTCAAAGATATTTGTAATCCTAGACTTGATAAATAAATAGGTCTGGGGACTCCTGGGGCTAAAGGCCCTCAAAATCCATGTCAGGGGCATCATAAAATTGATCATCATCTGCGTCACCCTCACAGTCTACAGAAGAGAGAACTGTGGAAGAGTGCTTGCCAGCCCCAGTAAATCGAGGACCCATCTTTTGAAGGGTCTGAAACAGTTGCCATGCTTTCTCCATATCTTGCACTGCCGGAAGCACCCGCGCAGTTTGTAAGTGTTTTTTTCTGTATGCTTCAAGCTGCCTGTTGTCTTGCTACTTGCTTTCCCAGGAACAATGGGAGCATATCTGTCTTGACAGAGTTTCTTTTTAGCCACTTCATCAGAGGCTTGATCAAGCTTCCTTTTTCGTCACTCTTATTATTTTTCAATTTGTGAGGAACTTCATCTTTGGAAGCTTTATTTTTTGGCTGGGATCTGGAGGGTTCCTTAGCACCTCTGCTTTTGGTATTAGTACTTTTGAATGGCCCCTCGTCAGAAGCCTTTGATTTATCCTCAGTCATAATAACCAAAGGTTTTTCTGCTATGTTTGCCAATTTAAGCAAAGCAGACCAGTTCTGGACCTAAGAACTGAGTTCAGGTTTCTGTGAAAATGCCACCGGCCAGTCCTGCCCGAGTTAATAAACTATCTATTACTACTACCTCTTTTTTGGTTGCAAAACTGGGATCCATACCAATGTCAATCTTAGTAGAAACCCAGTAATACTCAACTGCACACAGGTGGCTGCTGGACCCTTACGGACAGTCCTGACACAGATGATACCAAGGTCCAGTAACATAACAAAAAATGTTTCCTCGTAATTGCCAGTCTAGAGAGAAAACCCCAAGGCACTGTTTAAATTTGAAATCTACTGCAGGTGCCTCGTGGTAAACCCCATAAGGTCTAAGGTAAAAAACATGGCAACTGTCCCTAATTCGAAGGTTCCCACAAAAATTCCAAAATTGAAGGAAACCCTCGAAAATAAGCACCGTGATAAAATTAGGCTTTAAAACTAAATAGTCGCAGTAAAAATAGCGCTGTCGCGTTAAAATTAAAAAATTTGCACAGCGCTAATGAAAAAGTAAAACTTTCACTCAGCACACTAAAAGAAATAATTTATGAGGAAAACTTTACCCAGATAAGCACTAGGAGGCTGTCAACAAGGAAAGTTGGGAAGACACCTCAGAGGCAATATTGCTCAGTCCAGCGAAGAAAACATTCTGAAGCATTCAACAGCTCTCACTCAGCTCACACCCCCTCCTGTCTTTTGACTGGCTTGGCCCTATACTCATTTAAATATCTCTTAAAGGCACACCTCCGGGGCAGTTGCACCTAGCCCAGCTAAGTGCAAAAAAGTTACTGATGCTAAAGGACTCCTGGGGTAAGAAGGGGGTAAATTCAGAGGAATATGAGGAAGTACATCTTCACAGAAAGAGTGGTGAATACCTGGAACAGCCTTCCAGTGGAGGTGGTATGGGGGAAAACAGTGTTGGGATTCAAAAATGCCTGGGACAGGCACAAGAGAATTGCAGCAATAAGGAAGAGGGGGAGAAGAGAAATTATGCCGTAGATCAAGTAGGGTCTGCACCAAAAAATGAAGGTTAACAAAAATGGAAAGACTGTGGGCCCGGCAGCCCTTATCTGCCATCATATTCTATGTTTCTACATGTATTCCTGGTGTTCAGTGGTCCTCTCCCCCCTTAAATCTCCTGCTGTAGAAATATACTTATGTAACCCCAAGGGGGCGCTATCCTAAGGGCTACTACCCTTGCCTGCCTCAGCTGTGACAGGGTGAGGGGCCCAGATCCATTGACGGGTGCCTCCACCCAGAAGTCGGGGTTAGGACAGTCAAGGTTGACTCGGTCACAGCCCTCTGGGTTGCTGCAACCCCCCCCCCTTCTTCCCACTAGTGGCTCACACAGTTTAATTACAATGCTCTCACCCTGAACACTTACCCCTGCTCGAACCACTCTGTACTACTCCGGGACCCCCTGGAAAGTAAGGTACAGTTATCAAATATTCACTGTGCAGTATATCACCAGTAAGACACAAACCAGCCAGGGTACGGTTGCAAAACAATCTGATTTATTTAAGGGGAGAGAACAAGGACCGGGGGAAATCAGGGTGATTGGCTTACCACTAATATATATGTATTTGACTACCTAGGGCTCTGTGCACAGGCCTGACCTATTAATTACTGTCTATGGGTACCCAAGCCCTAATGGCTAGTTCCTCGATGCAGCTGGTTGGGGCCCTGACACAAATGAGCATTTAATTCCTGAGCAGATCAGATGGAGCCAGAAAGCTCAATTAGTACAGTCTGCAATACAACAAAACGACTTTGCCTTTGTTTGTAACCTTTAACAGGGAGCTACCCTGATTCAGTACTCACAACTCCAGAGAACCACTCTTTCACCACTTGCAGGGCTGAGCCTGAGTTTCAAAGGCCTCCTCACACATTTATATGGAAAACAACAGAGGGGTACCATACCAGGCAGCTGCTTCCAGGACCCGACTGAACTCACAGCTATGCGGACGTCTCTCTGCAGCTTCAACTTTCCTGACAGACCGAGCGCAATTCAGCAGATTCTCCAGTCCTCTACAGGTTGAGACTGGTAGGCAGCTGTGCTTGTACACAGCCTCCTCTGACCGCACGCCGGCGGATTTAATCTGAGTAGCGCTGGCAATGCAAACGGCCGCCAGGCTTCAGCCACACGCGCTTCAAGGTGAACACTTCAACGGGCGCAGGGAGCTCAGAGCTCCCTTCTCCTTCACAGTCACACTGCATCTGGCCCCAACAGCATGGGGCAATCCTTACAGCTCGGGCGCTACCCGATTCCATTGGCTGGTTACACATGCCAGTCACTTAATCTGGCCCTCAGTGGTGCGAAAAGGCGCCATGGCCCAGAATGCCACTTCCAAAACTACAAGCGGTGCCTCCATTGGTCACCTGGCTCTATCGAGAGTCCTGGTTTCTGGGTGGCTGCTTTTTTACTCCAAATTAGATACCCCCGCGCTCCTATTGGACCCCTCGAACTGTCCTGGTCCAAGATGGAGGGGAATAGCACACAGAGTCCCAATCTGCAACAAAAGCAGGTTAAATAAACTGCACTTTCACTATCACTCTAAATGATTTCAGGCAAACAGCTACACCTGTCGAGGGCGCTCCCCTGGCGTTTTTAGCGACCACAAAGAGGGACAATTGTAGTACAGCTTAAGCGGGACTCGAGCAGGGAAACACACAGTCTCCCTCATAAACGATGATTTTGCCTGCAAGCAGATGGCTCTTAAAGAGACAGTACATGGAGGCTTTAAAAGCACTCACAACCCCCACACTGAGCGGCTTTTCGCCGAACACCAGCCAGGCATGGGGCATTTAAGCGAACTCCGGGAAGGCTTTTAGGAACCCCCATTTGTAAGGGGGTTGCACATATATAATAAAAAGAACAGTATTTCCCTGTATACCTGTGACTAATCAAATACAGCTAAATACCTACACTAATTAAAGCTATATACCTACACTAAACAATTAGAAGTATATACCTACACTAATAAAAAGTATACACCTGCACTCCATTAAACCCTACGAGACACCACTAATAACAATTAATACAGCATTAGAAAGGCAGACAAATGAATTAACAAGCTGTGAAAGAACCTGGAAGAAAAAAAAAAAAAAAAAAGACACACACAACTCTTCCAAACCCAGAAATCCCCCCCAAGCTCCTAGCTGCACTTACTACATTCCTTCTTTGCTGCACTGATGGTTAGGTGGATTGGAAACTGGCTTTCAGTTTGCACTCAGCGGATACTGGTCAGAGGGGGAGGTCTCATCTCCTAAGGAGGTCATGAGTGGGGTCCCACAGGGATCAGTCCTGGGGCCACTCCTGTTTAACGCCTACATCTCCGATATCAGGGAAGGTAGTGGGTGTGAAATTAGTCTCTTTGTGGATGACTGTAAGCTGGGGGCGGTGGTGGAGGGGGAGGAGGGGAGATTGGCCCTGCAAGAGGACCTGGATACTCTGGATAGGTGGTCCTGCACCTGGAAATTAAAATTTAACTCCTCCAAGTGCAAGGTGCTACACCTAGGGTGGGAAAACCCCAATTATGTGTACACCCTGGGGGGGGAGGGGATGAGTTGTAGGCCACAGCAGGGAAAAGAGACCTTGGTGTATGTCAACATGAATAATTCAGAGCAGTGCAGGAGGGCTGCAGTCAGGGCAAATAGGATGCTGGGATGCATCACTAGGGGGATTACCTCAAGGAACAGGAAGGTGATTTTGCCACTGTACAACAGACTGGTTAGACCACATCTTGAGTACTGTGTGCAGTTCTGGAGGCTGCACCTAAGGAGGGACATCCAACTCCTGGAGAGGGTTCAGAGGAGAGCAACCAGAATGATCCGGTGCTTGGGGGATATAACATATGAGGAATGACTAGGGGAGCTCAACCTGTTCTCGCTGGAGGAGAGGAGGGACTGGGGGGACATGACTGAGGTCTTCAAGTACCTCAGGGGAGTAAATAAGGTAAGCCAAGGTAGCCTCTTTTGACTGAAGGAGAGTGGAATCACCAGAGGACACAGTCAGAAGATTGAGGGTGGTAGGTTTAGGAGGGGAAAGGAGGAGGAGGTACTTCACCGAGAGAGAGAGTGGTGGAACCATGGAATGTGCTGCCTCGGGAGCTGGTACAGGCAGCTACGATGGAGGGATTCAAGAGAGAATGGGACAGGTATAGGCAAGGGGTGAAGCAGAGGCTGGTTTGCCCGGGGGGGGCAGGACTGAGGGCTGGAGTAACAGTGGAAGGAGACAGCTAGAGGGCTACTGTGCCCAATCAGGGTGCTGAAGCACGAGCAGACTTGATAGACCAACAGGCCTACTCTGCTGGCATCTAGTATGTTAGTATACAAGCTTTGTATTTCCAATTTTTTAATCTTGTTTGATCCATTGCTTTTAGCATGGAACAGTACTGACAGAGTTTTCTTTTTGCTCAGGACTAAGCTGGGATTTTCAAACTACTTTTCCATGGTGGAGCAATCTTGTTATGCTCGGGTCCGAGTTACCTACAAGCATTTCTGAGTCCCTACTGCCCCCTCGGACTGCTCTGCTCAACCGACGAGGGATTGCTAGAGATTCCCAGGGTGCGACTGAAGACCTTGGGAGCTCCGGCTTTTGCCTTTGCTGCTCCCTCCCTGTGGAATTCTCTACCTGGTCGGGTATGAGAGTGCCAGATAGTGGACAGCTTTAAAACTGCTCTAAAAACATACCTGTTTTCATGTGCTTTCCCCCCGAGTTTTAGTATGCTTAACTGCACACTCTTTTTTTTTTTTTTTTTTTTAATTGTTCTATTTATTTGTGAATTGTTTGTTTTTAGAAAATTGTACAGCGCTTTGATATTTGATATTGTGCTTTATAAATAAATCTATTATTATAATATCTTTGAGACTCCATTACTTGCCTTATCCTTAGAATGACCACCAGACACCCCTCCTCTGTGCAGCTTAGCCTCTGCTTGGCATTTGGGAGCAGGAGCATGGGGTACAGGACAGAAGGCGAGACACAGGAACAGAGTGGAAAAGCCCAGGTGAGTGAGGCTTCAAGCGGGGGGAGGCAGGCTATTCCAGAGGGTAGGGGCCAAAGACGAGAAAGCCAGTTTGCCCATGCAAGTAGAGACTTGGGGCCAGCCTAATATAGGGCCAGCAGTGAGGTGGAGTTCCCGGAGAAACACTTTAGGACGGAGGAGAGTGGAGAAGCAGCTTGATTTCGAATGGCCTTTTTGATTGTACTAGCCAGGAGATTACTGCGTCTAGCTGGAGGGGGAGCCAGCCAAGGGCTTGATAGAATGAGCAGTGGTGGGTGGTATTTGGGGCTAGACAGGCAAACCGACAGACGTTATAGGCGATGTTTAGCCAAGTCAGGTTAGTGGAGGAGGCAAGGGTGAAGAAAGGGATGCAACAGTCAATGGGAGGAGGCTGCATTGGGCAATTGCAAGCTGAGCTTCAGGAGTGGGATACCTAATAAGGCAGTAGCTGACCCCCAGTTTGTGCTTTACTCGGCGTAGGAGGATATCTATATTATTGGAGAAAGTGCAGGGTCAAGGGTGATGCCCAGGTATTTAAAGGAGTGGACTGTCTGAAGGGGTAAGCCACCAGGAGATAAAAATGTTGAGTGTGTTATGGGCTTGTGCGAGTTTGGCTATCTGGGGATTAGAGTCAAAGAGCACTGCTTTAGTCTTTTTGGTGTTGACAAGCAGTAGGTCAGTGGTGAGCCATTTATGGGCTTGAAAGTAGTTGGAGACAAGAGGTATTGAAAGATTGGACACGTCCCGAGTCCACGTCTCAGGAGTGGAGACCGGCAGGGAGCGACTGCAGGGCGTTCGTCCCGCACTCAAGGCAGCTGCTTCCTGGGCCCCATTAGGGTAGGTGGGGCAGAAAATGTGAAAATGGCCACCTGTGCTGACCAGATGATGGCACCCCCCCCCCCGAAGCCCTCCACGCTGTGTGCCTCCACCAGACCAAGATATGAGAAAGTGCCTCTGGGCACTTCGATCTCCCCACAGGGTTGCCCCACGGGTGGGAGCCCCCCTTACGAAGGGATACAGGGAGACAGTCGGGCGGTAGGTAGCAGCGGATGGCAGAACGGGGGAACGGCGGTAGTGGCAGCGAGGATGGCCGCCTGAAGAAGTGAGTGGCTGGGTGGATGGGAGGCATAAAAACAGCATGCAAAAAAAAAAAAAAAAAAAAAAAGAAAAAGATTGGACAGGGATTTATCACTCATATAGAGGATAAGATCATCCACATACAGAAGAGAGTGGCAGGAGAGACAGTCTTCTGGGAACAGTGTTTATGAAAAGGGAGAAAAGAATGGGCCCTGGGATGGATCCCTGAGGTACAGTGGTGGAGATAGGCAGGACTGAGGAGGTAGTTCCATCCATGCTGACCAGCTGGGTGCGATCAGAGAGGTAATTGTGAAACCAGTCCACAGTAACAAGGGACAGTCCAAGACAATGAAGTTTGTAGAGGAGGAGGATGTGGTTTACCAAGTCAAATGCCTTGGACAGATCCATGAGGACAGCTCCAGTAAGCATCCCATCATCCGTTTTGTGGAGGACATGATTAGAGGAACAGGTCAGCGCTGTGGCCAGTTCTGAATCCATGTTGCTGGGGACAGAGAAGGTTATATTTAGTTGGATACTGAGTAACCTGGAAGTGGACAGCCTTCTCAAGTAGTTTGCTGAGGGCAGGGAGTATGGATATGCCCTCACTGCCATGTAACAGAAACCTTAATCTAATGGAAATCCTTACCCTGGCTCAACCTGCATGCCTTTTAACTAATGTACTGAAAAATGATTTCATTACCAGTCCCGCTTCCCTTCATCAGCTAATTCAGATAATGGAGACAAAAGCTTAGTAAGCACTAAAGGCCATTTAATATTGGATGGTTTAGAAAGATATAAGAAAGTGAATTATCTTAGAAATTTTAGTGTATGGCAGCCAACTTCTTGGATTTCTATCTGTCAGTTTATTGCCTTGCCAACTGCAGTGAGTGTGCCTGTCCTCTGCCCTATGTTCCAAAAATGTACAACTCACATTACGTATCATTCAAGTCACTGAACCACAGAAGTACCCTTACACACCAGCACTGGCTACAGTGGCAGGTGGGAAGGGGAGGAAAACCCATGAAACCCACAAGGGAGTTCCACACATACACATAAAAAGAAGCCGCAGTGGGTGTGACTGGCAATAGGAAAAGGATGATTGGATTCAAAGAAAAAAAAAAAAAAAAAACTTAGAATCCTGCCATTTCTAAAATGCAGATGTGAAAAGAACTTTCCTTTAAAAATAAAATTAAACAGTTTGTGTGCTGCCAAATGCAAAGGAGTAATTAGCATACAATTAATACACAAATGTCACAGCTGGCCCATCAGCACAGCGACAGTGTTTCTGCAACACTGGCGACCCAGGTTCATACCATCATACTAAAACGCCAGCAAAAGAGGCCTAACGGTCTTTAGAGTCTGCTGGATTTTCAGCACCCACACTGAGGGCCGATTTTGGTGTCCGCCCCTCCCCTTGGGTTATACTGTCCCCCATCGCAGATGTGCCAGCTGCATCAGGCCTGGTCAGATTTACCCTCCCCTCTTAAACCCGGCCACAGTATCCGCCTCTACCAGCTCCCTGGGCAGCACATTCCATGGCTCCACCACCCTTTCAGTGAAAAAACACCTCCTCTCTCCTTTGAGCCTGCCCCTTCCAGCTTACACCCATTTCCCCTCGTCGTCCCTCTCCTTCCTTTGGAGCACCCTGACTGGGCCCCCCTTATTGATCCCTTTTATGTACTTAAAGACCTCCATCATGTGCCCACCTGTCCCTCCTCTCCTCCAGGGTGTACATGTCGAGTTCCCTGAGCCTCTCCTCATAGGTCCTCTTCCCCAGGCCCCGGATCATTTTAGTTGCCCTCCTTTGGACCCTCTCTGAGAGTGTAACATCCCACTTTAAGTGTGGTCTCCAAAACTGCGCACAATACTCAAGGTGTGGCCTAACCAAGCAGTTGTACAGGGGTAGAATCACTTCCGCCTTTCTGGAGGTAATCCCCCTGGTGATGCATCCCAGCATCCTATTTGCCCTTGCTGCTGCCCTCCTACAGGTCTCAGAGTTGTTCATTTTGGCATCTACCACTACCCCCAGGTCCCTCTCACCCTCTGTGACTTGAATTTTGTCTCCTCCCAGAGTATACCCCTGGCCTGGATTTCTGACTCCCAGGTGCAGAACCTTGCACTTCCCTGCACTGAATTTTAGTTTCCATTTCCTGACCACCTTTCTAGAGCCTCCAGATCCTCCTGCAAGGCCACCCTCCTCCTCATCCACCATTGCACCCAGCTTTGAGTCGTCTGCAAAGAGACTCATTTCACTCCTGATCCCCTTCCTTATGTCTAAGACATAGGCGTTGAACAGAAGTGGCCCCAGCACTGACCTCTGGGGCACACCACTAGTAACCCACCTTTGGGATGAGGCTAGTCCCCCAACCACCACCCTCTGAGTGTGCTCAGAGAGCCAATTTCCATGCATCTTAACAACCGTCTCCCTACCCCCCATTTCCTTCAGTTTAGCCAGCGGGCCCCCGGCTAAATTGTGGGGTACTGACTCAAACGCCTTGCTGAAGTCCAGAAAGAGGACGTCTACCGGCCTACCCCAGTCCAGGGCCCTCATCACCCAGTCACAGAACTCCAGAAGGTTCATCAGACATAATCTTCCCTGGACAAAGCCATGTTCCCCATCGTTCAAATACCCATTTTGCTCCAGTAACCCCCCTAACCTCTCCCTGACAATACCCTCCAGCACCTTGCCAACCACCGGTGTCAGGCTAACGGGCCTGTAACTCCCTGCCTCCTCCCTTGACCCCCCTTGTGGATTGGCATGACATGGGCCACCATTCCAGTCCTCAGGGAGATGTTGAAGAGGTCCGCCAAGGGGACTGCCAGGACATCCGCCAGTTCCCTCAGCACCCTGGGATGTATCTCATCTGGCCCAGGTGCTTTCTCCGTCCGAAGGGACCTGAGGGCTTCCCTTACTCTCTCTACTGGGATTTCAGCCTCCACCTCCTTCCCCACTGCACCCTGTACTGCTGGCCCCCCAACTGTCCATGGTGGCCACTCCCTTTCCCCAGACGCGTCAGGGCCCCGATCTCCACTGGTCCCTTCCCATCCTCGGATTTGCCCCCACTCCCCCCTCAAGACATAGCCCCTCAATCCCCCTTGTAAAAACTGATGCAAAGTACTCATTTAGGACCTCTGTCTGTTCCCCCGCCTCCTGTGCCCAACCCTCCCCTATCCTTATCCTGCTGATCTACCCCTTCACCTTACTTTTTCCCCCATGTATCTAAATATGGTTTTAAATAATTGATTAGCACTTTTTTCTTGGGAGAGTACTAATTGTACAAAAAGCATTTATATAGGTTTTCTAGAAGTGTTATGTTTGTTAAACACAATGAGGCAAGTGCTATGCATTTTCACAATCTTTTAGAACTTTTATGAGCAAAACGCTAATCAATTTTTAGGGTTAAATAAAACCCTGCTAAAGAACCCTATGTCCCCCCTCCAGATTCCCCTGGCCAAGGACTGTGCCTTTTTTGCCTTAGCTGCTTTCACCACCCTGGTGACTCTTTTGGCTGTCTGCTCATACTCCCCCTGATCCCTTTCACCCCTTGAGCGCTTGAAGCACCTATAGGCTGCCTTCTTGTCCCTCACCACTTCCTAAACCTCCAGGTCCACCAGCAGGGTTTTCTGGCCTTACCAAACTTGCACCTTTCCCTTGCACAGGATCTGGTAACCTCCTGTATTCCCCTCCTAATAATCTCCCACCTGCTATCAGCATCCATATCTGGCCTTATCCTGTCCAAACGATCTTTAAAGATCCTTCCCATCTCCCTGAAGCCTGCACCCCTGAAGTCGGTTACTACCGTCCTTGTTCGGCTTTCCTCCCCAGGACCAGGAAGAACTAGACTGTGTGGCGTTAACTCCCAGCCAACAGGTCCCTCACCTCTAAGCCCCTAATCTGATCACTGTCCGCCAGGTCCACGTCCAGTGTCCGGGCCTCCCTAGTTGTCTCACCCATCTGCTGGGTCAGGAACGCATCCTGGAAAACATCCAGCAGCCTCTGCTACCTGGCCACTGGTGATGACAAAGTCTCCCAGTCTGTTCCCGACATGTTGAGGTCCCCCATTACCACTACCAATCCCCTTCCCAAACTACAGTGTCCCTCGAGATTTGCCATCAAACTTTCTTCCAGAGCCTCCTCCAGTGCAGGTGGTCTGTATACCACTCAGACCTTTACTTTCTTACCGCCCTGTGTCAGCATGGTGACCCAAATAGCATCCACATCCCCCCCACCTCCTCTACCCCTCCAATGCCATGTCTGACTAACAGTGCTACACTACCACCCCTTCCCTCCCCTCTATCCTTTCTGAACATAGTGTAACCCTCCAGATTTAGGTCCCACTCGTGCCCTTGGGTGGCCCAGATCTCAGTGACTGCTGCCACATTCACCTCCTCAACTAGAACTGCTTGGAGCTCATGCATGTTGTTTCCTAGGCTCCTGGCATTTATCAGGACCACCCTCCACCCCTTCTCCCTCGTCTCCTTGAGCTTCCATTTATCAGCTCCTGCGGCCTACCTGGTGATCTATTTCCATATCTCCCTAGCCCCCTAGAGGAGTGGAGACCTTGTCCCTCTTTTACCATACCTGCTGGCACTGCCCCTTTTTTGATCACTCCCCCCTTCACAAGTTTAAAGCCCCACCTTTCTTTGATAAAAGCAGCTAGTTTGAGCTTTAGAATTTCCTGCCCCTCCAAATTTAGGTGGAGCCTGTCCTTAGTGTACAGTCCCTTATCCTCCCAGGTCTCCCCCTGTCCCTCATCAGGCCATACCCCAATTCCCCACACCACTCCCTGAGCCACTGATTTATCTCCCTAATCTTCTTGTTTTCCCCACTAGCCCTTGGCACTGGCAGGATTTCTGAAAAGGAGATTTTACAGTCTATGAAAAGGCTTACCCTAGCCAACTCCCAGAAACTTGCCCGAATTTCTAATTCACTATTTCCATTTATGTCATCTGTCCCCAAGTGCACTAACATGTCCGGGGTCCCCCATTCCCTAGTCAGTGAATATAACTCATGTTTAGCCTTGTGCACTGTCAGGCCTGGGTGGCATTTGGTTCTGAATAGACAGGTTTTACCCTCCCCCCTGCCTCTCCCACTGGATGCGTCTGATCATGGAGTCCCCCAACTGCAGTACTCTAGCCTCCCCCTTGCCTACATGTTCACCCCTCGAGTTTCCCCTCCTCCACCCTTTGTCCAGTTTCTCCCCCCAACCAGCTCCTCACACCTCCCACAATCTGGGTGTCAAAGGTATCCCCTTCCCCACTGTCCCTGGTCACCCCATCTACTCGTGTGCTGGCCCTCTTTACCCTCCCCACCCCAGTATCCCTTTCTGTATCTCTATCCCCACTCTTGACTAATCCATCCGCCCTATCCGTTTGCCTACTTTGCTTCCCACTCTGTCATCCCATTTACGTCCTGCGCCTTCCTGCCTGTCATGCCCCCCTGTTCCATACCCACAGCCTCCTCGTTTACCTGATCCTTTTTCTTCTCCCCCCTACTCCTCTTCCCCCTTCCTGTCCGGGTCCCCCCCCCCGCCCCATTGTTCACCATCTTCAATCCCTGCCTCTTGCCCCTTTCACTCTTCCTATCCATCCCTGCCTCAACTTCACTAGCAGCAACATCATTAACATCCTCCCCTCTTCTACCAACAGGCGTAGTGGGTTAAAACGATTTGTGAGCCTTAGCCCACCCCCCAATGCCCCCTCCTTCCCTACCACCCCTCTTGGTTCCCTCTGGACACCCCCAGTCTCTTTCCTATTGCTATGGAAAAGTCCACCTTCCGTAGCTTCTCCCCTCCTGTTGGATGAAACCTGCACCAAAACTTCCCACTTGTCTCTCATTGCCCCTCCCATTTTCTTTCATCGCCCACCCCAATGCCCCCAGTTGCATCCTTAGCCAGTTTGCCTCTCCCCTGATCTGCAAAAGCTGCCTGCAGAGTGGGCAACCTCCCTCACGCCAGGCCCAGTTTAGTATTATCACTGCCCCACAGCCCATGCAGCCTACTCTCCTTCCAAATATGCCTGCCCCGGTGGCTGGAAGCCACCCAAATTGTCCTTCTCCATAAATAGTGGGACGCTCCCCCTTGGCCTGGTTTCCTCCCCCTGGGGTACTACCCCTCACCCTTCTCCAAATGGCCATACTGGGGTGGTATAAGATCAAGACTCACAGCCCCTTACAGTTCTAACAGACAAAACACAGCCGTTGTAATCAGTTCCTAATCTAGGTAAAGAATTTAGCAACTAAACAGTTCTAAGATTTTAACAGCTCACTACAGCATTTAGCAACTAAACAGTTCTAATAGTTCAAACAGTTTTCAACAGCATTCATAAAGTATACTTAACACTTTTTTACTCCTCAGTTACTATATTATTCTGTTGCAATCATATAGTTTATCTTAGCTCCGTTGCACCCTGCCTGTAATATCACAGCCCCACTTGCATACACACGATTTTTCTTACTCGCCCAAGGATAAAACAGTTATATTAAAGTAGAAGTCTAGCCCTGATCTGTCCACATAGAAACAGACTTTGACAACAGATAAAGACCGCTTGGCCCACCTAGTCTGCCCATTTCCCTACCTACTGGATAAGCTGCAGATCCTAGTTAACCAACAACCTATTTCTTCCTACCCCCAAGAATTGCCTTATGTCTGTCCCATGCATTCTTGAATACTCCCACAGTTTTAGATCCCACAACCTCCTCAGGAAGGTGGTTCCATGCGTCCACAACCCTCCCCCCTCTATCTTCAAATTGTATCCCCTTGTTCTTGCACATCTCTTTTTCTGAAAGATGCTACCCTCTTGGACTTCGCTGATTCCACTGAGGTACTTAAAAGTTTCCATCATGTCCTCCCTCTTCCTCTTTTTCTCAAGGGTATACATATTAAGCTGCTTTAGTCTCTCCTCATATAGCTTCTCTTACAGACCCTGCACCATTTTAGATGCCCTCCTCTGGACTGCCTCCATCCTGTCTATGTCCTTGCGGAGATGGGGTCTCCAGAACTGGACGCAGTACTCCAGATGGGGTCTCACCAACTGTCTGTACAAAGGGATAACAACTTCCTGTTTTCTGCTGGTGATGCCTCTCCCTATACATCTCAGTATCCCCCAGCCCTCCCTACTGCCTTCTCACGTTGCTTGCCAACCTTAAGGTCATCTGATATGATTACGCCCAGGTCCCTTTCCATTTTTGTTGTTACTACCCCTCCACCCCACTGTGTACTCTTCCTCCGACTTTTTGTTTCCCAGATGCATTATTTTGCACTTCTTTGCATTGAATCCAAGCTGCCATACTTCTGATCATTCCTCCAACCTTGCCAAGTCCCTTCTCATCCTTTTCATGCCCCCTTGTGTATCAACCCTGTTGCAGATCTTTGTGTCATCTGCAAAGAGGCATACTTTTCCTTCCAGTCCCTCTGCAATGTCACTTATAAAGACATTAAAATGGACTGGACCCAGTACTGAACTCTGCGATACCCACTAGTAACCCCCTTTCTTCAGAGTGGACTCGTCTTATTACTTTCTGTGTCCTGTTGTCCGCCAATGTTTTACCCAGGCTACCACCCTGGGACCCACTCCCAGGCCGGCTAATTTGTTTATTAATCTTTTGTGTGGGACTGTCAAATGCCTTGCTAAACTCTAGGTAGGCCATGTCCACAGCCCTTCCCTGGTCTACTACTTTGGTCACCCAGTCAAAGAAATCGATTAGATTTGTCTGACATGACCTTCCCGCTATGAATCCATGCTGCCTTGGGTCCTGTACCCCACTGGCTTCTAGGTACTCAACAATTCTTTCCTTCAGAAGTGATTCCATCATTTTCCCTACCACAGAGGACAAACTCAATCAAAGTCTTTATTTAACCAGGCGATCACCGTTGAGCAAGTTCATTTTCGAGGTGGACCTGGGTTTGTTAACAAGGAACATGGGACAATATACATGGGATGCAACACACAAGAAAATAGTAATAATACAAATAAAGTGAGATACAATAATACAGTATATACAAAGTATCAGCAGATAGCATTGACAGTAGTATATGTTTGGAACAGAAGATACAGCTAGTTTTATATATAGTGATACGGTATGGAGAATTTAGAGCTGGAACTAGGGTCAAAGGAATGTGGAAGGGACAGATATGGGGTAGAAAAAGGGGAGAATGAAGAGTCGATTATAGATGTGATCAGTCTTTTAACAGTAGTAATTAGAATGTGCTTGGACTTCTAGGAGTCACTATTTAGGGTAGACAGGCACAGGACTCCTTATTATGATGTAGATATAGAGATTTAAAAGCTGCTAGGCTGATGGGGCGAGTTAATTTCAAAGTTTTTTGCAGCTTGTTCCACAGTTGAGGTCTGTAGTTTTCCGCCTCTGTCTTGCTCCCACTTTTGTGAAGGGGAATCACATCCACCCTCCTCCAGTCCTCAGGTACCACACCATCCTCCCATGACTTGTTAAAAAGGGTAGTCAGTGGTGTCACTAGTTCTCCCCTTAATTCTTTTAGAATTCTGGGGTGAATCCTGTCAGGCCCCATTGCTTTACCCACCTTCAGTTTTAGGAGTTCTTTCAGAACCCTTTCTTCTGTGAAAGGACTGGGATTGATCCCCTATCCAGAGTGCTTCTGTTAATTGGATTAGGTACCTCCCCCTCCTCCTCTTTTGTGAATACTGAGCAGAAATATTCATTCAGTAGTATACGAGTGCCCACCCACCATCCATTCTATTCAGCCTCACTATCCCTCCCTTTGTCTTTCTACATTCCCTAATGTACCTATAAAAGGTTTAATCCCCCTTCTTAACCGAGCTGGCTATCTTTTCCTCAGTTTGGGCCTTTGCTATTCTGACTGCCTTTCCTGCTTCCTTCTGCCTTAAGTGGTACAGTTCTCCGTCCTGCTCCTTCTGCGTTTCCTTATACTTCCTAAATGCTATCTTTTTCTCCCTAACCTTCCCACCACCTCTTTTGAGAGCCATAGTGGCTTTTTTTTTTTTTTTGGATTTATTTGCTTCACACAAAGGCTTGTTGCCTCCGTGATGGCAGTTCTGATGTTTCCCCATTGTTGCTCCACCCCCCCTTGCCCATTTGCTAGTGCTTTTCTAAGGCACTCTCCCATTTTGCCAAAGTCAGCCCTCCTGAAGTCCAATACCCTCACTTATGTATGGCTTAACTCTGCAGCTGAGTTTATCGTGAACCACACTGTGTGGTGGTCACTTGTTCCCAGATGGCTACCCACTTCTAGATCCAAGATCCTCTCACTGTCCCCATTTGAGAGTATGAGGTCTAAGATTGCTCCCTCCCAAGTGGGTTCCAACATTAGCTGTCTGAGGCATGCCCCCTGTAGGGCATCGAGAATGGCCCTGCTCTTGGATGTGGCTGCAGCAAAGCTGCTCCAGTTAACATCTGGCATATTCAGGTCCCCCATCAACAGTATTTCCTATTTCTCTGCCATCCTAAGGATGCCTTCTATCATATCCTTGTCCATTCCTTCCCCCGGAGATGGGGGTCTTTATACAACCCCTGTACGGATTGTGGTGCCATTTCCAGTCTCTAAGGTGACCCACAGTGCCTCCTCTCCTCCCTGTTTACTCTTTTGTTCCATTGCTTTTATTCCTTCCCTTACACAGAGAGCTACTCCTCCCCCTCTTCTACCCTCTCTGTCCCTCCTGTATGTTGTGTACCCTGGTATGTTAATATCCCAGTAATGGTTCTCTGTGTACCATGTTTCTGTGACTGGCATGATATCCAGGCATCCTTCTTCCATCAAGGCCACCAGTTCAGGGAGCTTGTTGCCCAGACTACGGACACTGGTACTCGTTACCCTCCATTTCTTAATGGCCTTACCCCTATTCGCCCCATCCCTGTCCTTACTGCCTTTGTCATTTTCTACATTTACCCCAGCCCTTCTCCCTATCGACGTCTCCACGTCCAGAGAACCCGTCCCCTTACCAGCCCATAAGGCTATTTAAAAAGGCGGTGAAGCGTGGGTGGGTGGGCAGGAGAAAATGTTCAGTCCCCAAGCTCGATGACCTCCTTGCCCTCTCTCTCTCTCTCCCCCATTCTTCAGTGCTGCTGCAGGCCACCCGTTAAATAGGGCAACAAGCCTGCAGCGTTTGGCACCGAAAATAAATTTAAATATTCAGTCCCTGAGCTCCGATGAGCTCCATTTCGCTCCTCTCCCTCTCTCTCCATTTTCCAGCGATGCTGCAGGCCGCCCGTTAAATAGGGCAGCAAGCCTGCAGCGTTTGGTGCTGAAAATAAACGTAAATGTTTAGTCCCTGAGCTCCGATTAGCTCCTTCTCGCTCCCCTCGCTCTCTTCGTTCAAGAACAAGCCAGAGCCGCTGGATGGCTGGTGGGGGGGGGGCGCGGGGGAGAAGGATCAAGGGTCCTAGAGGCTGCTCTCCTTCTCTGAGGCAGGCAAATGTTCATCTCCGTCACAACAGTGCCATCCAGGGTACCACAGATGAAAGTGCACAGCAGGAGTGGCTGGGGAGGTAAAACGTAGCTGTGTGCATGCACAGGAGTGCAGGCCTTGCTGCCAATGTCCAGTGGGTCAGGTGGGAGAAAAAGGAGAAGCAAACGGTTCAGCTGACAGAATAATGTCCAGGACACTCAAGGTCCTGCACAGCCTCTTGTCACCCTCTACTGGCCTGTGCTCTGGAAAGATCGCACCCCGTCCTCTGTCAGGAGGGTAAGCAGCAGAGCTATAAGGGAACCACAGCTAGGAACAACAAAACTGGGATAGTTGCCAAGGCCAGACTGGGGCATGGCCAAGTGAGATGCAGGAAAAAGTGCACATTAAAAATACAAAAACAAATATTTAAAAATATATACACACAAATGTCACAACTTGCTACATTAGAAACAGCACTCAAAAGCAAGAATCTTTTTGGGTTCACAACAAAACCAGTTGAAAAAAGTTCACTCAACCCAAAGATGAAGTGCCAATCCTCAAAGGTCACAAATGCTTATTCTTTTAGCTAAGGGTGGGAAGCAGAGGCAACTCTTACACGGAGACAGGAATCTCTCTCTCGCTCACACACACACACACACACACACACACACACACAGACACTCTCTCTCTCTCACGTTGACGGAATTATTTTATTTATTTTTTAATACAGTGGCGCCCACTAGGATGCAACGCAGAATAGTGCAGAATTCTGCAGCACTACTACAGGAAACAGTGCAATTTTGTAATGCAGGAATCAGTGACGCTGTTGCATCCTGGTAGGATCCACCATAGTTCCCAATTTGTTTGTTTATTGAAAAGTTTCACCAGGTAAGGTACACTGAACAACAAGTTGCTTGTCTCCCGCTACGACCTGGAGGAGCGGGTAATGGGAGTTACATCGTATTATTAAGTACAAGCAAATAACACAAAGGCAAGTTACACAAAAGCATAGGTTACAAGCATAAAAGGTATGAATTACAAGATAGATAAGTTTAAACCTATACTACGACCTAGTGGGTGAGGCAGATAGTGACTAAAGTATTACAAACATGTCCAAAGGCCTACAATATGAGGACTAAATAGTAAAAAGCATCATGTGAGGAAAGTAACAATGTGGCAACTATTGAGCTAGAGGCCAGGGTGATTCCCACAGGCTGAGGAGAATGTTCAAATAGACACAGAGAATTCAAAGAGATTGCAATCAAAAACAACTAGAAGGAAAAAATCTATAAGAGCAGCTATTAGGGTATGCTACGACAAACGGGGAGGAAATCAGGGTGTAGGACTGGGGGGGGGCGCTAGGGGCAAATGCAGTTAACAGAGAGGAAATTATGTAGTGCTTTGTTTAATGAGCCAGGTGAGGAGGAGGGACGGATTTGTGTTGGAAGAGCATTCCACAGTTTAGGGAGATGGTAGGAGAAGGACTGGCCAATTGAGGGGGAACTGACAGAGTTCTGTGGTCATGGGATCTCAGAAGGCAAAATGGTGTGGTTGGGGGTGACAGTGACGAAGTAAGATAAGGAGGGAGTATGCTAAGCCAGAACTTAGAGATGAAATTTGCGCAGTGATGCAGTCACCCATTTGCTAGGGAGGGGAAGGCTAAAGCGCGATACAGGTGACAGTGATGGGTCAGGGGAGGTGAATCCAGTGCAAACCAACAGAACGAGTTAAAAAGTGTATCCAAGTTAGCTAAGGAGGTGACAGGAGCAGAGCAGTAGACAATATTGCAGTAATCGATGATCGGGAGGATCATCTTTTGGACCAGTTCACGCCTTGCCTGGGGTCGGGAGGCAGGAGCGGTTCCTGTATAAGGCGCCGAGTTTAGGGCGAAGCTTTATCATTATGGCATCTATATGGTCTGAGAAAGTGAGATGTTGATCCAGCCAGACACCCAGATACCTGAAGGATGTTGTGGCATCTAAGGTTGCCCCGTCAAGAGTAGTGAAGGCAGGGACAGATGGTAGCCTTGACAGTTTGTCTCGTGCCAAATGTCATGGTCACTGGTTTTTTTTTTTTGCATTTAGGAAGAGCTGATGAGAGTGAAACAAACTCTGGACATTACTGAAATTACGTTGAAGCCTGGAGGTAACATCCAAGGGCGATGGCCCTGAGGAGAAAAGAACCATATCATCAGCATACATATGTATAGAAGATGAAATACTGACGGATGGAAGATCATTCAGGAAAATGGAGAAGAGGATCGGGACTAGTATGGACCCCTGGGGGACACCAGTGCATACAGGTAGGGGAGGGTAGGTGTAGTCGGATATTTTTACCAATTGAGAGTGGTCGTTTAGGTATGCACTGAACCACTTTATGGCATGCTCAGACAGCCCGGCAGATGAGAGGGAACAGAGTAGGAGGGAGTGGGAAACTGTGTCAAATGCTTTAGCGAGATCAATAAAAATGGCAGTAGTGATGTGTCCGCAATCCATGCCTGACAGGATCGCATTAGTGATCCGGAGTAGAGAGGAAGTAATAGAGTGGTGTTTTCGGAATTCAGATTGATATTGGGTGAAGAAGTTAATGTCAGATAGGTATGAGGACAGTTGGGCTACGACTAGTTGTTCTTGCAGTTTGGCTAGCGTTGGGAGGCGTGATATAGGGCGGTAGTTCCCAGGGGAGGAGGTGTCACCACCCTTTGGGAGTGGGAGGACAACTGCGTGTTTCCACCCTAGGGGAATATCAGCCTATTGAAATGAGAGATTGAGAAGAGCAGTCAGTGGGGGAGCAATGGCTGAGGCAGACAGGTTTAGTAACTTCGGGTCCAGCCCATCAGGGAACTACTGCTCCACCTCCACACTAGACAAGTCTCACTGATGCCATCTACAAAGGATACGCAGTAGACTAGAAAAAAACGCTTCTAATCTAACATACTATGAAGCCAGCAGAATAAGTACTATGGTCTATCAAGTCTGCTTGATAGTCAGTGCCTATGCTGGGCACCGATTTTTAGCCCTCGGAATCTGAAGCCTGACAGCTACTTATGTTCTGCCCCAACGGGCATCACTGCTCCAGTTTACGCTTCTTGACTGCGCAGGGGGACTAGTTTCATTTGAACATATGGCAGGGGAATGAGGAATAGATGTCCCCCACCAGGGAATGTATGGAACAGCCCATTAAAACATATTGTAACACGGCAATATTCAGAAGTCTAGAAGGGCGTCCCGCGATAGGCTCAACGCCGTCACGTGGTGCAGGACCAACACGGCATTGTGAGCCGATAATGCGTTGTTGTCCTAGAAGCGTTGTTACGTAGTCCAACACGGCATTATTTCTCATAATGCCGTGTTGGGCCTCGAACGACAGCAGCAACACGGCATTATGAGAAATAATGCCGTGTTGGGCTCGCGAACACGCGAAGATCATCAGACCAACACGCATTATGAGAAAATAATGCCGTGGTTGGAGTCGTGAACGCATCTCCTTAGCACAGCAACACGGCATTATCGGCTCACAATGCCGCGTTGCTCTGCACCACGTGACGGGCGCTTTTGCTCCTATCAAAGGGGCCGTCCCGAGAGCCTTCAATAATGCCGTGTTGTAAAGGAAGACTAAAGTCTATGAAGATTGCCTCAGTCTCCGGCGCTTTTTTTCTTAATGACTCTGCACTCTGCTCATCCTAGTAGACATCGCGCTTGTCCGTGTTACAAGAGCATTAATCACCGGCAGCCTCGGCCTCTACCGGTGATTAATGCCCGCTGGGGGGTTGAACCCTCGGGCTTCACCCTCGTGCAACAACGTGATTAATGCTTACCTGTAGTGCTTCAAGTTAACCATTTACAGAACAGGTTTCTGAAGTTTTCCCAGCAGCTAAAGATTCACTCAATACTCTGGCAAAAGTACGGTACAGTATGTGTTAATACGGCTGCTGACTCTTGCTGAGGGCACTCAAACATAGAAACACAGAATCTGTCAGCAGATAAAAGACCATACAGTCCAGTCTGCCCATTTCCCTACTCACTGCTGCTACCCCAGCTCCTGTTTGATCTGCGGCTCTCCTGCTCTGCACATCGCTGGGGTACCCTTATGTCTATCCCATGCACTGCTGAACCCCCGTATTGTTTTCGCACCATTTCTGCTGAAGGCTGTTCCACGGCTCCATCACCCTCAGTGAAAAAGTACTTCCTAACATTATCCCAAGCCTTCCACCCTTCAGCCTCATATCATGACCCCCTTGTTCTTGTGCAGTTTTTTCTCTGAAATGTGTTTTCCACCTGTACCGTTTAGTTCCCCAAGGTACTTGAAAGTCTCCATCATATCTCCCCTCTCCCTTCTTTCCTCCAGTGAATACATATTAAGGTCCTCAAGTCTTTCCTCTTAGGGCTTTTGGTGCAGACTATGTGTCATCTTCATCCCTTCTCTGGACTGCCTCTATTTTGTCAATGTCCTTCCGGAGATGTGGTCTCCAGAATTGGACACAGTACTCCAGCTGAGGCCTCACCCTGTGATCTATACAGTGGCATCACCACCTATTCCCTCCTGCTTGTTATGCCCCTCCCTATGCACCCAATCATTCTGTTTGCTCTTTCCACCGCTTTTTTCACACTGTTTGGTCACCTTCAGGTCGTCAGATATGATAACCCCCCCGGACTTGTGGTGGCCAGAATTTCCCCACCCATCCTGTACTCCTCCCTTGGATTCCTGTGACCCAGATGCATGATCTCGTACTTTTTAGCACCGAAACTCAACTGCCAGACAGCCGACCACTCCTCTAATAAGCTTAGGTCCTCTCTCATTTTTCCCACCCTCTCCAAGTGTTGCACGTACGTCACAATGTTGTACGAGTCGATTGGCTTCTCACACGTTACTGCAACACAGAAACCACATGTAAGCAATTCCGGTATCCTAAAAATGTATGCGAGTCACCTCTAACAGCAGCAAGTGCACCCACGGAAGCCAAACTAACGTATTACTACCGATCAAGGTGCATCAATAATTGATTTTTTAAACATTTAAAAACCCCTGCCCCAACCATGACCGTCACTAGAGCATCAGCATTGAAGACACTCGTTATAGTACAAGACTGCACCGCATACAGGGGAAAAGAGTACTCACTCCATCAATAACTGTAGCTCGAAAGAGTGCTCCTTTCTCCTGCGCACGAAACACACTAATTCCGTAGACTATCTCTCGCACACAGCAAGGGCACTAGAAATGAGTTTGTTCGGAGGTGGAGTTCCTCTCACCCCCATTTAGATAGATAACTTTTTTTTAATGAAAAGCAACAACGAAAAAAGTTTGGACGCCTACCCTGCGCGCTCCCGGCTCGGGTGCACCGCTGCTTCCGCGATGCGGGAGTAACGAGAAGCGCAGCAGCTGCCCGAAGGTGTCGAAGGCTGCCCAGCTACGTTGTTCCCCGCGCCTCTAGCGCTCCGTCGCCTCTCTTCGGCTTCTCTCACGCGCGGAGTGGTTGGTACTGTGCCAGCTGACTCCTGGAATTGCAAACAATCGACGAGGCTCGAGCGATTACCGTTTCCTTCCTTCGGCAAGGAAACAGAATCTGCCAGAGAATAGTCCGCTTACTGCTGTGGCCTCGGTTCCTATAGTCACCCAGCGTGAGGCGTGCACACACGCAGAATTTCTTATCTGTTTTGTGTCTGATGTCCCGCTACAGATGGGTAGTCTGGTGTGAGGACCAACGAGCAATGTATTCACACTGAAACACACCGTTGTGATTTTGTACCTGTTTTAGATGTAGGCAGAGCATACTAGGCGGGGACCCGGGGTTCCCCCTCCCCTACTCATTTTACAACCTTTTACGAGAGTTCCTGTTCCTTCTGCATCTAAATCGGCGAAGCATACCTCTCAACCCCCGTGCCTCAAAAATCAGGGACTTGACCAAAATAAGGTGTGTGTGTGTGTATATATACATATATATATATATGTATGTATACATATACATATATATATATATACATGTGTGTATATATATATATGTATATAGTCTAAGTATCAATGGTAGTGAAAGGTACAAAGCATTCGGTATGAAAACTGCAAAGTAAAAATGAGTAAGTAGTGACAGGTGTCTGTTTCTTATGGACAACTTTACTAACCTTCAAAAGTGAATACGCCCCAACATTCAAATGACAGAAAAAAAATAACAGGTTAGCATGGGTGAGAGATGAAAATAAACATTGTGGAAGACTAGGTGTACCCCCAACAGTAAACAGTGTCTACCCACTCCAACAGTCACAACACTGCCCCATCCCACGCACCCAGCATTCACAGCCATAAACCCCAACCTCATAGAGTCATAGAAGTGTGATGGCAGAAAAGGACTGACCAGGCCCACCGAGTCTGCCCATTTGTCCAGCTATCTGCTTGGACCTCCACCCTTAACACTCTCCTTTGGTTGTGCCATGCCCTTTTGAATCCTTCCACTGTTTCTTCTCCCATGACCACCTCCAGGAGTCTGTTCCACTTTTCCACCACTCTCTGTGTGAAATAGTACTTCCTAATGTTATCCCTGAACTGCCCCCCCTTCACCTGCAGGCCATGCCCCCTCGTCCTCTTAATTACCCTTCATCTGGAAGATGCTTTTCACTGGCACCCTGTTTATACCCTTAAGGTACTTGAAGGTCTCGATCATGTCCCCCCTCTCCCTCCTCTGTTCCAGGGAGTACATGTTCAGATTGCTCAACCTTTCTTCATAGGATAGGTGGCTCAACCCTTTTACCATCTTTGTCGCTCTTCTCTGAACCCGCTCCAGCCTCCCCACATCCTCATAGTCATAGCACTTCTCCTTCCCCCCCAGCAGTCGCAGGACTGAACTGCACTCCCACCAGTCACAGCACTAATCCCCATTTCCTGTCACAGCACTGACCTCTTGCACCCAATGACACAGCACTGATCACCCATCCCGATAGTCACACCACTGACAGTCGTAGCGCTGTCCCCTCACATAGAAACATAGAATTTGATGGCAGATATGGACCGCTTGGCCCACCTAGTCTGCCCATTTTCCTACCTAATGAGTAAACTGCAGATCCTAGTTAACCAACAGCCTACTTCCAACAGTGAAAGCACAGACCCCCACCTCCCGACAGTCTCACCCCACCATAGCAGGACTTGCTCTCCACCCCAGACATTCACAGGACTGATATCCCCCCAACAGTTACAGCACTGACCACCCACGCCAGCAGTCACAGCACTCATTTCCACCCCCTAATGTCACAACACTGACCCCCCCACTGTCACAACACTGCCCCCCTACTCCCAACAGTCACAACGCTGCCCCCACCCCAACAGTCTCAGGACTGACCCCTCCCCAGCAGTCACAGCACTGTCCCCCACCCCAACAGTAACAACACCGACCTCACCACTGACAGTTACAGCACTGACCTCCCCAGCCACAACAGTCACAGCAATGACCCCTGACTGGACATTTCCCTCAGTGAACCACAACAGCACTGTCCACCCCACCCCCCAATAGTCACAGGACTGTCCCCACCTCAAGATCACAGCACTGAACCCCTACTCCCAGTGAGAGCACTGATCCCCACGCTAGTCTGGACACTGCCCTCACCCAACAGTCACAGCACTGACCCCCCACTCCCAGTGACAGCACATACCCTCCCACCTACACTGAGTCACAGCACTAACCCGCCCATCACTATCTAGTCACAGCACATATCCCCACTCCCAACAGTCACAGAACTGTCCCCACTCTCAAAAATCACAGCACTGACCTCCACCCCAGTCTGAATACCCCCTGACGAAGACTCGTTTGAGTCGAAGTGCTGGGGAGCTACTGTACGTAGTATAATACTGTGGACTGTATGATTTTGAAGCTTTGTATTAAACAAGCTGTATTCAGCGATGCTTACCCCAGGAGTCCTTTAGCATCAGTAACTTTTTTCACTTAGCTGGCTAGGTGCAACTGCCCCAGAGGTGTGCCTTTAAGAGATATTTAAATGAGTGTAGGGCCAAGCCAATCAAAAGACAGGAGGGGGTGTGAGCTGAGTGAGAGCTGTTGAATGCTTCAGAATTTTTTCTCCGCTGAACTGAGCAATATTGCCTCTGAGGTGTCTCCCAACTTTCCTTGTTGACAGCCTCCTAGTGCTTATCTGGGTAAAGTTTTCCTCGTAAATTATTTCCTTTAGTGTGCTGAGTGAAAGTTTTACTTTTTCATTAGCACTGTACAAATTTTTTATTTATAGCACGACGGCACTATTTTGACTTTAATTTTACCATGACTATTTAGTTTAAAGCCTAATTTTATCGAGGGTGCTTATTTTCGATGGTTTCCTTCATTTTTGAGGCAAATTCTTGTGGGAACCGTCGAATTAGGAACAGTTGCCTTGTTTTTGTACCTCAGACCTCGAGGGGTTTACCGCAAGGCACCTGCAGTAGATTTCAAATTTAAACAGTGCCTGGGGGTTTTCTATCTAGATTGGCAATTACGAGGAAACCTTTTTTGTTATATTACTGGACCTTGGTATCATCTGTGTCAGGATTGTCCATAAGGGTCCAGCAGCCACCTGTGCACAGTTGAGTATTACTGGGTTTCTATTAAGATTGGCACTGGTATAGATCCCAGTTTTACAACCAAAAAAAAAGGCACTGGTAATAGACAGAGTTTATTAACTTGGGCAGGACTGACAAGTGGCATTTTCACAGAAACCTATACTCAGTTTGTAGGTCCAGAACTGGTCTGCTTTTCTTAAATTGGCAAACATAGCAGACAAACCTTTGATTATTATGGCTGAGGATAAATCAAAGGCTTCTGATGAGGGGCCATTCAAAAGTACTAATACCAAAGGCAGAGGTGCTGAGGAACCCTCCAGATCCCAGCCAAAAAATAAAGCTTCCAAAGATGAAGTTCCTCGCAAATTGAAAAATAATAAGAGTGACGAAAAAAGGAAGCTTGATCAAGCCTCTGATGAAGTGGCTAAAAAGAAACTCTTGTCAAGACAGATATGCTCCCGCTGCTCCTGGGAAAGCCAATAGCAAGACAAGAGGCAGCTTAAAGCATACAGAAAAAACAAAACACAGACTGCTCAGGTTCTTCCATCAGTGCAAGATATGGAAAAAGCATGGCAACTGTTTCAGACCGTTCAAAAGATGGGGCCTTGATTTGGTGGGGCTGGCAAGCACTCATCCACAGTTCTCTCCTCTCTAGACTGTGAGGGTGACACAGATGATGATCAATTTTATGATGCCCCTGACATGGATTTTGAGGGCCTTAAGCCCCAGTAGTCCCCTCAGACCCTCACCTTGGGGATCCCCCGGGTGACCACAAGGATCCTTCCTCTATGTTTACATTTATACAAAATATGCTGGATACCCTTGACCTCCCTAAGCAGGAGCCCAACCAGGATGCTGATGAAGATGAAGATTATAGGGAGATGAAGGGTCTTTCATCCTCAAAGGCCCTGGTCATCCCTATCTATAATGCATTTAGAAAAAATACCATGAAGGTGCTTCAACACCCCACTTCAGTATCAGGGGTTGATAAGCAGCTTGAGAGAATATATAAATTGTTCAAAGATGGTACAGAGTTCCTGTCTGCGCACCCTAGCCACGAACGTATAGTGCTGCAGGCAGCTTGTGAGAAAGCTGGAGTCTCCTTCTCACTCTCTCCTTCTGACAAGGATTCCAAGAAAATTGACTTTATAGCAAAGAAAATGTATGCCACAGCTTTCCTGCTTCTCAGGCTTTCTTCTTACATGGCATTCACAGCCAATACCATCTCTCTGAGACACTTCACCTGGCTTAGAACAACTAGTCTGATCACATACACTCAGAACAAGGCCATGGATTTTCCCTGTGATTAAAATATGTTGTTTGATTACAGAACCACTGACTACATGAAAAAAGTCAATGAGTACAAGGCCTCCTGGCAGAGCCACTCATCCAAGCCTAAACCCGCCACCCCTTCAGAGATCCCATTCCAGGGGCGGTAGGGGCAGATGTTTATGTTCCCAGGCCTTACAATCCCTATCCACAATTTGATTTTAGCCAGTACAGGGGGTCTTCAGAGGCAGGGGCAGAAGGGGCCAAAGAAGAGCCACCCCTACCCAGCCATCTGCCTCTCAGTCTAAGTCCTGGTGTGAGTGTCCAGGTCACCTCCCCGTTTCCAGTTGGAGGCAGACTCTCTCACTATTTTCAGCACTGGTCCCTCATCACGTCGGACAGGTGGGTGCTGGAGATAGTGGAGAAGGGTCTGTCATTACAGCTCAAGCAGCAGCCAGACCTCAAGCATACCCAGGTGTCAAGACCTCTGTCCCCAACACAGATACCGCTGTTGGAAATGGAGGTACAAAACCTTCTGGCTTTACAAGCAGTGGAGAGGTCCCCACCCATGAGAAGGGCAAGGCCCTCTAACTCCAGGTATTTTTTTGACGCAAAAGAAAACTGGGGAGTGGCGACCTATCTTTGATCTCAGATATTTAAACAAACATCTGAAAAAAAAACAAATTCAAAATGGTCACTCTGTCATTGGTCATTCAGTTCTTACAGCAGGGAGACTGGCTAGCTTCCCTCGACTTAAAGGATGCCTACTTCCACATACCCATAAGGAGATCTCACAGGAAGTTTCTCAGGTTCAAACTTCCTTCGGGTCACTATGAGTTCACCCTTTAGTCTGTCCTCGGCCCCAAGAGTCTTTACCAAGTGTCTCGCAGTGGTAGCAGCACATCTCAGGAGACTGGGTGTCGCTCTCTACCCCTATCTGGATGACTGGCTCATAATAGTAAAGTCTCCTTGCCAGGTCAAGGAATATTTTTCCCTCACAGAACACATTCTGGAGTCTCTGGGTTTTCTGGTAAATCTAAAGAAATCTCACCCAGAAGCCACCCAGCTGCTCACCTTCATAGGGGCCCAGCTGGACATTCAGAAGGGATATGCTTTCCTCCCGCAGGAAAGAATTCAGAGTTTCCTTTCTGTGGCAGATTCTTTTGCCCAGGGACAGCCAAGACCAGCCAGACTTTTCCTCGAACTTCTGGGGCATATGGTCTCTATGACTGCAGTAGTCCCAGGGGTCAGGTACAGGATGAGACTCTGCAAACCTACCTCGGAGCTTGCTGGTCTTGGAGAAGCAACAAATTTTCAAAGTTAATACCTGTGTCGGAGCAGTTCCTCCAAAACTTGCTGTGGTGGAAGAACCCTGCAAATTTGCAGGTAGCGGTTCCCTTTCAAACTCCTCTTCCCACAAAGGTGATTACCACAGATGCCTCCCTTTTGGTCTGGGGAGCTCATTTAGACAGTGCCTCAGTAAGCGGAAGCTGGACTCCCAAAGAGTCACAGTTGCACATCAATCTTTTGGAGCACAGAGCAGTCTTGCTAGCTCTCAAAGCTTTTGCTCCCAGCATAGAAGGGCAGGCAGTTCAAATTCGAACAGACAACACTACTGCAATGTTCTACATAAACAAGCAGGGTGGTACCAGATCAGGAATACTCTGTTTGGAAGCTCTGAAGCTCTGGTCTCTAGCATTCTCCCTGGGAGTCAGCCTCTCAGCTATTCACCTCCCAGACAAACTCAGTACTCTGGCAGATGCTCTAAGCCACATCAGTCAAGGTCAGAGTGAATGGACACTGAACAAGCAAGTACTAGCCACAGTGTTCAGGTGGTGGGGCACACCAGATGTGAGTCTGTTTGCCTCTCCTCTCAATTTTCAGCTTTCTCAGTACTGTTGCAATCCCCTAGTTCTGGGAACACTTCCTCTGGATGCCCTGATCCTGGACTGGTCAGGGAGGATCCTATACACATTTCCTCCCTTTCCACTGATATTCAGGGTTTTGCTGAAACTCAGACAGCAGCCTGCATCGATGATCCTAGCAACTCCGAACTGGCCCAGGCAAGCCTGGTACCCTCTCCTTCTCCGTGTCCTGCAATAGGCCCATTCGCCTGCCTCCGACTCACTCCCTGCTGACCCTTCCTCAGATGGGAGTGCAGTACCCAGACATACACTCTCTTCACCTCAAGGTCTGGTTCTTGAGGAGTTAGAGTTTCCATCCTCACAGTACTCTGAACAGGTCCTTAAGATACTGAGGATGGCTAAAAAACTGAACACTTAGAAGACTTATGTAGCTAAATGGAAAAGGTTTTCCCTCTGGTGCAAGAGCAAAAAGGTTGAACCCCTATCAGCTTCAGACCCTCAGCTGCTAGACTACCTGGTACACCTACAGGTATCAGGCTTGAAACCATCGTCACTCAAGCTACACCTGGGGGCAATTTCAGCCTACCTTTCAGTGGGAAAGAAGAAATCATTTTTTCCCACAACATTTTTAAACAGTTTTTCAAAGACCTCTTGCACCTCCAGCCTCCAACCAGGGATCCTGTTCCTCCTTGGAGCCTGAACCTTTGCATAGATGGACTCATGAATCCACCTTTCGAGCCTATGTCCACGGCCCACATCAAGTTTGTAACTTGGAAGACGGTCTTCCTGGTAGCCATTATGTCTGCCAGGAGGATTTCAGAGCTAGAGGCCCTGTGCACTGAGCTGAATTACATCATCCCTCACAACAACAAAGTTGAGCTCAGGACAAATAGGACATTTCTGCCAAAGGTGGTTTCAGAGTTTCACTTCAACTGGTCCATTACTCTGCCTGTCTTCTTTACTGAGCCATCCACTCCTGGCGAGCAAAAGCTCCACAGCTTGGATGTCAAAAGAGCTGTCTTTCACTACCTAGAGCATACTAGACAGTCCAGAGGCTCTTCCACTCAGTTGTTCCTCACCTACGGGGATGTAGGCAGAGGAAGACCAGCTACCAAGAGAACTATTTCTCATTGGTTGGTCTCTTGTATTAGATTCTGCTATGAGAAAGTTGGTCAACAACCTCCAGTGGGGCTCAGGGCCCATTCCACCAGGGGCACTGCAGCCTCGCTTGCAGCAGCAAGGGACATTCCCCTACTGGATGTCTGCAAAGCAGCTACCTGAAAATCTGTGCACACCTTTGTGAAACACTGCAGTTTGAATGTGCAGACCAGATCTGATGCCAAATTTGGCAGGGCGGTTCTGCAGAGCCTCTTTCCTAAGTAGGTTCTCTGCCCGCCTCCCACTTGGTACTGCTGGGTAGTCTGCAAAAAAGTTACTGATGCTAAAGGACTCCTGGGATAAGAAGAAAAAATTACTCACAGCAGTAATCTTTTTTCTTCCAAGGGGTCCTTTAGCATCAGTAAGCTCCCACCCTTCCACCCTGGTTCACCTGTTGGAGAAGGGTTCTCACATCACCGTTTACCTAATTTGGAGTGTCTCATTGATTAGTTTTTAGCTCATGTTGCTGTTGTTTCTATTTCCACTTTTGTGGACATTTGCATGTTTTTTTAATCCTGTTGATTCTTTTTCGGGGCATCTGCCCTCGTTTTTCCTTGAAAAAATTCTGAAGCATTCAACAGCTCTTACTCAGCTCACACACCCTCCTGTCTTTTGCTTGACTTGGCCCTGCACTCATTTAAATATCTCTTAAAGGCACACCTCCAGGGCAGTTGCACCTAGCCAGCTAAGTGTAAAAAAGTTACTGATGCTAAAGGACCCCTTGGAAGAAAGAAGATTACTGCAGTGAGTAATTTTTTCATCTGGAGTATCTATCTGGTTATTTCGACAGTCCGAGTGCAGCAACATTCTGGTTTATCAATTTGTCTGGGGCTGACCACCCCGTGTGTTTCTGCACCAGTCCAGTGGGGAAAACTGATTGCGGTACCATATTGTGGAGTTGCTACCAGTCTGGATACTGCCTCCACTCAACGGTCACAGAAGTGATCCAACCCCCACTTAAGCACTGACCCCCCCACACCCAATAGTCATACACTTGACCCCCACCCCAGTCAGAGCACAGATGCCCACCCCCAAGTAGTCACAGTACTGACTGCCCACCCCAGCAGTGAAAGCACAGACCACCCACCTCCCAACAGTCTCAACTCTGACTTCCACCCAATAGTCACAACTTTTACCCACCATCCCCAACAGTCACAACTCAGACCCCATACCCAAAAGTCACAGCTCTAACCCACCACCTCAACTGTCACAGCACTGACTACCTACCGCCTACCTACAGTCTGGACCTCCTACCCTCAACAGTGACAGTACTGTCCCCCGCCCTCAACAGTCACAGCACTGACACACACCCCAGTCTGGACTCTGCCCCCAGGCACAGCACTGACCCCCCCCATCATCATTGACAGCACAGATCCTCCCACCTACACTAAGACACTAAGTGGGAGCCACCCACTGCCACCACCCAGTCAGCACCGATCCCCACTCCTGACAGTCACAGCTCTGATCACCCAACCCAACAGTCACAGAACTGTCCTCACTCTCAAAAGTCACAGCACTGTCCTCAACTGTCACAGCACTGACCCTCCCACCCTCAGTGACAGTACAGCTCCCACCCACTCAGTGGCAGCACTGACTGCCCACCCCTAACAATGACATCACCGACCCCCACCCCAACAGCCTCATCTCTGACCCCCACCCAATAACCACAGCACTTACCCCCGCAAGAGGTCACAGCACAGACCCCATCCCCACAAGTCACAGCTGTGACCCCCCACCCGACTGTCACAGCAGTGACCCCCTTACCTCAGTCTGCACCTCCACCCCAACAGTGACACTTCTGTCCCCCACTCTCAACAGTCACATCACACACCCCCATCCCTTTCTGGATAATGCCCCTACCTAACAGTCACAGTACTGACCCACCTACACTAAGCCACAGCACTGACCCACCCACCACCTTCCAGTCACAACACTGATCCCCACTACTGACTGTCACAGCTCTGACCCCAATCCCAAGAGTCACAACATTTTCCCCCCACCCTCAAAAGTCACAGCACTCGGCCCAGTGGCATGGAGGGGTGAGGCATCAATGCCTTACCTCCTGTCATGCTGGTGACCCGTGTTCTCAGTGCGAGCAGGTCGCCAGGGGTCAGCCAGGGAGGAGGAGGAGGAGGAGGAGGAGGACTGAGTGTCCCTAGAACAGCTCTCCTCTTCCAGGGAGGAAGGGGAACAGTGGTCAATGTTAGCATGGCCCCTAGTGGAGTCTAGGGGCTGGCACACTAACACTGTATGAGGCAGAGGCGGTGCAGATGCTGGCATGTCACATACTGAGTGTGTGCAGCACCGTCACCAGCATCTTTGCATGCCACTCTCTGCCGGGAAAAAGAAATGTGGAAAAACTGCCGGTGGGTGGAAGAAGGTGGGCACTCGCAGGCCCCGACTCTGACCAGCTGGGCTCACCAGCCCAAACCGGATCCTATATGCTGTAGGGGTCAAGAGCCTTCCCCACTGACCCCACTGGGGAGGGCAAGCTGTGGGGCAGAAAGGCTGGGGTGAGTCCCGGTGGAGGGACAGGGCTGGGGTGCCCACCTGATTGTGGGTTGCTGGCACGGGGAACATAAATGGAGTTAAAAAAAGTCGAAGTACTGCCCACCACCCAGTCTGGAAATTGCCCCCACTCAAAGGTTACAGCAGACACAACAGGAATAGTAATCACCCGAGCCACACCAAGAAATTTGTCATGTAGAGTCAAGCACTTCGGTATCAGCGTATCTGTGCAAATGAGGAAGACAGAGTTACACATTTGGCTATGTTGAAAAACACCTTAATTGAGCAGGGACACTCTTCCAGAGAAATTGACATGACAATAGAATGTGCAACACAAGTACCAAGGTAACAACTACATCAGTATAAGAAAAGGACAGCTACCAACAGAATAATCTTAGTAGTCACATATCATCCTGACCTTGAACTTCTGCAAAAGATTATTAAAGACCTCCACCCAATATTTAGTGAGGACGAGACCCTTAAAGGAGAAGGAGAAGAAGAAGAATAATCATCATTTATATAGTGCTTTTCATACACAGTGTAGCCCAAAGCACTTTATAAGCAAAGAATTGCTAGACTGGTAGTCGTGTCACACATCATCAGCCACACACAGCCTGGATAATTGCATGAACCAGTTTATGGGAAGGGGAATGTTGGCCAGGACACCGGGAATGTCCCTTACTCTTTGCGAAGAGTGCCCTGGGTTCTTTTACTTCCACATGGACACCCACCAGGACAACACCAGGATGGGTAGAAGGGACCTCCGTTTAACATCTCATCCGGAGGACAGCACACCTCAGCCGTATAGCACCCCACTAATACTGTACTCAGATGCCAGTGATTTTTTTTAGGTGCAAGTACAATCCCAGTGTGGGACGAGAACCCATGACCTTCTGGCCCAGAGGCAGATGTGCTACCAACTGAGCCATGCTGACACCTGACACAGGAATTAAACAACCCCTCCCCACCCCACCCCATATATCTTGTAAAGTTTATTTGTTTTTATGTCAACAGATAACTTTTCTCCTGTAGCTGTTAACGATATACGTGTTTGCTTTAGCTTATTTTCACTGCTCATGCTAGTCCCCTGTAACTATCCTGGGGGTCTCCATTTCATGGTTGTTTAAATCTCATTGTTCATGACAGCTATATTAGCATATGAGAAAATGATGTCACATTGCCCATTCCTACCATGCATCTTTAGAGACCTCTATTGGTGAGTCTTGGTATTGCAGACATCCTTTTTCTTTTACAAGTTTGGACTCATAGCAGAAGCTGGACACCAAAGAAAAAGAAAAGTAGTTCTGACCCATAATTACACTCCTGAACTACTTATAGCCATCCAGGCCCTATAAAATAAGCATAGAAAAGTATCATCACACTCCCACATTCTGACAGGAGCTGTGTCAGACCTGTCACTTCACCAGCAGGCAGTAAAGTCAAACAACATCTACACAAACTGGCAAATTATCTTTGTGGTCTATCTGCATCACAAAAGCAGTTTCCCAGAAACCTTTCTACAGGCAGTACTGCTGCAAGCACTACCAACGTGAAAGACTACACTTTGATAAGGGAGACAGAAAAATCAGCTATGTACTATACCCACAATGCCTTTTTACAAAATTATGCATAGGAGATACATAAATACATAGATGATGATGGCAGATAAGGGCCTGCACCTAGTCTACACATGTGTGCACATACTTAGCTTCTTCAAGCATCTCTAGAACTAGGTTATATGTCTACACATTAGGTGCTTTGCTGCAGTTCCTGCTACCAAAATAAGGGACTGCACCTCTGAGTAACGAATATTTAAATCAACTTTGTAATTTACCTAGAATGTCTTGGCACTGCATATAAAACATTGACAGGTCTTTTGTATAACATCATCCTTGGAATGTGGCCACACACAGAAAATTGGAGGGTATGCAGAAAAAACAGGTTACTTACCTGTAACAGTAGTTTTAGGAGTGGTATATGTTGTTCATCCACACTCTCTGGCATGTCCCTTCCCTTTTAAATCTCTCTGAAAAGTCTTCAAACTGGCTCCTCCCACCCACCCGGGTGGTAAATACTGCTCCACCACATGACGCCAGATCTTAGCCCGCTGGAAGCAAGATGGTGCGCCTAAAGCTGGGGAGGTCAGGGTGGTGCGTGTGGATGAACAAATACCCTAGCACTACTGTTATAGGTGAGTAACCTGTTTTTCTAAGAGCGTGGATATGTTGTTCATCCACACTCTCTGGCAGACTCCAAGCAGTTCTCCGGGAGGAGGGAGGCAAGGCGCACACCCCCTATTTAGGAAACAGAGATTGGAGAACCGAGGCCCCAAAACCAGCATCCCGCATGACTCAAGGTTGATGTGGTAGTGGGTAATGAAGGTGTTTGCTGATTTCCAGATAGCAGCCTGACAGATCTCCTGGATAGGGATGTCCCTGGAAGCAGCCACTGATGCAGCCGTATGGCGGGTAGAATGAGCTCTTATCCCTCTGGGAGGCTCCTTGCCCATCAACTCATAGCACAGACCTATGCATGATGTGATCCATCTCACAATGGTCCATTTAGCTGCAGGCCTGCCAGAAGCGGCTTCAGCATAGGTGACAAACAGCTGGCGAACCGCTCCCCAAATTTCTGCTGTCCTCTCCTTATAATAGGAGAGAGCATGTCTGAGGTCCAGAGTATGGAGCCTGTACTCGGCGTCCGAGGTGTAGTTAGGGTAGTATACCGGCAGAGTCAACACCTGGTTAAGGTGAAACTCTGACACCACCTTTGGAAGGAATTTCGGTTGGGGGTGCAGGACAACGTTGTCCCTGTGAAAGACCAGATAAAGGGAGTCCACCGAAAGTGCCTGGAGCTCCCCTGTCCTTCTGGCTGATGTGATAGCCACCAGGAAGGCGTCTTCCACGACAAATGTGAGAGCTCGCACTTGTGCATGGGTTTGAATGGCTTGCCCATGAGCTTTGCCAAAACCAGCAAGAGATCCCACAGAGGTGGAGGTTCATGCACCGGAGGGGATATGTGATCCAGGCCTTTGAAAAAGTGCCCAACCACTGTCTCCTGTGCCAATGTCAGCTGACCAGCCCGTGCCCGGTAAGCAGAAATGGCTGCCAGGTGCACCCTAAGGATCGATGACCATAGACCCCCTTTGGAGAGACCAAAGATAGTCTAAAATGTTATCCACAGAGCAGGATAAGGGATCCAGACTCTTATCCTGACACCAAATGGAAAACCTTTTCCATTTGAAGACATAACATTTCCTGGTCGATTCCTTACGAGATGCCTCCACCACAGTGTAGACATCCTTGGAAAGACCCAGAGCCTGGAACTCTAGCCGCTCAGGTACCAGGCTGTGAGGTGCAGGGATTGAAGGTCTGGATGGAATAATTTCCCCTGGTTCAATGATATCAGGTCCGGGTGTGTACAAAGCCGCTCCTGGGCCCTGCAGCTGAGGCTGAGGAGATCTGGATACCAGAACTGGCAAGGCCAATCTAAGGCTACCAGAATCATCTTCGCCTTGTCCCTCCTCACCTTGAGTAGCACCTTGTGGATCAAGGGAAATGGAGGGAAGGCGTAGAGGAGGCCTGGGGTCCACAGCCTCGAGAAGGCATCCCCCTGCAGTGAGCCCTGCTGAGGGGGGTGGGCATGGTACAGTCTCAGCTTGGTGTTCTCCCTGGAGGCAAACAGGTCCACCAACAGTTTTCCCCAATGGGAGAACAGATTGTAAGCTACCTCTGGATGGAGAGACCACTCATGGGATGTCGGGCCTGAGCGGCTGAGAGCATCTGCCAGTTGGTTCGAGACTCCTGCCAAATGAATGGCAAGGAGATCCGCCTCCAACTGGCTGATGAGGGTCCAGATCCAGAGTGCCTCCTTGCACAGCAGATGGGAGTGCGTGCCGCCCTGTTTGTTGAGGTAGTACATGGTCGTGGTATTGTCCATCTGGACTTGAACTACTTGACCCTGGAGCTGAGGGGTGAAAGCTGACAGGGCCAGTCTGACTGCTCTGAGCTCCAACAGGTTGATGTGGCATCGGGACTCCTTGAGGGTCCAGAATCTGTGGGCCCTGAGATCCCCCATGTGGGCTCCCCAGCCCATGAGAGAGGCATCGGTCGTCAGGATGACCGTTGGCTCGAGGTGGACAAATGGGATTCCTTCCTGCAATCAGTCTGGGACAGTCCACTATTGGAGAGCGTCCCACATCTTCTGGGTTACAGTGATCAGCTGGTTGAAGTGACCATATCGCTGAGTCCACTGGGTGGCCAGCTCCCACTGGAGGGGGCACATGTGTCACCTGGCCCAACGGACCACCGAGGTGCACGCCGCCATGTAACCCAGAAGGCGCAGAGAGTCCCGGGCAGGGCGCAAGTGCCCAACCAGAAATGATTGGGCAAAGGAGGAGAGGACCTCCACCCTGTCCGCCGGGAGCTGGGCTCTGGCTTGACGAGAGTCGAGCTCTGCCCCAATAAAGCCCATCACCTGAGAGGGCACGAGTTCCAATCTGGCCTCGTTGATCAGGAGGCGTAGATGGGAGCAGGTTCGGAGGGCCAGATCCCTGGATCTCTCCACCTCCTGAAGGGAGGAACCTGCCAGGAGCCAATCGTCGAGATAGGGGTATATTCGTAATCCTCAACACCGAAGATAGGCTGCCACCACTGCAATGCACTTGGTGAAAACCCGTGGGGCTGATGACAGGCTGAACGGCATGGCTTAGAACTCGTAAAGGGTCCCTTCGACCCTGAAGCGGAGTAACCACTGGTGGGATGGATGGATTGGGATGTGAAAGAACTCATCCTGTAGATCCAGTGACCAGAACCACATTTTGCTCCAGGGATGGTATGATCTGGTTCAGAGTTACCATCTGGAAGGTGCGAGACCTGAGACGTTGATTCAGGTCATGGAGATCTAGGATGGAGTGCCAACCCCCCATCCGCTTGGGCACCAGGAAGTACCTGGACATGAAGCCTGGGTCTGTAGGAGGATCCAGCACTGGAGCTACCACCCCCTTGTGGAGGAGCTGAGCAATGTCGTCCTGAAGAACTGACTGAGTGCGAGCTGAGATCCTTTCCTCCCGAGGGGCGCGGGCTTGGCTGGGAGGGTACTGTTCGAATTCTAGAGGCAGTCCCTGGCCGACCACTTCCAGAACCCACCTGTCCGAAGTGATACCGGACCAGGCAGAAAGAAAGTGGTGGAGTCAGCCCCCCACGGGAGGACCCAGAGCTGGCGTGATGGGTGTAGGGGTGGCAACCCCTGACCCGTCACTGAGCAGGCTTAGAGGAGGAGGAGGAGGAGGAGGCTCCTGGACTGGCACCTCGGCCTCCTTTATGGGGCTATTGAAGACCCTGCTTGGGCCTGGGGCACCAAGCTTGAGCTTGCTGTTGCTGCTGTTGCTGCTGACCTCCTTGATAGGAGGGCTGTCTAACCGCAGGGAAAGAGTGCTGAAAGGGCTTCTTCTTGTGCTTCCGCTGGTTCTTGCCCGAAGAACCCTTTGCAGAGGTAGCATCCAAGGTGACATTGGACTGCTCTATATGCTGGAGTTGACCTGCCACTCCTGGACCAAAGAGGTTGGTGCTGAGGAAGGGCACATCAGCTAACTTGTGCTGAGTATCCGCCGGAAAGGAGGATAACCTCAGCCAGGCCCTGCGGCGAGTGGCCACTGCGGCTGCTAAGGAGTGGGCACAGGAATCTCCAATGTCCAGGGCCATCTGGAGCTGATGTTTGGCAACAGCATGGTCCTGGTCATGGCCCTGCTTTACCGTGGTCTGCATGTCCACCGGGAGATGAGGGAGGACTTCATCTAGTGACCCCAAAAGGGCATGAGAGAAGTGTGCCATGATCACTGCTGAGCTGGCCTGACGAAGGCCCAAGGATGAGGCTGCATAAACCTTCCGGGCAGAGTGGTCCATAAACTTGGACTCCTTGTCCAGAGGGCAGTCAGTGTCAGCTGAGCTACCCATGCATCTAAACACAGAAGCAGTCACAAGGCTCTCGGCCGAGGGATGCTCTGTGAAGCCCGCCAGGGACCCCATGGGTACTGTATACTTGCGGGCCATGTGGGCAGATGGAGCTGGGCAGGAGGAGGGCATTGCCATAGCTCAGGAGCCGGGCCAAGAATGGCTTCGGCCACTGGAAAGGCCTCCATCAGGGTATCCCCCCCCTCTTGAGGATATCTGTGAGGGGGTACTCCGCCTTCTTTTGGATAGGCTCCAAGGGTATTCCTGTCGATTCTAAAATGAGGTGGAGGATGCCCTGAAAAGAGGAAGGACCTTCCTCCAAGTCTGCCACTGATGACTTGTCATCCCCTGGATGTGAGTGCAGACCAGTGGCATCTGAGTCAGAAGAATCGGATACAAGGTTTCGCCTATGTCTCCTCGATCGCCAAGGCGTACGGGGACCACTGTAATGGACATACGACAGGGGAGGCTGGTGTCTGTCCTATCCTCTTTTGAGAGAGCCCCTCCCTGAGGCTGCTTAGGTGGTGGTTCCACCAAAATTGGTGGGGAGACCGAAACAGGCCGAGCTGGAATGTGTGCTGGCCCTACGGGTGGAGGAACTGGGATCTTTGGTTCTGAAGGGGTCGGCATCAGCCTAAGAGGCTGAGGCAAAGTAATGGCTGGCGGAGCCGGCTTCTGACCGGTCAGAATCAGCTGTTGCCACATGAGATCCTCATAATGTCGACTGAGCTTCCGTCGAAGTCTCTCCTCGTCCGAGGAGGATGAGGATTGGTGGCACCGCCTCTTCCTAGAGTGCTTGTAACCTTTCTTCGGTTTTTCGACTGAAGGGGTCCTGGTCCTCGATCAAGACCAACGGGTCTGGCCGGTTCGATCGGGAGAAGCCGGAGTCAGGGAGAACCGAGGATCCAGCTCCTTTCCCTCGATCAGGACACCCGAGGGCTGGGTCTCCTCATCGGGGAAGGAAAGGATGAGTGTCCTTTCCAAGGAGTCAGCGACAGCGGCTCGATTGGGTTGAGAGAAATCTCGGCCAGTTCAGCTGTGTCCTCGGCCTTAGTGCCTTGGCCTGACGGAAGGTCCAAGAAGCCAGCAGTCGAGGAAGTGATCTCGACCGAGGTCGAGACCGCAAGGTCCTGAGAATCGGACCACTATCGGTCCCAGGAACATATTCGAGAAGAAGATGATTTAGGATCCTTGTCCTTTTTCCTAGGGTGGGAGGAGTGCGAGCCCGAGGGCGCCTCACCCCTGTTGGGGAGAGACTGGCACAGCTCCCAAAAGGACCCAGTGAAGGTAGAACCCAGGTTAAGTGGCATGAAAAATGTCAGCTGGCCGAAGCTTGAGCAGCTTCCTCTTTGAAAGCCGCCATCTGGTCAAGCTGCTTGGCGGATCCCGCGGCCACGGAAATCGCCCCCCTGGCCTCCTTCAATTTCACTGGTCTCCCCAGTTTGAGGTGTGCCTTGCGGTCATCCAGGAAATTGGGATGGAAGGCCAGACAGATGGTGCAAGAAGTGGTGTCATGCATGACACCCAAGCAGTAGACACACGAGAGGTGGGGATCGGTGCACGACATTTTCTGTCCGCAGGGACACCGGCGAAATCCGGGGGACAACTTGTCCTCCATGTCCGATGTGCTCAGATCAGTATCGTAAACTCCGATGAGTTTTAAAGAAAGCAATTGCGGTGAAAACCGTCATTGAGAATCCAGGGCCTTCAAACTGCAGAAGTAGCACAAGAGAACCTGAGTCTTCCAGCGGAAAGGAAGATCTGGCATCATGGGGCGGAGCCGAGGTATTTACCACCCAGGTGGGTGGGAGGAGCCAGCTTGAAGACTTTCCGGTGAGATTTAAAGGGGAAAGGGATATGCCAGAGAGTGTGGATGAACAACATATCCACACTCCTAGAACAAACATGTACAAAAAAAATGATCATGATCAATTTTTTTTTACAAAACAAATTGCAGCTTCTATACATAAAGCATAGAGAACGATGGCATACTATGTGAAACAAGGATTTACTATGACACAACTAAATCACTTAACCCCATCTGCTTCTCAGAGCTGGGAAATATCATACTATACAAGACAGTGTGGACCAATAGGCTTACAGCTGATACTGTAAGCTGTCATTCGGTGGGCAGCCGGGCCATATTCGGGTGGGTTTTATGCTGCCCACCAATGATGAGCAGGGGAGCTGGGTGGGCAGGGGGTCCTGTGTGGTTGGGGGGTGCCACTGGACCACCAGGGACTATGGTATGTAGGGTTTAGCTGTGATCGGGGTTACAGGGGAGTGGGGGTACCACTAGACTACCAGGAATTTATTTTAATTACTATTACTGGCAATTCCAGCTACGGGGAGGGAGGTGGGTGCCACTAGACTACCAGGGATTTATGTAAATTATTATTACAGGTGATCACAGCCACGGGAAGGGAGGGGGGTACTACTAGACTACCAGGGATGTATTTGAATTATTATTACAGGTGATCACGGCTAAGGGGAGAGAGGGGGGTGCCACTAGTCCCCTCTGGCAGTACCACTCACTGTGAAGGGCGCCATGCACATTTCACTGGCCAAACCTGCACAACTCATGCAAATGAAGCCATAATGACATGCAAATGGACCCATTTGCACCTGGCATACATTTGGCCCCATTTACATACTGCCGACTGAATATCAGGAGTTTGTGCACTGCATAAGTCTGTGAAGCTGGCGCCATTACCATTCCTGGTATTCAGCCCTGTCTGGGAGAGATGCGCTGGAGCATCCTATTTGTTCAGTTTGCATTACCTGCTATATTCAGAGGAGATGCGCCATGGCTCATCTCCTTTAAATATATTCCTTAGTTGCACCGACGCAACTCAGTTGCGCTGCACCACCACTTGCACTATTGCCAGGTGCAATTCTGAATATTGGGGCCATCATGTACATTCACTTCTAACTAGTTATCTTACCCTGAGGAGGGTGGAGGGTTTTTGCATTTTTCAACTCTGTACATATCTCTTTTACTTGCAGGTTCAGGACAAGTTTAATTCCTTTGGATAACGTTTGAACTGATTGATGTGAATGATGGTGCATTAGGACTTGCGTGCATGCCCGTGTGTGTGTGTGTGTGTGTGTGTGTGTGTGTCCCTTACAATTAGTTATCTTCCCTTGGGGGGGATTTAATTCCTATGATTTCTTATTCAGATTCCTTAAACATTTTTAGTACATCAAGTTGAAATCTGTACATATCAGATTGCATGGTCTTAGTTTTTTTGGTGGTCCTTGACAAGTAGCTTCTTGTTTGGCTCTTATACTGCCAATTTATATTATCATGTATAAACTTCTGTTAAAACACTAAAGAACTTAAGGTTTGTGGAGCATAATAACCAGTTTGAGAGTATAGTTGGGTAATGTTTCCCGCTATTATTCACATTAGGTAAACTTTACTTTAAACCCTTTGTATGCCATGTATGTTTATTTTTTGTAGTTCTATTTTCTGTGGCTTATTTTTAACTTACAATTATGACAATCCAAGTGGGGTTTGTTTTTCATGAACTGCACTCACAATTGAGCTGTACAGATCTATGCTTCAGATGGCCTTATCTTACTCTGAAGGTATCGCTAAGTCACTTTAATTTATGTGCATATATGTGCAGTGCACTCCTCGCATGATGCTACGCTCTAAGCACATTGGACCTTTAGGCTTTTTCAGCTGAAGCTGAACTGGTATTTTTCAGCTTCTCTGATGTGTCTTGTGTTATTTTTTAAACGAGTATTTTAAACCAATGGGAATTGTTTCTGGGTTTTTTTTCTGCATGATCTGGGTGTTAAAAGTATGGGATTTTCTAAATAACTGCCATTACACTTCCGAGGAAGTACTGGGTTGGTCTGAAAGCTAAAGCACTTTGTTCTTTTTGTTACATCTATGTTGGTTCAACAAAAGGTATCAAATCATTTGCTTCTGGATCAATAAAATACAGTACATTTCAGTTATACACTTTCACTTGCTGGATTCTATCCCAATCTGCAGGGCTGAAAAGTTTGAAAGACTGGAACTCTGCTGGTAGACTGAAGGATTGGATTTAATAGCATGGCTAGTGGGAAAATAGGTTAAGATAAGCCAGGTTGACTGGCTCAGTGACGCTGAGGGTTGAGGCGCAGGATGCCAAACCTTGTGCCATGCCAGCGACCCAGGTTTGGGAACGAGCTCGGGCCTCCGGGGGTCGGCAGAGGAGGGAGAGAATTGAGCATCCCATGCCAGCTCTCCTCTCCCGGTGGCTGGTGGTCTGTCATCCCGCCCCTTGGCTGCCTCCTGGTGGCAGTGCCAGACAATGGAAGATGCAAGAACGTGACATTGGGGCACACGTGTGCCTCCACACATGCACACTCTTAGCCAGATAAAGGGGAAAAAGCAGCTGCTGGCTAGATGAAGCCTCTGCAGCACTCGGACTCTGCGGCTTCATGACGCTTCCAGGCGTGCTCCAGATATCGCCCGGGGAGGATGGAGGATGGCCCTCCCTCCTTCTGCCCTGCCATGGGGGGTTAATCCATGGGGGACATAGGGCCTGGAGCATTGGGGTAGCATAGCGATCGGAGACTGGAAGAAGGCTGAGATGTGCCACCAGGTTGCAGGAGGAAAAATCTCTCTATAGAAAAAAAAAGCCAGGTTGATTACAAGCTGTGCCACACCAACCCAGCTGGGTGGCCCCCAGAGCTGCAAGGCATGCACATCTCATCACACTGAATTGTGGGGATTTCCACCCAAGGGTGCCTGACAGGAGGCCCGGCTGCAGAGGGTAAAGTGTTGGGATCTTCATTTGTCAATGGAGTCAAGTGCTGGTGTAGTACATCCCATGTATGTTTCCTGGGCTAGAATCTGCAAAAAAATTGATCATCCCGGTTCCTGAACTAGGAGGAATAAGCCTGCTTTCTGGCATGAGTGCAGTGGCTTGCATGTACCACAAAGTGGGGCTGTGCAACCACTGAAAATGAGATGTTTTTTATTTATTTTTATTTATTGAAATGTTTCACCAGGAAGGCACACTGAACAACAAGTTGCTTGTCTTACAGTGGTGATCTGGGGAAGGGGGTTACATAGGGTTGTGAAGGATGATCAGTTACAATAGTATGTGGGTAGTACAAACAATACAACATTGCAAGATTGTGCAACAGTTGAAATATATGGTATTGTACAATAAACAGTAGTGGAACATTGGGTAAATTACAATACATTTCTAAAATAATACAAAAGAACATATAAATGTACAAAACAATAATAATGCGATAGAACCGGATAGTGCATGCGTGTACCAGGAGCAGGCTCGAGGTAGTATGCAAGTGCTGTTGGAGTAAAAAGGATGGGGTGGGTTGTGCACACTGGTGACTCAGAAGGGCAGGTGGAGAGAGGGGGAGAGGCAAGAACTGAATATGAGGAGAAAGGGTAGCCATTTCCTGATTTCCCCCTTCAGTATGTTGAGAACCCTGCTGGGGGGGCTCATGGTAGGAAGGCAGAAACTGGGGATAGGTATTAAGGAGGGTTAAAGCAGGAACAGCTGAGGAAAAGCTAATTGTATAGGGCAGAGGTAAGGGAGTAGTTAGAGGAGGAGTGTTGTATTTCAGGAGGAAGGGGATTCCAGATTTTAGGGAAACGATGGGCAAAACCAGTCTGACCGATGAGGATGGAGCAGCGAGGGACCGTCAAGGTGCGGGTGTCATTTGATCTGAGAGAGTGGGTGGGTGGAGGTGGAGTGGAGAGAGAGGATGAGAGATAGGAGGGGAGCCCCTCCAAACCAGAATTTGGAGGTTAGTTTGGCACAGTGAGAGATGTGTCTGTGAGATAGTGGAAGGAAGGTTAGAGAGCAATAGAGTTCACAGTGGTGGGAGTGGGAAGGGGAGTCAATAGCAAAGTGGCAGAAGGAGTTAAAGAGAGTGTCCAACTTGGTCAGGGAAGATTTGGGAGCAGCACCATAGACTACATCACAGTAGTCAAAGATGAGGAGTATCATCTTCTGGACAATTTCGTGCCTCACAGTCAGCGGGATGCAACTACGATTCCTATACAGAGCACCAAGCTTGGGGTGCAGTTTCTTCAGGATGGCATCGATATGCACAGAGAAGTTGAGTTGCTGGTCCAGCCAAACCCCCAGATACCTAAATGAGGAGGTGTCCTCCAAGATGGTCCCATCAAGGGTGTGGAAGTTGGGTAGGGCCGGGAGCCTAGAGAGTCTCTGCCTGGTGCCAAAGGTCACTGAGACTGTCTTCTTGGTGTTTAGAAAAAGCTGGTGAGAAGCAAACCAGAGCTGAACTTGTTTGAAGTCATGCTGCAAGCTGGTTTCCACAGCAGCAGGGTTTTTGCTGGAACTGTACAAAACAGTATCATCAGCATACATTTGGATAGAAGAGGATGAGCAGGCTGTGGGAAGATCATTAAGGAAAATGGAGAAGAGAAGGGGACCAAACACTGAGCCCTGAGAGACACCAGTGTTGATGGGGAGTGGAGGGGAGATGGAATCAAGGATTCTTACCAATTGCGTCCTGCCAATGAGGTAGGATTTAAACCAGTTAGTGGCTGACGGAGCAAGGCCAGCTGAGGAGAGTGAATCAAGAAGCAGGGGATGGGAAACAGTGTCAAAAACTTTGGCTAGGTCAACAAAGATGGACGAGGTGATCAGGCCATCATCCATCCCTGAAAGGATGGAGTCAGTAAGCCTGAGGAGGGAGGTGGTTGTTGAGTGGTTCCTCTGAAAACCAGATTGGAAGGGGGTGAAGAAGGAGGAGGAATCAGAGAGGAAAGATGATAGTTGAGAGAGAACTAAATGTTCTTGAAGTTTGGCACAGGTAGGAAGGAGGGAAATGGGACGATAGTTGCCAGTAGAAGATGTGTCACCACCCTTGGGGAGAGGAAGGACTACAGTGTGTTTCCAGGGTGAGGTTACTTGGGGAGAAATAAAGGACAGGTTAAGGATTAGGGAGATAGGATTAGCAATTGCAGGAGCAGAAAGGTAGAAAAGTTTAGGATCAAGCTCATCTGGTGAGGAGCCTTTAGAGGGGTTGAGGGATAGGAAAGCACTAAAAGTTTCATCAGAGGAGATAGTAGAAAAGGAAAAAGAGGGAGGGGTAGGCACTAGCTGAGGTGAAGGGCTAAAGTTAGTAGGTGGCAATGGGGAGAGGGAATTGAGAAGAGACATGGTGCATGAGGTGTAGTAGGCATTAAATTCATTGGCCATGGAGCCAGGGTCAGAAACTAGGTGGGACTCTGAGCATTGGCAGTCACACCAAGTGAGAGGAAGGAGAGTTTTTGGTCATGTTTCAGCAGGGGAAGGAGGAGGAGACTCCCTTAATGAAAGCCTATCAGCGTCAGAGGTGCGAAGGATTGAACTCAGCACCTGGCCTTTAAAGCAGGGCTCAGATGCACACATTGTGGGACTCTGAGCATTGGCAGTCACACAGAGCTAAAGGAAGGAGCATTGTTGTCCATGTCGGTGGCAGTGTTTCTGCAGGGGAAGGAGGAGGCTCCCTTACTAAGAGCCTATCAGCACCAGGGGTGCTAAGGATTGAACTCAGTGGCTGGCCTTTAAAGCAGGGCCCAGCTGCACACAGTGTGGGACTCTGAGCTTGAATTTTGTTTGCTGCCCACCCAGCCCACACCACCTCCTTTTTAAATAGACTGGGTGAGCCAGCAAGGGGTGGGGCTACCATGGATTGGCAGTGAAGGAGAGGAGTGGATGGACTAACAACTTAAGGACTGTTCAGAGGAAGAGGGACATTGGCTGCTGTATCAGGTTGAGAGCAAGACATTGTTGTCTTACAGTTCTACCTAAAGTTACCTTAGTTACCTGTAACTTCTACCTGTAACTAGGTGAAGTTGTGTGTAGAATTAATGATTCAAAGGGATTCTGTTAAGTGCATGTGTACCTTTGTGACAAGAGAAGATGTGTGTACAGTTTATGCTCAGAGGGATTCTACTAAGTGCAGGTGTATTATATGCACTGTGGAGTATAGACTTTGATCTGCAAGGGGAGGACACTGTGGGTGTCTCTTACAGTACTACATAAGGGGAAGTGGGGTAATAAGTGTTGTGTATCCTGAGTTTATGTTTATAGGGAATCGGTTAAGCGCATGAACTTTAGTAGCTAAGCTAAGTAATTTCACGGGCTGCATTGCCCCATATGGCTGGCTGTAGAGGGTTGCGGGTAGGTCTACCTGGGGGTGGGGACCTGGTCAAGGGTGAACATCCAATAATGCTTGGAGAGGGCCTCTGGGGGTGGCTCCCAGCCACCAGGGCAGGCATCTTTGGCAGGACTGTAGGGTGCACTGGCTGCGGGGCAGCCATGGTCCTAAACTGGGCCTGGAGGAAGGGAGGTTGCCCAGTCTGTAGGCAGTTATTACAGATCAGGGGGAAGCTTGACTGTGTATAGAGGAAACTAGAGTTGTTGGGGGGGGAATAAACATGTCTGGGAGGGCCTGTGGGGAGCAGGAGGGCAGTGACAGAGTGCGACCTGGATCCATTTCATCAAGCAGGAGTGGAGAACCTATGGGGCATGGACTAGTAGCAAAGGGGTAACTGGTAGAGGAAACAGGCTTAATCATAGGAGGCAGAGGGGGAACAGGTGGGTTGGGACTGACAGGGAGGAGTGGATACTGGGAAATCACCAGGTAACCGGGGGAAACTCAGGTCACTTAGTGGAGGCTGGCATAGAGTGTTACACTGGGTAACTGGGGGAAACTCAGGTCACTTAATGGAGGCTGGCATAGAGTGTCACAATAAATATGATCTACTAAGCAACCTAGAGGGGGAGGAAGGGGTTCATGGTATTGAGGAGACTGATACAGAGGCCAGGGGAAGGGAGTCGGATACTCATAGGGCATCACAAGTAGGAAATGGAAAGGATAGAAATAGTCCCAGGGGGAGAAGGGGAAACTTCAATGTGAAGCAGAAGGGGGAGATGCAACATATTGCAGAAATGAGGGAGGAGAGCATGACTGGAGAGAAACTAGAAGACAAGGAGGTGGGGGAGGGACCTCCCTTCATGAGGGGGGTCTGTACCATGGTTGGGGCTCTAGGTGAAAGGGACCCGCAGGAGGCCTCTGGAGGTAGGGGTACCATTATAAGGGCCAGGAAGATGGTGTGGGGAGGATATGACTAGGCCAGGATAAAAGGCCCGAAATGAGTGATAAAGGGGACAGTAGTTGAGGGGAAGAGGGGAGGTTGGCCCTACAAGGGACCTGGACACCCTGGAAAGGTGGGCTCACACATGGAAATTAAATTTAATACTACTAAGTGCAAGATGTTACATCTTGGGTGGGAAAACCCTAAACACAGGTACACCCATGTAAGGTGCTTTAGGCCTCGTCTGGGGAAAAAGACCTAGGGGTCATGGTGGATGCATGTATGAATAACTCTGAGCAGTGCAGGAGAGTGGCTAGCAAAGCAAACAGAATGTTGGGATGCATTGTAAGGGGATCACCTCTAGGAGCAGGGAAATGATTCTGCCGCTGTACAATGGACTGGTTAGACCACACCTAGAGTACTGTGTACAGTACTGGAGACTGCACTTGAAGAGGGACATACAGCTCCTGGAGAGGGTACAGAGAAGGGCTACCAGAATGATTCGACAACTGTGGAAGTTGATGTATGAGGGCAGACTTGAGGAGCTCGGCCTGTTTTCATTGCAGGAGAGGACGAGACAGGGGGAAATGATCGAGTTCTTCAAGTACCTCAAGAGAATATATAGGGGCTCTTTAGACTAAAGGAGGGAGGTATCACCAGAGGGCATGGTTTGAAGTTGGAAGGTGGAAGGATGAGAGGGGAAAGAGGAGGAGGTTTTTCTCTGAGAGGGTGGTGGATCCTTGGAATACGCTGCCTGCGAGCTGGTCCAGATTTCCATGGTGGAAGGCTTCAAGAGAGGATGGGACAGATACAGAAAGGGGATGTATCGGAACACGGGGGGCTCGTTCCCAACATGGATCTGAGGTTCGAGCAGACTCGATAGATAGGAAGGCCTAATCTGCTGGCAATTAGTATGTTAGTATTTATTTTGAAAATTGGAGGGGGAGGGAGAAGGAGGGAGAGAATAGGGCATGAACTACCCTCCAGAATTTAGATGGAGAGTTAATATTAGTCAGGAATGAGGAGTTGAAATAATCAGACTTAGCCAGTCTAGTAGCTTTAGTACATGAATTGTGTAGCGCTCCGTACTTGGTATAGATATTTGGATGTTTAGTAGATTTGTGTTTTCTCCAGGCCCAGTCACATTCCCTGAAGCAAGCCAATAATTTGGGGGTGATCCAGAGGAGGTGAAGCCCACGCACTCTGGTCCTTCTGAAAGGCGCAAAGGCATTCCAGCTGGCAATGAATTTATCCTTAAAATAGTCAAGCACTTGATCGACAGAAATGGCAGTGAAGAGGGGGGCCCCAGTTGGTGGGAGCGAGTGCAGAGCTGATTGGGTAAGGTCTAAGGATTTAAAGGACTGGAGCTATATGATTTTAGGGGGAGGTTTGGGGCGATGAACCTTACGTACAATGAAAATGGGGTTGTGATTACTAAGGGCATCGGGGAGGAGACCAGATTTAATGACGTGGTGCAGGTGGGCTGTGAGTGTCCAGTCAAGCAGGGTGTGGTTTTGTGTTTTGGGATTAGGGCATGTGGGCTCAAGTATAAATTGAGTGAGGTTTAGAGCAGTAATGTCACTGCATAGCTTGTTTAACATGGGAGACAACCAATTTAGATTCACGTCCTCCATTATGAAAAGTTCACCAGATTGCGAGAGGGAGGTGATGTTGGCTAAGAGTTCAATTGTGACCTAGGGTTGAATGCTTGGGCAGCAATAGATGCCAGCCACAAAGATTGGGATTAAGAAAGGAAGGGTAATGCGGGTGACAAAGGCTTGATAGGTAGCTGGGATGGAGGTAGATAGGGTGGCAGTAAACTGCAGTGAGGACAGGATATACATGGCCACTCCCCCTCTGTGACCCGATCGATCTTGTCTGGAGATGGAATACCCAGGGATAGCAATGGCACTGTCAGGGGTGCTTTTTTTGAGCCATGTCTCGGTAATAATTAGGATGTCAAGGCTGAGTGAAATCATAAGAGTTTGTAGGGGTCGATTTTAGGTAGCAGGCTGCCGATGTTCAGGTGGAGGAGCTTCAACCCATTCGGGAGGGTTGTAGTGGAAGTGGGGTTTGAAGACATGTTATTTGGGTAAAGAGCCAGGGTAGGAGAAAAAATAGGGCCAGGATTGGGGTGGATATTCCCTGATGAAAGAAGGAGGAGGGCAAAGATAAAATAGTGAAGTTTAGGGCTTTTGTAATTGGAGTAGGAAATACTGGAGGAGGAAGAGGGAGGAGGGAGGGAGGTGAGAGAAGGAGATAAGGAAATGAAGAAAGGCAAAGTGACTAAGAAGGGAAACAGAGAGGCAGGAAGGTAGTAGGGAAAGTGGGGTCTGTTTTCAGGGGGAGCTGTAGGGTGACTGACAGAATGAAGGCAGTATCTGGAAGGGGAGAGAGAGAAGTGGCAATAGGTGTGTGTGTGTGTGGGGGACTGAGATAAGGGTAAGAACCAGGAAGGATGTGAGTAGGAAGGAGATGGTAACCATTCTGGGTAGGGTAGTAGAGGCTTTGTACAGGCTTACAGATTCAGATCACACCATTGAATGTTAGGACATTGATAATTTGCTTTAGGTATGAATGACCCAGGACTAGAAGTGTTAGGGTAGAGCAGAGGGAAGGGGACTGCAAACTACAGGTGTTGTTGCCCTCTAGTGGCTTTACAATATAATTTGCAAATGGGAAAGTAGACAAAAAAAACAAACAAAAAACAACAAATCACTGACAGGCCAGTGAAGGTTACGCAAATGCTGCTCTGCACTGAACTGCTCACAGAAGTGTGCAACTGAGTGAATTGGCAAGCAATTGGCAGGCAAGCGATATTTCTGTAGCTTGACATTCCGTGTGGCCAAAGACTCCACTCCTGAATGTACTTCTTGGCTTGCCTTTGTTGGTAAGCATGACTTTGTATTTCTCTTGTGTGTTTTTACTTAGTTATTGTATTCGTGTTTACTGTTTAGGTGATATGGGCTGAATCAACCTTACATTGAGCCTTTTTCCAATATTCCCCCTTAAAACAACACAGTGCAATGGAAAATATTTTTCCAAAAAAACAATTTCAGCTGCAATTAATAAAAAAATACTGGCAACTTGTCAAATCTACCTTTATAGGTGCTCCTATGCTGTGCACCATGATTTTTTTCTTAATTTTCTAGCTCCTAACCCATAACAGGTCTACAATGGTATTTCTAAACCAAATGTGGTGGACATCTTTTTTCTTGAGAAAAAACTAAATTATAACATTTATAAAATACTCATATTTTGGTGTAACTGAAAGAACGTTACCAGCAAATAAAACTGGAAGATGTCTGGAATTTTTTATAGTGACAGAAATGTAGAATTGGGGCCAACCCGCTGGCGCAGCAGTAGAACTACTGCTCGTGATGTCGATGACCCAGGTTTGGGAATGAGCCTGAGCTGTTGGATGGCTGACAGAGAGGGAGAAGAATCGAGTGTCCCATGGGTCATTGTCCTTCTCTAGGGTGGGAGGGCTGCCATTCCTGCTGCAGTACTGCCACCTGTGTGACCACAGTTGTTAGGGCAGCTGAGGACGCCTTACAAGGGAGGGGATGATGTTATCCGGGAGACCTGCACTTGCCACATTGGTCATCCTGTGTGCATGCCGACATTGCCAGGGGATCAAGGGCACCAGGAACACAAAAAAGGTTGACCCTAGTGCAGGCTTCTGTCCAGACACTGGTAAATGTGGAGCAGTCCGCGCTATCACTGACAAGCCACCTAATGATGTGTGGGACCAGGAGTGTTTCCGGCCACCCCCTACCCCTGCCCTGAAGGTAAACCAAGGCTCCATGGGGGCAGGCTGTGGTGGGTCAGGCAGGGGACTGAGCATGGTCAGCTGACTCCTAGCTCCAGCCAAGAGAATCAGAGACACAAACAATAAATAGATAAAAAAAAAAATAAGGTTGAATGTGTTGCCCCGTTTCATTGCACTGCTGCTTTAAATAGGGTCCAGATCATTTTAACCGGGTTCCTCCACCCCCCCCCTGCCCAGTAACGCTGTTAAAAGGATATATAGTTTTGTACTTTTTGCATATTTTATCATGACTCTGTTAAGGAGCTGTGAGATATTTTCCCCCAGAACTTGATGGATCTTGTGGCTGCAGTAGGCCTATCACATTGTTTCGTAATCACTGCCTCCTAAGAAGATGCTTGGAAAGGTTAACATCTGGAGGAGCCCAGAAGGTCATGTCTGAGCAGGTAAAACAGAAACATAGACTGTGATGGCAGATGAGGACCACTTGGCCCACCCAGTCTGACCATTTCCCTACCTATTGGATAAGCTGCAGATTCTAGTTTTACCAACAACCTGCTTCCTCCTACCCCCACTAGAATTGCCTTATGTCTGTCCCATGCATTCTTAAATTCCCCCACTGCTTTTGACCCCACAACCTCCTCAGAAAGGCTGTTCCATATGTCCACCACCCTCTCGGTGAAAAAATACTTCCTCATGTTGCTCCTGAGTGCCCTCCCATCTTTAAATTGTGCCCCCTTGTTCTTGCACATCTCTTTTTCTGAAAGATGCTACCCTCTTGGACTTTGTTGATTCCCTTGAGGTACTTGAAAGTTTATATCATGTCCCCTCTCTCCCTCCTTTCCTTGAGGGTATACATATTAAGCTCTTTTAGCCTGTCTTCATATGGCTTCTGGTGTAGACCCTGCACCATTTTAGTTGCCCTCCTGTGGACTGCCTCTATCCTGTCTATGTCCTTGAGGAGATGGGGTCTCCAGAACTGCATGCCGAACTCCAGATGGGGTCTCACCAACTGTCTGTACAGAAAGATAGCAACTTCCTGTTTTCTACTGGTGATGCCTCTCCCTATGCATTCCAGTATTCCCCAGCTCTCCTTACTGCCTTCTCACATTGCTTGTCTACCTTAGGGTCATATGATATGACTACCCCCAGGTTCCTTTCCATTTTTGTTGTTGTTAATACCCTCCCCCCATTCTGTACGCTTTCCTTGGGTTTTTGTTTCCCAGGTGCATTACCTTGCACTTCTTTGTATTGAATCTGACCTGCCATATATGTGACCATTCCTCCAACCTTGCCAAGTCCCTTTTCATCCTCTCCACCCCACCTTCTGTAGCAACCCTGTTGCAGACATTTGTGTCATCTGCAAAGTGACATACTTTTCCTTCCAGTCCCTCTGCAATGTCACTTATAAAGACATTAAAGAGGACTGGTCCCAGTATTGAACCCTTCGGTACCCCACTAGTAACCCCCCTTTCTTCAGAGTAAACTCCATTTACTATTACCCTCTGTATGCTGTTGTCCAGCCAATTTTTAACCCAGGCTACAACTTTGGGACCCACTCCAAGGCTGGCTAACTTGTATATTAATCTTTTGTGTAGAACTGTGCAAATGCCTTACTAAGGTCTAGGTAGACCATGTCCACAGCCCCTCCCTGGTCTACTACTTTGATCACTCAGTCAAATAAATTTATTAGAGTTGTCTGACATGATCTTCCTGCTGTGAATCCATTCTTTCTTGGGTCCTGTGCCCTGCTGGCCTCTAGGTACTCAACAATCTTTCTTTCAGAAATGATGCCATCATTCTCCCTACTACTGAGGTTAAACTAACAGGTCTGCCTCTGCCTGCTCCCACATCTGCCCACCCTCAGTCCTCAGATACCACACCATCCTCCCATGATTTGTTAAAAAGTGTCATCTTGTGAGTGAGCCATCCCGGTGGCACAGAAGGTTGAAGTGCTGGATGCTTTACCTCTCGCCACACTGGTGATCCATGTTTGGGAATGAGCACGGGCCATCGGAGGCTGGCATGGGGGGACTGCAGTGCAGGATCAAGCTACCATCAGGCAGCTGTCCTCTCTGGAGAGGGATCTGAACTTTTCTCAGCTCTTGGCTGTCTTGCAGTGGAGGCCGGGGGGCAGCGCAAGCCAAGGGGCTAGGCCAGTGGGATGGGACAATAGGCACGTTACCAGGGCAAGAGGGTGCATATACATCTCCACACACATGCGCCTCTCTGCCTGAGGTCCTGGGTAACAGTGGGGAGAAAACCAGGAAACACAGTCGGGGGCCGCAGCAGGATGAAGCCTCTGGACTGGGTCTGGGGATCTGCCAGGACACGCAAGGCGTCACAAGATCCTGAATGACCCGAGAGTCCAGTACGATTGGCTGACAAGGCAGCTGTGGCCCGCAGAAAGAAGAACATAAATACTTGTATAAAAAAAGGGTAGTCAGTGGTGCCACTAGTTCTCCCCTTAGTTCTTTTAGCAGGGACTTCAATATGTACACCCTCGAGCAAAGGAGGGAGAGGTGGTTATTGTGGCATGTGGACAGCTGGTTCTGATTACACTGTGATATTTCTTCTGCAATATAAAATATGTAGGGGTGTGTCTGTCAGGAGAAACTACTGTCTTGCTGAAATGACACATCAAACCCCCACCAGGTATAAGTTCAAAGGACAGGACGTAGATTAAACTACAGATATCTGGGATGCAATTAGCTTGTCAGTTGGCTTTGAAGCCAAGAACTAAAATATCCATTTATGACATCCTCAGGGAAATCCTTTGATTTGCACTAGGTGTCATGAAGAAAGAGGCATATGCATGTGTTTGGGGTGTCTTCCAAGGAAACCAGTTAATTACATCAAAGAGACTATGATGTCTGTGTGAAGCAGGTCCCAGACTAAATTGGGGAGTCCAATATGCATTTATTTGGGGTATCGTCAGAGGAAGCCAGTTAATTAGATCAAAGAGACTTTGATGTCTGTGTGAAACAGATCACAGACTGGTTTGGGGAAGTCACATGAAGAGAGGAGATTCACTGATGTCACCTAGTTTTTTTAAATATCTTATTAGGACATCCTGTGTTATAAAATATAAATTTTAATACACCAAGGTGGAGTTAGGTGACCTCAGAGAGAAGGCTGGCTCAAGACTGCTTTTAAGTATACTAAGTAGACCTTAGACACAGAGAGACATTCATTTTTCTGACTGAGAAAGAGGAACATCAAAGCACTGAAAGATTAAGAAAGTAAAGATACATTAAATAAGACCAGTCTGAGTGTATGGGTTGTAGGAATTTGCACTTTTAAACCTGTTTTGTTTTTAAGATTGTATGTGTTGGGATATCTTGTTCTGTATTTACTGTTTCCCTGTTTTCACCTATTTTAAAGTAAAGATATATATTTTAAAAACAGAAACTGCCTGGTGTGCCTTGAAACTTCTTTTTTTTATAAGTGAAGCTTAGATGGTTACAGTTGACACTGTGCATGAGCTTATTGTGGTACCAAACTGGAAAACAGGTAAGAGTTCGCTAGGTCTTGCATAGAGTTCTAAGGGTTCATTTTGTAATACCTGGTTAGGTGCCCATAGGCAAAGCTATCTGGCCCCCCAAAGACAGAATTATCTGAGCCTGATGATTGGGTATACTAACAGGAGGTTATCAGTTTGAATCCCTCCAGAACTTGGGACAAAGGTGACTCGAACCCACAAAACAGACAAGAGAGTTACCTTGTTCTGTTAACTGTTCACAATACTACACTCAGAGGTTGGCACTTTGGGAGCAGAGGGCTGACCTGCTGAATGGGGTTGTGACAGATTGGTTGGCAGCGGTGAGAAAAAGTTTGGTGGTATAAGCTTTATTGTTCAGTGTGTCAGCTTGAGACTGTTCAGCCCATTTGGAAAAAAAGAAAGGCAGTGTTTTATTTCAAAAGGAAACAGAACTATATCCCTTGGCTTACAGTCAAGTTCCTACCCGTTTTATTTTTTTTTCTAAAGTACCAGTCAGAGTAGCAGTAGTTAGGAAAGATGACTTCCGACTACAGCAGGCACACTGTAGACTCCATAAAGCAGTTGTGCAGGGACAGAAGAGTCCCAGTTGTGGTGAAAGCCAGCAAGCAGAACCTCATAGATGACCTGATGGTAGCAGATACCCAGAGCAGCGAGTCATGGACCATGACTGAAAAGGACCAAACCTTGAGTGTGGCAGGGCTAGCGGCCAGTGCTGTGTCCAGATCCGGTGAGGATGACAGCAGGGCCACTGTCAGTGAAGGGCCACAGCAGCAGGGAAAGGTCACCAGTATCCTGAATCCAGAAGTACTCAGGCTGCAAATTGAGTTGCGCAGGATGGAGCTGGAGTTCCAGGAGAAGAGGGAGCGAGAGAAGCAAGAGGCAGACCGTGAGGCAGAGCAAGAGGAGTGAGAGGTGGACTGTGAGACAGAGTGAGAATGCTGAGAGGCAGAGTGAGTCTAGAGAGACTCTGACCGTGCAGAGCAGGAGCGCCAGAGGCAACATGAACTGGAGAACCTATGACTCCAACCAGTGGCACCAGAGCAGGTAAGTGGCTTCTGTTTAACTGGGACTGCAGGACTGGGTTACAAACTGAACTCCAAATTAATAGCCAGATTTAAAGAGGGGGAGGATATGGATGCCTTTTTAAATTCTTTTGAAAAAGTTTGCATTCAGGCTAAAATTCTAGAGAGTCCTGGAGCTTCCAGCTATCCCCACTACTCACCGGGAAAGCTCAGGATGCATTGAGTCAAATGGACAATGAGGGCAGTGATGATTACAGCAAACTTAAAGCTGCACTGTTAAAAAAATTTGAATTAACTGCTGAATCATACAGAGCTAAATTCCGTAAGCTCAGGAGAAGCCCTGACATGAGCTATGAGGAGCTAGCCACAAAACAACGTCAGTTTTTAAAATGTTGGTGGGAAGGAATTGAGGCAAACTCTGTTGATAAAATTGAAAATGTGATTTTATTAGAACAGTTTTATTGGGCATGCCCAGCTGAGCAAAAAACCTGGCTAGAGGACTGAGATCCCAAAACAGTACAAGAGGCTGCTGAACTCTCGGACCACTATGCCAAGAGCAGACCTGCTCTGAGAGCAAATGGGGCGGGCATGGCAGTGCAGAAAGGGAAAAGCACACCTTCAGGGCAGCTAAAACCCTCACTGCCTCCACTGAAACCCCAGGTTTCAGAGAAAAGATTTCTCTGAGAGAAGAAATGAATGCTGGTTGTGTAAAGAAACTGGGCATATTGCCAGATAGTGTCCCAAAAAGGTGAGCAATAATACACAGCCGGGTGCTAGAAAAGAAGTGGGTTGTTTGTGTGTCCCTGGAAGCATGCCAGTAAACATGAGGGAACACATGCACCCAGTCATGGTGAATGGTGTACAGACTCAGGGGTTAAGGGGCACAGGGGCATCTCTGACGTTGGTAAAGGGGGATCTGGTACAGCCTGGTCAGCTTATAGCCAATAAATACATCACTGTACAGGACTTTGCCGGTGGGGAGAAAACATTGTCCCTCGCTAGTGTTCTCCTGGACTGGGGTGAAACAGGGGGAACTGTGCAACAGGTGGCTGTAGCCAAAACATTAGCAGTGGATGTGATCCTGGGTAACAATCTCCAGCAGGGGATGGTATGTGCAGTTACCCATAGCCAAGCGGCAAGGGAAAATTGTAGTTCCCTGAACCCCACAGAAACCATTGTGGAATCCACTGAGAGGCTGGCTCCCCAGCCTGTGTCTCCAGATGGGGAGACTAATGAAAAGGGGGTGGAAATTTCCCCAGTAGCAAGTAACCACACAGCTACAGAGGGTTACTCTGAAGAGGGAGGGGTGACCCCTTGTCAGAGGGTTGAGATTGACAGTGATCCTGAGTGCCCTGATGCTAGTGCTAGGGACCCTAGTTTAGCGACTGAAGGAACCTGTCCCATGCCTTGGAATGTGTGAGGGCTTGCAGCTGCTCAGAGAAGTGACCCTAGTTTAGAGAAGCTGAGGGCTTGGGCAGACTCAGACGGCACACAGGGAGGTGATGGCAGACATAAAGTTTATTGGGAAAATGGACTTATGTATACTCAGGCAGTACAGACAGAGGGAGGGATGCTAGGCAGGCAGCTTGTTGTTCCTCAGGGGTATCGTGAGCAGTTGCTCAAGATTGCCCATGATATTCCCTTGTATGGTCATCTGGGAATAACGCGCACTATGCAGCAGTTGGCCCAGAATTTCTATTGGCCTAATTTCACCCAGCAGGTGAAGGAATATTGCAGGTCTTGTCACCGGTGCCAAGAAATAGGGAAAGCGGGCAAGAAAACCCAAGCAGCCTGATCCCATTGCCCATAGTGGAGGAGCCATTCCAGAGGGTGGGAATGGATACTGTGGGGCCATTAAATACCCTCAGCTCCTCAGGGAAGAGATTCATCCTGACTGTGGTGGATTATGCCACCCGGTACCCAGAGGCAGTCGCCCTATCCTCTCTGAGGACAGACAAAGTGTCAGATGCCTTCCTTGGGATTTTCTCCCATGTTGGGTTTCCACAGGAGATAATCACCAATCGAGGGGGTTCCTTCATGTCGGACCTGATGAAATGTTTATGGAAGAAGTGTGGGGTGGTGCAGAGATGCACGACACCATATCATTCACAAGCCAATGGACTTGTGGAATGATTCAATGGTACCCTAAAGTCAATGCTCCAGGTGTTTGCTGAACAGCATGGGAGGGACTGGGAGAAATACCTGTTGTTTGCATACAGGGAGGTGCCCCAAGAATCAACAGGATTTTCCCCCTTCAAACTCTTATATGGACGCCGGCTACGTGGGCCCCTAGACTTGATCCGGGAGGACTCGGAAGGCAAGCATGTCACCCAGGAAACTCCCATTGTGGATTATGTCCTTAGGTTTATGGAATGGCTGAAGGAGCTTATGGAGACCGCCCAGAGCAACCTGGTAGCTGCCCAACAGAGCCAGAGCTCTCTCGTACGTGGTGGATCAGGAAGTCATGGTACCTATTCCAGTCCAGAAAGACAAGCTGCAGGCTGAGTGGGCAGGACTGTACAAAGTGGTTAGGAAGGTAAATGACGTTAACTATATTGTGGAGTTACCTAACCGAAGACAGACAGAAAGGATGTACCACGTCAACATGGTGAAACCATATGCAAATAGGGCTGACATGGTGTTTGCAGTGTGTGTAGTCTTGGGGAGGGGACAGATGAAGGAGACCCCGTTCTGGACTTGCTGGAAGAGAGTAAATGGGAGTCCTCTGTGGAGGCAGTAAAATTGTGTCCCCAGCTGACCCCGGGCCAGATCCAGGAAGTAAGGGAGGTTTTAGCAGACTTTGCCCCCCTTGTTTAGCACCAAGCCTGGACTAACTCCTTAGCGACACACGATGTGGAGACAGGGACACAGACACCCATACGGCAGACAGCATATTGGGTGTCAGAGGCTGTCCAAAAAGACATTAGAAGGGAAGTGGAGGAGATGCTGGATTTAGGGGTAGTCCAGAGATCCCACTGCCCCGGGACTCACCCATAGTCCTTGTGCCCAAGCCAGATGGCTCAACTTATTTCTGTGTGGACTATCATGGATTGAATGCAGTCACAAAGTCAGACGCTCACCCAATACCCTGGACAGATGAACTCCTGGACAAGTTGGGAGGGGCAACCTACCTTATGACCATTGACCTGACAAAGGGGTATTGGCAGGTAGAGTTGACAGACAGAGCTAGGGAGAGGTCAGTCTTCATCACTCTGATAGGCTTATTTGAGTTTACAGTTATGCCTTTCGGAATGAAGAATGCCCAGGACACTTTCCAAAGGTTGGTGAACCAGGTGTTAAATAGTGCTGAGGAGTACACCGTGGTGTACCTGGATGACATTGCCATCTTTAGTACCAGCTGGGAGGAACACCTATCTCACCTTAGGGAAGTGCTAGGCAGGATACAGAGGGCCGGGCTCAATGTCAAAGCCGAGAAGTGCCAGGTGGCCATGGGAGAGGTGGCATACCTCGGGCATGTGGTAGGCCAGGGACAGCTCCGTCCTAACCAAATAAAAATAAAGGTAATCCAGATGTGGCCCAGACCAGAAACGTAGAAGTAGATCAGGAGTTTTCTTGGGACAGCAGGGTACTATAAAAAAGTTGTACCCAATTACAGTGCCCTGGCTGCTCCCCTATCTGACCTAACAAAGAAAAGGATGCCCAAAAAAATTACCTGGGGCCCAGCCTGTGAGGAAGCCTTTTCCAAACTAAAGGAGGCACTGTGCAGTGCTCCTGTTTTGACAAGTCCTGACTATAGCAAACCTTTTATAGTTCAGACTGATACCTCAGATGTGGGTATTGGGGCAGTACTGAATCAGACATCCAGCCAAGGGAGGGATCACCCAATAGCCTACCTGAGTAAAAAGTTACTTCCCAGGGAGCAGGCGTATTCCACGGTGGAAAAGAAGTGTCTTGCCATAGTGTGGGCCCTAAAGAAATTGGAGCCATATTTATATGGGCAGCATTTTGTGGTACAGACTGACCACAACCCCCTGGTTTGGCTGATGCAAATGGGGAAAAACAATGGTAGACTGATAAGGTGGAGTCTTGCTTTGCAAGGGTATGACATGACCATTCTACATAGGGCTGGAGTGACCATTCAGAACTTAGATGGGCTGTCTTGTGTCTACGAGGAGTGAACTGATTTGGGAAGCTCATCCCATGCAGGGGATAGAGCCCCCAAATTCAGTCTAGGTGGGGAGAATTGTGGCATGTGGACAAATGGTTCTGATTACACTATGATATTTTTTCTGCAATATAAAATATGTAGGGGAGTGTCTGTCAGGAGAAACTACTGTCTTGCTGAAATGACACATCAACCCCCCCGGTATAAGTTCAAAGGACAGGATGTAGGTTAATCTACAGATATCTGGGATGCAATTAGGTTGTCAGTTTGCTTTGAAACCATTAACTAAAATATCCATTCGTGACATCCTCAGGGAAATCCTTTGATTTGCACTAGGTGTCATAAAGAAAGAGGCATATGCATGTGTTTGGGGTGTCTTCCAATGAAGCCAGTTAATTACATCAAAGAGACTTTGATGTCTGTGTGAAGCAGGTCCCAGACTAAATTGGGAAGTTCAATATGCATTTGTTTGAGGTATTGTCAAAGGAAGCCAGTTAATTAGATCAAAGAGACTTTGATGTATGTATGAAGCAGATCACAGACTGGTTTGGGGAAGTCACATGAAGAGAGGAAATTCACTGATGTCACCTAGTTTTTTAAAATATCTTATTAGAACATCCGGTGTTATAAAATACCAATTTTAATACACCAAGGTGGAGTTAGATGACCTCAGAGAGAAGGCTGGCTCAAGACTGCTTTTAAGTATACTGAGCAGACCTTAGACACAGAGAGACATTCATTTTCTGACTGAGAAAGAGGAACATCAAAGCACTGAAAGATTAAGAAAGTAAGGCTACATTAGATAAGACCAGTCTGAGTGTATGGGTTGTAGGAATTTCCACTTTTAAACCTGTTTTGTTTTCAAGATTGTATGTGTTGGGATATCTTGTTCTGTATTTACTGTTTTTCTATGTTTACCCATGTTAAAGTAAAGATATATATTTTAAAAACAGAAACTGCCTGGTGTGCCTTGAAACTTCTTTTTTTATAAGTGAAGCTTAGATGGTTACAGTTGACACTGTGCATGAGCTTATTGTGGTACCAAACTGGAAAACAGGTAAGAGTTCTCTAGGTCTTGCATAGAGTTCTAAGGGTTCATTTTGTAATACCTGGTTAGGTGCCCATAGGCAAAGATATCTGGCCCCCTGAAGACAGAATTATCTGAGCCTGACAATTGGGTATGCTAACAAGAGGTTATCAGTTTGAATGCCTCCAGAACTTGGGACAAAAGTGACTCAAACCCACAAAACAGACAAGAGAGTTACCTTGTTCTGTTAACTGTTCACAATACTACACTCAGAGGTTGGCACTTTGGGAACAGAGGGCTGCCCTGCTGAGTAGGGTTGTGACAAGTATGATAGAGACTTTCAAATACCTCAGGGATATAAATAAGGTAAAAGAGGGAAGCATTTTTCAGAAACAAAGATGCTCAAGAACAGGGGATCATGCTATGAAGCTGGAGGGTGGTAGACTAAGGGGAAATGTGAGGAAGTACTTCACAGAAAGAGTGGCATATGCTTGGAACAGCCTCCCAGCAGAGTTTGTGGGGGCCAAAAACTGTAACAGGGTTCAAGAATGCATAGGATAGGCATAAGGGAACCTTAGTGGTTAGGGAAGGGAGGCTTAAGCTGGAGATCAAGTAGGGTCTGCAGTATTACAGTAGGTAGGGAAAATGGGCAGACTAGGTGGGCCAAGTGGCCTTATCTGCCATCAAATTCTATATTTCTATGTGGAGGAGCACACTCCCTAGCCCACCAAAGGTGGGGGGAGGGGGGCTGTGGCAGCCAAATTCAGCACCATTCCTTCCTGATTGGGAGTAGTGCCTCAACTCTCTCTTTGGCTGCGATGCCTCCCACATTCACTCTGGAACCTAACGAGCTAGCACAGCAGCACATCAGACAGTCTCTGATTTTCGTAAAGCATTTTTTTTTGTTACTAATTGTGTCAGAGGGCATTCAAATCTGTGGGCACTGAGTTTCACCATTTGATCAATTAAAATCCATGGGACATTTGGCTACCAGAATGATTTCCAAGTTGCCAGTACAGCTGGGCAATAAATGTACTTCAGTATTTGGACTATAGACTGGCTGCCCTATTCCCATTAATATGGGGTGTACTGGACCTGATTCCAGGTCATGGTATGCCTGGTGCAAGGTGAGTTATGTCAAACCGTATGGCACAAATCACACTTTGCGCCATGCGTTCCGCAAGTTACTATTACAAGATGTGGCTTGTGCCATGTCATATGCGGGTTGCATCAAAGGTGGGATACACCACCCACTATGCCCACAACCCACTGCGGCATAGCACAAGGGTGGGTTATGGCAGCACCTGTGCATTATTCCGAAAGGGTGGGTGCCATAACCCTCCTACACCATTCCAGGTATGGATATGGCACTGCAAGGATAGACCAGCACTTAACTGGTCTAAGGGGCATCCGTCCTGGCAAAATAATGGATGCCCCCCACAGCACCACATATGGCACATTGCCCTGCCCCATGTACCCCCAGCACAGTGCTGCCACCCACTCCACAATGTTCGACAAGCCCCCGGGTCTAAGTGCCATGCCCCCAAGCTTGCCCCCCCAAGGCCCCCAGGGAATTGCAGGAGTGTTACAGAATGAGGGACTCCGAGGGTAGTTAAATGCCAGCTGCAACTTGCAGCACCCAGGTCCGTTGCTCCATTCCCATGGCAAGTCATGGGTCATAGGTGCCGGGGACCCTGACTGTCTTGGAATAGGGTGCAGGGTCCCGGCATAGCACTACATGGCGCAATTCGCATATGCCTGTGAGTTGCGTCATGCGACTTGGAATCAGACCCCTCTGTTGATGTCAGCAAAATCTGCCTTTATGATACTTCAATAACCAGTATAAATCAATGAGGTAGACTCAGACTCTGAAATGTCAAAAACTATGCTTATTAAAATTAAGAATTGTTTATGCATGCCACCAAAAGTATTTGCCTATGATTCATGGATATAATAGCCATTTCTTCCTATGCTGTGGTGGTCACAATCAGACTTTCTCATATTCTTTCCTTGCTGCAATGAAATTCTTCTTTTTTTTTATTAAACATGGCTGCTCTTTAGTCATCCACCGGTCAGCCCCCCCAGCCCTGTCCCCCAGAATCACCGGCTCCCACCTTGCCCAGCCTGGGAGTAGTGCCTGTGGGAGGTCAGTCTTCATCCTGCTGACTGGTATTTTCACCACCTATTTTTCCTTCCAAAAGCCCCAGGAGTTAGCATGCATGCATGTGGAGGTGCACATGTGCCAAACAGCCCCAGTAACAGCCTCCATCCCCCACCCTCTGGCCTATTGCCTAGGCACCCTCTGGCCTGAGCTTCCTCCAGCCTTCACTGGGGGCCACCATTAGCCGAGGGAAGCTGCGCTTCCTCCCCAAATAGGAGAGCTTGCCTGAGGACAACTCTATCCAGCTACACCTTCCCCCCCATGCCGACCTCCGATGCTCCTGGCTCGTTCCCTAACCCAGGTCACCAGCGTGGGTCAAGGTAAGGCACCAGTGCCTCAGCCCTCTACGCCACTGGGCCAGCCAAAGTTTTCATTCTTAATATTAATATCAGCTTTTATTCCCAGGTCACCTACTTCTCTGCATTGCAAATCTCATTTTATTGAAAGTAACTTGGGCATGGTCAGATGCCTTCTCTGCTGTTCAACACAGTGGCTACATGCATAAATAATTCTTAATTTTAATAAACATGGTATTTGAAATTTAAGAGTCTGAGGCTACCTCACTGTCTTACACTAACAAATGCACTCTACCTGCAATCCTGGAAGCACCTGCCGAAGTGATCCTACCAGACACTATGTGAACCTTCCTACAGGGGCACCATATCAGTAATGGAGTGAAGAGTTCCATAAATCATCCTCATCTCTGTTGTCCCATTCTTTTGTTTTCTGGTTTAGTTTCAGAAAGAGTTTTGTGTTGTTTTTGACACTTTCCTTAACTTAGAATAGAATTATGAGACACACAGTCCAGCAATAAATTCTTGAGAAGACTGAACAGAGACCCAGAGAACCAGGAATAAATGAGGTCACCTGGATAGCTGATGTCTCTTGAATGCCCTTCTGCTCCTAGGGCCCTGTACAGCTGCACAGTCTGCACCATGTAAAGGCTGTCTGATCCTGGGGCTGGCTGGGCTGAGAATCCAGTACAGACATCATTCTCCACTTCCCAGTTTGGATTCAATTTAGGATTTAAAACTGCACCCTGGTTAATGAGATCTGAATGACGCATGTACAGGAGGCCATTCTTGAGCAGGGATGGGGCAGAGAGAGTGGGTGTAAGGTAGGATGAGAAATATACAGTAAGCTTGCATTCTTTTTTAAACTATGCAGTCAACCAGACTTTCATGGATAAACAGAATGACTGAGAAACCATGTGAAACAAACACTGGCAAACAGTCATTTGTCTACTATGGACAACACCTGACTTTTACCTGATACAATCCAGTGATTTTTGCCTGGCATTTAGATGAAAGTTAATTGTTCACAGACAGCCTGGTGGCATGGAGGGCTGTTCTCCTGCCATGCTGGCTAACCATCTAAGTGAACGAACATTGGTTGCCAGAGGTTGGTGGGGCGGGAGAAGATCAAACATCCCAGGGCCAGATCTCCTCTCCTGGGAAGGGTGGCCTAACCATCTAAGCCTATGACTGCTATGGAGTGTAGGCCCAGTGGTAGTTCTGGTGTGAGGAAGTGTGTGTGTGTGTGTGTGTGTGTGTGTGTGTGTGTGTATGGGATGGGGGGTGGCTGTAGTGATGTTGGATGTTTGCGCATCCATACACATGTATGGGCACTGCAGCATAGGAAGGGAGGAATAAGAAAAGTGCAAGCACTTCTTGAAGCCATGCTTGAGTCCCAGTGGTTCACCCTACTGCCCTCGTTCTGAGGTCACACTGGATTTGTCTGTAAGGGGGAAGGACGGCCCTCCTCCTCTTGCCCTACCATAAGGGGAAATCCACAAGGGTGCCCACTTCCTGAGCAGTACAGAGGTAGGAGACAACCGAACCATCAGGCACAGAGACAGCCACCCAGACCTGCCTAGGAGGATCAAAATCTTTGTGAAAAATAGTTAATTGCTTACTTAAGAGAAAATACATTCTGTACTTGTACATAATTGGCAATATGTCTGACTGTAGCATGCACAGTATATGTTATCTATGCTTTTCTCTCAGGTGAGGCTGAACATGGGTTGTAAAATCCATCCATCTTTCTGGTAAAACAAATGACATAAATAATAAAACAGAAAATGTCAGCAATAAGCCCTGATGTCTACAAACTTTCCACCTGTAGTTCAACATAGAGCTTGGTCGGGACAGTGACACCCTCCTGGATAATGGAAGGTTTTTACTGGCTCCATGCTGCCCATTGGGCACTTTGGAAAATATTGCAGAATGTGCTGGCCCTCATCACTGCAGAGAGTGGAACATTAGAAGTAGACACTTTCCACAGATGTTCTTCCCTTGGTCTCCCTGCTCTTTGCCCCGGCTGCCTTGTTGCACTGGTGTATGCACTCCTGGTGCCTCCCCTCCCTTGTATATTCCCCCGTCCACATTCCCCATCCACAAATTGTATTTATTTTATAACGTTCTTATTGATATTTTATTGCCTGTTTTATTTCATTAGACTCAATGTTACGTTCAGTACAACCTTCCTGTGCTATAAATGGTAAACATGAATTTCTTGCCATTTCATAAAATCAGCCACAAAGGTTTTTATTTGTTCAGCAGAATGCCATTACAAAAGTTAAAACATAAATAACATTTCTGTCAATACAAGACAGACCCTTACACATGTTTGTACCTGTATAGCTGCTGCCTGTAATTTCCAAGTGCGTTTATGTACTTTCACCCGTATGTTCACCCCTGTCTCAAACTCACTTAATTGTTGTCTCTCCCCCCTTACGACGAGGTACCTTTGTAAACGAGTCCATGACTCAAAGGTTGTAAAACTGACTTCTCCAATAAATAAATAAATAAAAATATAAGTTCAGTTTAACAGCTCTATCCTATAACCTCAAGGGTTTATTTATTTTTTGTCTTTGGTAACTGGGTAAGGTCCACTGGGAAGGAGGGTCAGTTTTCAGGGGTGATTTGGGAGCACTACGTAGTTAATTGATTTGCTCAGAGTCACACAGTATGCAAGTGGAGGTTGTGAGAATCAAAACCAGGTCAGGTTTGTTGGATGTTCTAAACTCGTTTATAACTCGGTACTCTAACCTCTAGGCTATATTGCCAGATCACAGATGTACAGAGGATGAAGTTAAAGAAAAAATCTATAACAGTTTAGCGGCCAAAATGTGGCCAGTCTATATAAAAATTGATTGTCCTATGTTGAGTATAATGCAATAATAATTTGAGAGGGAGGGAGACGAAGGGAAGACAGGTAGTCGCCTAGCCAGTGTTTACCTGACTGAATATATAATGGACAGAGTAATGTAATATGCTTAAAATCGTCTTCCAGTTTCAGTCCACATTTGCAATATTGTGAAATTGCTTCTGTTCTTTTTTGTTGGTAGTACGTGTACTTTGTTTTGTAAGATTCACATCAGAATCTGGTTACAAATCTTCTTAGTTTTGAGTTAATAATTAAATTAAGTAAGGTTTAAGATTATGCACCTTCTTCATTTGTTTATACCAATAGAAAAGTTTTAGTTTATTCAAATTGTCAAACTATTTAGATATATCTATGACTCTTACCCTATTTCTTATAATTTCTTTAAGTTGAAACCTACCATAGAGGTGTGATTTGCCAAATACGATACGCAAGGCTCAGTGCAAGTAGACGATTATTGCCTGAATGGATGTAATGCTGTATTCAGTTTCTTCCTCCGGACACTTTCGAGCCAAGAAAAATTCTGGTGGGTGCAACTGGGATACAGTCACTGTAGTTGCCACTTTATCTGTCATTATCCTACCCTTTCCCCAAGATTTCACCAAGAAATTAGCGTGTTCTGGGCAACAATATAGTATTAATGGGAGACTTCAGACAGTGTATGAGTGAATAATGTCATGGGGTATCGCAGATAAAATAAACTGAGGACGAAGGCTGAGGTCACTATCGTTGGTGCTTAGTTCCCTTATTCCTAAGGGCCGAGCCTTCAATGCATCTCATTATCGCTGTTATATCGATGCACAGAAGGAGAAATATGTGCCCAGTTTTCAAAGGCTAAAGTTTGTTTTTTTAGCAGTTTCTGATCACGCGAGGAACTGCTCAGCTAAATCCATTTCTTTTTTGACAGCTGGGTTTCTGACAGGTGAATGTTAAGTCAGAAGCTCCTTGGCATATTCAGTGTGTTTTTCCCACAAACTGACGTATTCAAAGTGCTTTTGTGTTCCTCATGCTTATTTAGATAAGGGCGTTGTTGCCACACAATGCCCTGTAAATAAGAGATCAGAATGGCTACATGGGATTCACCTTGATAAATTAATTATTAATAAATAAATTGATTAATAATGCACCGTGAAAATAAAGATTGTGGTTCTGACTATACTGACCTGCTAGTCAAGCAGTCACAGAAGAACCTACGCGCGTGAGAAACGACTTTATGTGGGCACACAGGGAAACACAAGGGGGGGGGATGCACACGTTAGGAGATAGGCATAATGTTTAATTTCTAATTAAAACCCCAAAAGGTGGTCCAGCTCAGTGGCACAGCGGTAGTGCATGGAGCTGCCTGCTGAGAGACCAGGGTTGTCATGGGAAGCTTGGAGTCCCAGGACGGAGCTGGCAGTGAGCTGGTGTGTCTTCCTTTTGAGTTTCTGGAGTTTATAAAAACAACAACAAAAAAACATCTATTGTGCTTGCAGATCCAGAAACTGTAAGCTGGGTGAGGGGGGAGTTTAAGGAAGGGCATGAGTCAAATAAAAGGCAGTACAGAGTAATAAAAAAAAACAGAATAGAGCCCTACTGACGCAGGGGCTGAAGTACAATATATTATTTGGATGAGTTCTTGCTTTCTCGGGTATTCCCGATCACACCTGATGAATGGATAATGGAGGGCTGTTACCCAGCTTCATGCTGCCCATGAGTTCACCCACATCAGCATTTTATAAAATATTAGAAAAAAGTGCTGCCCTTCATCACTGCCGAGAGTGAACTATTAGAGGAACAGTGGCTACATCCCACAAAGTTTTTCACCAGGTCTCCCAGCTCTATGCATGGGCTGCCTTGTTCCACTCTTTTATTCACTCATACACTGTCTGACGCCTATATATATATATATATATATATATATATATATAAAACATAGAATATATTATTGCCCAGAAAAGGCTAATTTCATTTTGAAATGTGGTGGAAAGGGTTAAAGTAGAATAATGTCAGATACAAATAGCAATTACAATGATAGCCGCTGTATTGATTCCAGCACTGTACTTAATGTCGCTGAATTTGTTGTCGGTATATTGTCTGACTGTGTGTGTGATGTCGCTGTACTGGCCCATGGTGTCATTACAGCGACAGCAAATGCAGCGCTAGTCAATGCAGTGACAGCAAATACAGTGCTAGTCAATACAGCGTGGTCAATGCAGCGACAGCAACTACAGCGCTGGTCAGTTCAGCGACAGCAAAGACAGTGTTAGCTAATACAGTGTCATCAAATACAGTGCAGGTCAATATAGCTATAGCACTTATAGCGCTACACAACACAGCAACAGCAAATACAGCTTGGTCAATACAGCGACATACAGTAGTCACTGTAATTGCTATTTTATCTGTCATTTTCAAACTGTAACCATTTCTCCTAGATTTCACGAAGAAATTAGCCCTCTCTGAGCAAGAATATAGTATTAATGGGAGGCTTCAGACAGTGTATGAGTGAATAATGTTATGGGGCATTGTAGATAAAAAAAAACTGAGGACGAAGGCTGGGGTCACTATCGTTGGTGTCTAGTTCCCTTATTCAAAAGGGAGCCTTCAGTGCATCTCATTATCGCTGTTATATCGATGCACAGCAGGAGAAATATGTGCCCAGTTTTCAAAGGTGAAAGTTTACTTTTTAGCAGTTTCTGACAGGGCAAGGAGCTGCTCAGCTAAATCCATTTCTTTTTGATAGCTGCGTTTCTGAGAGGTGAATGTAAAGTCAGAAGCTCCTGGCATATTGGTGTGTTTTCCCACAAATTGGCATATTCAAAGTGCCTTTGTGTTCCTCATGCTTAGTTAGAGGGCGTTTTTGCCACAAAATGCCCTGTAAATAAGAGATCTGACTAGGTACATGGGCTTCACCTTGATAAATTAATTATTAATAAATAAATTGATAAATAATGCACCGTGAAAACAAAGATTGCTATTCTGACTATACTGACCTGCTAGTCAAGCAGTCACAGGAGAACTTACCTGCATGAGAAACGACTTTATGTGGGCACACGTGGAAACACAAAGGGGAGGGGGGCGCCTTACTCCTTAGGAGGTAGGCATAATGTTTAATTTCTAATTAAAATCCCAAAAGGTGGTCCAGCTCAGTGGCACAGTGGTAGTGCATGGAGCTGCCTGCTGAGAGACCAGGGTTCTCATGGGAAGCCTGGAGTCAAAGGACGGAGCTGGCAGTGAGCTGGTGTGTCTTCCTTTTGGGTTTCTGGAGTTCATAAAAACAACAACAAAAAAAAACATCTATTGTGCTTGCAGAGCCAGAAACTGTAAGCTGGGTGAGGGGGGAGTTTAAGGAAGGGCGTGAGTCAAATAAAAGGCAGTACAGAGTAATAAAAAAAAACCAGAATAGAGCCCTACTGACACAGGGGCTGATATACAATATATTATTTGGACGAGTTCTTGCTTTCTTGGGTATTCCCGCGACCACACCTGATGAATGGATAATGGAGGGCTTTTACCCATCTTCATGCTGCCCATGAGTTCACCCACATGGGTATTTTAGAAATTATTAGAAAAAAGTGCTGCCCTTCATCACTGCGAGAGTGAACTATTAGAGGAACAGTAGCTACATCCCACAATGTTTTTCACCAGGTCTCCCAACTGTATGCATGGGCTGCCTTGTTCCACTCTTTTATTCACTCATACACTGTCTGACGCCTCCAACATATAAATATATATATATAACACAATAGAATATATTATTGCCCAGAAAAGGCTAATTTCATTTTGAAATGTGGTGGAAAGGGTTAAAGTAGGATAATGTCAGATACAAATAGCAATTACAATGACTGTGTCGCTGTACTGACCAACGCTATACGTGCTGTCGCTGTATTTGTTGTCGGTATAATGTCTGACTGTGTATATGTGGTGTCGCTGTACTGGCCCTTGTTGTCATTACAGCGACAGCAAATGCTGCGCTACTCAATACAGTGACAGTAAATACAGTGCTAGTCAATATAGCGACTGTAAATACAGCGTGGTCAATTCAGCGACAGCAAAGACAATGTTAGCTACTACAGTGACATCAAATACAGTGCAGGTCAATATAGCTATAGCACTTATAGCGCTAGACAACACAGCGACAGCAAATACAGCGTGGTCAATACAGCGACATACAGTAGTCACTGTAATTGCTATTTTATCTGTCATTTTAAAACTGTAGCCATTTCTCCTAGACTTCACCAAGAAATTAGCCCTCTCTGAGCAAGAATATAGTATTAATCGGAGGCTTCAGACAGTGTATGAGTGAATAATGTTATGTGGCATTGTAGATAAAAAAAAACTGAGGAGGAAGGCAGGGGTCACTATCGTTGGTGTCTAGTTCCCTTATTCAAAAGGGTGAGCCTTCAGTGCATCTCATTATCGCTGTTATATCGATGCACAGCAGGAGAAATATGTGCCCAGTTTTCAAAGGTGAAAGTTTACTTTTTTAGCAGTTTCTGACAGGGCAAGGAGCTGCTCAGCTAAATCCATCTCTTTTTTGATAGCTGCGTTTCCGACAGGTGAATGTAAAGTCAGAAGCTCCTTGGCATATTGAGTGTGTTTTCCCCACAAATTGGCATATTCAAAGTGCCTTTGTGTTCCTCATGCTTAGTTAGAGGGTGTTTTTGCCACAAAATGCCCTTTAAATAAGAGATCTGACTAGCTACATGGGCTTCACCTTGATAAATTAATTATTAATAAATAAATTGATAAATAATGCTCCGTGAAAACAAAGATTGCTATTCTGACTATACTGACCTGCTAGTCAAGCAGTCACCGGAGAACTTACCTACGTGAGAAACGACTTTATGTGGGCACCAGGAAACACAAAGGGGAGGGGGGGCGCCTTACTCCTTAGGAGATAGGCATAATGTTTAATTTCTAATTAAAACCCCAAAAGGTGGTCCAGCTCAGTGGCACAGTGGAAGTGCATGGAACTGTAATTGCTATTTTATCTGTCATTTTAAAACTGTAACCATTTGTCTTAGATTTCACCAAGAAATTAGCCCTCTCTGAGCATGAATATAGTATTAATGGGAGGCTTCAGACAGTGTATGAGTGAATAATGTTATGGGGCATTTTAGATAAATAAAAACTGAGGACGAATGCTGGGGTCACTATCGTTGGTGTCTAGTTCCCTTATTCAAAAGGGTGAGCCTTCAGTGGTAGTGCATGGAGCTGCCTGCTGAGAGACCAGGGTTCTCATGGGAAGCCTGGAGTCCCAGGACGGAGGTGGGAGTGAGCTGGTGCATCTTCCTTTTGGGTTTCTGGAGTTCATAAAAAAACCAAAAAAACTACTGTGCTTGCAGAGCCAGAATCCCTGGAAAGTGCGCGATAACCTGACTGATCAAACAAGGTTCAAAAGGCAGGGACTATGTCACCCCAGGCCTATGAGTAGCACACTAAGCTGAAAGCTTGATTACAGGTGCGACCTGGGAGAACAGGGAAGTTAAGTGACTTGCTTAGGGTGACACAGTATGCAAGCGGGGACTGTGGGATTCAAACCGAGATCTCCAGATTTGTAGCTCAGAGCCTTCTACCCACTGCTATACTGCCTCCGCTAACAAGATACAGCTTTAACATGTCAATAAACTAATAAAAATATATTCATGAGGAAAGCTGGTACTGCCATGGAGATAGGCCCATCATTTCAAAGGGCTGTTTTGCCACTCTGATGTCTTTAATTTGTGACAATTTAGTGCTTTCTTTGCCTAAGGCAACGCCCAGCCGCCTCCTACAGTGCTCCGGTGCTGATTTAATGTTTTTCCCCACCTGCTGACAATAAAATGGGGACAATATATGGAGCCCTTCCCCTGCCGGCTATGTGAATAGGTAGGTAAGGTAAATGAGAAGCAGCAAGAAAAAAAGTTTGGTGGACTACCCAGCGCGGTCCGCCTGAACCCAGTCGTTGAGCAATGTTGGCGGAAAACGCACCTGCTCCTCTGATTCTGCACATTATATGTGTCATGAGAAAAATGAACTTGAAAAAATGGGTTGTTCTCACACATATAATTGCTGGAGATGTAACTCATCCTGTGCCAACTTTTCCCAACACGCCTATAAAAAACAGCGAGAGAGAAACTGGAAGCTGGGCGAGGGGGGAGGTTAAGGAAGGGCGTGAGTCAAATAAAAGGCAGTACAGAATAAAAAAAAAACAGAAAAGAACCCTCCTGACGCAGGGGCTGATGTATATTATTTGGATTTATGTTAATGAAGAGTACAGAGAAACGAGTTCTTGCTTTCTCCGGTATTCCCTACCACACCTGGTGAATGGATAATGGAGGCCTTTTACCCAGCTCCCTGCTGCCCATGAGTTCGCCCAGATGGGTACTTTGGAAAATATTACAAAAAGTGCTGGCCCTCATCCCTGCGGAGAGTGGAATATTGGAAGTAGATACTTCACAGCTCTTTGCATTGGCTGCCTTGTTCCACACTTGTATGCACTCTTGGTGCCTCTCCTCCCTTGTATATCCCCCCTCCCACATTCCCCACCCGCAAATTGTATTTATTTTTTTAACATTTTATTGATATTTCATTGCTTGTTTTATTTCGTTAGACTCAAAATTACTTTCTGTAAATGGAAAACATGATTTTCTTGCCATTTCAGAAAATCAGTCACCGTGGAAATACAAGTAGAACATTTTTTTTTCGTTCAGCAGAATGCCATTACAAAAGTTAAAACACAAATAACACCTGTCATATATTTCAGTCAATGCAAGACAGACTCATATGAGTTCAGTTTAACAGGTCTTTTATATAACCTTAAGGGTTTATTCATACATGATAAGGTTAAAAAAAAATCTGCAACTGTTTAGAGGCCAGGCATTTGGCCACTGTATTTAAGAATTGATTGTCCGATGTTGAGTATAATGCAATAATAATTTGAGAGGGAGGGGACCAAGGGAAGACCGGTAGTCGCCTAGCCAGTGTTTACCTGACTGAACATATAATGGACATAGTAATGTAATATGCTTAAAATCGTGTTCCAGTTTCAGTTCAGATTTGCAATATTGTGAAATTGCTTCTGTTCTTTTTTGTTGGTAGTATGTGTAATTTGCTTTGTAAGATTCACATCAGAATCTGGTTATAAATCTTCTTAGTTTTTAGTTAGGAATTCCAATTAAGTGAGGTTCAAGATTATGCACCTGCTTCCTTTGTTTATATCAGCAGAAAAGTTTTCGTTTATTCAAATTGTAAGACTGTTTAGATATAGCTATGTCTCGTACCCTATTTCTTATAATTTCTTTAAGTTGAAACCTAGGGTATACGTGTGATTCGCCAATAAGATATGCAAGGCCTAGTGCAAGTACATGATTCTTTATTGTCTGAATGGATGTAATACTGTATTCATTTTCTTGCTCCGGGCACTTTCCAGACAAGAAAAATTCTGGTGCGTGCAATTGGGACACAGTCACTGTAATTGCTATTTTATCTGTTATTATCGTGCTGAAGCCCTTTCCCCCAGATTTCACAAAGAAATTAGCATTTTCTGGGCAACACTATAGTATTAATGGGAGACGTCAGGCAGTGTATGCGTGAATAATGTCATGGGGCAGTGTAGATAAAAAAACTGAGGACAAAGGCTGGGGTCACTATAGTTGGTTCTTAGTTCCCTTGTTCCTAAGGTATGAGCCTTCAATCCATCTCATTATCGCTGTTATATTGATGCACAGAAGGAGAAATATGTGACCAGTTTTCAAAGGCTAAAGTTTACTTTTTTAGCAGTTTCTGACAGCGCAAGGAACTGCTCAGCTAAATCCATTTCTTTTTTGACGGCTGCGTTTCTGACAGGTGAATGTTAAGTCATAAGCTCCTTGGCATATTCAGTGTGTTTTCCCCCAGACTGGCATATTGAAAGTGCCCTTGTGTTCCTCATGCATATTTAGAGGGTGTTGTTGCCACACAATGGCCTGTAAATAAGAGATCGGATTTGCTATATGGGCTTCACCTTGAATAATTATTAATAAATAAATTGATTAATAATGCACCGTGAAAACAAAGATTGCTATTCTGATGATACTGACATGCTAGTCAAGCAGTCATAGGAGAACCTACCTGCGTAAGAAACGATTTTATGTGGGTCACGGGTATGGGGGGGGGAGGGCGCTGCACACCTTAGGAGATAGGCATAATGTTTAATTACTAATTAAAATCCCAAAAGGTGGCCCAGCTCAGTGGCACAGTGGTTGTGCATGGTGCTACCTGCTGAGAGACCAGGGTTCTCATGGTAACCCTGGAGTCCCAGGACGGGGCTTTCTGGTAAATGAGAAGCAACAAGAAAAAACATTTGGTGGACTACCCAGCAATGTCTGCCTGAATCCAGGCGTTCTGCAATGCCGGCGAAAAGCGCACCTGCTTCTCTGATTCTGCACATTATATGTGTCATGACAGAAATGAAGTTGAAGAAATGAGTTGTTCTTACACAGATAATTGCTGGAGATGTAACTTACCCTATGCCGACTTTTCCCAACATGGGTATAAAAAACAACGAGAGGGAAATTGGAAGCTTGGTGAGGGGGAGGTGGAGGAAGGGGCCTGGGTCAGATAACAGGCTGTACAGAATGAAAGGGGGAAAAGCAACCGAAAAGAAACACCCTGACGCAACCGCTGATGTATATTATTTGGAGTTATGTTTATGAAGGGTACAGAGAAAGGAGTTCTTGCTTTCTCGGGTATTCCCGACCTCACCTGATGAATGCTTAATGGAGGGCTCCAGGTCCAGGTCCAGCTCCCTGCTGCCCATGAGTTCACCCAGATGGGCACTTTGGAAAATATTACAAAAAGAGCTGACCCTCATCCCTGCGGAGAGTGGAATATTAGAAGTAGATACTTCACAGCTCTTTGCATTGGCTGCCTTGTTCCACACTTGTATGCACTCTTGGTGCCTCCCCTCCCTTGTATATCCCCCCGCCACATTCGCCATCCACAAATTGTATTTTTTTAAGATTTTTATTGATATTTCATTGCTTGTTTTATTTCGTTAGACTCAAAATTACTTTCTGTAAATGGAAAACATGATTTTCTTGCCATTTCGGAAAATCAGTCACCGTGGAAATACAAGTACAAAAGCTTTTATTCGTTCAGCAGAATGCCATTACAAAAGTTAAAACACAAATGACATTTGTCTTATATATTTCAATATTTCTGTCAATGCAAGACAGACTCATACGAGTTCAGTTTAACAGGTCTTTTATATAACCTCAAGGGTTTATTCATACATGATAAGGTTAAAAAAAATCTGCAACTGTTTAGAGGCCAGACATTTGGCCACTGTATTTAAGAATTGATTGTCCGATGTTGAGTATAATGCAATAATAATTTGAGAGGGAGGGGGACCAAGGGAAGACCGGTAGTCGCCTAGCCAGTGTTTACCTGACTGAACATATAATGGACATAGTAATGTAATATGCTTAAAATCGTGTTCCAGTTTCAGTTCAGATTTGCAATATTGTGAAATTGCTTCTGTTCTTTTTTGTTGGTAGCACGTGTAATTTGCTTTGCAAGATTCACATCGGAATCTGGTTATAAATCTTCTTAGTTTTGAGTTAGGAATTCCAATTAAGTAAGGTTCAAGATTATGCACCTGCTTCCTTTGTTTATATCAGCAGAAAAGTTTTCGTTTATTCAAATTGTAAGACTGTTCAAGATAGCTATGTCTCGTACCCTATTTCTTATAATTTCTTTAAGTTGAAACCTAGGGTATACGTGTGATTCGCCAATAAGATATGCAAGGCCTAGTGCAAGTATATGATTCTTTATTGTCTGAATGGATGTAATACTGTATTCATTTTCTTGCTCTGTGCACTTTCGAGACAAGAAACATTCTGGTGCATGCAATTGGGACACAGCCACTGTAATTGCTATTTTATCTGTTATTATCGTGCTGTAGCCCTTTCCCCCAGATTTCACAAAGAAATTAGCATTTTCTGGGCAACAATATAGTATTAATGGGAGACGTCAGACAGTGTATGAGTGAATAATGTCATGGGGCAGTGTAGATAAAAACTGAGGACAAAGGCTTGAGGTCACTATCGTTGGTGCTTAATTCCATTATTGGTAAGGGCTGAACCTTCATGCCTCTTAGTATCACTGTTATATTGATATACAGAAGGAGAAAAATGTGATCAGTTTTCAAAGGCTAAAGTTTACTTTTTTTTTTTTTTGAACTTCAAAAGATTTTATTCAAGGTTCATATTACATATCATAGATTCATGACATTACAGATTTCATATTGCAATCTCCAAAGGTATACACATATATCTTGCAATATATGCATTAAAGACGAAAAATCTTGTAACATCCAGTTAGTACTACTTGAAACCGTATGTAATTTTTATGGCTTTAAACACGAATGTGATTTACAAACATTTTTCCCCTCCTTCCCTCCCTCCTCAGGAAGGAAGAGAAGTGGGCAAATGAGTGAGTCCTTGTTAAACTATAAGGGTATTCCCCTTCCCCTAAAAGTTCCTTAGACAATCTCTCCAACTTGCCCTGGTCTATCCCCCTTTCTTCCCCCTAATCTCTCTCGACACCCAAGATCACAGAGGTAAGTTCAGGTTTACCTGTCCCACCCATTTTCTTTCCTCCCGTCTAGTCTGAAGCTTTTACCACTTCGTGTGAGTTTAATTAATTCCGTTGAAGTTGGTCCCATATTGTAGTCCCTTCTTTCAATTCTTTATATTTGAAGTAGGGAAACCATTTTGTGTTAAATTTATCTGTATTTAATCTTAGCTGGGCCGTGATCCTCTCCGTCTCTTGAATTAACTCTATATTTCTGACCCAAGTTTTCAGAGAAGTCAAGGTGTCAACTAACCAGTTCTGTGTTATAACCTTAAGAGCTGCTGCAATCATAATGTAAAAGAGGTATCTTCCCGTTGCATTTTTGACCTCCTGCGTCGGGAGACCCAAGACTAGATTTTCAAATAAAGTTTACTTTTTTATGTAAATAATATACTTTATTGAGTAGATATTCAAGGATACAGTTACACAGACAATTACAAATTGCAAACAAATCATGTATGCAGTACAGACAATGTCAAACATTTTTAGTTTTCATTCTGTTGTAGCGTGGGTGGCGCCTGGTGCAAGCCACCTCTCAGCAATTGCAGTTGAGATACGTTTCTGAGCAGTGGGTTGGCTAAAGACAGTGGAGGGCAGGGAGCTTATTCCTCCCCTGTGATCTGGGAAGAGTCAGTCCCACAGCAGAGCTTGGTTACACAGAGTTGTCAATGTCAATTTTGGGGTCGAATATACAAATAAAACAATGAATTTAACACCATTTGACATTACAAATGGTAACTAAACTAAATACGGCAAAAAACATGATTTTTGAAATTTTTTGAATACTGCATTCTGATTGGTCGGTGCACATTTTTTACTTCTAAGTTGCATGTCTTCTGTTTAATATATGTTTTGTGAAGGGATAACGCGAAAAAAAAAATAGAAAAAAAAATCATCTAATAGAGTAACAGATCCTTTGTTTTCTCAAGTACATCATTCAGTTTTGCTACATAGAGTTGTCAATGTCAATTTGGATGTCCAATATACAACTAAAACAATGAATTCACCATTATTTGACATTTCAAATGGTAACAAAATGAAATATTACAAAGAACATGATTTTTGATATTTCTTGAATACTGTGTTCTGATTGGTTGGTGCACATTTTTTTAATTCTAAGCTGGTTTTCTTCTTTTTTTACTGCAGTTAATCTTTTTATTGTTTTTCTAAGTTTTCAAGTGTGCAACACAGGTACAGACAGATACAACATGTAGAGCTTTCCTCAAGTGACAATTAATAAACAGGTCAAAAAGGATGTTGAATATGTTTTCGTGTAATCATTGCATTGCATTCACATAAGATACAATCTACTAAACAGCAGGTATGTATTACTGTTAAGTTTCCAACAGATAGCGACAAGAAGGCAGTACAGGCATTACTGAACTAGAGTGGATAGTTATATCTGAAGCTGGGCATAGAATTGGGGATACTATGCTTAGGGGAAATAAGATCTCTGGTATTTAGGTTTCAGGGGGATCTTAGATCTTTGTTCTGTGGTGGAGTGGAGAGCATCCTTTTAAAGATATGTAGGAGCAAAAGGGGACCCATCTCTCTAGAAATACGGTAGTGGTACCTGCGGCACAATGGGACATTTTAGTGAAACTGGTCAATTTCTCCATGGACATTAACCAGCCCTGAAAAGAAGGAATTATGGTAGACTGCCAGTTTCTCAATAATGCTCTTTTAATCTCTACAGAGGCCTGTATCAACCACAATTTGTATTGATATGGCAGCTTTAGGTTTTTAGGGAGGAGTCCCAGTATCCACAGGGAAGGTGACTGTGACAGAGTGCTGTTTAAAATTCTGGAGCAACATGTTATGATCTTCCCCCAAATGGGGCAGATTGGGGGGCAGTGCCAAAGAATATGGAGAAGGTCTGCACCCTGCACTCTGCATCTCCAGCTATTGCCCGCTGGGATTGACCTACATTGTTCTTAATTGAGTTGGGATGCGGTACCATAAGTGTTGCACTTTATTCTGTATCAGGAGACTACGTGGGTCAGTGCAGGGCTTTTTTGGTAGAAGCCCAGCATGCAGCCCAGTCTTCATCTGATAAAGGAGTGTGGAGTATTTCTTGTCACTTACTCTGAGCTCTAGTGGTAGGGTCTGGGGCTGAGTCCCTAAATTTCTTATATATTATACCAGCTAGGCCTTTCGATTTCTGTTGCCAACTACCCAGAGGGAGAGGAGGGAGTTGCTTTTTCTTCTGTCGGCTGCGTGTTTGGCATGCGAAGGCCTTATGTAACCAAGCAGTGTAAGCATGCCTCAGTTGAAGGTATTTTCAAAAATCTTGCTGGGGCAGTAGATATCTTTCTTTTAAAGAAGAAAATGAGTTGAGAGTGAGATTGTCAGAAGTAAGAATGTCTTTTATCCTAATAATCTGATTGTCCTTCCATTGAGGCCAATTTATCGGTTTCCCTTCAATTAGCCAGTTGGGATTATTCCAGAAGCATACTAATGATTCAGGGCTCATACATGTGTAAACTCCCTACAAATGGGGGTCCCCAAAAAGCCTTCCTAGGGTGTGCCTAAATACCCTCTGCCAGGATGGTGCCCTGTGTTTCAGCTGTTTAAAAAAGAACTTGCCTCAGAGTGTTTAAGTGCCTCTGCATTTGTCTCTTTAAGAGCTGCCTGTCTGCAGTTATAATTAATTTGGATGGGGGGTCTGAGTGTTTCCCTGCTCGAGTCCCACCCGGACTGCTGACTAATCGCTCTGTTTCTGCCATCGCTACATGTGCAGAGGGAGCCCTGTTGACAGATGTAACTAATTGCTGGAAATTGTTTAGAGTAATAATGATAATATAGTTTGTTCTACCCTGCCTTATTTGCAGCAAGGACTGTTCTGTTTGGCTCCACCATGTTGGTCCCGAACTGCCGAACTGGATCAATCAGTACTGGGGGACTCTAAAATGGAGCCTGCAACTGAAGGGGATATGGAGCAAGCCTCTGGGAATTGTAGTTTTTGACTGTTGGCACCTTTTTGCACCTATAGAAGGAGCATGTTGTGACTGACAGACAGATCAGCCAACCAAACTGTTTGGATCAGAGAGAATTCCCCAGCTACCAGTAGCATAGGGCCCGAACTGAGATGGAGCTGGAAGAGTGAGCAGCTCATGGAGCTGCTGCCCCATGGGGCAGCGTGGGGACTTGGTGGGAAGGCTGAGTCTGGCCTTCCTGCATTTAGCTCTCCTGCAGGGAAAGAAAAAGGAGAGCTTTATTTTGCACCATGTCTCCGAATCACTTCATTGTGCCCCGAGTTATGGGCACGACGAGCAGAGAAGAACAGAAGAAGCAGATTCGAGGTGGAGGTTGAGAGAGAAGGAGCTCGCATAATTCGAGCAGTTGTGTTGCGCAGTAGTTCATTCAGAAGAACTGTGTACAGCCTGAACCCCGGCCTGCTTGCCTTTTTTCACCTAAGAAGAATTGGTTCAGACTGAATCCAACCTGTGTGCTGTGAAGCAAACTACCAAATTGGGACCAGGCTTAACCTGAAGAAGACCAAAGATTTTGTTAAGTGCGATCGGCCTGTTAGGAACTTTAGCTACCTTTACGCTCCCGGGTTTAGCAGTGACTTTGCAATCGGGTTGAGGAGCTGTCTGCCTGGTACAGTAATTTTCATTACCTGTAAATGTGCTGTGAACTGGAGGGGGTTCGCAATCTGGTATTCTCCCGAGCTGGGTGTGTGCTGAGGGCTGTACGTGTACCCAGCTTGAAACTGACTGAATCCGTGGCTACCCCCTGCCATGGGGCCCTGCCACTAGGGCTTTGCCTACCCACCATGCTTCTTCTGGCAATGCAGAAAACCCAGCTATAGTCTTGACCATCGTCCATCCTGTGTTCAGCTTTGGGTATCGTGAGTAACAAACAGGGTAGCTCCCTGCAACCTATCTTTTAAAATCAAAAGTGTGTCACCTGATTGTCTGTCATTTCTTTTCCTTTGCACCAACTGAGCCCTCCGGCTCCGGATTACAATTGGTGTGTGGTGTATATTGCTTCTTTCTTTCACAGGGCCCCAACCAGCTGCAATGCTGGCCTACCCCGGGCAATGGACCTGGCCAGCTGTTTTTCCATCCGCTAGGTACCCAGAGAGTATAACTGTAGTGGGGACTGTAGATGCTTGCAACATATATTAATGTTGGAGTGTACCTACCAATTATCCTGATTGTGCCCCTCCCATGTTACTGCCCTCTGAATAAATCAGATCTATGGTCTTCTGTAATTTACATTGACTGTGGTGTCAGTTTATGTGCAGGGTATTGTACTGTTGCTTGCTGTGTTACCTCACCTTATTTTACAGGGGTCCCCAGAGCCTAGCGAGAGAAACCAGTCCTGGAGGTAAGTGCCAAATATATGTGTATGCACAGAGCATATCAGAGGTATTGTGAGGGTAAACATTGTGTATTGTGTGGGCCACTAGTAAGAGACGAGGGGGTCACAGTGTCCCAGAGGGCTGTGGCCTGGTTAGTCTGTCTAATACCAACTCTGACCTTTGGGTGGAGGCACCTGTCACTGAACCTAGGTCCCTTAACCTGTTAATAGCCAGGGAGGCAGGGGTAGTAGCCCTTGGGTTAGCGCCATCTAGGGGTTACACATGATTTGGTGATTTGACAGATTTTATGCCAGGCTCTATGTGCATTTTGAATAACCCTCCATTTTTCAGGAAAACTCGGCAGTGGTCCTCCCAGATAGGCCGACAAATCAATCCCTCCCAATATCCCATGTTATGCAGGTTTGTTTGGGCCCAGATCTTAGACTATATGGCAAGTTCTAGCTACTGAAAAAGCATAGGCATAGAGATGGAAATTAGGGAGCCCTCATCCCCCTTTGTTCCATGGAGCTCTTAATTTTTCCCTACTGTATCTAGGCTTAGCGGTGTCCCACAAAACATTGCTTATTAGGGAATCTAGTTTTTGTAACCATTTGCCAGGAAATTCTAGAGGCAGGTGGGACATGAGATAAAAGATTCTTGGGGCAACCATCATCTTTACAGCAGCTAGTTTCCCTGGCATGGTTAGGCTAAGGTGTTTCTATCTTTGCACCTCAGATTGTAACAGAGCAAACAGAGGGGAGAGATTCTTGTCCATAAGGGTCTGTATATTTGAGAATATAATCACTTCCAAGTATTTTATGCCCTTTGTGGCCCATGCTAGGCTGGTGTTTGCTAGCATATGTGGAGAGGTGATTGGGTTCAGTGGGAGTACCTCCGTTTTGTTAGTGTTAATGCGAAGACCTGATATCTTTGCAAAGGAGTCAAGTAAGGACAGGACTGAGGGTAAACTAGCCTGCAAGTCTTTAGTTAGGATAAGACAGTCATCAGCATAAAGCATAGTGTGAGATGTAATCCCACCTAGCTCCAGCCCTTGTATGTTTGGGTGCTCCCTGATAGCACATGCTAGAGTTTCAGTCGCCAGAACAAACAGAATGGGTGACAATGGGCATCCTTGTCTAGTTCCCCTGTACAGGCAGAATGGTTCAGAAAGGATACTATCAGTGAGTAGCCTTGCAGTGGGGTTAGTGTATAGGGTTTTAACCCAAGTGCTAAAAATGGGGCCAAAGTTGAGGTGCTGCAGGGTAGCATGTAGAAGTTCCCACTCCACTGAGTCAAAAGCTTTCTCAAAATCGATTGTAATGGCTGCAGGTAGGGTGGGAATTGAGAATGCTCCCTGCAGTAATGGTAATAACGCTCAAAGGTGGTCTGCGCTTACTCGGCCTTTAACAAATCCCACTTGGGAAGGACTTTTTCTAATCGAGCTGCTAATGTTTTAGCCAGAATTTTTGTATCAGCATTTATGAGTGAGATAGGCCTGTAGCTAGAGGGGAGAGATGGGTCCTTCCCTCTTTGGACAAGTACGGTTATAATAGCTTCTCTCAGAGTGTTAGGGAATCCCCCTTCATTCAAGGCCTCTTGCACCATGTTGAGCAGGGGAAGGGAGATAGTATCTTGAACCAGTTTATACAGATCTACAGTGAAAGCATCACCTCCCGAAGCTTTGTGTGGGGCCATGTCTTTGATTGTATCTCTGATTTCAGGCTCTGTCAATGGAGAGTCCAGAAGTGCCCTTTGAGAATGAGAGAGATGGAGCATATTTAGGTTGGTGATGAAGGCTGCATATTTTTGTGCATCCCATTTAATGTGGGTGCTATAGAGTGTCTTCTAGAACTCCAGCATAGCCTGATTTATCCCCATTTCGGTGACCTGAAGCTGTCCTCCTTTGTTCTGTAACTGAGCTATGAGTCTTTCAGCCTGGTGTTTTTACAACCTGAAGGCTAAGAGTTTTCCTGATTTGTCCCCTCGAACCCAGTATTTGCATTGCATCCTTTTGATCTGTAATTCAGCTTTTCTAGTGGCCAGACTGTTTAACTGTAGCCTGATTTTTACAATCTCATAGGTTAGGGAGTGGGACATAAGCCTCCCTGGGTTTGTTTTGTATAAGGACTCTTTGGCTGCCAATAGCGGCTCTAAATTTGCTGCTTCCTCCTCTCTTTTCTTTCTGTGGTATGAGGCATAGGTAATTATTTCCCCCCTTAGGGTAGCTTTAAAGGCATCTCAGATGGCTGCACAGGATGCTGTCCCTGGAGGGTTATCTGTGAAGTAGTTTTGAGTTTCTTTTGACACCCAGGTTTTGAAATCAGCATCCTGCAGCAATAGAGGGTCAAGGTGCCATGTAAGGGATCTTTTTGGGGGTAAGGCTGTCCATTAGGTCCATCGATAAGGGTGCATGATCAGAGAAGTATAAAGGGGCAATTTTCATATCCACCACTTTTTGTGATATCTGGGGGAGGTGAGCCAGTAGTCCAGCCTACTGGCCATCTGTCTGGGAGCAGAAAAATATATGTAATCTGTGTCAGTCAGGTGTTGGAGCCTCCAGATATCCTGTAGGGTGTGTAAGTTGATTAACTCTTTGAGAGCCAGAAGGGATTTGGTGTGTGGCTCTTGCTTTGAATTGGATCTGTCAACAAAATAGTTGACTGTGAGGTTCATGTCACCCCCCCAACTATAATCTCTGTGTTACTGTCTGTAAAGTCTGAAAGTGCTTGGGAGATCTCACGAAAAAAGTCAGGGAGGTCATTATTTGGGGAATAAACATTTACAAGGATCAATTTACCTGTTGAAGTGGAGACTTCTGCCATCACCCAGCGCCCATTCTTATCTTTTTTGTGGTCCAATAATGACCAGTTTAATTTCTTATGACATAGAATTGAAACCCCACATTTGGCAGACTGTGCCGAGCTATGTACTTCCCAACCCACCCATTCCTGTACCAGTTTGGTAGCTTCAAGATTCAATAGTTTGGTCTCCTGTATGAAGGCTATCTGTGAGATAAGCTGTTTCAGTCTGTTCAGAATTGTTTTCCTTTTAATAGGAGAGTTTAGGCCCCTTACCTTCCAGGAGATGGCTGTGGTCACTCCGTTGTTAGTCATTGGGAGATAGTATAATTACAAAAATGGACCCTATACCCGAGAAACCAATCCTGTCACCTCTGGTTGCTTTAGGGTCTTTCAAACGAGTACAAGTTCTGAACAAAATGATCAATTGATCCCCGACCTTCCCTTGTCACCCAAGTTCCCTAGTTCCTGTACTAGTGCCTACTTGGGAAGGCTGTGCTATTTTGATGTACATGTAGGAAACATTCCATCTAGTCAACAACAGTATAAGCTGTACGTGCAACATCCTAACAGTAAATACAAAACGTAGCTGTATTTGCGGCTTAAGTTTGAAAGGTGCTCCCCATATCTGCCCGATGGGTCTTGTTAGACAGCACCAATGGCATAGGTAGTGTTCCAAGGCAGTATGAATAGTTAACAAATGAAGCAACCATATAAACAATAACATTTGAATTTTATCTAAAACAGTTACTTGAAGTGATTTGGGGCCTGTGGCTTCTACATGGTATTGTAACCCTAAAAAGGGGGTAGGTGGTCCTCATCTTCCCCTGTCTAGAGGTGGGGATATGCTTCTTCCCCAGTCCTGTTCAGGGGAGGTGGTGGGAGTGATTTATGTGAAAGTGGTTACCACAAAATGTGCTGGGGGGGATGAGGGACAGGGTCATCTATTGGTTTTCCTTTGTGCTTTATAGCTACGGGGTATTGAAACCAGGCTGTCTGATCAGCTGGGTGCTCCATGTTGAGTGACCAAGAGGACAATTATGCCCTGGTGACCTCCTTTTTGGGTCTCTTTCTACAGATCTCACCACTATTGGGGCAAGGTGTGGGCATAGGGAACCTCAAGGGATTAAGCTGTGTGCCCTGCGGGGTGTCACAACAACACTCAGGGCCAAATGCGGTAAAGTAGGTTAGTGTGGAGCACTGTTAGGAGTATTTGGGGCCAAAGAGTGAGAAAAATGGCATTTGCAATCTAAAATATGCATTTCTTCTTTTTAACGTATATTTGTTTTGTTACCATTTGTAATGTCAAACTGTGGTGAATTCATTGTTTGTTTGTATATTGAACCCCAAAATTGACATTGACAACTCTGTGTAACCAAACTGAATGATGTACTTGAAAAAAAAATAAAGTTTACTTTCTTAGCAGTTTCTGACAGCTCGAGCAACTGCTCAGCTAAATCCATGTCTTTTTTTATTTAGAAATAATTTTTACTAACTTTTTCAATTAATCAACATTACAGAAGAATAGAGGAAAAAAGTGATGTGACATTAATACGTTTTTACACCTTGGAACTATGTCTGTTACAACAAGTATTATGACAGCTATCATAACATCATAACATATACAAATACCATTGTCTGAGTACCTGGAATAATGCGGGGGCCATGCTGTGATTATCAAACCCACCGAAAGGAGTATGCAGGTAATCTGGGGACTGCTTTTACTGGCAGTTCAACATAGTGGCTGTCATATTCTCTCCTGTCTCCTAATGGGGCTACTCTATTCTTCAAATCTGAAAAAGGGAATGTGGAACCACCTAGCATCTTGACAAAAAACAACGTGATGCACATACACAGATCGACAAACATAAACTGGCCTAAATAAGGCTCTCTGAGGCTCATTCCAGACTACAGTGAGGGACATGAGTAAACATATGAGGATAGCAAAGGAGAGTTGAGTGGCAAATCAGCCAACACCTTTCCTGGGGTTATTATGAACCATATAAGGACTCCAACACTTACAGTACTTGTCTGGGGTTCCACTTAGTGACTGAGTAATCTTATCCAGGGAAGCCAAGGCCGTTAGGGAGTTCAGCAGTTCGGAGACAGAGGATATCACTGTGGTTCTCCATTTTGACAGGGTCAGTCTTTTGGCCTGTATTCCTATCAGAGCCAGCCACCTCTTCTTGAGCGAGGGAGTACATACCTATGGGGGGGGGGCATCCCTAAACGCCAAAAGGCTGCAGTATGGGGACTAGGTTACTGCAGGACATCCATTGTCATCGATAACACCTGTGACCAGAAGGGGGATATTAAGGGGCAAGACCATAGAATATAGACAAGGTCTCCTCTCATTTCCAGCACAAATCTGTGGTGAGAGTTTTGCATTGAACTCTGGGGTCCTGTACCAGGAGCGTAGAATCTTATTCTGTGTGAGCTGACTCCTTGGGTCAGGGTATATCTTATGTGCCACTGTCCAACAGATCAGCCACTGCTGGTCTGTAATCTCAATATGCAGAACCTGCTCCCATTTAGATTTGAATTTGGATGTTTGATTAGGGATTTTATTTCTAAGACTTGAATATATGCATCTGGCCACCCCTCTCTGAAGGGCTGCCCATCCATATATGCTACTGGGGAGGTGAGTTTGGCTGCATTTCCGCAGGTATGTCTGGACCGCACTTCTCAGTTGCAAATATCTCCAGAAGTCCACCTGCGGTAACTTAAACTTGGCCTTCAAGGAGAGGAAACTAGCCATCTGACCAGTGGCGGGGTCTAGCACATGCTGGAGGAGCATAATCCCCTGCTCACTCTAGTGAGACCAAAAGATGGGATTACTGTAAATCTGGATGAGATAGTTATCCCAAAAGGGGAGTATCACTCAGGGCAGTTGGATTTGTCTTAAGGAGCCAGCGTGCTTTGGTCCAGTAGTCGACAGATGGGCCTGTGGTTGGGTATGTTTCAAGGGTCATTAAGGGGGAGGCCATAGAGAAGTGGTGATAAACTATGCAGTCCTGCCTGTGCCTTTTCCATATGAAGCCATTGTGGAGATTAGTTGGAGTGATGGTGGAACCAGCGGATGGTTTAGGCGGCTCGGTATGCCATGGTGTACTCCTCAAACCATGGGAGGCACCAGCCTCCTGCTTTCCAGTGTGCCCTCAGTTTGTTCTGGCTGTATTGGAGCTTGCTGACTTCCCAAATAAAATCTCCAATAACATTATCAATTTTTGTGAACCACCGAGGGGGAAGGTATAGGGCTAGGTGTGATATGACATACAGTAACAGTAGCCTGTGATTTGGGCAACTGGTCGGAAGGGCGACAGGAGAATGGCACCAACAATTTGAGTGACCCAGGAGTTCTCCTTTTTTCAGGAGTTGCGCCCCTCCGGAGTAGGAATCCTAAAGAAGGGGAGTGTGGGGGGTGCGGAAGGGTGCGGGGCAGCCTCCACACTAAAACAATTTCAAATTTAGAAGTTGCCTGGGGAATCGTCGCCTTCCGTGGTCACCATCCTGCAGTCACCCATATCACATAGAACCACAGTAACTTTGGGGAGATTACCATTTTAATGGCACCTATTTTACCCACCATAATGAGATGTAGTAGCTTCCACCTGGAGAGCTCAGTGTGTATCTCACTTAGTAGAGGTTTAAGATTCAAGTCCCAGAGCTGAGATTCATATCCTGATATTCTTTTGTCCAGGTATGTGATGCATTGAGTCACCCATCTCAGACTGTAAGGTGCAACCATGCCTTCGGTGCTAAGTTGATTTAAAGGGATCACTTCCGACTTGCTGCAGTTAATTTTAAGACCAGATAGAATGGCAAAGTGGGTTAGCACGCCCAGTAATAGGCTGATAGATACTGTTACATCAGCAAGAGGGACCAGCAAGTCATCTGCATACATGAGTGTACAATATCTAATCGGGCCAATGAGGACTCAGAGTATTTGTGGGTGCTGCCTAATAGCTGCTGCTAATGGCTCTATTGCCAATATAAAAAGTAGAGGGGATAGGGGGCACCCCTGTCTTGTGCCCCTGCCCAGAGGAAAGGGGTCTGACAGGATAGAATTAGTCAGTATTCTTGCTGTGGGGGCACCATATCCATTTTAAGAATGTTGTGCCAAACCCCATATGCGCCAGCACTGACTGCAGATAGTCCCATTCTAAGGAGTCGAAAGCTTTTCAGAGTCTACAGCCAGCAGAGCTGCAGGGGTAGGAAGGGACTTGGCAACTGCAGAGATGTTAATCAGGGATCTAATATGGTCTGCACTATATCTACCAGGGACAAACTTACCTGGGAGGGATGTATCAGTGGGATAACATAAGACTAAGGTGGGCAGCCAGAACTTTTGCGAAGATTTTGCTGTCTCCATTAATCAGGGATATAGGCCTGTAAATGGCAGGTTGTATAGGGTCTTTTCCTTTTTTGGGGAGCATATTTATCACTGCCTCATTAAAAGTGGGTGGGAAGTGATCTTTATCTAGGGCCTCAGCATAAGCTCTACTCAGTGGGGAAGATATCTCAGTGGACAGTGATTTCCACAGGTCTATACCGAACCCATCACAACCAGGGGCCTTTCCTGCTTTAAGAGGATGAAGGGCCTCCGAGACTTCTGTTTCAGATATGGGGACATCCAGTAAGGTCCTCTGCTGACTAGATAGTCTTAGGATGTCCGGTGGGGCTGGGTATGTGAGAAGTTGAATATAACGTATGGTAACATTTTTGCATTGTAACATTTGAGATATGTTTGAGGTCTTTGACTTGGGTATGCATGCTCCCACCAGGGTCTAGCAGGCCTGAGATAAACCTGTTGGCCTGCTGCTTTCAAAGCCGATATGCCAGGACCTTCCCTCCCTTCTCCCCTCACTTCCAATATTTATGTTTCAGTCGCAGAATGGAGCTCTCTGCCTTCCAGGTAAGGATGTCGTTAATGTCCATTCTGGCACTCAGGATTTTCCCCACAGGGGAGATTTCAGGGATGCCCAAGGGGCTGCTTTAAAAGTGGCTTCTGCAATCTGAAGCTCCTTTTCCTGGGCTACCAGATGTTTCTCCCTAGTATACCATTTCGCTGCTGCATATCCCATGATCCCACCCTGGAGGGTGGCTTTGAAAGCCTCCCAGGTATTACTGGGAGTGGTACCCCTATCGGGTCCTCCTTAAAAAAGAGAGAGGCCACATTTCTAGCACACCTGATGAACTCTGGGTTTTTGGAAAGGAGAGGGTCCAGCCTCCAGGAAGCAGAGGTCTGGGTGGGGGGGCCCCAAAGGAGATGTAACTGTACCGGTGCATGGTCGGATATCACCATAGAGGCTATGTGGGAATCAAGGGATGCCTGGGTCATCTGGGGGGATGTCAGCCAAAGGTCTAAATGGCTGTGTAACCCATGAACCAGTGAATAAAGGGAGTAGTCTCTGTCACGGGGGTGGAAGACCTGCCATATGTCCACCAGACCCATGTCCTTTATCCACTGGGAGAGTGCTGCTTGTGCTCTACTATGTGTCTCACTCCCCCTAGCATTTCTGTCCATCACTGGGTTGAGGGCAAGATTAAAATATCTACCCAGAAGGACTGAGGGGAGGGGGTGGGAGCCAGAGATTCTATCCTCTGGGCAACATTGTGAAAATACCTGGGGTCATCCTGATTTGGCCCATATATATTGTCCATTAGTAGGGGGCCTTGCGGTGTATCTATCAGCACTAACACCCATCTCCCTAGCTGGTCTTGATCAGTTGAGATAGGGGTCCAATGCAGATTCTTATGGACCAGGATGGTTACCCCTTTTATATGAGTGGTGGATGGCGAGTGAAACACCTGCCCCACACAATCCCTTGCCAGTCTGAGATGATTTTCCTGGCTCAATTTAGTTTTCTGCAGGAAGGCAAGGTCTGACTTAAGTTTTTTCAGATGTGAGAGGACTGCAGTAGAGAGGAGGGGATTTTCTTGCTCCTTAAGAGCTCCTTGCCCGTATGCAGGCATCAAAGTGGTTTCATCGGGACTCTCCTCCCCTCCCCTCCCCTCCCTCCCAGGAGTCTAAATCTACATTTGATAGTGCATCTGAATCTCCCATAAAACCCAGTTTAAGGGCACTTATAACATGACCACTTTCCAATGTTGTAGGTGTGTTACAAGTATAGTACATGTACAGCCATACATCAGTTGGCTGCCTCAGGATGGACTCAGACTCCTTTTTGGTGACCTACCCCCAATCATACTTTGTATAAGGAGCCTAGCTGAACTATCCAAGAACAGCCCTCAGAGAGCGACGTCGAGCCTTAGGTGGATCAGGCTGCCCGGCTCTGATCCTCTCTTCTCCTCAAAGTTTCAGGCTACACCTGTGTAAATAGTTTAATGAAGGTAGTTGTTAGAGTAGTGTGTAGTATGGATTTACAAGAATGTTATGTGATGCTCTGCCCGATCCTTAGATGGTTAATCTGTGGTTTAGAAGGATGCTTTCAAAGTGTGTCTTTTAAGTTTTGCGTGGGTTGATTCCTCCCACCGATGAAGGATGGAAGGCTAAGTCTGACGGATTTGGCCCCCCCCCACCATCGTTGACCCCTTTAAAGTACAATTTTCCTAGATTTGGTGATGGGTAAGCTCACCTGTACCTCATGGAATGTGAGAGGCCTAAATACCCCTATGAAAAGGAAAAAGGTCCTCTCACATCTGAAAAAACTTAAATCCATTTCATTTTTGACAGTTGAGTTTCTGACAGGTGAATGTTAAGTCAGAAACTCATTGGCATATACAGAGTTTGTTTTTCCCCAAGTTAGCATATTCAAAGTGACTTTTTGTTCTTCATGCTTAGTTACAGGGTGTTATTGCTGCACAATGCCCTATAAATAAGAGATCTGATTGGCTACAAGGGCTTCACCTTGATATAATTTTAAATAACTAAACTGATTAATAATGCACCATGAAAACAAATATTACGATTCTGTTTCTACTGGTCTGCCAGTCAAGCAGTCGTAGGACAACCAACCTGCATGAGAAACAACTTTATGTGGGCACACAGGAAAACACAAAGGGGGTTGCACACCTTAGGAAACGGGCATTCTGTTTAATTTCTAATTAAAACCCCAAAAGGTGTTTCAACTCAGTGGCACAGTGATTGTGCATGGTGCTGCCTGCTGAGAGACCAGGGTTCTCACAGGAACCCTGGAGTTCCAGAACAGAGCTGGCTAGGGGCTGGTGCATCTCCCATTTGGGTTTCTGCAGTTTATAAAAAAAAAACAAAAAACTATTGTTTTTGCAGAGCCAGAATCACTGGAAAGGGGATTGATAACCTAACTGATCAAACTGAGCAGAAAAAGTTCAAATGGCATTTAGCCTCAGCAGGGATTAGTGTCACCCCAGGCCGATGAACTCACTAAAGTATGCTTATTACCCAATGTGCATAGCAGGTCATCATGGTTACATATATTTATAGTTGATCTTAATGCAGCTAATGCAGCTTTAAAAATATAAATAAAAGAACAAAAATTTAATCAGAAGGAAAGCTGGTACTGCCACTCTGATGTCTTAAATTTGTGACATGGGACAACAAAAAAACTTCTAAGGCCAAACATCTAGGAATAATTTTTTTGAAAATGGCCCAAGGGGAGGGGAAGTACTACAGAACTGATAATGCATTTCATTGGCTCCCTGCATCTTTCCATATTTTCTCCTACTGGCAAGGCTTCGGCTAAACCCCACTGGAAATTGAAAAAAACTACTGACAGCTTAACCTGGATAAATATCCACACCCCACCCCAATGACAAGGCTGAAAACAAGAAAATATTCCCAAGCATTCATTTTTCAGTCAACACACACAAAAAAAGAAAAAACAAACAATGTTTGACTTCCAAAGATAAGGCAAAAATTAAAAATAAAGGGTTAAGAAGCATCATGAGGATAGCAAATAAGAGAGAGGTGCTACTAGCAGGGCACTTCAATCTATCAGATGTGGATAGAGCCTTCCAGCTGTAGTTTTGACAAGGAGCAGGGCCATCCTTGACTCCTTACAAGGGACCTTTCTCAGGCAGCTAGTCAGTGATCCCTCTAGTGATGGGGCAGTGCTGGACCCGGCTCTTACAAACAGGGACGGCAATAGAGACAGTAGGCAGTCCTCCAGGTACCAGTGATCACTGTATAGTCAGTTTTACATTAAGATGACAGCAGATGCAAGTTACACAAGGATGAGGATCCTGGACTTTAGGAGGGTGGATTTTAAAGCAATGAAAGAGCGCCTCAGAAACTGCCTAGTAGGGAGGACTGCCAGGAAAGGGTATTGGAACAATGCAAAAAAATAAGGTGGGCATAATTAAAGCAACTAGCCTCTGTGTGAAGGAAGTGAGTAAAAGTGAAAGGAAAAAGAGACACTTAAGGTACTCTAGGGGAAGTGGCCACAGCGGTGAAGGAAAAAAAGTGGCCTTCAGTAGGTATAGGGAAATGCAGAGGAAGGAAGACAGGGAGGTGTATCAGGTAAAACAGAAGGAAGAAGTGGGGGGGGGGAGGTGCAGACAGAAGAAAGAATGACAGGCCAAAGAGGTAGCAAACGGGGATACTTTCTTCAAGAAAATAAGTGGGACGAGGAAAGCAAGGGGATGGACAGTGAGGATAGAGAGGACGGCAGTGATCCACTGTGTAGAATGGGACCAAGAAAAAGCAGACATCTTAATCAGGTACTTCTATTTAGTCTTTACAGTGGATGGAGGGGGTGACAGAGCACCAGGGAGCAGCAGAAACAAGATGGGTAAGTGGACTCAATTCCACTTTCAGAAGAAACAGTCTGGAAGACACTTGCTACTCTGAAAGTGGACAAGGCTATGATACATCCAAGGGTACAAAAGGAACTTAGGGAGGTGCTGGCTGCCCTGCTGATTTTCTTATTCAACAGCTCACTGGACTTGCGTGTAGTTCTGGAAGACTGGAAGAGAGCAGACATGGTCTGTCTACATAAGAGCAACAGCAGGGAAAAGGCTAACAACTATAGACCAGTAAGCCTCACCTCAGTGGTGGGAAATTAATGGAAACATTGTTAAATGACTTATTGGTAGAGTATATTGAATCAAATGGGCTGCAAGACCAGAGGCAGCATGGATTCATGGGGTGAGGGGGGCCTTGCCAGATGAACCTGATTGAGGTCTTTGACTGGGTGACCAGGAAAGTTGATCAGAGGAGGGCAGTGGACATGACTCATCTTAACTTTAGCAAGGCCTTCAACACTATGCTGCACAGAAGACTGATAAAGAAACTGAGCAGCCTAGGGGTGGGATCCAAAGTGGGGAACTGGGTTAGAAACTGGCTAACAAAAAGGCAACAGATGGTGGTGGTGGTTAAAAGTGCTCTCTCTAAGGATGGAAAAGTGACCAACAGGATGCCACAGGGCTCAGTACTGGATCAGTCCTCGTCAATGTCTTTATAAGTGACATTGCAGATGAACTGGAAGGGAAAGGAAGGTATGCCATTTTGCAGATGGTACCAAAATCTTTAACATGGAGGACAGTCAGGAGGCAGTGAAAAAATGCTTAGGAATCTTGGAAAACTCCAGGTGTGGTCAAAAACATGGCAACTGGGGTTTAACTCCAAAAAGTACAAGATTGTGCACCTAGTGAATAGGAATCCAGGAGCCGAGTATAGGATGGGGGGTGTACTGTCAGTCACTAACCAGGAAAGGAATCTTGGGGTTCTAATATCTGGTGACCTCAAAGTGGCACGACAGTGCAACAGAGCAATGGGTAACGTCAGTGTGATGATGGGATGCATTGGATGAGATATCTCCATCAGGACAAGGGAGGTGGTGTTGCCACTGTATTGCTCACCGATGAGACCCCATGTGGAGTACTGTGTCCAGCTCTGGAGGCTGCACCTCGAGAAAGACATAGACAGGGTGGAGATAGTCTGGAGAAAGCTGACTAAAATGGTGCAGGAGTTGCGCCAAAAGCCCTACGAGGAGAGACTGAGGGATCTCAACATCTACTCTGGAAGAGAGGAGAGCGGGGGGGAGGGGTGACATGATCGAGCCCTACCAGTACCTCATGGGGGTGAACAGGGTGCAGGAGGGGAGTCTGCTTCAAATGAGGAAGAGCACAAGGACCAGGACTAGAGAACATGCCATGAAGCTGGGTGGGGTTGGGGGGTGTTAAAGAGGAATGTGAGGAAGTACTACTTCACTGAAAGAGTATTTGATGCCTGAAACAGACTACCAGCAAAAGTGATGGAGATGAAAACAGTAGGGGGCTTCAAGCATGAATAGGATAGACACAAGGGAATATTACTGAATAGGCAGGGAGGAGGGAGGGTGGCTAGAAAGCAGTTAGGGTCTGTTGAAGCAAACCAGCTGGGGCCATCTGGGGAGACTGGGTGGGCCAAGTGGTCCTTTTCTGCTGAGAAATGCTATATTTCTATGTTTCTACTGAAATCCCAAATTGGAAAAAAGAAAACTAGGCAACTTCCAGATTTGCAGGCATGGAAGTCAAAAAAAAATATATATTTTTAATGTAATTAGCATTTATAAAGGGATATTTATACATACAGTACATACAGAATAAAAACACAGAACACAGGCATTGTTATACAGACATTTTGAGTTTATCAGGTAATGGTGGAGAGATAGAGGGGCACACACCCCCCTAAGTGTCAATTACATATAACGATTAAGCATAGTGGCCCAGATATTCAAAAGGGTTGCACATGGCACAACAGTGTTGCACCATGCGCAACCCACTGATGTGCCCCGGCGCGATATTCAAACGGGAATTGTGCCTGGCACAAATCCCGATGCGCCAGAGCGCATCAGTAATGTATGCGGTGCAGGTGGGGGGGCCGTGCCCATGCATACTCTGCACATCCTGATATTCAGCCCGGACGCTGAGTCCATGCACGCAACCCCTACTTGCGCGCACAGAGTTGATCCAAAAAGAACAATGGCTGGCCTCACAGGTGAGCTGTCCGTGTGCAGGGGCGCAACATGGCAGCTGCCACACAGCAGCCACCACCGAACTCTGGCTGCACCTGGTGGTGCCCCCCATGCCCGATCGCGGGCATTTGTAAAATACAAGAATCCAATATCCCTGGTGGTCCAGTGGACCACTGTCAGCCCGATCGCGGGCATTTGTAAAATAAAAGAATCCAATATCCCTGGTGGTCCAGTGGACCGCTGTCAGCCTGATTGCGGGCATTTGTAAAATAAAAGACTCCAGTATCCCTGGTGGTCCAATGGACTGCTCTCAGCCCAATTGTGGGCATTTGTAAATTAAAAGAATCCACTATCCCTGGTGGTCCAGTGGACCCCTCCACCTGCCCACTGATCCCCACCCGCCCCCCGTCAGTGGTGGGCAGCACCACCCGCCTGCCGCCCACGATCGCCGACTGACACCGAGAGTAGGGCTGTCGCCCATGGTCCAGCGTGAGCCAATGGGCGTGCAGCTCACCTACTACATATCCAGATATGTGAATGGATCCATTCCATATCTAGAATATGTAGGTATAGACGGCTGCACGCCCATTAGCTCACGCTGTGGACCAATGGGCGACAGCCCCTACATATGGTGTCAAAGGAGCGAGGGGCGGCAGGTGGTGGTGCTGCCGCCCGCCACTGACGGGGAGCAGAGCGGTGGGGATCAGTGGGCAGGTGGGGAGGGGGGTCCGCTGGACCACCAGGGATAGTGGACATACTTATTTTATACAAATGCCCGTGATTGGGCTGAGAGCGGTCCACTGGACCTCCAGGAATAGTGGATTCTTTTATTTTATGAATGCCCACAATCGGGTTGACAGCGGTCCACCGGACCGCCAGGGATATTGGATTCTTTTATTTTACGAATGCCCGTGATCGGGCTGACAGTGGTCCACTGGACCACCAGGGATATAGGATGCTATTTTATATTTACTGAAGCCCGCGATCGGGCTGTGGGGCACATTGCCGTGCTGTGCAGGGGGCGTCGGTCCCCGACGGCTGCTGCCTGGCAGGGCGCCAGGTGCAAGTCACCGGGGATCAGTGCACCTGCATGCAAATGTGGCCATAATGACATGCAAATGGCCCCTTTTGCGCCTTGCATACATTATGGCCCCATTTGCATGTGCACTTTTGAATATTGCGGTTGCTGCACATGGCGCAACGGAACTTGCGCTAGCGCTCCCCCTGCTCCACTCTGGCCACTTGCGCTGGCACAGTGCAACTGAGCCATGTGCATTGCAGGTGGCCAGGGTGCAATATTCAATGATGCTGTGCCATGGCGCAGCTCCATTGAATATCGCCCAGTCAACGCCCCTGTGCAGCAAAGTTGTGCTGTGCCCAGGCTTGCACCACAGCCTGGCGCAGTTTGAATATCCGGGCCTGTGTCTATATGATAGGTCTCAGTTCCTGTACTTGTAAAAGATTATTTTTCCCTGAAAGAATGGGATACTGTTTCTCCATTTCCTCTGTTTTTTACTCAGGATGCCGATGTGCCATGGTGCACACCAGTGCCCACAGTGGCACATGTGTTCTGGCGTCTATATGCAACCCATTCCCTCTTTTGCATGTGCTGTCACCAGGCCTCCACAAGGTGACAGTCTCACAGCAGGACACATAGTCCCCTCACCCCGAGGGAGTAGAGCTGTCTCTGAGATGATTGACACGGTCCCATTTGACACAGTCCCACACAAAAGATAAATAATCAAGTTATCCAGCCTGGGAGTGGGTCCCAGGGTGGTAGCCTGGGTAACAAGCTGACTGGACAACAGGACACAGAGGGTAATAGTAAACAGAGTACACTCTGAAGAAGGGGGGTTGCTAGTGGGGTACCACAGGGTTTAGTATTGGGACCAGTCCTCTGTAATGTCTTTATAGGTGACATTGTAGAGGGGCTGGAAGGTGAAGTATGCCTTTTTGCAGATGACACAAAGATCTGCAACAGGGTTGATATATAAGAAGGGGTGCAAAGGATGAGAAGGGACTTGGCAAGATTGGAGGAATGATCAAAAATAGGACAAGCTTAGATTCAGTGCAAAAAGTGCAAAGTAGTGCACCTGGGAAACAAAAACCCAGGGGAAGAGTACACAATGGGGGGGGGAGGTACTAACAACAACACAAATAGAAAGGGACCTGGGGGTAATCATATATAAACATACAAACATACAAATGTGCCAGCAGAAACAGATACCCCAGTCTATCTAAGTCTGCTTGAGTGTGCAGCTAGCACCCCTAGTTTGCAGCTGCCCCACCCCCTCCCCTTTGTCATCCCACTGCCACCCCCCAACCTCCCCCATGCTCACTCTCCCCTGTTCCCTGTCCCATGCCCTTTTGAAACTGTTTACAGATTTACATGATACCACCCATGGAGTAGTGCATCTGGTAGTGCATTCCATTTTGCTACTACCATCTCTGTGAAATAGTGTCTCCTCCATACCATAACGTATTTCCATATCACATGACTTTAAGGTAGGCAAGCAATGTGAGAAGGCAGTAAGGCGGGCTGGGGGGATACTGGGATGTATTGGGAGAGGAATGACCAGTAGAAAACAGGAAGTAGTTATCCCTCTGTATAGACAGTTGGTGAGACCCCATCTGGAGTACTGTGTACAGTTCTGGAGACCCCATCTCCGCAGGGACATAGACAGGATGGAGGCAGGCCAGAGGAGGGCAACTAAAATGGTGCAAGGTCTGCAATAGAGACATATGAAGAGAGACTAAAATTGTTTAATATGCTCAGTACCCTTGAGGAAAGGAGGGAGAGGTGGTACATGATAGAAACTTTCAAGTGCCTCAAGGGAATCAATAAAGTCCAAGACAAAAGCACCTTTATGAAAAAGAGATGTGCAAGAACAAAGGGGCACAATTTGAAGATAGAGGGGGGACAACTCAGGGGCTACATGAGAAAGTACTTTTTCACAGAGAGGGTGGTGCATGCATGGAACCACCTTCCTGAGGAGGTTGCGGGGTCAAAAACAGTGTGGGAATTAAAAAATGCATGGGACAGACATAAGGCAATTTTAGTGAGGGGTAGGAGGAAGTAGGATGTTGGGTAACTGGAATCTGCAGCTTATCCAATAAGTAGGAAATGGGCTGACTAGGTGGGCCAAGTGGTCTTTTTCTGCTGTCAAAGTCTGTGTTTCTGCAGGCCTGGTGGCACTGAGGGTTTTGGTGCTGGACGCCACACCTTGTGCCACACCGGTGATCCGGGTTCGGGAATGAACTTGGTCACCGGGGGTCGGCAGAGGAAGGAGAGGATTGAGAATCCAATGGACTGCTCTCCTCTCCTGAGGAGGGTATTGGGGTGATCCAGCATCCCAGTGACCCCCATTTGAGCTGCAGGATGCAGATTGGATTGGACTGGTGGGGGAGTGTGGCGACACCAGCAGGATTGCCGTGCACCATGGTGTCATTGCATGCCACGTTCAGCGGGAGGGAGCTCAGAGGAACAACTACAAGGGGGGAAAGCCCCTCTGGCCTGGATAGATGATGGCCCCACAGTGTCCACCCACCACACGTCCAATGCTGGACCTCTGCCTCTGCCTCTTCGGTCTGCTGGCGGTACCTGGGCCTCCGTGGGAGAAAGTAACATCTCTGAGGTAGGTGGGAGTCACAGCAAGTGATAGAGCGCGGGATGAGTTGGGAGTCTGAGAGAGTTCTGGTGTTCCAGAGGCGATAAGAAGAGATGTAAAAAAAAGTCTATCTCTCTATACTCGCTTCCCTGCCCAGCCCCTGATGATCGTATGCTCGTTCCCAAACCTGGGCCATCAATATCCCAAGTGGTAGCCCAACTGTTGCATTGACAGGCCGTTCTCAAGAATAGGGTATTTCAGCAGCAAATGTTCTTCCAAAAACATGTCTGTCTTAAAAATGCTGACTTCCAAACTAGGACCAAGAAAGTAGTTTGACTTCCAAATTTGGACTTCTTAAATCCCTTGAGTGCCCCCCCAAAAAATGAATGAATGGAATGTGTGTGTTCTGAGCTGTGCAACCGTCTCCATGTGTAGCCCTGCTACTGCACCATTATAGGTGCTCGAACCAATGTCATCATCAGTTGGCTCCAGTCAGCAGCACCAGATGCACATATTGCTACATACAGTAAGTAGTTTCTACTAGGAATGCTCAGAATTGGCTTATGTCAATGTTTGGATTTAGGATTTTAGGAACTTCCAAATCCTAATCTGATTCCATTTCAAATTCCTAAAAGGACCTACAAATCAAATTTAGGACTCAGACATGAAACCCTAAATCCTAAACGCCTTTTTAAAAATAGGTTTCAGGATTCAGTTTAAGAAATTGTGTCAGTGGGAACACACCTGCCTCTGAGTCTGGTAGATCAGAAGGCTGTGAGTTCTATCCCCACACCAAGCACTTGGTTTAAAATCCCAATACTGACACTGTAGTGTAGCATGTGGTGGATACTACACTCCCGAGGTGCTGTCTTTCAGATGATATGTTAAATTAATGTCCCATCTGCCTGTTCAGATGGATGTTAAAGATCCCATGGCACTTCATGAAAAGAGTAAGGGAAATTTTTATTATCATTCAAAGCAGAACAGAAGGAAGATAAACAAATGATAATACACAAAACAAAAAAAAAATCAAACACACATAGAAACATAGACTTTGACTGCAGATAAGGACCGCTTGGCCCACCTAGACTGCCCATTTCCCTACCTACAGGATAAGCTGCAGATCCTATTTAATCAACAGCCTATTTCTTCCTACCCCCCACAAAAATTGCCTTATGTCTGTCCCATGTATTCTTGAATTCTCCCACAGTTTTAGACCCCACAACCTCCTCAGAAAGACTGTTCCATGCGTCCACCACCCTTTCTGTGAAAAATACTTCCTCACATTGCCTCTGAGCCGTCCCCCCTCTATCTTCAAATTGTGTCCCCTTGTTCTTGCACATCTCTTTTTCTGAAAGATGCTACCCTTTTGGACTTTGTTGATTCCACTGAGGTATTTAAAAGTTTCGATCATGTCCCCCCTCTCCCTCCTTTCCTCAAGGGAATACATATTAAGCTCCTTTAGTCTCTCTTCATATGGCTTCTCTTGCAGACCCTGCACCATTTGAGTTGCCCTCCTCTGGACTGCCTCCATCCTGTCTATGTCCTTGCGGAGATGGGGTCTCCAGAACTGGACGTAGTACTCCAGATGGGGTCTCACCAACTGTCTGTACAGAGGAATAACAACTTCCTGTTTTCTGCTGCTGATGCCTCTCCCTATTATATCCCAGTATCCCCACAGCCCTTCTTACTGCCTTCTCACATTGCTTGCAAACCTTAAGGTCATCTGATATGATTACCCCCAGATCCCTTTCCATTTTTGTTATTGTTACTACCTCTCCCCCATTGTGTAATCTTCCCCTGGGTTTTTGTTTCTCAGGTGCATTATTTTGCACTTCTTTGCATTGAATCCAAGCTGCCATACTTCTGACCATACCTCCAACCTTGTCAAGTCCCTTCTCATCCTTTCCACACCTCCTTGTGTATCAACCCTGTTGCAGATCTTTGTGTCATCTGCAAAGAGGCATACTTATCCTTCCAGTCCCTCTGCAATGTCATTTATAAAGACATTAAAAAGGACTGGACCCAGTACTGAACCCTGCAGTACCCCGCTAGTAACCCCTCTTTCTTCAGAGTGGGCTCCATTTACAATTACCTTCTGTGTCCTGTTGTCCAGCCAATGTTTTACCCAGGCTACCACCCTGGGACCCACTCCCAGGCTGGTTAATTTTGACTATTAATCTTTTGTGTGGGACTTTGTCAAATGCCTTGCTAAAGTCTAGGTAGGCCATGTCCACAGCCCCTTCCTGGTCTACTACTTTGGTCACCCAGTCAAGGAAATCAATTAAATTTGTCTGACATGACCTTCCCGCTATGAACCCATGCTGCCTTGGGTCCTGTGCCCCACTGGCCTCTTGGTACTCAACATTTCTTTCCTTCAGAAGTGATTCCATCACTTTCCCTACCACAGAGGTCAAACTGACAGGTCTGTAGTTTCCTGCCTCTGTCTTGCTCCCACTTTTGTGAAGGAGAATCACATCTGCCTTCCTCCAGTCCTCACAGAAGGAACATCTTAAAAACAGTAATAAAGAATAAACCAGCACCTCATAATCAGTGTTAAATCATAATACCACCTCATCCCACCTAGTCAATTCCTCTCCACAGCTTGGCACACAATGAGGTACCCCACTGAGTCAGTTCAACTCAATGTAGGGCATCCAATTCTGATTGTACATTAAAAAGAATATTTTGAATGGTGACAACTTCTTGATTCAGGATCCTCTGGTATCTAACATGCCAGATAGCCCATTTAAGACAAGCAAAACAACATAAACTGTACTCTTGTGCCAACCAGCCCATAATGCAGAAAGCTGACCTTAAATAAGGGCATCATATGTCATCTTAGCAAACCTACTGGTGTTCCAAAAACTATCCAACTGTGCCCCAAACCCCTGTATAAATGGGCAATTGAAGAAAAGGTGCCGCATATTTTCAGGTTGCTGCTGACAACCCAAAAACTCACACGTACGATCCTGCACCTACTTATGTTTGTGGTTTCCACGAACATTTAACTTCTCATGCCCACAAAGCCACATAGTGTCTTGCATCTTCTGTGATATTCTGGTTTCTAACATACACTTCAACAAAGATGTCAGATCAATAGAAGGTCCAATCTAAAGAACACGTTCCTCAGAATAACAGTTCTGTACTACCGTAGCATTAAAAACCTTCCTGGAAACTGTCACAACCCACATCAGTTGGATTTTCCACAATCTGATCTATTTCAGACAAAATTGCACATACCCAGGAAGTGGGGCCTTATCCCTATGCCATATCCCCCCGTCCCCCAGCAGTAAGAACCCCCTGTTTCCACCAAGACATGCCATGCTCCAGTCCAACAATAGAGGGTGGAGATTGGTGAAAAAAAAAATTCCCAAATAAAAAAACTAGGGGCTGTACCATGTTCAAACCTCCATCTTTCCAGGCACGATATGTATGACTTCATTTGATGGGGTTCAAATGACTACCCCAGAGTAACATGAAAAATAAACCCCAAACTGTAGTGTGCATAGCGAAAGGCAATGGAAAAACATGTGAAATATACAAAAACAAAGGTAGCAAATATGTTTTAGCTAAATAAACACGCTTTTTTCCGTGTCATTTTCCATGCCTTCCATTTCAGAACCTTTGCATGTGCTGCGTCATAAACTAAATCCTAATTACTTTGTATCACCTCTGAATTTCCAATATTTTTATCTTATGTGCAGACATGGCTATATCAAAATCAGATACTAAAGGGGCCCCAGCCAGTGCTAGAGCCTGACTCTTGGTGGTATTGAGTTTGATACCCGTAATTCCCTGATATTTCTTAAAGATCCCAATAATCTATGTCCCTGAGGAGACATCCCAAACACTGTCTGTACAGTCATTAGCATAAGCAGTGACAGTCACAATGTCCTCTCCTTGCGTAGTACGCATCAGGAGAACCCGGGCATGTTCTGCAATACGATGTAGCAAAGGATCCAAGGCAAAGACATATAATAAGGGGCTGAGAGGGCACCCCTGTCTTACTCCATTTTTGAGATGGATGGGGAGGCCCAGATGCCCATTTACTAAAGGTCTTGCTGTCGCCTCTTTATATAATACTTTCAGTAATGACACAAAATCCTCTGGAACACCATATGCAGCAAGACAATCCCACAAACAGTCATGTTTGACAGCATCAAAAGCTGTCTCCTGATCCATAGAAAAAATGTAGCCACCCAGATGTCCCATCATACCCTGCTCCACAACCTCCCTAAAGAGTATGAGATTGTACTTGATGTCTTTCCCTGGAATTGCACAAGTCTGCATCATAAAAAACACATTGTGTGCCATTTTCGAAAGTCGGACTGTCAAAACCTTGGCCAATATTTTGTAATCTGTAGTTAGCAGACTCAGGGGTCTTCAATTGTGGAGATCCATCCTATCACCCCTCTTGTACAAAAAAAAACATGATCCCTTCCACCATACTATGACCCAGTCTGTGCTCCTCCCAGACAGACAAAAAAACTTCCGTCCAAAGAGGGGCCAGTTGTTCACAAAAAGCTTTGTAAACCACATTGGGAAGACCATCACCCTCTGGGGAAGTATGCTGGGAAAGTTGCCCAATAGCGTTTCGTACCTCAATCTCTGAAATGGGCTCCAGAAGCATCATAGCCTGTATTGATGAGATATGGGGTAATACAACTGAGTCCAAAAGGCTGTTTGACCTCTGGGTACTCCCTACCTGAAACCTCTGTCTTATATAGTTGCGAACAACCAACTCCAGAGCAGGCAGATCATGGACAAGCTCCCCGTCTGCATTTGTCAGCGCCGTCATGATCTTCTGATCATCCATCCTGGAGTGCCTGTCAAAGGGGTTCACATGACTAGCTGTCTCTTGGGTATCATACTTTTGTCTATGTGCCGTTGTTTTTTCCCCTCCCTAATAAATACTCATGCATCTGTCTTGTCACCTCAGAGAGGGTCTGCAAACAAGCTGACCCTGTAGTCTTCATGAGAGAAAGTAGCTGGAAGAATTTAGCCCACAATTCCAAATAAGTTAGGTATTGCCCTTTAGCCTGTTTAACAGAAAAGGAGATAAATAATTCTTTCAACCCCAATTTGGTGTCTTCCCACCAATCCACTGGGCTATCATACAGGAACCGTATATCATGCCTAGCTTCCAAAAAAAGTAAAACCTCCCGCCTGCAAGAATCAACTTGCAGTAGAGAGGAATTTAGCTTCCAGAGGCCTCTTCCCATGCTAAAACCCTGTTCTCCTGGGTAACTGCCATGGCCACATGATCAGAGGTCTCAAAAGAAACAACATGAACTGAAGCATCTCGTGTTCTAGTAGACAGAAACCAAAAGTCAATTCTCGTAGAGAGTTTGCCTTAATAGAAGGTATGGGTCGTCGGAGAATCCACCAAGTCAAACACATCTACTAGAAGATGCCTGTCTAAAATGTTACGCAATAAAATAGAGTCAAAATAAAACTTCCTAATTTTTCTACCCCAATCCCTGTCGGAAAGGCCACAATTAAAATCTCCACCAGAAAGAACCACTTTAGAAGTAATAAGGTAGGATTCTAAATGCCAAAACAATGTTGTGCGATCTGCCTTTGTCTGTGGTGCACAGATGTTAAGCAATCTATGTGCTACCACAGCTACCACTATATCCATAACTAAAGCCCGACCAGGAAAGACATCAAACACCTGCAGAGTATGAAAGTTCAGATCCTGAAACAGAATTCCCAGGACAGAACATTCATCCTCCCCCAGAGACCAAATAGAAGGTCCTCAGTGCCAATCCAATTTTGCCTGCTCAAAATCCAAGAGTGTATGTAATCTAGTGTACTGTAAAACAAAAAAAATTGTTGTCTTGCTCCATATGTAGTTTTGCAAAGGTGACCAGATGCCTGTTCCTAGATTTTAAACTGTTAATATTCAAGGTGAGCTTTTTAAAAGACTTCATCAAGAGGAAGAAAAATGAGAAACAAAATAGAAAAATCACGCAGCAACAAGAAAATAAACCACATCACTTCTGTTTTTCTGCTTTTTCAGTTTAGCTTTACCTTCAACCAAAACATCTCCTCCAATATCATGCTGTGAAAAGGCAACAGAGGAAACATCTGGGCCCCCATCAGAGTCAACAGTAGGAGCAATCAAAACCGTAGGAGTTGTGGACAGGAATGGGGTTCATATCTGGACTTTTTATTATTGAGGCCGCATTCAGCATAACCGACTGAGATCGGGTGACACGCTGAAATGAGGGGTCCTCAGTAGTAGCCGGGGGGGAGGGGCATGTCAGTTCCCATCTGGCTGACAGGAATCAAAATATCTGGGTCTGGGAGAACCGGATCTTCCATGGTACCCAGGTCAGTGTCTTGTGAGAGGAGCCACTACAGCGGGCTGTACCTCACTGACTTGTACTCCTCTTTAACAGGGTCCGGACCTACACCTGGAGACTGCACTATGTCAGGTCCCCCATGCCCTTGTGAATCTCGTGGGGTCCATGGAGCACTGGAGCTGGTTCCTGGACAGTAGGGCCTTGCAAAAGTAATTTCTCCATCTTTAGCAGCTCTTTTTGTGCAATGGCAGCATAAACATCTTGTTCAGCCCTGATGGAATCCTCTAAACCATTATGAGATGCCCAAGGGCAGGCATGAAAAGCATGGTCAACATCCTCACATAAATTACACTTCACGGGGTTAGGACAATGCACGCTAGAATGTCCCCGCTCCTCACGACTACCACATTTCAGCTGTGTACAGTCATTGCTCAGATGCCCTATAGCACCACAGCGGTAGCAAGCCCATGATTGCCCTGTATAGAACAGTGCCCCCATATCTCACCCCCTCCCAAAAAAACAGTTTGGTAGATGCTGTATCACCCTATTTTCCTGCTTAAGAGTGACTTTGTACCACCACCCCTCTGTCCACAAATGCTCATCATCTAAGATAGGCTCAGGCGGACCATGAATGGTACAGTGCTTTTTTAACCAACAAGAAACATCAGCCACATTTACCCCCTCATTTCGAAAAAGTACTGTAATTCACTTGAAAGCTGGCTTCGTCAAAGGAATAGCAATAAAAGGCTTCCAAAGCGATGTGTTTTTTAATGTTAAATACTGTTTCCAGAATTGATTAAGACCACCTGGGTGTTTGAAGCTGATGTCAAAACAAGTGTCTGCAGGTATATGGATCAATGCATATATTTCATATGCATAGAACTTCATGGTAGTCTTTAACAGGGCCCGACCCACAAATAGTCTATCTGGGATATCATCCAAACTGCCCTTGTATCTGAGATGTACAGCATTTCTACGTGCGGCTGGCTCAGAGGCCAATCGTACAGTTTCCGTAAATAAACAGTCACGGACATTTGTGTGCCAAACATTAGGAGGTTGACCACCCTCCCAGGCTGAAGCCACCCTATGGCCTGGAGATTTGCTTCTTCAGGCTGCTCGAGGGGAGGAACCGCACTTGTAGCAGGTTGTTGAGGCAAGACAGCTGGGGAAGGAGCTGCCACTGGTGGTACGTCTGATACAGGGGTGACCTCAGGGTCTCCTGATATGTTATAAAATGTGATGTGGGTTTGAACCTGGAGTAACCACATTTACAGAGGCCCCCAAAGGTTGTCCAGGAGGTAAGGATCCAATGTCTGTAAGTCCAGTTAGTGGGCCTGAGGGGGATGGGAATGAACCCCTGTGCCCGCTAAAGTCATCTGAGCATTTGAGACAGGGAACCACTCTGCCCCATTAGGAACTAACCCAGCCCCTGTTAAAGCCTCCCAAACCCACTCTGGGGAATGGGATACAGCTTCCCCTGTATTAAGAGGGGATGGCAGGAGGGCAGTCAAGAAAGGACCCAAAGGTCGGTGTTTTTCTCATTTCTTAAACTGGACAGCCAATACTTTTGCTGATGCTGCCTTTTTTGTGGGGCTACTTTCTGAAACCCCAATCGTAAAATCCACAATCTGAGGCTACAAAACAGGGTCTGCCAGCTCCTTCTCCCTACATGGAGTAACACCATCACTAGCTAGAGTGTAAGAAACAGCAGTTGCCTGTGTAGAAACCTTCTTAATAATATCAGGAGAGACGGAAGCCCCCTGCTCTCGAGTGGTCTCAGGAGAGACCAGTCCTGACCCGTTCCCAGTACCTGTGGCTCTGGGGAGTTTGCAGTAGATGCTCCAACATTAGTATCCGTATTCCTAGAAGTTGCTCCACAGAACGTTTCTTTGCTACCCGGGCGCTCATCAGGTAGCACCACTGAGTCCGTCACAAAACCTGTCCCATGCTGCTGAAGCTCCTCTTCAGTTCGGTTCTGTATTACAGTAGACCACACTCTCCCAGAGAAAAAAAACCACCCAAAAGCTATTCCATGGTGAGACAGCCAAAAGCCGCCTCGGAATCCATGCCAACGTCATGGAAATCTGCAGCTTCTCCTGTTGGTACTGCTTCCAGCATGACAGCAGGTACATCCATCATTACATAAGTGCCGTGTATTACTTCCATCGCTATGGCCTCTGTAGTACTTAAGACTAAGGAGGAGGCCCTCTTCTCAGTCCTGCAAACGTCTTGCTCCTCCATCTCCTCCGGGAAGACTGGCCTGTCAGCAGCAGTTGCAGTGCCTCCTACCAACAAGTAGGGGTATTTAATGTTTCTTGAAAATCACACATATCGAATACAGTTCACAAAAAGGAAGAAGAAAACCAAAACATAAAGATCATTCAAATTACATCATTTAAATGACTTGAAAGAAAAAAAAAGAAAGAAAATAGAAAAAAAAAACAATCAAAAGAAAAACTATGGATACATCCAAATATAACACAATGTTCATGTGATTGGAACATCAGAGTCAGTGATCCAGTGAAGATTTCTCCAAGATTGTAACACCCAAGAATGCATCCTAACATATGCTTCCTTCTGATAAATCATTTTTAGCTCCCAGACAATTTTTTCCATGAGTTCAGTGAGAGTTACAGTCTTTTGTTACAAAGAAAACCAGCAACGCGAGTTTCAAATATACCATTTCAACACAGTAATAATGACTTGTAATGTGGACATGTCCCAAGCCTTCCAAGAAGAATCAAAATTCCCATTCAACAGAACTTCTAGTGAAATGCTGTGAAAGTTAGGCATTCCTCACTGTTGAGCTACTAAAGACCAAAAGTTTGAAATATAAAAACATGAAAAAAATAAATGGAATGTTGTATCAATCTGATTAGTACATTGAGGCCTAGTACAATGTATTTCCGAGAGTTGCTTGTGTTTTTGGTGTTCTTTCACATTCAGCCTATTGTGGCAACAGAGCCAGTGGATGTCCCACATTTTATTAGGGATCCTTGGGTTATTTAAAAAATCAAGCATTCCTCCAGTTGATGTCATCTCTGGGCCTTACACAGATAGTTACCACTGCTACCCATAAACATGGCCAGTCCCTTGATTTAGTTTTTCTCCTGGAGAGTGAGGCTTCTGATTTGGGGGTGGAACCAGTTGGGTGGTCTGATCACTACACCATGGGGTTTAGTTTTAGCACCCCCCCCCTTCGTAGGCCTACCCCTGTGGAGATGGTCAGGTATCACCCTTTACAAGATATTAGTTCTGAAGGCCTGGCAGTGGTACTTGACCTATTGTCCTCTCCTGTGGCTAACAATGACCCAGATGCCTTTGTGGTAGCCTATAATACAGCTATCTTGGTGGCTCTGGATGTCATTGCTCCTGTCCATGTTCGCCCTCTCTCCGTATGCCCTCGGTCCCCTTGGCTTGATGGGACCTTGATGGAGATGCGGCGACTAGGTAGAAGATTAGAGTGTTGCTGGCAGAAATCCTCCCTTGATGCCGACCACCTTAGATTGATGGAGCATTATCAAGCTTATCAATCTGCACTTACCCATAAGAAGGCAGCGTTCCAGTCTGGGGAGATTGCAGCTGCTCAGAATTGACCAGCTCAGCTCTTTTGCACTGTGGACAGGCTGTGCAACCCAGCCTGTCTACATGACCGAAGGGCTTTTTTACAAAGAGAGTGTGATGAACTTGCTCAATTCTTTGCAACTAAGGTGGCCGACATTAGGGCGGCGCTCCAACCAGCACACTCTAAGAGTGTTGCTTTAGATCAGCGTGAGGCTGCTACTCCTCGGTTTTCCTGGAGTACCTTTGACCGACCAGAATTCATGGATATCATGCAAATTTTCCTGGTTGCATGTCCTATGTGCTGTAGTTTGGATCCAGGACCAACTTCCCTGATCTTGGGTTGTATTGATTCTATCGGTCCGGTCCTAGCACGGATAGTCTGGCGTTCCTTGGAAACAGATGAGTTTCCGAGCTCCCTGAAGGAGGCGGTGGTAACACTCCTCCTGAAGAAAGCTTCTTTGGACCCTGACTGCCATGCAAACTACAGACCAATCTCTAACTTTCCCTTTTTAGGGAAGGTGATTGAGAAGGTAGTGGCTGTGCAGCTGGAGAACCATTTGACCATCCATGATATCTATGAACCCCTCCAGTCCGGTTTTCGAAAAAGGCATAGTATTGCGACAGCGCTGGTTTGGGTGCTCAATGATCTGCTGATGGCTAGGGATCGGAAGAACCATTCCATTCTGGTTCTTCTAGATCTCTCATCAGCCTTTGACACTGTGGACCATGGGGTTCTTCTTGAGTGTCTGAGGTCTATCTGTGGACTATCGGATGTAGTTCTCAAGTGGTTTACATCTTACCTCACTAGAAGAAAGCAGAGTGGTTTCCTGGGTTTATTCCTCAGACCCAGTTTCTCTGTCTTGTGGGGTTCCTCAGGGCTCTGTGTTGTCCCCCATGTTGTTCGCAGTGTATATGCTGCCCCTCGGAGACATTGTAAGAAGGTATGGGCTGAGGTTTCACTGCTATGCTGATGATACTCAGCTCTACCTTTCTTTGGCCCCCGACCAGGATGGAGCTTTCTCAGTCTTTAATAACTGCCTTAATGAAATCCAGGAGTGGATGGATTCGAGTTGGTTGAAGTTGAACTTGGAAAAGACAGAGGTGTTAGTAGTGGATCCGGCATGCTGGATAGGGGGCTGGGGGTTGGTTCCCCCTCCGGACTTTATCTCAGAGGTGTTTCTCTCCCGACCTCTGAACGGGTGCGTAACCTAGGGGTAATATTTGATGAGGGATTGACTCTGCATTCGCAGGTGTCCGCCGTTGTCAAGTTGTCATTTTACCATCTGAGGAATATCTCCAGGATTAGGCACCTTGTTCCATCCAGCGATCTTCCTACGCTGGTCCATGCCTTTGTGTTCTCGCATCTAGACTATTGCAACCCCTTTATCTAGGGCTTCCTGGGGTTGAAATCCACCGACTGCAGCTGGTGCAGAATGCAGCGGCCCAGCTTTTGAGTGCAACATCTCAGTCCAGCCATATTTCGCCGGTGCTGCGTGGACTGCACTGGCTGCCAGTACAGTGGCGGATCACCTTTAAAGTCGGTCTTCTGATTTTCAAAGCCCTACATGGACTGGGCCCGGACTACCTGAAAGAGCTCCTAGTCCCTTATTGCTCTGTGCGATTGCTCCGCTCAGCTGGTGAGGGGTTGCTAGAGATCCCAAGCGTGTCGTTGAAATCTTCTGGGGCCCGTACATTTATGTTTGTGGCCCCTACCCTCTGGAATTCTCTACCCCATTAGTTACGGGAGTGCGTGACCGTGGAGGGATTTAAAAAGGCCCTGAAATTGTATCTGTGGACCCAAGCATTTGGAGTCTGATTGTATTTGTTGTATTTGTTTACTTGTGCTAGATGTTTTAACATAAGATTTGAAATGTTCAATCTGTTTTATTCTGTAAGGTGCCTTGGTTTTATGAAAGGTGCCATAAAAATAAAGTTTTATTTATTATTACCGGTAATACATGAACTGGACAGCTAGGGAAAGAATTCTGTTTCCTAAACCTAGTGGAAATAATTTGTTTGTACATAAACTTTCGATGCTGACTAAGAACCATTCCAGAAGACAATTGCCAACTTTTAATTCTGACAAACACCTCTCAAATGTACTGAGGACATATGTTGGATTTCTTAACTTGGTGAAGAGAGGCAGCTTCCCACCAGGGAAACCAGGGACTACATGTAAGTATAAATAAAGGAATCCAAGATCTTCTTACATGGGTCAAGACTGGTCTCAAATTTACAACTACATAAATAACAGTAAACATCACTACAGAGTTTACCATCCACAAATCACCTTGCATTTTAGGCAAATATAAAATATTCCTTTTCAAGGGATTCAGCCGACTTCCCCATACAGCCTGAAAAAATACACTTGTAGAGGGAAACTTCAAGCAACTTAGGGGAAGGGAACAGCCAACTAATATGCATAAAAACAGGCAAAAGGAATGTTTTAATGAGATGGATCCTTTTCATTTTACTCATGTGCCATGAGTGCCAAACCTGTACCATCCTCAGGGCTTGAGTAAGTTTAGGACCCCAGTTAAGGAAGTCTAACTCAGCTGAACCAAAGATGATCGCTAAGACAGTAATCGGGTCCCTGGTTAACCTTACCCCTGCTACTGTATCGAGAGGAAGTAGTGGTTTGCCCAGCTATCTCCCTAAACATTTTGCCATATTAAGGGAAGTACCAGATAATGCCCCAAACTCCTGACAGATTTCCATCACTTTATGTGCCGAACAGAAGTCATCAATAATATGGTAAGGTCATCCGAATATGCCTGAACCACATGGGGATAGAAGAAGCATCTACGTGGACATGTGTCAAGGCCTCAGTGGAATTTATAACCCGCAATAATGGATCAATACTAAAAACATACAAAAGTGGACTGAGAGGGCATCCTTGCCTGACTCCTCTGTTAACATGAATCATAGGCCCCAGCCACCCATTAATTAGTGGGGTTACCACTGCAACTTTGTATACGACTTTCAGCCATCGTATAAAAACTACTGGAATCTCATAACTGGCAAGTGTGTCCCATAGATTCTGATGGTCTACTGTGTCAAAATCCTGCTTCTGATCTAAGAATAGAATAAACCCTTCTAGACCTTCATTATTGTCTCTTTCTATCAATTCCCGCAGGAGAATATGATGATCACTCATTTTCCTTTCCGGTATAGAATATGCTTGTGTGGGAGCAATAGGATGTATAGCAGCTTATAATGACCATGTTTGTAAAATTTTGGCAAGAATTTTAAAATCAGTATTAAGAAGACTAATGGGTCTCCAATTTGTAATGTTAGTTTTATCACCCTTCTTATAAAAAAAATATCAAAAGGCCTTGTGCCAAATCCAGTGGAACAGAATCAGTATTTAGAATGTAAGTAAAGACCGCAGCTAGCTCCTTTGAAATTAAGGGTCCCATCACCTTGTATAATTCCGGGGTTAAACCATCCAGTCCTGGGACTTTATTATTATGGAAGGACCTTATAGCAGTTTCTACTTCAGAGGCTACAATAGCTGTAGACAGTTCAGTCACCAAAAAGGAGGGGAAAGCAGGGATCTGAGTTGAGGAAAGAAAATCCAGAACAGAGTTATGCAAAGAATTCTGTTGGGAAAAAAGAGAAGTTGTATGTTGCGATACAATGTGTAGGATGGTATGTCTATCCATATGCACCTGTCCGTCTAAATCTTTAAAACAGACCATCTGCTTGTGCTGAATCCTATTGTTACAATATAAATAGGGACAAATCACTTCTGCCTTCCGTTTAATGCCAAAACTCTGTTGTTTTTTCAAGCTTTCAGATTGATGCAAATTAAAATTCTGCATGTCTTGTTTCAAAATCTTAATTTGGGTGCCAAAATCATGAGTTGTAGTCCTAGTCAAGGACTATAGCTTTTGCAGCTGTTGCCTCTGTTTAAGATACTGCAGATAGGCAGCATTATGGGTCTGCTTACTTTCTATGTTGCAAAAAGCATCTCAAATCTAATTTAACATCCTCCCACCAGAGGGCAGGATTGTCAAACAGTTCAAATACAGAGATTTTGTGAGCCATGAAATACCGAATATTGTGGAGAATGTCTATCCGGGAAAGAAGGGAAGAGTTAAATTTCCAATAACCAGGACCATGCAGAAACTCTACTACAGGACCTAACTGTAATTGCAATAGTTTATGATTTGAAAATTCAATTTCAGTGACTTGCATTGATAAATTAGGTAATGCTGTGGAAATGAAGAAAACATCAATCCTGGTGGCTAAAGGATCCTTTTGAAATGTGGAATGTGCTTTCTGATGTGTAGACAATAGAGGTGTGTATTACTGATTTTAAAGTAGCCCTGTCACAATAAAGTTTACTAGCTGTGGTATGCAAACCCCTGTCTCTTTTATCAAGCCCACAGTTAAAATCCCCACCAGAATAACAGCCTGGGAAGAGAGTAAAAATGGTTGAACAGCTTTGAATAATGTGACTCTATCTGCCTTCATCTGGGGTGCATATAGATTAATAAAGCGATAGTAACGATTCCTAATTTTGATGTCTAAGATCAAGATCCTCCCAGGTTATAAATCCACCAATTTTACTAAGTGGACTTGGACATCAGAATGGAATAAAATCCCCACCCCCGAACAAGTTTCAGTGCTGAGGGACCAATAAGATGGACTCACGTGCCAGAGTTTAGTGGTAAGACCAATTTCAGAAATGGTATGTAATCTGGTATCTTGCAGAAAAATAACCTGCAATGAGCTATTTAGAAAATGGGTCAAAGCTGTTCATTTTTTCCTGGCACTTTTGATGCTATTCACATTCAAAGTTCCTAAGTTGAGGGGTATCATGCTGATGAAAGATAAGTGAAATTATAAGTGGAAATTAAATCGGGGGGCTTCTTTCTAGTTCTTCTGGATCTCTGCTCCTGCTCCTTAGGTTTCTGTGGTTGCTTGTCAGGTTTGGAAGGAGGGTCAACCTGTGAGGACCACAATGAAGAACCTTCCAAATCTGCATCTGAAATTTCCGAAGTTGGAAGGGCATCATACATATTGTGTAAAGGCAAGTCAGAAGTCCTAGACACTTTTGGGGATGACTGTTCAGCTGCCTGGATCCATTTTGATGACTAACTTGGGGGGGCATGGCTATTGAAGGATCACCTGCCTGCTGTATCCCATCCATGGGAGAAACAATAGCACTCTCCACATTATGTGCGGGGGCCCATCCACCAAATGTACGACTGTAGAACGTGGAACAGAAACTGGGGGGGCCCTAGAAGTGTCAGTCGTGTTCTAGGGGGAAGGGGAAAGGACTCTCTTTGAGCAAGTGCAATCATCAGGCACTGTTCAACATCATCCAAGGAATCAGCCTGATTATGAGCTGCCCAGGTACAGCTCTGGTATGTATGCCGTACTGAGTCACACAAATTACATTTTGGCTCATTCAGACAATTCCCACCAGTGTGCCCCAACTCCTGGCATAGGGTACATTTCACCTGATCACAAAGACTGCTTAAGTGTGCGCAGGAGCCACATTTATAGCAGGCTTTAGGCTGACATGCATAAGAAAGGACACCACTATCCCCACCTAGAAAAAAACAGTTGGGGAGGTGACTGAAGCTAGCATCTGTAACATGCAACATATCCTTCACCTTCCACCCTCCTGTCCAAATCTGCTCTGCATCAAATATTGCTTCAGGTGACCCCAGAACTGAGCAACATTGTTTTAATCAATATGTCAGGTTGGCCACCCTAACCCCCTCATTCCAAAATAGAACGGTGATATTTTTATATGCTGGTCTAGTAAGGGGGATGGCTTCAAAAGGAGCCCACAAAGAAGTATGCTTCAGTGTGTTATATTGCACCCAAAACCTTTGCAACCCAGAATTCAACTTAAAGCTAACATCAAATGTAGTCTCACCTGAGACATGTATGAGTGCATAAATCTCATTAGCAAAAAATTTCATAGACTCCTTTAACATAGTTCTCACAACAAACACTCTATCAGGAAATACAGCCATACCCCCTTTATATAAAAGTCTGACCGCATTATGCTGTTTAGCCGGATAGATTGGCTAGTGAAAAAGAGATGCATAAGGCCTTTGTGTAGTCCTCCTTATCATGTTCAGTGGTGCTACAGGGGGCCCGTCCTGTGTAGCTGTGGATGAAGATGCAAGAAAAGTGTCTTGGCTATGACCAGGGTAAGCCAAAGTTAGAAAAGGGTTGCCTGTAAGATGTAGTTCTGTGGGCAAATGCAAAGGGGAAGAGAGTTCTGAGATAATCCAGTCTCCTTGTCCTAGGGCAGAGGTAGAAGCTTCAGCAGAACAAGCAGGTGTGACTTCCTTCAGTTTAGGTACAGGTGAAGTAGTGATTGAGGTTGGTCTGGACACCCATTGCCCGGCTACATTCTGAATCCACCCTGCGTTAAGAAGAGTATCATTTATTGAGCTGCCTGGTACAGAGGAACTGTCTTTGGGGGCGCTTCTTAGGCCAGAGTCAAGATCTGATTGTGCCATTCCCGGTGCTCCCACCATGGTACAATCCACAGCGGCAACTCCACAAGAAGCACTCTCAGGTGAAGCAGAGGTTCCAAACTGCGTAGAACAAGCGCTAGCTCCATTAGGGTCTTCTACCACAGAGCTGCAATTCAAAACAGATACTGTACTTCTTTCATGCCATGCAAATGAAAAGTTTCCCCACTTGCAGAAGCTGTCAGTTGAGCAGCGGACAAAGCTTGCTGCAGTTTCAGGTGATGGTGAGCATAGCGCTCATCTTCTTCCAAAAGCAGCTGTTCTAGAGTGCGAACTGTCTGAGAACCATGACAGCTGTCCAAGGTAGTCAAAGGTGTACATATCAGAGCGTCTTGTTGTTGTTCAGTGTTAGAAAGTACCAGAGAAACTCCAGAGTCTAACTTTTTCCCATTAACATCATTAGGAAAGATGTCCTTTTCCAGCATGGTCTCAGGACGGTGAGAAGCAGGGGAGGAGACCTGTTCCCAAGCTTCAGTTGCATTCATCAGCTCCACCAACACCTCTCTGGCCGCCATCTTGGTCAAGAACCAGGATGACAAAGGTTCCCCTACTGGAAAGTAGGGGAAGTTTTATTGCAATAACATCAGAATCATAATCATTTCAAACAATGTTACATCACATTGAAGAACTTTACATCAAATAATTGACAAATATGGGAAACCTGCGAGACAATGAAAAAATAAAACAAAACTAAAAAAAAGGATTGTAGTCATACCTACATAAATAATGGGGAACCAACCACAATTAAAACAATAAAACACACACAAAGCCCAAAAATCTCTCCTCTCCCTCACCAGCAGGAGTGGGAGGTACCTTTGGACAGCAAAAACCACAAATTGTATCAGACAGTGTAATTCTCATCTAAAATTCCAAGGTGACTCAATCCCCACATACTCTTGAAAAACATCAATCCACCTCTAACCCACTGAAACCTACAAAAAAAATAAGCATTTCTGACAGTCTATTATGTTCCTAAAGTATACTAAGAATCATTTATACTTTATAAAAAAAGAAAACCCTTTCCACCAATTTATAACCTTCTGAGGAGAAGAAAAAGCCACATCTTTTAGATGGATTTTAACCATAGCTTGTTGTACCAAGGCCTGCATTGTTTCATATGACATGATACTTTGATTTAATACCTACCGACATCTGGCTTGCCAAAAAAAAATCTTATTCAGCAGAGAAAAATCATCAAAATGTCATGATGAAACTGAGACCCCTCCTGGGAGTACTGGCCCAATCTTAATAATTCATAAGACACATGGGTCAACCACCTCATATTCCATGTACAGTATTTGCCAAAACTGACCATAGATTTTTTTGAATATGAGCAAGAAAAGAGGTAATGTTCCATAGTTTCCTCCTGATTTATACAGTTAGGGTAGGGGCAATTTCGTTCCTCTATCATTTTGTGTTTTACATTCCCCCTAATACTGATTCTCCCATAAACCAAAAGCCAGAGATGTTCCCACATATTAGAAGGGATCCTAGGATTTATCAATTGCGCAAAAAACAATTCTGTTTTATCAGGAGGACAATGCTTAAAACTAGGTTCTGTAGGAAAACATTGTGACAGGACCACCTGATAAAATTTTCATCCAGAATGGGAGATCAGTTGCTGTTTTGTCAAATCCCCACTTATAAATTTTAGAAGCAGCTGATTAAAAAAATTCTGAAACGTGCAAATACCTCACTATTTTTGGGGGCACCGCCATCCAGGCATGAAAATATCTGGATAAGTGTATCATAGTCCACTGTTTTTGAGGAGAATCTAAAAGGTCCAGCCCACATCTAACCATCTGTGAAAGGAACAATGTATGAAAGAAAATAACCGGGTCTATCATACCCAAACCTCCCTTTGAAACTGGTAAACAGGTATAGCATTGTTTTATGGGGTTCAACCGATTCCCCCAAAACATTTGGAAGAACAAGCTGTTAATTTTAGTTTCTAGTTGCGGTGGCAGGGGAATAATCATAGCTACGTATAACAAACATGAAATAAGAAATTTCTTTATCATCCAAATCCTTTTTAGTTTTGACATGTTCCATTTTTTCCATCGGTTAACCTTCTGTTCTACAGTCATCAGAGATTTCCCCCAGTTTTGAGTGGCCATATTCTGGGGCCCAAAATATATCCCTAATATTTTCAAGGGTTCAATTGAGATTCTGAGTCCTGCAATCTGAAGGGAGTCAGGGTACCCTACCCCTACAAAAAGTCCTCTATACAACCCGGGTTCGGGAGCAGACTCGGGTCGTTGGAGGGCTGGCCGAGGGAGAGTGGCTTGAGTGTCACACGACAGCTCACCCTCTCGGGGGAAAGGGGGGGACCAATGCCGCAACTTGTCTGACCCGAGCGGAGGCTCGGGTACTACAAGCCCCATAGGGGAAGGGCGGTCAGATCATGCTGTGGACGTCAGCGCGTGTGCTTTGATGTTGAGGTCTACACAGTGTGGGGGGAGAAAATGGAGAATAACGCCTGCCAGGACTGGGAAGATGGGCTACCCAGAGCGTGCCTCCAATGTGCCCCCGCTCGCTCTGCTGCCACCAGACCGATGAAACTGTGAGTAGCTCAGGGTGTTAGTGGTCGCACCTCGTCCCCACCTGGGGGGTAATCTGAGGCTCCATGGGGGACATGGAGGTGGATGTGATAGAGCAGGAGGCAGAAGGATGTCTCCTTGGTGGCCCTGAAGGGTCGGGGCTGGCAGGACGAGGGGAAAAATTGCAATTTAAAAAAAAAAAAAAAGTCCTCTACACTTATTCAGATTTAATCTGGAATTAGAGACATAGGTGTAATCAGTTATTACCTGCAAAAATGAAGGAAATTGGGCATAATCTGAAAAAAAGAGACAAATGTCATCCACATAAGCCTGAAGGTATAGATAATCTCGAATTCCTATCCCGATAATCCCTGTCTATCTAGGTTGGTTTGATAACATTCAAAGAAAGGGATCCAAAGCAAACACATAAAGGAAGGGCTAAGCGGACATCCTTGCCTAACCCCTACCCGTGTTTGAAACCCAGCAGTAACTGTCCATCGAATAACCGGATAAACCAAGTAGAGGAACAAAGTAACTGTAAAGATTGTATTAATGTAGAAGGAATACCATAATACTTTAATGTAGTGAAAAGAAATAGATGGGAAACCCGATCAAAAGCTTTCTCCTGATCAACTGAAATAATACATCCATGATTACCTGAAAGGGATAAAAAATCAGTCACGTCCCGAATAATCATCAGGGCATGCTGGGATTTTACGTGAAGGGAGCTCACAGAACTGTAGAGAGGAAATAACTATATAGGCATATTGCTTTAACCTATTATTCAAGATGTGAGCTAGAATCTTGTAATCTGTGTTTAATATGGTGATTGGTCTCCAGTTTGAAAGTAAATGCTGATCCCCAGATTTGAATAAATACATGAGCATTCCATCCAGAAATGATGGGATTATAGAATTTGTAGTGAACAAATGACCAGAAACTGTTTCTAAACATTCCAACAATTCTGTGGCAAAGGTTCTATAAAATTCAGTGGGTAATCCATCCATTCCTGGAGACTTCCCAATGGATTTAATTGCTAATTCAATGTCCGATCTACTGATAGGGAAGTGTAAATCCTGTAAATTTGTAGGCAAGGAAGGAATCGTTATGGTGTTCAGGAAGGTATCAATTTCCTGTTCTGAGGGGATCAGGGTAGACCCACTAGGGTCAGGGTAGACACAAGATCCCTTATAATAGCATGAATAGCCTCCTCTAAATAATGAGCTGCCCCATCTAAGTCAACAAGATAGTCCATCTCCAATGTGTCTTTTATTTTTTTACAAGTGATAAAAGGGTCTCCCACTGGAGTATTTTTAATCCATTTTGAAACAATACTTTCATAGTCCATACCCGATCATATTGAAAAATCAACATCTGATCTTTTATGATTTTAATTTGTGCCGAATAATCATATCTAGTTGTATTTCACCAAGAAAACAGTTTTTGGAGTTGCTGCCTCAGGGACAAATACTTCAAAAAGTTATTGTTTTCTTTTTTCTTCCCATAAGAGTTAGACCAAGATTTAAAACTGATTTAGCATCCATCCACCAAACTCCTATATCAGAATATAAAAAACACACTGAACATCTGGCTTTAATCATTTCCAAATTCCCCTGCTGAACGCGTGTATCTGCAAGAACTGTCGTGTTCAATTTCCATCTGGTTGCTTTCCGGCTCACAGCAGGGTTATCCTGAAATTTTATCAACAAAACCACGTGAACTGAAAATTCCACAGGGTTAGCATGAAATGATGCAAGTGGAAGATTTTTGGAGATAAATATATGATCAATAGAGGTGGTATATTTTCCCCTTTTATACGTAAACCTGTCGTCTGAAAAGTTTTACAATTTAATAAATCGGCAGAAAGAACCACTTCAGGCAAAACATTTGAATCACAATATATCTTCCCCTGTAGTTTAGAATGAACAGCCTCAGATCTGATCTCACAATTGAAGTCACCACAAATTTTTTTTATAAGAAGTCACCAAATAAGTCTCACTGTGCTAAGTAATGCCACCCTTTCCACCTTTCTTTGAGGCCCATAAACATTAATCGGACAGCCACTGTTTTCCAAAGCCCATCCAAAATCAGCACTCTTCCAGGCATGAGGCCCATCAGTCTCGTCAACTTAAAGGAATAGGAATTAAACAATATTCCCACTCCATCAGCACTAACTTGACCAAAAGACCAATAGGAAGGTCCCCATAGCCATTCTCCTTGAAAAAATCTAATCTGGTCGCTAGAGAATATAAAAGGTTTTCTGAAGAAAACAAATATCAATACAGGCCTCATGTAGAAAATCAAATACAACCAGATGTTTCACAGCATTCAATACACTATGAATATTTATTGTACCCACAGTTAAGAAGGCCAGGAGATGTTACCAAACCAGGATCTGATACCCGAAGAGAGAGCTATTTTTTTTGGTTTTTTTCTTTTTCCGTCTGTGCCCCACTGAATCCAGATTCTGGGACTCCACATCCAGATCCCTAGTCTGTGAATCAGATTCCTCATGCTCCATTTCTGAGTCCCCCCACTCAGGAGCCAATATTGCAAATGAGATAGAGGTCACAGCTCCCTCACTGGGGGAGAAACAGGTTTCACATTCCTAGAAGACCTTCTTCTTTGTTTAGGAGAAGTAGGTGGAGGGAGTGGTGCAAGTGGTTGTTCAGGGTAAGTATAGCAAACTGGGTCAATACATCCCCTGAAGGGAGGGATGGGTGATCAAGTACTGGAAGGGGGTCCAAAACCTCCTTGATCACAATTACCTCTGCCTCTGTACCAGGGGGAGAATGAGGCAGATGGGAGGGTGCCTTTGGAAGGGGTGTGTCTTGCTGCAAGACCATATCCTGTGCCTACTATATGAGCAACTCAGGACTCACACAAGTAGCTACATTCTTTGCTGCCCATGGGCAGTCCTTCAAAGCATGACCAAAGTCCTCACAGAGGTCACATTTAGTATGGGAGGCACACTGGAAGGAAACATGACCCACATCACCACAGTTCCCACACTTAGGCCCATCACATGTACTGGAAATATGGGTTTGGGACCCACATTTATATCAGGCCCTGGGTTGACTTGTGCAAAAACACATCCCATGGTCCCTGCCCAATGTAAAAGAGTTTGGTACATGTATAATGCCAGCATCAGTGTTCCACAATTTAACCTTATATTTCCACCCCCACTCCAAAACAGTTCTGTGTCCAGAATAGCTTCAGGATCACCCAAGTAGTCACATTTCTGTGATAACCAATATGTGATGTCTGCCACATGGATCCCCTCGTTCCTAAACATAACCGTAACATACTTAACTAAAGGTTTTGTTAAAGGAATAACCACAAATGAGGTTCATATGGGAGAAAACTTTACTTGAGTGTATCTTTCCCAAAATAAATCAAGATAATGAGCCATGTGGAAGGTCACATCAAAGTTATCTTCCCCAGATATGTTAATAAATGCAAAAACTTCTGGAGGGGAAAAATGAAGGGAATCCTTCAAAAGGCTTTTCCCTACAAAACGTCTATCTGGTCTTTCTTCCATGCGCCCTTTGTACCAGATTCGAATGGCATTCCGTCTTGGGAGAGCTTCCTTTTTAATATTAGCAAAAAGTTCTGAAAGTAAAGACTTCTGAGGCCCAGACTGGTTCTGGGGTGTATCCGTACCCTGTATAGGTACCCCAGTGATCCCCTCCAGCAATAAGTTCTGATCAGTAGGTTCAGCTCCCTCACTGTGAGTCGAGTGAGTACTTGGCAGATCTCCAACCACTGCTTCTGAGTGAATTTTGGACTCCTATTGTTGCAAAGGCAATGTAATCGTGGTTTGAGACAACTTAATAGGCAACCCTGGACACCAGTTAGATAAATGAGGACCAAAATTCAGTTTTGGATCCCACGCTGGATCTGGAAGCTAGAAGCTGCTAGGGGTTTGCTTCCACCCTGCTTCACTGAGTGCCTTTTTCGGTGACCAAGAATCACAGGGAGACAAAGGGGCTGATTGAAGGGAAAAAGCCTCCTGGATGGCCTCTGTAGTAGATAACCCTACTGTAGGTAACATAACTGAAACAGATTTATCTGGCAAAATAGCTGCTGAGGGATCCCCAATATTCATATGTCTTTTTGCTAAAGCCAGAGTGAGATGCTTCCCCTTTATATCCTCCCTGGGCTCTGAATTACTGTTTTTCCCCACAGCTGTAAAACAGAAATAAGTGGCAGTAGCCTGAGACTTAGGGTTAGCTGTTTGGGAAGCACCAACTTATCTTGTTGGCAAGAATGCCAACCTCCCCCACAGCGACGGCAGAGTACCAACGCAGGTATTGTGCCACCTCTTCAATAGGTGTTTTCTGTGGGGGCTACCCCACCGCACCTCCATGCAAGGAGGCTCTGCCCCACACCCTGGACTCTAGGATTCCAACTCCAGGTCGGAGTTGGTCCGGGGAGGGGGCGGAACACTAGGGGAAGGTGAAACACAGAAAAAAGACCATTACCGTGAATGTCACTGTAATGGTCTTTTTCTGTGTTTCGCCATCAGGGGGTCAACAACAAGGGGTGATATGAGCCGTTTGATAAGCCACTTTCTCAGTACCATAAGGCAGAGCTGACATTTTAAGTGCTATAGTAGGGTTTTGAGTAGAAACAAACCCTGAAATTTTGGACAAGGGTTTCGAGGTTGGTACATAAATAGACAAGTTCTCTGGGCCCAAATGTTCCCCATTACAAGCATCAACAGTTACTCAAGAAACAGTTGTTGGAACATTTTCACTATTGTCATAAAACAATGGGATCAGCTGTAGGCGTGAGCTATAACTCATGCTTGAAATGTCAGCCAAAATAACAGCCCATTTTTGAACGTCCTGAGAGATTTCAAGAGCATAATCAACAGGTGACTCACCCGGCCCCGCCAGGGCCTTCTATGTATCCGCGTCATCAGTTTGTCTGACATTCGATGCCGCTGCCCTGACATCCGCTGTCACTGTGTGTAATTCAGCAAGCTTAGCTTGCAATCTGGTTCATTCTTGAGCATGCCTCATTTCCTCCTCATGCAACAGGAGCCGCAATGCCCGCTCCGATTCCTTCGTAGTAACGTCAGGCCCAGATTTTTATCAACACCGGTCTCAGATGATACACTTAAATCTTCAGTAGAGAAGAATTTTACCAGGGTTTCCCCATCATCCTCTGAAATGAGTAAAGTTTCCACTAAATCAGGAGCCATATTTGAGCCCTCAGTCGGGGAGGAGGCCATCTCTCCTACCTCTCCCACCTCCATCCTCTCTGCAGATGATTCCGGACTGGCCATCACTTCGGCCAGAAGTTCCCCCTACAGACGAGCAAAGGAATGTCCGCGGTGCCCTGGCCAAATTTCTCTCAGTCACTAAAAATACCACCAACAGCTTAATCTGGTTTCACGTCAGTTGCCATTCATCTGTATCCCCCTTCCCCAGGTCATGCCTGAAAATAGGCAGAATCTGTCTAGCGCACTTACCCGGTCAAGAAAAACTAAATAAATAAAAAAAATAAAAATTAGGATTTTCAGACTGCAAATCCCCAAATCCTAAATCCAAAAATCAGGTCAGAATCCAAAAAATCTGATTCCATTTGGCAGATTCCAAGCAACCCTAGTTGCTAATACTTTGGGCAATAGTGGAGAATACTGGACCACGATGGACCTATGCTATTAGCGTAGAGTTCAAGTTATGATACTCTCTCAAAACTATGTTTTGGTTATTTTTGTATTAGTTTATTTGAGTTGGGGGAGCTTTGCTCCCAGACCCCCTTTAAAAAAAGAAAAAAAGGGTGGGGGTTTGGGGCAAAGATCCTCAACTCAACTAAACTAATACAAAAATTAAAACAAGCACAAGCCGGTGCTGTATTCACAAACACTTTACACTATGCAAGTAGTGGTGGTCTGGTATTCTCCACTATCATCCTACTTTATTTATTACTGGGCATGTCCAGGAGTTGCCCCATTTTCATTAATGTAATAGCCCATGCAAAGCAACAAGATTAGCGTCATGAGCCAGTGAGAGATTGTTTACTGATGATGTCACTCGTTGAGCCACTACAGCGGTGCAGAGGGTGTGGGCCTACTGTACATACTGTACCTGGTTTTAAAGAGTGAAAACTTTCAAAGGGAGCATCAGGATCAGGGACACATATACCAGGGATGTATATAAACAAGGCTTAGATTCACTGGGACTCTCTTCATGGTCCAGTGCATCCTACCTCCACACATCTCGGCATTATAATGCATAGCACTGGTCAGTGCAGTGCAGAATGCAGAACTCCACCAGTGGAATTTGTGCAGAATGACAATTTCCACTTCAGAAATGCTCTTTTGGAATTTCTTTTTTAATACTGTGGAATACCAAAATTAGTTTCTGTTTAAGCAGCAGAATTTACAGAATTTGCACACTATCATTCCGCGGTGCGCGATAAAAGAATCCACGCTTTACGTAAACTGCAGAATACTATTTTGTGAGGTTATATGAACCCTCGATTACTAATCCGCAGTTTAAAAAAAAAATCTACTTTTGGAATTTCAGACCTAGCACTGGCCTTAAAAATGCATTGCAAAAGTCCAGAATGCACAGCATATTTTTAGTTTAAAGAATAAATAAGTTTAAAAATAGTGGGCAACATGTGTTTAGTGTTACGGTCAGTTTTTATCAAGTTATTGTCAATTTTTAGCAGTTTGTTTGTCCAGAAATAGCATTAACATTATGAAAAACTTCAGAAAATCTTTGCTGCACAAGGGCTGATTTAGGTACAAAATACAAAACACTAAGCAAAATGTATAGCAGTTGGGAGGTATATAGTGTCTTAGTCAAATGTGTGCTTTCATGTTCATAATATTTGCTGATTATTGTTTCATAGAGTACCATGAACATTTGCTTTCCAATCTTTCTTTTGTTTTATTCTTTGGTAACCGGGTAAGGCCCATTAAGCAGAATGTCTGTTTTCAGGGGCAGCTGGGGAAGCACTGCAGAGGTTAAGTGACCTGCTCAAGGTCACACAGTATGCAAGTGGAGGTTGTGGGACTCAAACCCTGGTCTTCTGGGATGTACTCAGCTCATTTACAGCTTGTTGCTCTAACCTCTAGGGTGTACTGCCAGTGCAAGTTTCCTGCAGCTTGGTTGATAACACCCTCTCCATGTAGGACAGAGGGCTCCTGAGCAGTAAAATGAAGGTTGTTCCTCATAACTGGTGATGGTTAAAAGATCTAGAGATGCATCTGATATGCAGCAGCAGACTGATACATGAAAGAATCTCACAAAGGGGCACAAACATGCAGTCCATCAGTTTTAGTTTTAGCATTGCTATACCTGCTGAAGAGTGCAGAGGGCGCTACAGTACCAGGATAAGCAGGGGTCTATCCTATGCAAGTCTACTGTGGTGCTCGGTGTTGCAAATAACTTGAACAGGCCAGAATGATTTTCTCAATGTTTTTAAGTGAAATGAGGAAAATCTAATTTTGGTGAGAAAAAGTACTTCAACTCCAGAAGAATGCTGCTTCCCTTGGCATAGCAACTGTGTTGCCAAAGCATATTCTTCCAGGTTTGAAGCATTTCCATGTGATGGGGTGAGTACAGAGACTCATAAATAATTTTCCTGAAAAGCATTTATTAAAAAAAGCCTTGAGAACCCACATTCTGTTACTGATCTTACATGGAGCATTAACAGTGCCAATCAGTTCAGAACAACCAGAGTCTTGACTCTCAGTGTTCGGAAGGAGGGAGAAACTTCATTAGAAGAAGCTATGCACAAGTAGTGTCCCCAGGGAAATGAATTAAAAGCCATACATTGTTTTAATGGGGGATAAAGAAAAAACAAGTGTCTGCCAAAAACTGGAGAGTTGGGGCCTTTAAAATTACTCCCATATATATTAGTTTGCCACTGGACTCCCCAGCCAACGTGACTATTTCTCTCTGTAACTTTATGGTGATTTCCTGTCTTTTCCACTTCATTGTTTCATGTTATATGACAAGCACATTTTTCTATAAAAATAACAGACGTCTGTGGAAAGGAGTTTCCTGCAGATTGTGCTATTTTTCTGCAAAATTCAGGAGTATCACTGGGAGCCCAGTCATCAACACAGAAGATTTAACGTAGTAACACATTGTCATTGTTTGGACTGTGACAGCAAAAAAAAAAAAAAAAAGATCATAATCCATGGGAAATGACACATGGCCAGACATGGAAAAGTTACCGATACTGACCTCAGTTCTTGTGTTTTTTTAATTGCCTCCCTTACATGCAAAGTTATAAAAATGCTCAGATGCCAGCAAACTGGCAGAATATAAACAGAATACAGAATATAAAAGAAGTTGCATGTTGCATTGGACCTGTCCCGAGCAAAGTAATGAGCTAATTAAGCAATAATGACCAGGAAGCCGGTCATTTCCTTGGGAGTAATGACCAAATAGGGGGATGGGCCTCCCAACAGCCAGTCATTGATCCCAGGAAATGACCTGCTTCGATGTTGTTATTGTGGTTATAAGTCTAATTGCAATGACAACCTTGCCTTTGGAGCTTTGGTTCGTTGCTTACCATTTTTGGGTTGAGCACTGTGGAGGAAGCAGTGCTCGACACAAAATCTTCTCACGTCCTGTACCTTGTGCTGTACAATGTGGCTTGGCAGCTTTATTTGTTTGTTTGTTTTTTTAATGTATTTATGTCTGCCACTGCTGGTGGGTTTCAGTGGTGGTTACACAGACCATCCTTGCTCCAACCCCCCTGCAGCTGTTGGGATCATGCTGTGTGGCGGGGGGGTGGGGGGGTTGGCTTTATCTTTTTTTTTTGGTGCTTTTTCTACGAAACCCAACCCCTGAGGATGTTGGCATGAAGGACATACATCCAGGCTGTAGACATGTTGGTACACATCTCAACTAAGTATCTAATGGCATCCTCAGCTTCCCATGCTTCGAGTCTTGTGCCACCATCCGTGCCTTCAAAGATGGTGGTAATGAGGCAATGTGACAGCGGTCACCCCCCCCCCCAGGAGGAGGAGAGTATCCTGCGGGATGCTCAAACCTCCTCCTCAGGGCTGGCCCCCAGTGACCCAGGCTCATTCCCGATCTCAGGTAGCCGGTGTTGTGAGTGGTAGTACTACCACCATGCTGACAGGCCAGCTTGAATCTGTCATTTCTGAGTGATCTGCCATTCTGAAACTATAAAGAAACAACTTGTAAATTTGGACATTAATAAATCACCTGGACCCGACGACCTACATCTGCTTATACTTAAAGAACTAACGGACCTAATATCAGTTCCTATATCCATGCTAGGTAATAAATCAATAAAAGAAGGCATGGTACCTTCTGACTGGAAAAAAGCCATTGTAGTCCCAGTTTATAAAAAGGGTAGTAAAACTCTCACCTCTGACTATAGACCCACAAATCTAACGTCAATTATCAGTAAAATCATTGCGCGTATAATAAAAGACCAAATAATAAACCACCTCAAAAACAATGGATTACTGGACACCACACAGCATGGTTTTACAGAAAAGAGAAGCTGTGATACCAATTTAATTAGTTTTTACAATAAAATCAGCAAATATCTTGCCCAGAATGAACCAGTAGACATTGTCTATTTTAATTTTGAGAAAGCCTTCGACACAGTGCCACATATAGGTCTCTTTGAGAAACTTAAAAAACAAAAGATTGATCTTTCATAATTCAATGCATCTCATCATGGTTCCAGAGGGTACGAGTTAATGGTCATCTTTCAACTGAGGGAGGGGTGACCAGTGGGGTCATCCTGCCTTGGCCCCTCATCAGTTTCCTGGTTTTTCTCCCCGCTACCTGAGACCCCAGACTGCAGATGAGCATGCGAGTGGCAGCACGCATGCGCACCGCGGCTCCAGTGATGGTCTCTCCACTCTCCTGGCCTAATGCCAGGTTCACCCCATGGTGTGGCACTGCTACTTAGCCTCCACCAGGTGGCAGTGAAGCACTGGGGAAACCCCACGTCCCTCCCCAGAGAGGACAGCTGCCGCCAGATTGTTATTTATTTATTTATTTGTACATCGGTTTACAGCCTTTGAGCCAGAGGCTCATTTCCAAAGGTACCTCATCACATTGAGGACAAACAGAAATAAATTTTGGTTACAGCATAAATGTCACATACTTAGGGTTACATAGAATGGTTGCTTACATTTTAAACAATTTGGTAGACATTAATGATACAGCTGAGAACATGCTGGTAATAACAGAAGCAAAAGGCTATGGGGGGGAAGTGGGTGGGAAGGGTGAGTTTGAGTGCTGCCCAAGGGGCGTTGTCAAGTGTGGAGAGATCAAGGCGCCATTTACAGATGCTCAATCTGTCTCTCGCCCCTCCCCATTTGACCCGATTGCTCGATCTCGCTCCTGAACTCGGGTCACCGATGTGGTGCAATGTGTGGCATTCAGTGCCTCAACCCTCTGCATCACTGGGCCAGCATCTCTGCTGCAGTTTTTAATGGGGTTTTGAAGACACATCTCTTTTCCCTAGCGTTTGAGGGTTCTTTTTAATAAATTGTTCTGATTGATGTATGTAAGGTAAGGCTGTTGTAGTGCTCCGATCTATATGTTTTATGTGTGTTTTAAATATTGAATTGCTTTGATTTTATGTATGTAAAGTCCTTCAAGCCTTAGGGATAAGGTGCTATATGAAATCAAATGTGCTTGCTTACTGAGGGGGAAAAGTTGTCCTGGACATCACCGGGTAATGTCCTACTTCCTTCAGAATTACTGGTACCATGAAGAGAACTGCAAAGAATGTTCATGAAAACAAAACACTACTAAGTACACTTTTGCTGCATAAAATTGTATTTTACTGCAATAAAGTATGTATAGTTTAAGCAGTACAGCATGACTGGGGGTGGGTTACCATCCGTTATAAAATGGCAATAAGGAAAGGAAGAATGTGATTGGCTGAACTGCATTATGTGACAGTGTTGTAAGATTTTTCCACACAGCTGACTGTGTCAATCAGATTTCAGCTACCTCTTTCAGTCTTTTTTTTGTTTAAAGGCAGTATAGCCTAGAGGTTAGAGTAATGAGCTGTGAACGAGCTTGGTACATCCAGCACACCAAATCTGGGTTTGATTCTCACAACCTCCACTTGCATACTGTGTGACTCTGAACAAGTCAATTAACCACCCAGTGCTCCCAGGTTGCCCCTGAAACACAGGCAATTGGGCCTTACCCAGTTACCAAATAAATAAAGGAGCCATTTTATAAGTGCAAAAACCACTCCAGGGTATGCAATAAGACAGATCTTACTGCAATTCCCAGGTAGTTGAAAGCACCTGACTGCATCTTGTCCTTCACAACCCGCTGTGGGTTAATGGGATCTGTTTTACAACACACACTGTTGTGGATTATTGTTTATGTAATCCCACCCCCACTCGTTAAGTGTTTGCTCCTTAAGTAGGTCAGATTACTGATTGGTAAGGTAACCCCCCCCCCAGTGTGCACACCCTGCTTCACACAATGGCTTGCTATGCCAGGTTTTGGGAACAGACTCAGATCATTCAGGTCCAGCTAGGTGAGGAGGGTTCAAGCCTCCCATGGAAAACTCTCCTTCCTTGAAAGGGAGAGGGGACTCAGCATTCTGCTGCTTGTCTGCCACCTGGTGGAGGGCCAAGGCAGCACAGCAGGATCATATCAGAGTGAAGGGGTAGCCTCCAGATGCCAATGACATGCATGCATGCCTCCGAGCCCTCGCACATGTGCACTGGCACCCTTGGGGAGAAAACTAGGGGCTGGAGGAAAAGAGCCCTTGTCCACTGTTGTGCCAGCACCCCTGGCAGGCTCAAACATGGCTGACATGGTAGGCCACCCACCACTATTGTGGTCCTTGGCAAGTGGTTGATAACCGGTAAGTCTATGAGAAAGTCAGTGATGGGGCTGGGGGGTGCGACAAGTGGGCTGGGCAACGAAAAAACCTTGATTTAGAAAAAATGAAGCTGTAGTTCTGTTATTGGCTGATGATGAGGTCATCAATTGCTTTCTAATATGAATCAAGGAGTTGCAAGAAATGTATACTCTGTAGTTCACTGGGGCCAGACAAAAGCTGCATCAAAGAGACTTGCATCGATTGCTGGTGTGCCACAGACCCTGCACCTGATTCTGTATCAGGCAGGGTCCTGGCAGCAAAGTTCTGCAACCTGTGGCAACTGTAAGATGTGCCAAATAGAGGGTGCACCTAGACAGGTTGCTGCAAGCCGTTGGCGGCCGTGCAGCAATGTCCCAGAGAAGTCCCTGGTATTCTAGTGGCCTTCCCCCAAGCCCCAATCACCTATTATATGTATTAAAAATCTCTGGTAGTCTAGTGCCCCCCCAAGCTCTGATAGCCTGTTATATGTACTAAAAAAAACTCTGGTAGTCTAGTACCCTCCCAAGCTACCATCGCCCGTTATATATATAAAAAAAAACTGGTACTCTAGTGGCTCCCCCAAGCCCTGATCACCCGTTACATTTATTAAAGAATTCCTGGTAGTTCAGTGCCCCTCCAGCCCCAATTGCCCATTATACAAATTAAAATGCCCCTGGTGGTCTAGTGGACCACTCCAGCCCTGATCCCTCATTAAGTGTAATTGCGAAATACCTGGTGGTCTAGTGGACCCCCTACCCCCCAGTGCCCTACCTCCCTGCTCCCCCATCCCATACTGAGCTGGGAACTGGCACATCAGGGTGGTACTGGGGAAGGTGAACAAGAAAAACAAATATTTTATTTTTATTATTTTAGGCTGACTTGTAGTACAAATCAGAATCAGTATTCAAATAACAAGGCTCTTGTTACTTGACTACAGACTCCGATTTGTACTACAAGTTGGCTTAAAATTGTAAAAATAAGTTTTAAAATGCCACCCCACAGACTTGCATAAAGCACGTCCCCGCGCTAGGCATATAATTACATCACAAAACAAGGAAGCGTGGGGACGGCATCAGCGATTAGAAAGTGAAGGGCTCGAGTAGCTAGCCCCATCAGGGGCAAAATATGATCCCTTCCCTTCCTTAGGGGGATAAAGAGAAAAATGTTCAACTACTATGGACAGATCCAGAAGCGAATCATTATGCTTCTGATGAAGGACTTGTTGGTCCAAAAGCTAAAGCACTTTTTTCTTTTTGTTACATCTATGTTGGTCCAATAAAAGGTATCAAACCATTTGCTTCTGGATCTGTTCTTACAAGGATCAATACGGCAAATACTAAATCTAGATTTCATCTGCTATGGAGGAACCCCCAGTCAGGTAAAGGATCCTCCAGGTGATTTTGCGTGCAAGGAGAACAATCTGGGAAAGGTGCTCTTTAAACTCTGCATTGAGAGAGGGTAACCTGCACCCCATTGAGTTGGACTTTGTCTTAATATCTTAATTGGGGGACTGTATCTCACACCATACCTGTTCATGTACATACTGTTTAGTAATGTATAGTGACAATAATTTTTTTCTTAGCCTCTTGCATATTTGCCTGCTTAGACCTTGCCTAATAATTATGCTCTCTTCCACATTGTATTCTTTGATTGTACACCCATCTTTTTCCTTTGTATATTGTTTACTTTTATGTGCATTTGTCCAGGTCCACCTTGCAAATGAACTTGCTCAATGGCGCTTCTCCTGGTAAAATAAAAGATTGCCTGATTGATATTTAAGGAAGATAATTTGTTTTTGCTGTTTCCTTTCCCCAATACCAGCCTGTCCCTGAACTATTGAATGCCATATGGTAGCCAGATACTGCACCCCATAAGGGTTGTGTACATATCTTGTATTGTGAGTACACGCTTCTCTTGGCCTTCTTCCAGTTTGTCATTCCACCCTTACACATACATGGATGGCCATAAATGAATTATCTGCAGCATCCTGCTATGTATTTGCTGTTCTGCTTATGGGCCAGATTATATTATCCCCCTATGTTCTCCAGCATGTATGTTTCACTATGGAGAAAGATCACTCCATCTCTTCCCTCCACTACACATGAAGGAGACCCCCTCCTGCTAATACTTTATGGTCTTTATCATAAGGGCATTTGCTGTAAACTATTTTCCTTCATGCTGGAAGCTATGGCCAATATTGTTCCAATATGTCCTGTGCCTCCCTATGGGGCCTTTTCCACTACATGTCTGCTCTGATGATCTGGAGATATTGAAGAGAGTCCTGGTCCCATTTCTCCGAATTACAGAGTTTGCTTCTTGTCTAATTTTTGCTGGACAAAAACCCAGGGCATAAAGTTAATATGCATGAACATAAGCAGTCTTAGGCCCAGACTCCAAGAACCAGAAGGCTGGTTTGATTTGTATGCTCCTGATGTAGTCGCCATCTCTGAGACCCGGCTAAAACCTTCAATGCTGCCCCATGAGGTGGAGCTACCAGGGAACTCCACCTTCAAGTGGGATAGAATCAATAAGAAGGGGGAGGTGTCCTTCTCTATGTTGCGTCTTCCAGCTATGCCTCACTGGTCCCTGGACCTAGAAAATTCAGATAGTGAGACTCTGTTAACTAAGCTACTGTTTGGGGTAGCAAAGCCACTATATGTGGGCTGTGCATATAACTCCCCTGGGTGGAGAATTCTGTCCTTGCTTCCCTCACTAAGGCTCTCTCTTGAAAAGCACTAAAGCAAAAGCCACAGCAAGCTCCTAAAAGCTCTCTGCAGGATTATGCAGTGTCAATTGCGAACCAAAGTCTGGTTACCTAATCGTTTAAAGAGTGAGGTATTCCTTTATTTAATGTTACCGTATTACACTAATCTTGTGTCAGTCCAATGGCAAAGAATGCACATGTAGGGAATATTGCATGAGAAGACGGAATGTGATGTTCTGTCTCTGCCCGGTGACTAATAAAGCTGAAGTGATGTCTGTACGCTTGATCCTTTTATCTACAAATAACCATGATTATGCACATAGTGGAGCTCCTTTTATTGTGTAAGTGTGTCTGTCCTTCCCTGGCAATGATGGACTTTCTTTCCTAGTTCACTCTATTTTTTTTTTTTCGTGGACAGTCCATATCACTAATGAGTCAAGAGAGAAATAGAGAGCGCAGATTAGGTCTGTGAAAGCGTTCTTCTGTATATAGCAGGTGTGGTTACGCACAGATCATGACCTTACAGCCATCCGTACTTAAACTGGATGAGTACTATTCCTTGGACCACGCCCACCGGACCAGACTATGCCAAACACGATTTTTTAATCACCGCCTCAATCCAAACATGGTGTCGCATAGTTAAGACTATCAAATCAGGGGCACCTTAAGCAGTTTTTGCAACATGGCCAATTTTTCATTGGAAACAAATGGCCTGAGCCGAATCATACAGTCACAGATGAGAAAAGAGTAAAGTCAGTCCAGCACTTCAATGATCTAGCCAGTCCCAATAATCTGTGTGTTTTATTAGACCCCAACATATTATATTCAAATCAGTACTGTGTTGACCCGGGAAAAGACTGTTCCCTGTTCTCTGAGAGTATTTGTACAGTAAAACACTGGTTTCCTGTTGGTTTCCTGAACTGTGCTGTGGTCGTCTCTTTGTTATTCTTGGCTGCAGAACCCCAGCCAGTCCGTGAGACTGAAGCCAGATGCAATTTCCCTGAGTAATCTAATGGGGGGAAGGTGAAGAGATTGGCTGTATGTGTTACACTCCAAGAAACAGCAGTTTATAGCGGCACTTTCTTATAGTAAGGCAGACGAAAAAGTTAAGGGGAAAACCGTACTGAATATACTATAAATTAAACCAGTGGTTAGTGTGTGTGTCAGGGAGGGGTGAATGTGTGTTCATGTCTATGTGTGTTTTTCCTGTAAGATTTATCAGCTTTGTTTTTCTCAACTTAACAGAACAAGTGTTTTCTACATTTGGCCTCATCAGATTTTTTATTTGGTTTATGTTAGCAGATGTAGTCCTTTGTGCAGTAACCTAACATTCCCTCTTATTCAGTGCGTGCAGGAAGTATCCTGCTATGTGTGCCATATTGTGCTGCAGCACATATCTCATTACTGAATGCTGAGCTGAAAAATGAAGGCAAGATGGAGCAGTAGAGTCACAAAACCACTCTTCCGTTACCATGATTCCATTCCCAAGCCCTTAGCCAGTAAAAGTTTGTGTCCCTCAAACATGGAGAATAATCTAAGAGTATTCCAAGGGCTACAAGGCTTAGCAAGTATATTTGATCAACCTAACCTTTCTCCTAGAATTTAAGTCACTGTGAGATTAGGTTTTATTTCTGTTTAGCAGCCGGCTACTTACTGGAGAGCATATTTATAGACCTGACAAAGACATTTGACACAGCAGACCATGACATTCTCCTGCACAAACGTAGACTATTGAACCTAACAGAACCTGTGCTAAGATGGTTCAGAAACTACCTAATTGGAAGAACTCAAGAGGTCAAGGTAAATGGTGTGCCATCTATGCCACACTACCACAGTCTTGTGGTGCCACGGGGTCCACTCTGGTGCTCCTGCTGTTCAAACTGTTTGTAAATGATTTTCCCTTTATCTTTGACAGCAGGACCACACATATCCTCCTTTATGCAAATTATAAAAAGGGTCTTTGAAATGCAGCTTTCTGATTGGCTGCAAACATTCTAACAGTCTTATGTTAATCTTTTATTAACATACATGTAGAGCTTAACCATATGCTGAACAAGGTTTAACACTGTTTGAAAACATGTTTTATTATAATAGCAATAAGGCACTCCCAGGGATTATGTTAATGGTCAGTTAATCACCCTCTAGGGGCATGTGGCACTTGGCTACACCTCGTGCCACAGTACATCCCTAGAAGGTGATTAACAGACCATTAACATAACCCTTGGTCATGCCTTATTGCTTAATTATACTATTTTAAATGCTAGAGCAAAAACTACAGATGCCCTTAACACTGTACTCCAAACTACTTTTGGCAAGGCACTATGGATGATAACAAATAAGCTTAACCTCAATAGTGCCAAAGCTAAGGTGATGGATTTCTCCTGTACACTCCACCCACCCACTCAATTGTATTTAACTACCCTCGCTGGATCCCATATCAGAAATGTACAGGTCTCTAGTATCTAAGTTTTTGGCTTGACCCGCAACTATCATTCAACAACTACATTACAAAAGTGATCAGATGCACCAGTCAGAGAATTGGATTGCTCTACCGCAGTAAGAGCTGCCTTTGCCTTAAAACTAACCAATTACTTTTCAAACAAAAGCTACTGCTGGCACTCAAATATACCAGTGAGGTGTACAAAACAGCCAAATGTGCCACCTTATGAAAAAATTGATGCCATCTTCAACAACCTCTACCAATTTGTACTGGTACACAACAGACTAACACACCATGTAACTCATACAGACATGTGGGTATACTTTCATAGGAACAGAGACAAGAACAAAAATGGAATACCATACTTTACAAATGTGCCCACTGATTATCCTGAATACTTCTACAAACTCTTAAATTAAACAACTTTAATATATCAACTAAGATCTCAAATCACAGACCTGTATCAAATCCCTCGAACATAGGAAACCAACAGGAGACAAAGCCTTTTCCATGACTGCTCCAACCAGCTGGAATGCCCTACAAGATACTTTCAAAGGCCCTGCATACACTGGGCTTGTTAAAACATTTTAAGTCCTTTAAAATGTTTTAACAAGCCTAGACACGGTTCCTATCCACACTGAACACCATTTGAAACCATATTTAAAAAACGTGTTTAAACCCTGCAAGAGACTTAGGGCCCCATTTTCAGAGCTGGACGGCTGCGGGCGCAAACAGGTATGCCACGTGAAAAAACAGAGCCAGACAGTTCTGGTGCCATAGTCAAACAGATAGAATGATCTGAACTGACTATCTGTTGAGGTATCAGACCCTGGTAGTGCAGTACACAGCAAGCGGTTACCAAGTTTGGCACAGTACTACCAGACGGCAGATTTGAAGACTGCCCATGGGGTAAAGCGTGGCACACACTGGTTAGTGCTGTGGCCCCCATGGGTGATATTCAGCCCAAACATGCAAATGAGCCCATGGGCATGCACTGCACTAAGGGGCCATTTTCATGCCCATTATAGGCTCATCTGCATGTGAGTGCCTGGCCCGAGTGAACAGGGCCAGGTCTCTCCCCAAAGCCCCCGAGCCGTCCGGCCCTTTGCATGCCATATGTGGTCATTAGAATGCCTGCTGCACAATATCCCATTTGTGATGTGCTCTGTCCCTTTGCTCCTGGAAGTCAGTTACCAGAAGGGGCCTGTGTCACAGACATGCATAGCCATTTTTCATGGCACTAACACAGCCCTATAATCATACAGAACAGGGTGCGCTGCCTTTATGAATATGGCACGCTGCTGGTTGCACGCTATCTCACTCACACCGCTATTACTGGCACAGCACAATCGGATGGTTTTGAATACGGGGACCACTGTTTAAAATGCATGGTGACATGGAGAGGAATGACATGCATATAGAATATAGAATAATTAACAAACGTTGGTAAAGCACAACACTATTAGAAAAATCATATTTATTGCAGATTTTCATTTTATATATCTCAGTTCATACAGACATATAATTTGCCCTCAGGTTCTACAATATATTATAATTCCCAATTTTTTGGGATAAACTTTACTTTAAAACTTTTGGCAGTTACAGCAGTAATTTATTAATACATTGGTATGTTTTCTTTCCTTTCTGGTAGAGTGATAGAAGCTGTTACACCCCTCAGTTCTTACATATCTCACATCCTGCATCTCAGGCGAACATATCTCTTGATCTGCTGAGGCAGGACTAATATTTAATAACAGAGAGAGAGAGAGAGAGAGAGAGAGAGAGAGAGAGAGAGAGAGAGAGAGAGAGAGAGAGAAACCCAAACCAAACTGAACCTTGTGGGGAAAAGTATTTTGTGTATTGCATTTCCATTCTTATTGGTTTTCTCCCATTCTAGGGAATGTGGTAATGCTACCAATACATACATTGGTTCCATGTGATAAGGGCGAGCATAAAACGCTGAGGCCCAAAAGGGCAAAGGGAAAACAACGCAGCAACATAGGGTGAGTGGCACAACACAGTGATCATCAAAACGGGGTTATGTATGCATGGAACGGCCTTCCTGAGGAGGTTGGGGAGTCAAAAACAGTGGGGGAATTCAAGAATGCATGGGACAGACATAAGGCAATTCTACTGGGGGATAGGAAGAAGTAGGCTGTTGGTTAACTAGGATCTGCAGCTTATCCATTAGGTAGGGAAATGGACAGACTAGGTGGGCCAAGCAGTCCTTATCTGCCATCAAATTCTATGTTTCTATGTAACAGTGGCCACAATGACTTGCATGCCCTGCACATCCCTTACTAAATATAACTAACTCAAGGGGGACACAACTCTGGGAGAAGGAAAAAGCCTTAGGTCGCTGTTTTGGTGATCACTGTGTTTTGCCACTTGCCCTATGTGTTAGTTTTCCTTTGCCCTTTTTCAGCCTTGCTGGTTTTACGATTGCCATCTTCATTGGATACTGATACATTCCACTCCTTTTTCAAAGGGTATATAGAGATGCCGTATCTGCCAGATTCCCTTACATTTTTTTTTGGGGGGGGATCTTACTCCATGGGGTGAGTCCCTTGATTAAAAAGAAAGGGGCTCCAAATTTTCTTGTACTCAATAACATCTCTTCTACATTGATAAATAATTTATTCATGGTGTGCCCTTTCTAGTATGTGTTTTGTCCCCAGTGCTGGAGAGAAGGGAACTGTTCATCCTTTCAGGTTCGCAGGATTACTACATTGGTCATCAGTAAAGCCATGGAGACCCATAGTCTGTGGGATACTGGTGGGCTGTGGTTCCCAGAGACAGGCACCCATAACGGTGTAGGCAGGGTCTAAACTGACTGGAAACTGTATTATGTCCTGAATGTCTGTTTCTACCTCCCACCAAAATTATTAGTAGTGACATAGGATGTGGGTTAGTGTCCCTAAGTCTGTTTTGTACCTCCAACATGTGCATATGTCTCAGGGTCAATACATTCTGTTCAGCATTTGTAAGTGCATGAGCCTGGAGCCCAACTCAACAGATGAGGCCTGCACCTTCTGTAATTTTTTCTCCCACCGGCCTTCTGTAAATCTCTCCTTAGTGATTTTTTTATTTTATTCTTTGGTAACTGGGTAAAGTCCTCTAGGCACAAGTGCCTGTTTTCAAGGATGACCTGGGAGCACTGGGGAGGCTACCTGACTTGTTCAGAGTCACACAGTATACTAGTGGCAGTTGTGGGAATCAAACCCAGGTCTGCTGGATGTACCAAGCTCATTCACAACTCATTACTCTAACTTCTAAGCTATACTGACAGCCCACTTGGTCTTGGGCTCACGTCTACTGCAATACTGCCCTATTCAAACTCTTGCTCATTTTTGTAGGATTTTGAAGCCACATGGGGCTTGTTCCATCCCACTGTAAAATTTAGGAGCTTGGCAACCTCCACTAGCTCCCCCGCTCCACATAGAGTACTATGTGCAGCCCCCTGTATCTACCTGTATCTCCATAATTGTGTGTTTGGCAGCTGGTATTTTTGGCTAACCTCTTGGAATGCATAGAACCTCTCCCCATTGAATAAGTCCCCCTAGTATATTAATGTCCTGTTGGGCCCTTTCCATTTGGAGAAACAACAGGGCCTCTTTGTGTGAAGACAGCAACCATGCTCTGCCCTGTCTCCAGTAGAAAACCAGAGTGTACCATCCGAGGTTAGGAAGTCCCAAACCAGCCCTGTCTGTGGCCCAGAACAAAGTATCCAGGCACAATCTAGTCCACTTCCCCCTCATAATAATAGCTCCCACAGTTTGAATGTCTGTTCTGGACCACAATACACTATCTTCTACATCCATTTTTGGTGCCAAATTCATCTGTACTCCATTAACTCTCCTCCACAACATCAGATTAAAGTGTTGCCATAGCTTAGTCAGTGCTTTATTTGCTGCCAGTGGGGGGGGTATAGTTCCATTGTGCAATTTCTAGGATATCCCAAACTAATCAAATACTCAAATATTCTATTTCTGAGGGGCATCACCAAAAAACCCAGTGCATGAAAAACCATTGGGGCTGTACTGTGGATATCGGGAAAGCCTCCAATTTTGTCCAGTTGATTTTGTATCCCATTTCTGACTCCTTATCAAATTCATAAACTGCATGCATAGTCATTGGGATCACATGTTTGAAATCTGCGATGGTGAGAAATACATCATCAGCATAGGAGAGTATATGGGTTTTAAATGGATCGAGTTGGCCTCCAGAGATTTGGGTATGGATCTGGATTTTAACCAGAAAGAGAGAGTTCCCAGTGTGGCCTCCACTGTCCCTGTAAAAATAAAGCACACTGGGAAAAGTCTGCTCCATACACCTCTAGAATCCAAAGCACAAGGAGTGATGGACTCATTAACCGAACCAGTTTCTAGTGGAATTTTTCCCCTTATATTTAGAAGCATAAAGAGATAATACAAATACTGTAGCTTGTGGATCAGAACATACATATTTTGCCATAAATTGTCGCTTGATCAAGGTGCCACTTTCTCTAAAACTACCATATTAAAAATCCAAATCAATAATGTAAACAACTTTTTTTACAACTTTGTATCATCTCCTTATGCTTTTGAATTAGAAGAAAAAAACATTTCCACTAGAAACTGGCTTGTTGAATAAATGTATCACTACCTGCAGCTTGGTTTCTGGATTTTAATGATCACAGCTCTAACACAAGTGCAAAGAGAAACAGGGATAAGGGGCATCCCTGCCTAGTTCCCTGATATAGATTTATGGGAGAGGACACTGTATGGTTCGTGATCACCATTGCTTTGGGGTCTGGCATAGCAGATCAAAATTGAACTTACACAGTGCTGCAAAGAGTTACAGTAGACCCACTCCATCTGATCAAAGGCCTTCTGTGCATCTAGGGAGAAGGCCCTGATGGGGGAGGGGGTGTCCTTTATTCCATGAATGACTGCCAGGATGTGCCACAGGTGGTCTGCTGAATGGCGACCCTTTATGAAACCCACCTGGTCACTTTGAATTAAGGATGGCAGGACTGCCTCAAACCTAATCACCAGAGTATTAATGAATATTTTATTACCTCCATTAATCAAGCATATCAGTCGATAATTAGCACAGGTGTCAGGGTGGGCTGGTTTGGGGAGAAGGGTTATTGGGGCCTCTCTCATGATTGGTGGTAGAGTTCTTTCTTTAAGTGCCTCCTTTAGCACTGTATAATGCAATGGCAACAAGACATCTCTGTGTGTTTTGCAGAATTCTAGGTGGAAGTCATTGGGTTCCTGGGATTTATCTGTATTCATTAGATCTATTGCCTTTGATAATTCCTCTGTGGTGATCAGGGTCTCGAGTGCATCCCTCCCTATGTCTGCAACTCCTGGTAGGTCAGTGTCACCCTGGAACTGTTCCAGGCCCTTTGGGAGTGGTTGTCGGTCTGATGTATATGTTTTCATAAAACTCCCTACACTGGGCCTTGATCACCTACAGTGTACTATAGCAGTTCAGTAACCTGTGGCGCAGCTTTACTACTGTAACACCTCTTCCCAACTTCCCATATGTGTATACCACATGAAAAATTATAAAGTAAATTATTTGTGGTTGTCTTACCATGTTTTACAGTTCATTTAATACCCCAGGATAGGCCAGTTCAGCTACGTTGTCTCGTTTTCAGTGGGGGCTCTGTTTTAACTCATTTTGCTGGTTGGGGACTTCAGTCTCGAAAACACAAACAGAAAGCAGTGCTACACCACTTCAGTCTCCCTGGTGTGGACAGGAACCTTCCAGCAGTGCTTTGTGTAGAAGCAGGGCAATCCTAGCCTTTATACAGGAAGTGTTTCTCAGGCAGTTAGTAAGACAACCCACTAGGGATGAGGTAATACTGGACCTGACGCTCACTAACAGAGGTAGTTGCATCAAAACAGCATGGCAAAAACAGCAAAGATAATTTCAGCCCAGCAATATGAGTACTGGGAAAGACAGCGAGTGGAAACTTCAGTGAGGCATCGAAACAGCGAGACCTTCCCATGGTGTATAGTGCGTCTTCAAGTATGTATATTTAAGTAAGGTGACTGTGGAGAGAGCCGGCCAGATAAACTTTGTGTGGTGCTTTCGTTTGATTTCTTTTCCAACCCCTTGCTGAAGTTTCCACTTGTTGTCTTTTATGGCGCTCATATTGCTGGGCTGAAATTGTCTTTGCCGTTTTTACCATGCTGTTATAACATGGAACCTTAAAAGAGTAAGAGACTTCTGAGTCGGCAGCCCTGGGGGCCTGTGATCACAGTACAGTGTGGCTTAGTATCAAGAAGCAAACCACATGAAGACAAAGGTCTTGGACTTTAGAAGGGCAGCCTTTAAAGAGATGGAAAACTGCCATAGAAACAGCCTAGCAGCAGCGGATGTCCAAGGACAGGAAGAAGAACAATAGAGCCAAATTAAGGCATGTATAGTGACTGCAACTACCCTCTGTGTGAAAGAAGTGTGTACAAATAAGAGGGAAAAAAGGCCACTATGGTATTCTATGGAGGTGGCCACAAAAGGGAAGGAAAAAAAAAACTGGCATTCGGGAGGTACACAGAATCATAGAGGGATGAGGATTGAGAGAAGAACCAGGTAAAACAGAGGAAAGAAGAAAAGGCAGTGAGACCAGCAAAAGTGCAAACATAGGTAAGGGAGCCAGAGAAGTGGTAGAAAGGGAAAAAACTTTTTTCAGGTATATAAGCGAGAAGGCGGCGGCAAGGGGAGGGATAGTGAGGATAAGGAAGTTGGTAGATGGTGACTGTGCAGAGGATGACCAAGAAAAAGCTGACATCCTAAACACGTATTTCTGCTTGGCCTTCACAGTGAAGAGGAAGGGGTCAGACCAACAAGGAGCAGCAGGAACACAGAAGGGGAGGTAAACACTAATCTATTTGCAATGGAAAGAGTCTTGAAGGAACTTGCAACACTGAAATTGGTCGAGATCATGGGACCAGACTGGACCAGATGAGATACATCCAAGGTTGCTAAGGGAACTCAGGGTGGAGCTTGCTGCACTACTAGTGGCCTTACTCAACATATCTCTGGAAACAGGTGAGCTGCCAGGGGATTGGAGGAGAGCTAATGCAGTTCTGCTCCATAAAAACAGCAACTGGGAGGAGGCTAGCAACTATAGACCAGTCAGTCTCACACCACTGGTGAGAAAATTAATGGAAAACCTGTTAAAAGAAAGGCTAGTGGAATATTTTGAATCTAGTGGGCTGCAAGACCACAGACAGAGGATGACAATGGGGGGAAGGGTTTGGCATGTCTCTGTAGAGTGGTGAGAGGTAGGGATGGGGGTTGGATTATCCAGGGGCAGAGCCTGGGCAGAATGATCTGGGTGAGGAGGCTTTTGATTGGAACCAGGCTTTGATGGTATTGCACGAGACAGATTTGCCATGTGGTCTCAGGTGTTTTGGCAGACTGTTCCAAATCTGGGGTCTTTTGTAGTAGAAAGAGGAGTGATCTGTTTTGGTTTTTAATGTGGGGATCTTGAGTTCTAGGGTGTAGGCTGATCTTAGGTCATTGTTTGGTGACTTCACTTTGATGTTCTCCCTTATATGCCATTTTCTGGGGGTGATCGTTAGAGAGTGGCTGTCCTTGTAGTTTTTACTGTCCTGTTGAAACAGCATGACTTTTGATTTACTGGTGTTCAGGATTAGTTTATTGTTGTGGAAGAACAATTGGAGCGAGTTGAATGCCCCTTGTAGAGTGCATTGTATGTGTCGTAGTTTGGTGATCTTGGTGTAAATCACTGTTTTGTCCATGTAAAGCTAGAGGTTTATATCTGGATTAGTGAAGCTGAGGTCATTTATATAGAGGTTAAACAGCAGATGGCCTAAAACTGATTCCTGGGGAACTCCAGAGATAATTTCTTTGAAGTCAGAGTGGTAGTGTCCCAGGTAGATACTTTACCTGTATCTGATGAAGTAACTGAGGAATCACTTGACTGCATTGGGGTTGATTGCATATGGTTAACAAAAGCTAAATAAATAAATAAAAGAGGTTGAGCAGTAACAGGCTGTGGTCCAGGGTGTCAAATGCTTTAGATAAGTAAATGAAGACTGCCCCGGTACTTTCCTTGTTTTCTTGTGCAAGCTGAATGTCATTAGTGACCGGATAGTCTAGGAGTGGGAGTCAGAGTTGTAAACTGGGTAAAAGAAATGGTTAATGGATAGGCGGCAGACAGTAGCAGTAAATAGCACTCACTCAAATGAGGAGTGCGGGACCAGTGTGGTGCCTCATAGTTCAGTATTGGGGCTGGTCCTGTTTAACATCTTCATAAGTGACATCGCTAACGAGCTTGAAGGGAAGGTATGCCTTCTTACAGATGACACCAAGATCTGAAAAAGAGTGAATACTCAGGAGGGGGTGAAGAAAATGAGGAGGGACCTTAGAAAACTTGGAGAGTGGTCAAGGGTATGGCAGCTGGGGTTCAATGCCAGAATGTGTAGAATCATGCAGCTGAAGCATGGAACCCCAGGAGATGAGTATGAAATGGGGTGAGAATTACTGTCTGTCACTAAGAAGGAAAGGGACTTAGGGGTTATAATCATACCTCTCAACCTTTTATCACCCAAATGTGTGACAAGATGTGTGACAACATGACAAAATGTGTGACACATCATCAAACATGACACTGCAAGTTCAGAATACTGTGGAAATAAATAATGTTTGCTGATAACCTAGCATGTTACATTATTATATATTTCTGCTTACAGGTCTCAGTGGTCAGTGTGGAATGTCAGTTTCTTACTGTGGGACAGAGGGTTTCTGAGGGATAAAATGAGTGATGTACCTCGTAATGTGTCAGTTGAGAGGTATGGTTATAATATCTGATGACTTCAAGATCGCAGGGCAGTGTGACAAGGCAGGGGGCAGAGCTGATGGATTGTTAGGGTACATAGGAAAAGGTATCACAAACAGAAGGAAAAAGGTGATATTACTACTGTAGAGATCATTGGTGAGACCACAGCTGGAGTACTGTGTACAGTCCTAGAGGCTGCATCACAGAAAAGACATCAACAGCATAGAGGCAGTCAGGAAAAGGGCAGCTGAAATGATACATGGGTTGTATGAGAAACCATATGATAAAGAGATTGAGGGATCTCAATATGTACACCCTGGAGGTGAGGAGGGAGAGAGGGGACATGCTAGAGACCTACAAGTACCTCACATGAGTGAACAGGGTACACATGGGGTGCCTATTTAAAAAAGTGCAACAGAAGAAAAGGAAATGAAACAAAGCTGGGGGGTGGGATTAAGAAGAATGTGAGGAAATACTGCTTCACTGAAAGACTGGTGGTTGCCTGGAACAGCCTGCCACAAGAGGTAGGAGCAAGAACTGTGGGGGTTTCAAACATGCATGAGTTAGACATAGGGGAATACTAGTAAATAAAAAGGAGGGGAGGAGGGTCACTGGAGACCAGCTAGGGTCTTCTGGGACAGAATAGGCAGGGAGGAAAACTGGGTAGACTGGGTGGGCCAAGTGGTTCTTTTCTGCCCAAAAATTCTGTTTCTATGTTTATGGCTGGGAAGATTCAGCACAGAGAGGTCATGTGACTTATACTGCATCACATCATCAGTGTCTGAGTGAGTGGTTATGGTAGGATTTGAACCTGTATCCCCGGTCCCCAATACTATGCTCTAACCACAAGACCACACTGCCTTCCAAGTTGCCAACCACATTGGAAAGAAAATGGTTGAACATGATCCCTTCATGTCCTGGTCATTGAGCTAAGGGAATAGAAGATGCAACAGCAAACACCATGAAGACAGCTATGTTACTGTATGAAAACCTTCTCCAGCACACTGCAAGTGCTGTGCCTATCATACCAAACTAATAAACAAATAAATCTATGATGCATACACACTGAGCATTGCCCAGAAGTGCTCATGTGTTCAAGACACCATAGATCTGTTCCTCTTCAGGCCAACGCTCACTGTGAATGCTTGTTTCCCTGTGCCAGATTCAGACCCCAAACCAGTACATGCCAGGCACTACTACTACACCTTGCACATATAGTAACATGGGAAGGCAGGTGATGGTTCCCTTGAAATATATTGGGTTGTTCTTTGCTTTTTTATTGAACTGTGTCTCCCATTCGTGAAACTGCTGATTTCCATCCAGCAGTTCAACAATGATTTAAAAATGGAAGGTGGATTGAGTTGGGTCACCTGGTGTTCCCGTTTTCAAGAAGTGTGCTCCGGTGGCTGGATCCAGAGTGGCCCAGGCCAGGGTAGGTTGGCATTTAGCGCTGGTGTACCAGTGACCCCCTGCAGTGGTCTGGGGAGCTTGCACCATACAGTGGGAATGGGATTGTCTGCATGTACCTATATGGTGCTGGGAGGTTGTTCATGGTATGGAGCAGCAATGAGTTATGGGAAAGAAAATCAGGTGAAAATGATGTCTGGCAATAATGAAGGCACCCATGCCCTCAGGACACTGTGGTCTGCCCAGCCTTCTACACCACATTGTGCTCTGCATGGAAGGGCAGGGACACTGCCAGGTATCCTTGCCATGGAGGGAAAGCCATGGGATGGTGCTTGAAGGTTGTTGGTGAAGTGCCTGATGCACAGGCAGGCAGACATAACTAGGGAGAACAAACTCTATGGAAAGAAACACGGATTGAGCTTCGGCTTCACTCCTTTGGAGCAGAGCACAGCTTTTTCTAACAGGAGACAAGATTTGCCCAGACTCCCTGGTTCCTACATGGAATTGTATTAATATTACTAGTAGAGCTGGCCAAATGACCCTCATTTTCATGACATTTCTGTTTTATTCTGATTCTTTAACAAAACCAGCATTTTGTGTTTTGGTTCCTTTACCAACTGTGTTTTCTTTTCCTTGCAGTTTTCTTTATTTCTAATGACACATAGACTGTTCCAGTAATCAAAGCCAAATGCTACCTTGTATAGGCAGACATGCCCTGGGGCCAATTGACTCCTTGTGGGAAAGAGATGCAGAGGGAAACTGAACTTGTTATAAATTGGCTGATCTTATACCCAGTTATGCTTTTGCTGCTCATACTACTAACTAGATCATAGCAGAATGGAAGTCAACATTGTTTAGACATGTCACCCTCTCCTGGACACCCAGTTGTTGGGGGCAGGGGCATTTGTTTACAAATGGGTCCCTTTCATCTCATGGTGAAGGGCAGAGGACCATTGTATCAGGGGATCCCGTGTGGTGCAATGCTTAACACTTACAGTTTCAGCTTCTCTGCAGCCTGGCTGTCAACACTGCCTCAGTGTGGTGCTGGCACCTGAACTTGAAGATGACACAGACATGTCTCTGATGAGAACACAACAGCAGCCTTGCATTTACTAAAGAACCACAACCAGAGGCTTTTATAAGCTCAGAGAAGATGTTTGCAAGACACTGTTATCCTGGAGCTAAGTACAGTCCTCTGTGACTATGGTAGCCTAGGGAGGACAGCAGGACCAGAAAACAAAAGACCAGAGCTCATAAAAACTCTGACATGGGCCAGCCTGGTGGCGTAGAAGGTTGAGGCACTGGCACCTTACCTCCACCTGCACTGGTGACTCAAGTTTGGGAACAGAAGCGAGACACCAGGGGCTGGCAGGGGAAGGAGAGGATTGAGCATCTGTAAGACTGCTCTCCTCTCCTGGGGTGAGTTGTAGGCTGGTGTCAGTCGGCAGCGGACTCTGGTGGAGACCAGGAGCACTGCACGATGGCATAGGAGGGAAGCATACTAGTAAACAGAAAAATATGCCCCACGTTATGCCTGATGACAGCTGCCTGACTCTGCGAGGCTATCAATGCCCATGGAACCATCTGCCTCAGCAGCACCCTGGGGCCAAGTGTTGTGCTGGTCTGCCCCCTTGGCTGGTGCCTTCCCCCTTGGAGGAGGGGGACCCATCTGGTGAAGGGTTACGCTGGGTTACCCTGGGGGAGGCTGACATCTGCAAGTAGAGGTTCGGGAGACAGATGGGTCGGAAGAGACCTTGGCACACCTGAAGGAGTGGCTAACATGGCAGCACATAGGGGGAAAAAGAAATAACACAAAAAACTCTGACATGCACTGCAGGCTATTGCTCTGACATCAGCTGCAAGGGATTTTGAGATTTCTGCTTACAGCAGATGTCAGCTTGGAAGTCAGCAGAATCAGTCTGATACAATCTACTATGCTGTAGTAAACATGAAATAAATAAAAAAAAATGTTTTTGCACACAGACTGCAAATTGGGACCAGCCCCACACAGGGGAGAGGGGTTCTTTGTGCTGATTGTTCCCCTTTAATGGCACAGTATGGATTTAGCAGCACCTATGGAACTCACAGCATAGCACTGCAGTGTGACCAGACTGATGACCCAGTCTGCAACTATGGGGGATGTTGGTTGACTGGTATTGAATCTTGCTGTTGTTCTAATTATTTTTTAGGAATGTATGCTAATACATGGAATGTTAGGGATGGTCATTGATTGAATTGTGAACATCACAGCTTACCATGCTGAAACCTGAGTTTGCGTCCCAAGCAAGCCTGAGTGGTCACACATCAGTAATCAGAGGCAGTACTGAGTGTCCATGTCAGAGCCTCCTGCCTCAGGGAGGCCAGTGGCTCCTGCTGTCACATGACTACCTCCTGGTGGCCCATGGGAAGAGATGTGTGTGGGCAAGAATACATGACTGTAGATGGGGTGGGCAAATCCTGCCTCTGGTGTGACACAGGATGCTGAGGTAGCATCATATCTCCAGTTCGGAGTTGATGAGTGTTGGAGTTTGGTGGCTGGATCTTGTCCCAACCTACTTCTGACTGGTCAGAAAAGCCTCCCTTGGTAGGGTTGGGATATAAAGGGAATGGAGTGGTGGCCCAGTTGGCTAGTTGGTGCAACAGTAGTGCAACCACTTGCGATGCAAGTGACCTGTGTTTGTCAACTAGCACAGGCCATTGAAGGCTGGCCATGGGAGGAAGGATTGAATGCCCCAGGGAAGTTTCATTTAGAATAGGTTTTTATAAAATAAAAAAAACTTAAGAACTAATAGTAAGGTCCGGGGGAAACAGAATTTAAAAGTTGTACACAGCTCTATCCACCAGGTAAGGAGTGGTAAACATAGAAAGTAAAGAAACCCTGGAAAGGTGTTTTATTTAATAAATGCCACACACTAGGAATAAGATAGAACATGGCTGGGATATTCAACCACGTTGATTGATCGCTAAACAGGTTAGCAACTCGCTAACATCACTTTGCAAGCCGAGAGCAGGGAGGGACTTCAAAGTGCCATACTGGATGGCATGGTTAGTGAGTCACTAACCTGTTTGCGACAGGCCCTAAAATATGCTGATGTGACCATGCAGAACAGCTGATAGTGCCTTGCATATAGGTGCACCAGCATACTGACATGGTTAGAGAGACAATAAATAGATGCCAGTGCCATGCTAATTACCACCTCCCAAAACCAGTCCGTACGACCTGTGCCCCTAAATGCTACCCCCATCTCCCAAAACCCTTCAACTGTCTGTAGTTATTAATCCTTGTTGTCCACTGGTCCCTCCAACCCCCCAGTGGTCTTTACTGTATTATCCCTGGTGTCCACTGGTCCCTCCCACCCCAATGGTCTTTACTGTATCATCCCTGGTGTCCACTGGTCCCTCCTGCCCCCCAATGGTCTTTACTGTATCATCCCTGGTGTCCAGTGGTCCCTCCCACCCCCAATGGTCTTTACTGTATCAGCCCTGGTGTCTACTGCTCCCTCCTGCCCCCAATGGTCTTTACTGTATCATCCTTGGTGTCCACTGGTCCTCCCGCCCCAATGGTCTTTACTGTATCATCCCTGGTGTCCACTGGTCCCTCCCGTCCCCCAATGGTCTTTACTGTATCATCCCTGGTGTCCACTGGTCCCTCCATCCCCAATGGTCTTTACTGTATCATCCCTGGTGTCACTGGTCCCTCCTGCCCCAATGGTCTTTACTGTATCATCCCTGGTGGCCCTGCTCCCTCCGCCCCCCAATGGTCTTTACTGTATCATCCCTGTGGCCACTGCTCCTCCTGCCCCTCTGGCAGATCCTCCACCCAGCCCCCACATCGCTTAGTTCCAACTTCCCCCCTTGCAACTGGCACAGACCCACCGCTCACCCCCATGGTTGGCTGTTGACTGACACATCCCAGTTGTACGCCTGCTGTAAACACTGCTGATTACATTAGGCACATGATTGGTAACTGTCATTCAGCAGCCGGCCATGGAAGTGAGCAGAGGGTCTATGCCAGTTGCTGGAGGGGAGTCCAAACTAGGGGACTGCTGGGGTCAGATGGTGGAATTTGAGCCTGAAGGGAAGGAGGGACCACTGGACACCTGTGATATTATATTTAAGACTGTCAGGGTTTTCTAGGGCAGAAGGGACCACTGGATACCTGAGATAAAGCAAAGACCATCAGGGTATTTTGGGGGGTGGGAGGGACCACTAGACACCAGGGACATTGTATTACGGACTGGTAAGGGGGCCCTAGACCACCAGTGAGGCAGCCCTGACAGATGCTGGGGGGGCAAACACTGTTTGCTCCCTACCTGTAATGAGGTTCTAATGAGTGAATTGTAAACCATGAGAGTCTTGCTCTGGAGCAAGTCTTTCAATTTAGATATCTAGGGCTTTTTTTAGACCTTGTTTATCCTATTCTCTACATGTAAAAACTGTTTGTAGAAATGTCAACCAGAGACGGGGGGCTTTGTTCAAGCTGCAAGACTTATTAACTAGAGAAGCCATATTTGCAATAGGTCAAAATGTTTTGTTGTCTATTTTAAACTATAATTCATTTTTATTTGTAAATTTGGCTAAGCCAGATATTTCATTACTTACAACAACATTTCATGCCATTTGTAGGTTTGCTTTAAAACTTCCATTCATAAGCTGGCCTGGTGGCGCAGAGGGTTGAGGCACTGGCACCTTATCTCGACCCATGCTGGTGACCAGGGTTTGGGAATGGGTGCCGGGGTTCAGCAGGAGAGGATTAAGCATCCAGAGGACTGCTCTCCTCTCTTGGGGTGGGGGGTATGGACACGTTGCTTGGCAGTGGCTCCCAGTGGAGACTGGGGGCACTGTATGAGCAGCACAATGATGAGGTCACACAGGAAACTGGAAAGACTCTGGTGTTCGCTGGATGATGGCATCCTGCTCCATGACACTGCTGGAACCTCCAGGAAGCCTCCTCCACCTCAGCAGCACCCCCGGGACCCAAATGTTAGTGCACTGGAACTGCCCCGGTGCCTTCCCCCTTGGAAGAGAGGGACCTACCCAGTGAAGGGATATGCCGGGATGTCAGCTGCAATGTGAGGCTGGAAGGAGGCTTGGGAAAAGGATGGCTGGTAAGTTGTGGGAGCATTGGGAGCCTGAAGGAGTAGGGGGCACCAGAGCGGGAGGAAGGAAAATACATCAAGAAAAAAAAAATGTTCCATTCAGAACACATCACTAATTTGTATTCTGCAACAGCCTGGCTTCCTCCATGTTTACACTTGCAATATAGTTTGAGTTGTATGGTCCATAATACTTTGGCTTTGGGTACAGTTTTCCCCTTTGTTTTCTTTAATGAATATTAAAACACCAAATAGGGAGTCACGCACCAGTGCCTCTATTATATTAACTGTACCAAAAACTAAATTGAGACTAGGTCTGCAAGCTTTTTCCAATTACGCTCCAGTACATTGGAATAAGATTCCGTGTTCCTTACAGCATATCGTTGGTAAAGATGCTTTCAAAGTATCAGTGAAACAATATCTTTTAGATATGACTGTTTGTGACTGTCATTAATGTATTACTGATTGTTTGTTGTCTTTTTGTTAATTTTTTTCCTTATTGTATTACTGTCTGTTTTTGTATATTTGTAAATTTGTATTACGTCTTGACTGTAACACAATGCATGATCCGGGGTCGCATTTGAAAAAGGGCCTTGGCTCATATTGTTTAGCTGGTAAACAAAAGTTTAAATGAAAAAAAAAAATAAAGATGCAAATTACCTCGCAGTGCCTTGTTAGTGTTATGGGTAATCTGCAGTATGAATATGGTGTCAGCCTGGTGGTGCGGAGGGCTGAAGCATTGAATGTCCTACCTCCAGCCATGCCAGCGACTCGTGCTTGGGAACGAGCATGGGATGGAGGACATTGGTAAGGTGGAGCTCTCCTCTCCTGGGGTGGGGTGGCCAGCCATCTCGGCCTCTGACTGCTACTGGGTGGAGGACTTGTGGTAGGGTAGAGCTCTCCTCTCCTCTCCTGGGGTGGGGTGGCCAGCCATCTCGGCCTCTGACTGCTACTGGGTGGAGGACTTGTGGTAGTGGAGTTTAGCAAGTGGCTGAAGGGGGGGGGGTGGTTCTGCAGTGCATGTGTACCTCCATGTGCACTTCCTGACGTTTCTGCATGGTGGGGGACCTGGGACCTGAAATCAGAAAATAGGGTTACCTCCCCTCTCTCATGAACACAGAGGACATCTGGATTTAAGCATGGGGGGGTGATGGACCTTCCTGTTCTGGCCCCACCAAGGGGGGGGGGCAATCCATGGGAGACTTAATCCCTGGTGGAGTGGGGGAAGTGGGCGCTGGTCAGGAGGGAGGGGGACAGGGCTGAGAGCCTGCCCCCCACGATAAAAAGCTTTGTAGAAAATAATATGAATATGGCAGTTTTCTCTACTGTAGCAATTGCCATTAGTGTGCCCTAATAGCCCAGATGTGATCACAATCCCCATAGCACGTGATTCTCCATATACCTCCTGTGTCTAGTAGGGGCCAGGGTTTGCGATTGCAGTCTAGCTAGTGCCTGCCTGGTATATTAGAACATGCCTTTAGCAATCGTGAAATATAATAGCTTGTTCTAAAATACCACTGGTTTGCTCCAGACAGTAATTAGCTCCTGGAACAAATATTTAGTAGGCTCTAACCTGGACTTACGAATATCCTGGCCCATGCCTTTCAGATGTTTGGCGAGCACTGACAGAGACCACAGGAATGAGCAGCAGGCTGCCAGAGTTGGCTGATGACTAGTCCAGTGACCACACACCTTGCCTGCTTTTGCTTCTGAGAAAAGTAGCTGGACTGTGATAGTAACTTCACTGACTACAGAGGCACTGCAGGAAAACGCCAAAAGAAAATACTCCAAAGGAAATAGCTGCTGTGCTCACATACCACACCAACCACCACTCTGGGAAACAAAGCAGATGTATCTTAGTTCTCATTAAAAACATTTTTAGAGGGAACCCCTTCCAAGTTTTGGTCACTTTCCTAAAGGTGGTTATTGTGTACGTGCAATTGTCACATCACAGAAGATGCTCAACATTTTTGTCATAACTTTCCCGCTCCCCCCACCCCCAATACATTTTTCAAGTCAGTGCTGAGCACTTAGACAAGCCCAGGCCACAGTTACAGTATGTTCCACAGCTTGTACACAGTTGTCATAAGAACAGAATGTAACTCTGATTCTTCTCTTGTGCAACCATGCAGAACAAATTTCGAAACTGAATGGGTACATTTTGTTGTGGTTTTCCCAGTGAACATAAGCTTTTATTTTTTTTCTAAAAATTGATTTTTTGAAAGCATGGACATTTCACATACATGTTGTCCTCCTTTTTAAAATGCAATTTAAAAGTATTTTAAACTGTTTAACTGCCCTCCTGACTCTACAACCTATGTTTTCCAAAGATTTATGTATTTTTTCCATGTTCACAGAGTGGGAGACGTACTTTATTTTTTGTCAAGCTTTTCGGTGCCCGCTGGTGCTCGTGAGTTGCTCCACGTCCCTAACTCTGCTGCTTGCAGTCCCCAGCATTAGTATGGTTCACTGGGCAATGTCCAAACATCAGTTTATTTTGTATTTTAAATTCTGATTATTTCTTGATACACACTCCCCCAATGTTTTGTAATCCTCTGGCTGCTTCTTCAAGGGCTATTGGTCTTATAAAAAAAAAACTACTGCACTGTAGTTATGTTTTATAATTCTCATTTGATTTAAAACTCAAACATTATAGGTCCATTATCACTGGGAGTACAAAAGAAGTTTCCAGCGGAATGAGCAGAGAGCGCGATTAACCCTCTCACCTTGGCAAAGTCCCTCTAGGTCCGCGTTGCGTGGCAGTATGGGAATAGTCTATACATGGCCTGTGGTTAAAAAGAGATTTCAGTGTCACTGATGAAACTTCTTATGTAAAGACTTCACAACAGACAAAAACTAAAGAACAAAAAAGTTTTCAGCTGAAAATAAAGACTAGAAATGTCAACTGAGTTGGCGGTTATTAGTGACTGACGTGCCACGTGTGCCTGGCCCGTGCGCTGTTTCAGTTGCTTGACCACTCAGACGGCTGGAGAAGCCTAACAGTGAATGCTGTTCATTTTATCAGTCGAGACACTTGTCACAACAGTTTTGCAACTTTGCTGAATGAGTTTACTCCTTCACTGTCAGCTTCAGAAAGGGTGGGAGGACTTGTCAGTAGTGTGATGTACTCGGGGAAGGTGTATCTGAAACTGCGGTATGCTGGCAAGTAGGTCACGCAGGAGAGGCAGTCTGGAGCCACTGCACGTGCCTTTCGGTCACAACAAAGTGCTCAGCTCACAGATGCAGGATGGCACAAACTGCAGGTGAGTCGCAGGATAATGCAAAACGTTGTTTTTGCACATTCAGAAGCAGCAACAGTGGCTCCCAGTGTAGCCTGCACGGAGAGCCACTGTTGCTACATCTGCATGTGTAACAACACAGTTTTGCATTATACTGTGACTGAGCTGCAGTTTGCACAGTCCTACGTCTGTGTACTGAGCTCGTTGTTTTAACTGTGTCTGAAATTGGTAGACATGAATCTGCTGCTGATGTCACAACAGCTGGCATTTCCGTTCAGCTGAGACTGACTCCTACGTCAAGTGATGTGATTTTGAAAAATCCCAGCTCCCCCCATGGAAATGTGCAACAGAATATATAAGTGCTTCTGGATCTATGCACTGGAGGAACATTTTAAATCTGACCTAAAAAGACAGAAGAATGTGGTTGTGGCAGCACATAAAACATAAAATGGTTCAGTCTTTCAGCTTTGAACTTATCGTATAGAAGAGGGTATATTATGAAATGTTCATTTAACTGTTTTAAAGAGCTAGTTTACTAACTAAAACTATTTTAAAATGCGGTCCTCTATTACTTTTTACATCTGAGATATTTTTTTGCTTTTCCCCTTGGTTAATCAGAAGATTTTTTTTACCTGATGTTAGTGGGAGTGATTTGTGAAAACAGTGCTCTGCCTGGCAGCTGACATACCTAGCTTTGTTCCTCACATTACATCATCAGCACTGTGACCTGCCTGACTGTGACATCACAGCAGCTCAGGAAGAGCCACTCAGTAGCTGCCAGGTCAGGCATCTGTGATGTCAGTGTTAGTGAGGTTGACTGCCAGACAGAGTGCTATTCTACAAATTCAGCATAACAGAAAATGTTGTAATGATCAAAAGGAAAAATATTTCTAAAATAAAAATTTATAACTGTTTCTTAAAATGTGTAACCTTTTCCTATCTGCGTCTCCTTTGCTTGGTCTTTAAGCAAAGTTCACATCAGTGTTAAAAATGGGCAGGAATGCACATGAAAGCAATTCCAGAAAGTCTGCCTCAGTTCCAGGAAACAAAATGCAGAGGGACTGCTGTGGTGAGAGCAGGAAGGACAGAACCAGAAGCTAAAAAGAAGCATAACATTTATAGAATGTTACAGAACATATGTGCCCCAATTATTCAAGAGTACATCATATAATGCAGGATGCACCCAGCTGAACCCTCCCCCTCCCCAAACTGGAAAGGTTGTGCAGGACTTTCCAAGCTTCATTTTCCATGTAGAGCAGACTTGTGGGTGGACTTGCTTCCAAAGATCTGGGTGCAGGATGTCTTGTGTACAAATGTGAAAAAAAAAGACACACTTCTAGTCTGATAATAAGGTGCTTCTCTTTAATCGATCTATTCAGAGCCAGAAGACAGTTCGATACTTCCTCCTGCTCATACATCAGGTCGCACCCAGAAATGAGTCTTGGCTCAGCTTGCCTTTACTGGTTACCAATTTTTAAATAAATAAAATACCACAGAACCACAAAAACAGCAGTTACAATATTTACAGCAGGGAGCCCAGCACTTCGAGGCTGATGTTTCTTCATGACGGGACTGGCTGAATTGCATATTTTAAATATATTGCACTAACTTTTCTCAAAAAACTATTATACATTTGCACAGTTTATCTCTATTAAAAAGCTTTGACTATAATGTCCAATGTAAGGTATAAAAAAATAACAACACAGATTCTCTATAATATTGTGTGATCAGTGCCAAAATGACTACAGTATTTACCTTACGCACTTCACTCAACCAATGGGAGCCTTAGGTAGCTAAACTACCTAGTTGGAAACAGGATTAAGAATTCTTTTAGCCGATTGCCAAAATTACCTAGTCAATAAGCTTGGCTAAGACTGAGCACTTCAAAAACAGGGAAACAAACACATGTGCATCCAGATACCATGAGATACAAAAATACTAAATGAAAAAGGGGGAACGGCAGGCTATTGATTCTCCCACTGCTGCAGTCCTGCTTTGATGTCAGTTGCAGGGGATTCTGGGATTTGTAGTTACAGAACATGGAAGCCCGGAAGTAAGCAAAATTAGTCTGCTACAATATACTATACTACAGTAAACAGTAAGTAAATGCAAAATGTATCCACACAAACTGCAAACTGGGACTAGCCCACACTTGGTTATGGAGTTCCTAGAGCTGACTGGTCCCCTTTAAACAATGCAGATAGCATTGTTTTCCCCCAGCGTTGTACCCCATCTCAAAATATTTGAAGGTGTTTTCTGCCTCCACTACAAAGGTTTGATTGTCAGATCAACTTCAACATATCTGGACCAGCTCGGCATATGGTATGTTCTCTTTTAAAATAAAAGGATGAGCAATTTAAGAATGCAGCAGGGTGTTACCAGCTGTGGGTTTTCAGTACACACAGGTGGTGACAACAGAGCCCAAGCTGCCCACCAAGGGATGATTTATGGAAAATCTAAGAAGGAAATTATATTCTTTTGCCAGGTTGCAGTAAACTTCCAGTCAATGGTATTGATCTTTAAAAAAATTATAAAATTAGCTATTTATTCCATTGGTCCCTGCCAAACACACAACACATTATCAATAAAAGAATAGCAACAGATGAAGCATTTGTGAAATACATTTGCAGATGGCTCATATGCGGCCCCCGCTTCCCACCTACCTGTGAAAAGCTCACCATAGGTAGGGGCTATATATGTACCCATTGCTGTGTCCCTGATTTGCAGACAGAACACATCATTAAAAGGAAATGTCCATCTAGGATTAAATTAATCAGTATCGTTACCAATGGAAATCTGCTTTACATAAGCTATTGACTGAACCCTTAACACCTTTAGGCCCAGAATTATACCCATTCAGTTTCCCTTCCCTTTTATAGCTGCAGGCATCCATTTACTATATTACAGGCACAGGAAATGACATCACACATGGGGAAACACATATAGTCAATAAATATTTTAACCAGGAGAGACACACTAAGCTGAAGCTTGAGGCCAGGTATGACATGAAAGCACAATAAAGTTAAGTGATTTGCTCTGGATCATACAGTAATGCAAGTGAAAACTATGGGATTCAAACCCAAATATAAAGATTTGCAGCTCAGAACCTTAAACCACTGCACTATATTGCTTCTTTAAAAGGCAGAGGAAATTAAACAAATAATGCTTTTACCCGGTCCATGGGGATGTGAACATGTCTCTAATCTTGAAGGGGTTGCTATAAACAAAAGTTGTGTACTGCCAGGGCCAGCAGTTTCCAAGCTCCTTTGGGGTTTATATTGCTTTGTACAATGTTTTGTGACATTTCAGTTTAGTAAAATGTTTAGTGCCAGTGTGATTTGCAGAATATTCTACTACTGTGGTAACACTGTAAATAATTTGTATTTCTATACCTGTTTAGTTCCAGTATTTGTTAGAATGGAAGTAGCTGTGTTTAAATTTGTTTGTTGGCATCATGTTCTGTCATTTGTAGGAGTGTGATCTAGTGGCTAGAGCACAAGCTTGGGGCCCAGGAGAGGAGAGTTTCAAACCTCCATAAAGTCAAATACTAACTGTGTGACCTTGAGTATGTCACATAACCCCCCAGTGCTCCTGTCCATCTACCAGCAGAAATGAATAGCAGCAGGACCCCACTGGAAATGAGGTGACACATCTCAGCTGGACTATACTGGGTAAATAAGTTGTAACAAAATAATTGTTTTGTGTTGGTGTGTGATAGGATAGATGGCTGTCAATACATAACCCTTCTGAACATAGGTGCCAGAACCTACAGGTGCGTGTGGGGGTGGACACCCCCCACATTTGCCCATGAGCATTCAGAGTGCCCCTAAATGCATGCAATGTCAAAAGGGAAGCAATCATGGTCTGTTATTACTACAGTGCCCCCCCCCACACACATACAACCTCACTTTTCCCCATGTTCCAGCAGTACTCCTCCTGAAGGTTGCAACATAAAAAGAAAATCTTCATTTTATTTATTATAGTCTTTGATAATTGGGTAAGACCCACTAGGCACAAGTGTTTGTTTTCCGGGGTGACCTGGGAACACTGGGCAGTTAAATGACTTGTTTAGAATCACACACTATGCAAGTAGAGGTTGTGAGAATCAAACCAAAGTCTGATCTATTGAGTGTATTAAGTTTGTTAATTTAACTTCTAGGCTACAATGCCAGCCCGTATGAACACCATCCAGAAATAGATTTCTTTTCATCAAAGTAAAAGAAAAAAACACAGTAGATTTGTTTTTTAATTTCATGATTCCAACTGCTTCACTCTGTCTTTCCAGCAGGAAATCTCCAGTAGCCCTTTCTTTTGAGATAACACCTTTTCACTTCCCTGATGCTCCCAGGTGCAATCACTAAGCTATTAAGTGGATGGTTGTAACAACTCATCAAGAGCCTAACTCTTCTTTTGCTCTTATTTTGCAAGAGGCAATATAGTGTAGTGGTTTAAGGCTCTAAACTGTAAACTTGAAGACTGGGGTTTGAATTCCAGACTTATATTACTGTATGATCCTAGGCAAGTCACTTAACTTTCTTGTGCTCTCAGGTCATACCTGAACTCAAGCTGCAGCTTAGTGTGCCTCTCCTTGTTAAAATATTTATTGACTATATATGTTTCCCCAGGTGTGATGTCATTTCCTGTGCCTGTAACATAGTAAATGGATGCCTGCAACTATGAGAGGAAGCTGAATGGGTATAATTCTGGCCCTAAAAGTGTTACAGGTTTTAAGTCAGTAGCTTTTGTAACATGGCTAAAGTAACCAGGACGAAAAGCTGAATGCAGATTTGTCGAAATAAGTCAGTTGGTATAAGAGCAACACGGCATTATTGAAACAATACTGTCATGTTGACATTGAAGTACCGATCATGAACATGCTCACAAACTTATTCTTTCTTCAAAACACCTACCGAGATTCCGACCAATAGGTGGCGTTATGACCAGACACTGTGAAACGCAATCGGTATTCGATTCCGACCAATAGGTGGAGTAACGAAAACACACTTTCAAACGCTTAGCACCACAATTCTATATCGAACTCCTGTGCTGTTTTCAAAGCACCACCTATTGGTCAGAATAATCAGCGGCCGTATGCAAATTAGGGAATACCGATCATAATGCATCAACCTAAGGGATCCATGTAGGAAGTAACAATGCAAGGTAGGAATGGATCGAACAACACAGTAAGTGTTCATCACAAATACCAATATCCAATAATTATCTCTGTCTTGTTCCTTAATCTACCCTTTATGTTTATGTAATACATTGTGAGACACAACATTAATGAATGTGTACTGCACAACGTGCATGTGCAGGCTTCCAGTTAGACACAGCCTTTCAAAGTGAGAGATGTGAACCATATTTTCTGAAGTAACAGAACTTGATCTCCTCAATTGTCTTTCATTGTAAATAAAACAGTATCTCAACAATACTTGCCTTGCACTTACCATGTTACAAGCACATTAAGGCACTCCGAAGGTGGCATCTAATGGGGAATTAATGCATGGTTGGGCCGTTGTAGACACTTGGCCTTTGGCCTTGTGCCACAACTATCCCAACCATGCATCAATTCCCCATTAGATGCCACCCTCATTGTGGCTTAATGCTTACATGTAAAGCAGATTTTCATTGATAATGATACTGATTAATCCTAGATGGAAGTTTCCCTTTAAAGAAAAAAAAGCTGGTATTCAGATTCAGTTGCAGGGCTTCTAGGATGACCCCAAAGGGCAATTCAAGGTTAAATCTTTGCATAATTTCCTTGCAGTCTCGCAAGTTTAGAGTGACTGACGCCTTTTGGGAAAACTTTGGAAAACATAATATTTAGACACAATCTGGCTTGTGTTTCATTTTCCTTTTTTAGATTTATCCCCTCCATCACTTATTAGGGAAGAAATTCCCACAAAAACAAATCCAGAAACAAATGGTTTGATACCTTTTATTGGACCAACATGGATGTTACAAAAAGAAAACAATGTCTAAGCTTTTGGACCAACCAAGTCCTTCTTCAGAGACTTATGCCAGTTGATCAGAGACTCACATCTTATTAACACCCAGATCATGCATTAAAAAAACAGAAAAATCTCATTGGTTTAAAGTACCTATTTTATAAAATCACAGATTATTTATTTATTTATTTTGCTTTTGCTAACCAGGTAAGCGCACTAGACAGCCAAGTGCCTATTTCAGGCTCAGATTTAAATGGAATGAACAGCATTCCACTAGCCTGCCACAAAAACAAAGTCTTTATCCTTTAGAGTTTATCTGTTTCTATAGCTACTTGAAATTATAAAGCTCTGTTGTAACATCACAGGCTGTTGCTATGGGAATAACTGTGATGTCACAATTAGAGTATTATGACATACAAGTTGAGAAGAAGCAATAGGAGCTGATGAACCCTCAAGGAATAGAGATCCTGTTTTCATGCATATAACCTGGGTAATAAACAATGGGGACAGAAAATACAGAGCTCATGCCTCTGCTTTGTGTCCAGATACTATGTTTACAGAAGCTGCTTTGTCTTCAAATATTTTGTTTTTTAAAGTTCTTCTTGAGGTGCTGGTGACTCTTCAAAGAGTGTTGGATGGAAGTATATAATGGTACTTTCAGTGGAGAGCCTGGCGTGCCCTTCATTCCACTCACAATTTGACATGTACCCCAGAACTTCTCCAGTGTCTCGCAAACATGAAGGAAGCTGTTAAACTGATTTTTTTAGAACACCATCTTTAAATTCAGATAAATTGTCAGTTAGCGACCCATTGCCTGACACTATAGGATGCATCCTGGGGAGGGACAGTACATTTATGCACTTTAGGTAAAGTGTAAAATGTCAGTAATAATCTGAATATATCATTTCTCAAAAACTGGTGCTCACCCTTAGTAATCATTTCATCATGTAATGGCTGCTGGAGAAATTACTCTACAGTATCTGCTTCTTAAACCCAGCTGGTGCACTAGAGAGCAATTGTCTGTAACTGTCTAAGGCCCCCATTTTCAGAGCTGGCTGTCTGCACCACGCAACCAATAGCAGTGCATGTGAGATTGCACAAGGCCAGCAGGATGCCATATTTATACAGGCAGTGCACCCTGTACAGCATGCACTGCCTATATGAATATGGGGCTGTGTTAGTGCTGCGCAAAATGACTATGCATGGGGATAACACAGACCCCTGCTGGAAATTGCCACCTAAGAGCAAAGTGAGAGAGCACCTTCCAACCTGGATAGCGCTTTTGATCCTGGGAGCCATATTTAGCTGCCGGCATGCTAATCACTACGTATGGCATGCACTGTGCTTAAGGGCCATTTGCATATCTCCCATGGGGGACGGTGTCTTCAGGAAGGCGTTCAACACCGTCCCCATGGGAGACTTATGGGCAAGGTGGAAAGCTTGGAGGTGGCAAACAAGCTCACTAGTTGGGTGGAACATTGGTTGGTGGGGAGGACTCAGAGGGTCATAGTAAATGGGTGTACTCAAAAGAGGAAAGAGTGACAAGTGGAGCTCCACAAGGCTCTGTGTTGAGACCCATACTTTTCAACATATACATTGGGGACATCACAGAGGGTCTGCGTGGGAAGGTGCGTCTGTTTGCGGACATGAATATCTATAGTAGCAGGGTGGATACAATAGAAGGGAGGGAGGAGGAGGTGAGGGAGGACTTGACCAGGTTGGAGGAGTGGTCAGAAAGGTGGCAATTATGGTTCAACACAAAAAAGTGCAGGATTATGCACATAGGGTGTAACAACCCAAAGGTGAAATTCCGACTGGGGGGACTGAGGAGACAGAGCAGGAAAGAGACCTGGGGATTACCATCTCAGACAATCTGGATGTCCAGAGTCAGTGTGACAGGGCAGCAGGAAAGGCACTAAGTATGCTGGCATGCATAGGGAAGGGGTTCACAAGCAGGAGGAGGGCTGTGATCCTGCTGCTGTACAAAACCATGGTCAGACCACACATGGAATATGGGGTCCAGTTCTGGAGGCCATACCAGCAAAGGGACATGGACTGGCTGGAAAGGGTCCAGAGAAGAGTGACCAAAATGGTGTGGGGGATGCAGGGGAGGACATATGAGGAGAGGCTGGGGGAACTGGGCCTGTACTTGCTGGAGGAGAGGAAGGAGGGGGGAGGGATATGGTGGAGACATTCAAATACTTGAAGGGCATAAACAGGGTGAGGGTCGACAGCATATTCAAACTGATTAAGAACAATTCCACTAGGGGACATACCCTCAGACTGGAGGAGGGCAGGTTCAAATGGAACATTAGGGGCAGGTTCTTCACAGAGAGGATGGTACAGCCGTGGAACAGGCTGCCAGAGTGGGTGGTAGGGGTGGATACAGTGGAAAACTTCAAGAGGGCCTGGGACACACACATGGGATTGGCAGGTAGAGTGCAGGCTGCAAAGGGATGGAGGAAATCTTCCTGTGGAGAAGTTATGGGCAGACTAGAGGGGCATAGAGGTCCTTATCTGCTGACAGCCTTTTATGATTCTATGATTATGTGACTATTAGTGGCTCTGCATAGTGCCACCATGAATGAATGTGCAGAGGCATTGTGCAGAACCTCAAAAGCACCTCTGCTGCTGGATCCCTGGTAGCATAATAATAGTATGGGTTGTCATTTGTGGAAGTCTAATGGCTCCCTTCCCTCCCTGATGGCCATTGCAGTGTGCATTGTATTTCATATATTGTCACTGGTAGTCAAGTGACCCCCCTTCCCTGCTCCCAACACCTATCAGAGTGTGCTCTGCATTTCATAAATCATTCCTTGCAGTCTAGTAGCCCAAACAGCGTGAAAAAACTTGAAAAGGCCCTGTGTTAAATTTAACTATAAATATGGCATTTAGGCTTAGTCTTGGCAAATACAGAAGGGAATAGGAGAGCCTGTAAAACCTCCTTATGTAGGGTACTTTAATAGAAAGGACAATCACCTGTCATCACAGTGTTGTATTACTGTTCCCATCCAGGGCGATCTCGGGCGACACTGGCACAGCATCAAAAGCCTGCCTGCTAGATCTCTAGCTGTGGTTTTTGTAAGGAAATATATGCTATGAAGATTTAACCTGCACAGGCAATGCCATTGCTAAAGCCCCAAACTATTCAGTTGTTGCTTGGACAGGTGAGCCAGTGGTTCTCCTTTAAGTTCCTGTAGTAATGTCAGCATCTCTCTGTGGCAGTGGCAGACATCTGCAAAGGTAAAAATTGTGAACTTAATGCTGGAGGACAACAGAAGGTCACTCCACTCCAATCAGTAGATGGGCCCTTGTTTGATGGCTGTGATGTAGTACAGAGGGATATGCTGAGTCTGCGATAATGTTAGTTCTGGGCACCGTCACTGCTAGAGACTAAGGCACCATTGTACATTAGGTTGGTTATGGATTGCAACTGGCCTTTATGCAGCAAGGTGCTGTTGAAGTACCAGAGATTGATTTGGCATTTTGCAGTTTGGCCACCAGCAACCAGCACAGTAGGCTGACTTGTCTCTCATTGTCAGCAGTACTGCAAGGTTACTGAGCTACTCACTATTCCGAGTTTTGGGCGAAACACGTGTATGTGTCTGCTGTTCTTAGCCTTTGCTGATTGCACTGTGAGGCCTTCCGGCACCATGCAATTCTGCTTAAAGTAGAGCCAGTCTAAATTCTCTCATGGGGATTTGAATGTGTTTCCCATGATGCTTTGCATTATTGGGGCATGTGCAATTGTGTTTCATATATATATATATATATATATATATATATATATATAGATATATAGCTATGTATGAAGTTTTTTCAGAATATGTTACGATGGAGCGAGGAAAGTAATAAGTGGCGGCTCAATGTTAAGGGTTAAGACAGGTAGAAACATAGAAACATAGAAGTTGACGGCAGATAAGGACCGCAAGGCCCATCCAGTCTGCCCATTTCTTTTTCTACCTTATAAATGTGCCATCGGCCTTTGCTCTGTCAGTGGCCTATCTATTCATACTCATCTGTATTGCTCCCTTATGCCTATCCCATGCCTGTTTGAAGCCCTGTACTGTATTCATAGCCACCACTTCCTGAGGTAGGCCGTTCCATGCATCCACAACCCTTTCTGTAACAAAGAATTTCCTCATATTCCCCCTTAATTGGCCTCCCTCTAATCTCATGCTGTGTCCTCTTGTCCTGCTATTTTTCTTATATTTAAACATATTAGACTCTTTCACCTTGTTAATGCCCTTAATATGTTTGAATGTCTCGATCATATCACCTCTCTCCCTCCTTTGCTCAAGGGTATACATATTGAGCTCCGTTAATCTGTCCTCATATGTCTTATGATGCAGTCCCTGCACCATTTTGGTTGACCTTCTCTGGACTGCCTCAATTTGGTTAATGTCCTTGTGAAGGTGTGGCCTCCAGTACTGCACGCAGTACCCAGATGGGGTCTAACTAGTGTCTTGTAAAGAGGGATTATTACTCCCTCTACGACTTGTGATACCTCTACTAATACACCTAACATCCTAGCCTTTCCTACTGCTTTAGTGGTCTGCTTGATGATTTCAGGTCATCGTGATGATGACGCCAAGTCTCTTTTTCCTTTGTGATTGCCAGCAACTCCTCCAGCCTATAGGTGGCTTCAGGGTTTCTCTTCATATGTGCATGATCTTGCACTTTTATGCTAAACCCCAGTTGCCACTCTTCTGACCATTTTGCTAGTTTATCCAGATCTTCTCATTCTGCCCACCCCATCTGGATCATCTACTCTGTTGCAGATCTTGGTGTCATCTGCAAACAGACAAGCCTTACCCTCTAGTCCATCTGCAATGTCACTAATGAAGATATTGAAGAGGACGGGCCCCAGGACTGATCCCTGAGGTACCCCACTTGTGACTTGCATCTCTTCTGACTGTATACTGTTTACCACCACTCTCTGTTGGTAAATGGTACACTGGGAGTGTTGCAGCAGTTGACCACAGAGATGCCAACTGAAGGTGCCATCTATTTGAGTCTGCCGCACAGATGGAGATATGGTGTTCCACAGCTTAGGGACAATGGAGAAGAAGGATATCACACCATACCTGGTACACGACCTGGAGATAGTCAGTTGGCCAGCATCTGAAGATCTTTCTGACTGCTCAGACCTTAGGTGGAGTGCAGTCTTGCTTTCCACTCTTTATCTTATTACATTTCAGTATTAAGAAGGATTACTTAGCTCAGATTAACTAATATAGGGTGTCTGTTCAAAAGGTTGGATACCTCAGAGATCAGCAATAATAATCCTTTCACAATGCATCACCAAATATATCTTAATAAATAGCACTGTTCATTTAGAAGATAAATTCCAAAATAAATGAGGTTAAACAGTGCAGTCAAGAAAAACAAATGAAAATAATGGTTTTAAACAGTAAACACAAGTACATAATCTAGACTGATTTAGGCTTAAACTTAGAACTAGAAATGTTACATTAGCAAATAGGAAATAGGTGATTCTTTCTTACTAGTGCAGCTCAAAATAAAAAGTCACTCACTATTCATGAGGTCTGTATTAGCCTGATCCCATCAGTACTATTTCCCTTTCTCTTTCTCTGTCTTTCCCCCAGATAGCCTGACCACTTCAGTACTATCACCATCCTTTTTCTGTAACCCCGACAGACTCACAGTCCTTAGAGTAAGCCCGTTTTATTTGCAGAGATCAAAGGAAAACTCCCGTCAAGAATTATGGCTGTGTTTGAAGTTATTTGGTGTGACACATGGCATAATTTCACGTCCTCTCTCTGGTCCCATTCTTAGTGCTCCCCTGCACAGGCCAGAGGCCTTGTTTATCAGAGACATTGCCTCTGAAGCTTGGGAACACTGGGCACCTCACAGATCCATAAATTATAGCACACTTTGGTCATCGAGAAAATTCTTACTTAAGACACATTCCGCCAGTTGGGGGAGATGCAGCTATTGAATACAGCACTTAAATAAAGGCATTTGATCAGACTTTTTTATCTGACAAAATTATACACACATATGTCACACTGTTAATTATAAAATAGACTCATTGATTTTATTTTAAAACATTTTGGAAACACATTTTAAATTTGTTTTAAAAATGTTTAGGCTTTGCAGTGTCTGGTTTTTAGGCAGTGTAGGGATATCAGTGATGTGAAGAGGTTTGTGTTACTGGTACAAGTTCCAGGAGTGGGATCATGTGAAATATCCATGCAGCTACCAGCCAATGAGATCATAGTTTGTTTACTAATCCATTTTAAAAATACAAATATGATGTGAACACATATGTTCTGTAAGTATGTGACTGTGAATCACTGCAGTAGGTAGGCCATAGATGAAATATGTTTGGAGGAAATGAACCTTGAGGCAGTGAACCAGGAGAGCACCACTGAGATAAAACACCTTGTTTAATAATCATTTATTTTATGTTAGAGCTAACCTGTTTTTTCTTCTTCTCATATTTTTCTTTAAAATGTTGTTTTTGATGATCCAGTTTGAAAATGGTCTGCAGTTCCTCTTGATCACAGCTGGCATGGTGTGTGTGTGTGTGTACATTAGTGCAACCCTCATGGGTGCAAGTAACCAGTTTTGGAATTCCAAACCGCAGGCATGGAATGTATTGTTGTGGGGGCACTCATGTTTCATTGTAGTGCCTTTATTTGATGCCAAATGGCTCCAAGTTGTTCTTTATCATGGTTAAAATGAATTGTGCTACATCCTTAGATGGACAGCTTTGCATGGATATGAAAAACTCCTAACATAAAAGAGCAGTGTTACTTTGACTCCACTTAAGGACGTGGATCAGTTATTTTTTGTGGCATGTCATCTGCATCTGAACAAAGGACTCTGTCTTGAGATCACTGACCAGATTAAAATAATTTTCACTTGAAGTGTCTTGGCAAGGAGCAGTTTGGATTTTGTTTATGACAGTTACTGTGTCATCAACTAAGGCTGCCAAGACTACCATCTTGAAACTCTATTCCTTTGGCTTCTGTTTCCAAATCAATTGGGGTTTGGATTGGAACCCCCCTATGTGCTATATCTTCTAAAGTGTACAAATAAACATACATCACATTTCCATCTTTGGGAAGCTTTACGCTCTGGAGAAAAGAAGATGTTTCACACAGTTCCTAAGAAGGCTGCCTATCCTATTTTTGTGCACTAAGCCCTGGCATCTGAATGAAGTAACTAGTTTTTTTTCAACAGCTAATGGAAAGGATGAATTCTGGGATAGTACTGGATAACCCACCACTTTTGTAATTTCGCTATTATATTTTTTGTATCACATTACAAATAAAAATGAATATGTACCTAATAATAATAATAATATATTTTACTTATGAGGTATCCTTGTATTACCACTCAAAATGCTTTACTTTTCAAGATAATGGCAATCATAAAAACTAATTCTATACACCTTTACAACCAAGAAAAAAATATTATTAAAAAGCAGCACATCTCCCTAAAATACAGTAATGCAAAAGAGAAGACATAGTCCTCTTTTCAGCCAGTTGAGGCCAGTCACGTGCGGAATGCTTGAGCAAACAAAAAGGCCTTTCAGACACATTTAAATGGTTCCCAAGATTACCCCTTTCTCATAACACAAGGCAGAGATTTCTGGGTTTTAGGTGCAGTCACAGCAAAGGCACAATCCCTGAGAAATTTCTTTTAAATCTTCATATTTTTTAAAGTCCTGAAGACCACCAGTTATGAGTCCCTTGCTGATCTTAAGAAGTGAGTTAGGGTATACGGGTGGAGAATCTGGGATAGGTAGGTGGGTGCCATTCATAGCAGAATTTTTATGTCAAATATAAAAACATTAAATGGACCCACCACCAAACACACAGCCAATGCAAATCCTACAAGACCAGGACAATATGGCTGAAGCTTCACTCCTCTACAGATGGTGAATTAATTTCTCTGGCAAGTCCACATGCAAAGTACTGCAGTAATCTAGTCTTGATGTACAAAATGCATGGATTTAGGTGATGAGATCCAAGGGGGGAGTGGACAGTCTTGCCGCATTCTTAAGGTGGTAAAATATACTCCCGTCCTGACCATAGTCAACACCTTTGACTCCAGGGTGAAACTGCAGTCAAGGATGACATCCAGGTTATATGTTTTCTGGTGCAGTATTAGCCACTGCTAAGCAATTTAAATCACAAATTGCAGTAAGAAAGAAATACCTACTGGGAACTGAACCCAGGACTATGGAATACCATCTCAATTCTCGAACCACTGAGCTATAACCAGATCATTTGCAATTTTTAAAAGGGTCAGCAGGGCTCTACTAAACAGTGGCAACATGAAGCTCCAACAAGTCTGAGCTGCTTCACTCACATCACACATTTACAGCTCTTTTGCCTTCGCTGAGTTTAATCTGAGCCAATTATGAATGGTCCAAATTTGATTCTCCTCCAGCAACTGGTCAGAGCGAAGACTGGGGACAGAGTTAGGTTGGGAAGGAGAAGTACAGTTGAGAATTGTCAACACAGAACCAATAACTCATGCCATGCATTCAAGTGAGATCTCCTAGTGGCAGCTTATATACTGCAACCTACATTCAGGCCAGACATGAGACCTGAAGGAAGTCACAGGTGATGGCCATAGCCATGGAGGAAACCTTTCTAAACATTATTGATTGTATCTGATCCACAAAATAAGAATGGAACCAGTTTAATACAGTCTCTCCAAAATAACATAAGAAACCAAGTGCTCAAGCAGCATGGAATGGGCCACAATATAAAATACTTCTTTTTTTTGAATTGAACAAACTTTATTGAAATATCTTTTTAAAGAGATACAATGTCAACAACAAACACAGCTATAAGAAAACCAACAACAAACCCCCAAATACACAGAAGACAAATTACACACCCCCTCTGGTCAAGATAAAACCAGTTACACAGAAGGAGATGTCAACCCTGGCATTGGCAGCATTGAAGACCAATTAAAGACAATCATGTCAAACGTTTCTGATGAATCTAATAAAATGAACAAGGACTCTTGACCTTTGTCCATGGCCATTTAAAGGTAATTAGCCACCCTCACAAAAGCTTTCTCCATAGTATGACTAGGCCTAAAGCCAGACTGGAACTTATTAAATATATCATGAGCTGATAAATGTCCTTGGAGCAAAATTGCAAACAGTTTCTCTAATGCCTTTGCCAAAATGGGAGGTTGGAGACAGGATGAAAATTTGCCAGATTTTCAAGCAATTTAACCACAATAGGCATGAAACCCTGCCCCCAGCTCAGTGAGGACTGTATAATACCCAGAAAAACTGGAGTCAGTGCAAAATCAGCAAGGTAAGACAGGGGTTCAGAACACACTGTCAACAGCATTTACAAAACTGGCCCCAAATTTCCACTTTAATAATTGAATCAAACTGATCCCAAACAGGAACTTGGGTTGAAACAGTGAGATGAGACTCATCTTTTGCCGTATTACGATAGATCTATGCAATTCATGTAGTGTATGTGTGGTAGGGGAGTAATACCACTTTAAGATTTAAAGGTTTTAGGATCTGGTTACTGGGAGCAGCAATCTATGGTTCCTGGGCCAAGATCAAGTTGTGTGTATGTATCAGTGGTGCTCTTAAAGTGAAATGGTTGAATTGAATACATAGTTTAGCTACTTCTCAGGCAGTGCTTAGGGGGCACAGTGATTTTCTTTATTCAAATTTTTGACCACGAAAGGCACACTGAGCTATGATAGCTTGTTTCCAGGTGCTTCCTGGGGGTGGGTTGCATCAACCTGTTTTATTGACAGAGAATGTTGACCATGACAGTGGGGAGACTCCCCTACTGGGGGTGCCTGCTTCTTGCAGTAGAGTATGGTGGAGCCCGGAGTGGTTGATGGAGGTTGAGGTGTAGAAGAGCTTCGGACAGAGGAGCTGATACCCTTCTCTGTCCCAGAGGAGTAAAAGGTTGTGGAAGATATGGAAATAATGGAGTCAGTACTAGAGGATGAACGTCCCATCCAAGAGAAAAAAACTTCATGCTGAGATGCAGGAAAAAAAAATACTTTTGCTATCTGTTGTACAGTGGTCTGCATATTGTGATTGTTATTTGTTCCCTAGTTAGTGTTTACTGTGCAATAATAGTGATATTTAGAGATAATCCCTTTAGGGGAAACCTGATACTGTCTTTTCCTGTTTCCTGTGTTAAAGCCACAGGAATTCTGCCTACATGCAGAACTTGAGTTGATGTTAAGAATAAAGCCTGATAAGAAGCAACTAAGGTGTGCTGGAGTTTATTACATCGGCAACAAAGAGAAACCAGGCCCAGAATGGTGAAGTTTGGTGCTATGGCAGAGTTTGACGGCACAAGTGACTGGTCCAAATATGTGTAGTGTTTGGAATATTTCTTTAATGCAGATAAAATCACAGATGAGGATCAGCAACACTCTATTTTCCTCTCTGTTTATGGCCAAAAGACTACTCACATGCATGGCCAACTGTCATGTATCCCTTGTTCTCAGCCGGTGCTATGATGCTGCCATACAACTGCTGTTGTCACCCCTGAGGGATTGGGGCCATAGTACTGCTGCTCAGATGGGATACCAATTGTATGTGGTCCTATTCATATATTAGGAATTTGGCCCTGTTCATATATGAGGAATTTGGTTTGCTTGTACAGATACAGATGAGGCATCTTATAACTGGAGGAAGAAAGTGGAAGAAGGTCAACAGAAGGTAAACTGGTTGAAGAAGTGGCAAATATCCAAGAAGAAAAAAGAGTTCATCTGTAAAACATGTTTACTGCTAATTTCTCTTTTTTTAAGTTACATATATCCTCCACCCTTAGTGTTAAATTACATATGTTCGCCACCCTTAAATAGTGAAACAAAATTTTACTGTCTTTTTTTTCCAGTTGTTTTGGAGAAGTTGTCTGAACGTCATCAAAAGGAACATAACGTATTTGGCAGTAAAAGGAGGGGTATTAGTATGATTAACCTTGTAGCCGTTCTGTGTAGTATTTTTAAGCAGTAATACTGGATCACTCATAATGGCTGATGGTCAGCCCTGGAGATTGTGGGCTAGGTCCTTGTTTGAACCATTTACAAGAATTGGAAGGCTGGAAGAATTAAAAAATCAAATAAGGGAAGTATAGGGTACCCTGGCCTGAGTTGTGTGCAAGCAGCAGTTGTTAAAATAAAGGGGCGATCTCTCTGGTCAGTGTAAGACCTTCAAAGAGGAAACAATTATACACCTTTATTTTAAGTACAGCTTGTCCAGCAGAGCCCATGTTTGGCCCAAATATGGATACACGGAGGGCTGACACATTCAGTGGGCTTAATGATTTAATACTTTGAAAATGGGTCTTTGGCCCATGGTCTGCCAGTTTAAATAAATAAAACAAACAAACCTTGGTTAATACTTTGATTTTAGGATAGTAGTAGGCTAATGCCCATGATTTCTGTCCCCACTACTCAGTGGTGATAACTTTTTTATTTATTTATTAATTTTGGTGACCGGGTAGGCCTGCTGGGCCCCGGAGGTCCCTTTTTCAGGGGCGACCTGAGTGATGCAATACATAGTAGAGACAAGTCAGTTATACAAGCATATAGTAAGTACATTACAATTTACAGACTTTATATATTCCAATATAAATCTGTCCAGCCTTAATTTGAAGTTGTCAGCGAATGGGGCATGTGCCAAATCACTTGGCAATTGGTTCCACAATCTTCTCGATCTTGGCAAATACGCATGTTTCCTCATTTCAGTCTTGGGGATGCAGTCTACAAGATGATGTTTGTGCCATCTTAAGTCATGTTTCAACTCTTGAAACCTAAGACCCAGGTCTGTCATTAAACTGTTATCTTCCAGTAACCTATACATGTATAGCATGTTTCCTCTAAGGCCTCTCTTACTCAGGGACCACAATCCCAAATGTGAAAGCCTTTCCTCATAAGGTTCCATACTGCATCTTGGAATTAACTTGGTGACTCCACATTAGGTTTTCTCTTAAATGTCAATATCCTTCTTAAAGTGAGGACTCCAAAACTGAGAACCATAATCCAAATGAGGCCTTATATAAGATCTATGCAAGGGTAATAAAACTGACTCTGATTTAGAGAAGAATGCTCTCGTAACACAGTTTATTAGGTGGTTAGTCTTACTGGCTAACTGTCTACAGTGATAGTTACAGGTATGTTTGAGATTGCTACTAACTGTAACACCTGGGTCCCTCTCATTGTCTACCACATTCAGTTTTGTCCCATGAATAAAGTAGTCTTAGGAAAAGTTATTTTTCTCAAAATACATGACGATACACTTGTCAATGTTGAACTGCATTTGATTCCCATCCACCCATTTGGCTATATTTCCTAGATCCCTTGACATTCCAGCCCTACCTGAAGTGTTGTTTACAAGTCCACATGTCTTGGTGTTATCAGCAAATTTAAATCAACTTATTGCCACTGTTGAATTGTAAATCATGAATAAAAAGGTTAAACAGTAATGGGCCCAGAACAGAGTCCTGAGGCACCCCACTAGTGACCCTACCCTCTTTCAACAAAATACCATTAATTCTTACTGTCTGGATCCTACCAGTAAGTCAATTATGAATCCAAGAAACCAGGGAGTTATCAATTTCTAATCTGTGAAGTTTCTAAACTAAGCCTTTATGTGGCAATATGTTGAATGCTTTCTTGAAATCCAAGAAAATTACATCCACCTCTAGTCCATGATCTATATTTTGGCTAACAAAATCATAAAAGGTGATGAGGTTAGTGGTACAAGATCTGCTTTTGGAAAACCCATGTTGTGTACCATCCAATAACCCATCTTCATTTAAGAATTTACATAGCTCATCTCTGATGGTACTGTCAATTTTGTTAGTGACTGGTGTTAGACTAATTGGCCTATAGTTTCCTGGACCAGATTTACTCCCATTCTTATGAATGGGGATTATTGCCATTTTCCAATCTTGAAGAATTGTGAACGCATTATAAACATGTTCTACCTAGGAAGGGGGATGTGTTATGGCTAGCCAGCCATGGTAAATTAAATATCAAAGACAATAATAATAATAAAAGTCTTGAAGAAAGATACCATCCAAGGGAATGCCGTATACACTGCACTGAATATATATATATATATATATATATATATATACACACATATATAGTATATACAATGTACTGCATATATAGCATAAGGACTTCTATTGTGTATACTTCTTGTATTATATATTTTTTCTTTGTTGTTCTACATTTTATATCTCCTGTCTATGTAATTGTGAACTGTATGTGTATTTGCCTCAGGACCTCCTTGTGAATGAGCCTGCTCAACGGAGTCTTTCCTGCAATAAACTTGAACTTGAACATACACAAGAACATATTTTCTTAAATTGCCCTTATATTACAGATTTTTGGGACTTAGCTGCTACAGATTTGCATTTACCAACATTAATGAAGTTCATGTATGAAGTTGTGTCTGGGGAGTTTATGAGGTTGATTGTAAGGCAATCAATCAGAGTATTCTACACATATAATTCATGGTGTGTGCATTTTATATCTAGCAAGCCAGATGCCAGCTGATCTTACAACAGAAACAGGTTATATATGAGTTCTTTATATAAGTATTAAGACTCAGCCAGAGGATGGGTTACTTTTGAATATGATTTTTGGATCTATCAGGAAATATAGTCCTTGAAAGGACATTGTTTGGCGGATGGAACCATGGGTATGTTATGGAACAACATGATTTGAATTTTTTCTACGTAAGGAGATAGGCTACTGAATTGCCAGAGTATATCTATTTTCTGTTAGTCCCTATATTGTTTATATATAATTTGTTTTTGGAGTTTATGGTTATATTGTAAAGTTCTGTATGATTTGATTTGTATGTTTATTTTGGATTATTCAAAATAAAAACCTACTCTTCTTTGATAAGTGCCATGGGGGGATATTTTACTTCCCCTTTGACAATGATCAGAGATGGGCAGAAGGGACCTCAGTTTAACACCTCATCTGAAGAATGGCACCACACCAGTTTGGTACTTCCCTTGTACTGCATTACACTGTCAGTTAGGGGTGTATTACCCCAAGTGTCTCCTGTGGGGCTAAAACCCATGACTATCTTATCTTCTGGCTTTAGAAGCGAGTGTGCTACATACTGAGCCATTGACACTGATATATTAACATTTCCTACCCTGAGTTCTTGACAGGAAGAACTGCTGAAATTCCACATATGCCTGCGTGGATGCCTCACTACTCCTGTACAGTACAGGAATTTTGAATTTAAAAAATTGCCTATCACTTTGAACAATTCTGCAGGCTGACTCCTGGACACATACACTCTAGAGAAGTGTCTAATCTTCTGTCTAGCACACAGCTATTCCAGTGGAAAACACATATACCAGTGGCCCACAAAACTCACTGGAATATCCCCTGAAGCAGTCTGCAGCTGCGCTACTCAGAATGTTTGCCTCATGCCTCTGCAGTCACTGAAAGAGATGACTCCTCTGATTTCCGCACTCAGTGTTTGTTACCCCAGTTGGAGACCTCCAGATGCAATGCCTCTGCTTCAGCCTCTATAAGACAAAAGAAACAAGTAGCAGCACACAGCTCCAAAGTGTGATCTGATAGAACTGTCTACCAGCCTAAAGTAGACGCAGACACATTATAGATTATGGTAGCATACAATAATAAATGTCATGGAAATTCACAGGCAGTTTGCATATTGATATTTTGTGTACAACAGTAATTTCTACCTTGTAGCCAACCAGTCAAGGCCTCATGTTTCGTGTTTACAAAAAGAAGAAAATTACCATATCAATTCTCTTAACTGGGCACCCTTCTGGAAGGAATAATCAGAATTTTTGCATAACACAAACAGACAGTCAGATGGGTTATTTACTTAAGTATTAAAGGGAAACGTCCATTTAGGATTAAATTAATCAGTATCATTACCAATGGAAATCTGCTTTACATAACATATTGACTGAACCTATAACACTTTTAGGGCCATAAGTATACCCATTCAGCTTCCCCTACCTTTATAGCTGCAGGTATCCATTTACTATATTACAGGTACAGGAAATGACATCACACCTGGGGAAACACATATCGTCAATAAATATTTTAACCAGAAAAGGCACACTAAGCTGAAGCTTGAGGGCAGGTATGACCTGAGAGCACAAGAAAGTTAAGTGATTTGCTCAGGATCATACAGTAATGCAAGTAAGAACTGTGGGATTCAAACGCAGGTGTTAAGGTTTGTGACTCAGAGCCTTAAACCACTGCACTATATTGCCTCTTTGAGAGGGAGAGTAATTGAAACAAATAATGCTTTTACCCAGTCCACGGGGATGTGAACATGTCTCTAATCTTGAAGGGGTTGCTATAAACAGTGTACAACAGTAATTTCTACCTTGTAGCCAACCAGTCAAGGCCTCTTGTTTCGTGTTTACAAAAGAAGAAAATTACCATATCAATTCTCTTAACTGGGCACCCTTCTGGAAGGAATAATCAGAATTTTTGCATAACACAAACAGACAGTCAGATGGGTTATTTACTTAAGTATTAAAGGGAAACGTCCATTTAGGATTAAATTAATCAGTATCATTACCAATGGAAATCTGCTTTACATAACATATTGACTGAACCTGTAACACTTTTAGGGCCATAACTATACCCATTCAGCTTCTCCTACCTTTATAGCTGCAGGCATCCATTTACTATATTACAGGCACAGGAAATGACATCACACCTGGGGAAACACATATTGTCAATAAATATTTTAACCAGGAGAGACACACTAAGCTGAAGCTTGAGGCCAGGTATGACCTGAGAGCACAAGAAAGTTAAGTGAATTGCTCAGGATCATACAGTAATGCAAGTAAGAACTGTGGGATTCAAATGCAGGTATTAAGGTTTGCAACTCAGAGCCTTAAACCACTGCACTATATTGCCTCTTTGAGAGGGAGAGGAAATTAAACAAATAATGCTTTTACCCAGACCACGGGGATGTGAACATGTCTCTAATCTTGAAGGGGTTGCTATAAACAAAAGCTGTGTACAGCCAGGGCCAGCAGTTTCCGAGCTCCTTTGGGGTTTATATTGCTTTGTACAGTGTTCTGTGACATTTCAGTTCAGTAAAATGTTTAGTGCCAGTGTGATTTGCAGAATATTCTGCTACTGTGGTAACACTGTAAATAATTTATATTTACAGTGTTACCACAGTAGCACTGTAAATATTTTTTTATTTCTATACCTATTTAGTTCCAGTATTTGTTAGAAAGGAAGTAGTTGTGTTTAAATTTGTTTTGTTGGCATCATGTTCTGTCATTTGTAGGAGTGTGATCTAGTGGCTAGAGCACAAGCTTGGGGCCCAGGAGATGAGAGTTTCAAACCTCAGTGAAGTCAAATACTAACTGTATAACCCTGAGTAAGTCACATAACCCTCCAGTGCTGCTGTCCACCTACCAGCAGAAATGAATAGCAACAGGACCCCACTGGAAATGAGGTGACACATCTCAGCTGGACTATCCTAGGTACATACGTTGTAACAAAATGATTGTTTTGTGTTGGTGTGTGATAGGATAGGTGGCTGTCAATACAGAACCCTTCTGAACATAGGTGCCAGAACCTACAGGTGGGCGTGGAGGGTGGACACCCCCACTTTTGCCCATGACACCCTAAATGCATGCAATGTCAGAAGGGAAGCAGTCATGGTCTATTATTACTACAGTGTCCCCCTACACACACACATACACACTCACTTTTCCCCATGTTCCAGCACTACTCCTCCTGAAGGTTGCAACATTAAAAGAAAATCTTTATTTGAACACTATCCAGAAATAGGTTTCTTTTCATCAAAGTAAAAGAAAAAAACACAGCAGATTTGTTTTTTCATTTCATGATTCCAACTGTTTCACTCTGTCTTTCCAGCAGTAGATCTCCAGTAGCCCCTTCTTTTTGAGATAACACCTTTTCATTTCCCTGTTGCTCCCAGGTGCAATCACTAAACTATTAAGTGGCTGGGTGTGACAGCTCATCAAGAGGTGTAACTCTTCTTTTCCTCTTGTTTTGCAAGAGGCAATAGAGTGCAGTGGTCTAAGGCTCTGAACTACAAACCTAAAGACCAGGGTTTGAATCCTGAAATCTTCACTTGCATAACTGTGTGATCTTGAATAAGTTCCTTGTGCTCTCAGGTCATACCTAGACTCAAACTTTTGTTTAGTGTGCCTCTCCTGGTTAAAATATTTATTGACTATATGTGTTTCCCCAGGTGTGATTTCATTTCCTGGGCCTGTGATATAGAAAATGGATACCTGCAGCTATAAAGGGAGGGAAAACTGTATGGGTATATATCTGGCCCTAAACGTATTACGGGTTCAGTCAATAGCTTATGTAAAGCAGATTTCCAATAGTAACAATACTGATTAATTCACTCCTATATGGACTTTCCCTTTAAGACACAACCAGAGGATGGGTTAACATCAGGTAATCTCACCCTATGGGGACATAAATCAAGAGATGAAGATGAGTTCCTTATGCCCTGAGGGTTAGAGTCACAAAGGTAACCCTCAAAGGTAACGGTAAACCCAGGACCTCACTGGAAATGAGATTTTACATTTCAGCTGGGCTATCTGGAGCAAATAAGTTGTAAGTTAAATAAAACCCAACTCCCTGAGTGCTGCAATACTAGTAGAAATGTAACACAAGGCCATTTAATTTATATAGTGCTCCGTCCTGAAGGGCTCAGAGCACTATACAAAATAAATGAAAATACAGGTATGAATAAAACACAGTGATTAAAAAGTGAGGTAGCAATTATTAAAATAATATAAGAACCATAAAAATATCAAATAAAATTAATAAATACTTATTTCTACATATAATCTTACTGTTGAAGTAAAATGCTTTTTTTAGTGGTTTTGTAGCTGAAATTCTTTTTTTTTTTTAAACTTATTCTTTATGCTCCTGCTACCCCAGATCACTCTCTCAGAAATCCTCTCACCAGGTCCAGTCAGCAGTACCAAGGTGTCTGCTCCAAGAGTGCTCACGTTTCCCCTTCTTACCTTCAGGGCCTCAGATTTCCCTCCAGGCAGGGCAGCGGAGGCACACCCCAAACCTCCCGCAATCATCATTGAGAATTGTGCACATTGGGATCTGCCCCCAGTTCCTACCTTAGGTTCAGAGCTGGGGTTCATTGCCTAGATCCTGGGCAGGGTTTTCCCCCCTGTTCTGTGCCCTCCCCCCGGCAGCAGTCAAGGAGGGCCAATGAGACGGGGGCACACCAAGATGTGTCTCTGCTCAGGAACCTCAGCTAATGTCAGCCCTTCCCTTTTTCAGTTGCTTCCCCAACTGCACTGCCAATACTAGGTTCACCCAGGAGATGGCAGTAACTCAGCGGAGCTAGTTTACAACCCTCCCCAGAGAGGGAGAGCAGCCAATGGGCACTCAATCCCTCTCTCCCCCCAGCCAACCCCTGATGACCCGAGTCCATCACCAAACCTGGGTCACCGGCATGGCACAAGGTGTGGCATCCAGCATCTCAACCCTCAGCACCACCGGGCCAGCTGCTTGTAGTGGAAATTTTAATTATTTTATTGTTTATAAGGGTTTCCATAAGAATGCAGGTCAACCTGTTGGATTTCTCTATTTCCATCCATGATTTTATAGTTTTCTAGGAATACCATATATTTTCATGAGTCAATGCCAGTAAGTAGTATTAGGTTCATATAAACAGCCTGATTAATCAAAAGAAAATCAGAGACAGGAGTTCGGAAACCTATTGTTTTTCAGTTAAAATGGTTTCATTCCATGGAATGCTAATTTTAAATGCAACATTGCTCATTTATTTAATTAATAGACTGCCACTGATGTCCAAAAAAACAAACACAAAAAACATTTCATGTGAAAATCAGATGGACTGCACATGTAGTTTGTGTTTTAGGCATTGGGTTGGCTCTAACGCTGCTGCACCATGGTCAGCATGGGTAGGATATTTGGTGAAGAAGCTCTCAGTGCTATTGCAGTTCATTGCTAGCAGAGCAGATTTCTGGGCAATGATGCCAAGGAGACCGCAGCCTGCTGCAGGCAGGGCACATCGCTAGGCAATGGTAACAAATAGGCCTATCATAAGACAAAAAAAAAATAGGAGACAGAATCCGATGGACTAGTGTCCCCTGGGTCAGATTTTATTTTAAAGATGGAACTTTATTTATTGACCTTTGTCAAATATAGTGACCAAACTATAGTGTTAATTTCTGCCCCACAACAATGTTTTACAGTTACTAGAAAAAGAGTGTGGGTCTCATTTTATGGAAAACCTCTAGTCGCTACTAACTGATAATGTTGGCATATATTTCTGAATGAGGCGACCTGTGTAAAATATGCTGCTGTTTTTATGTTGATATGTTTAGTAAAGACAAACGTCTCTCTTGGGTAATCCCACTTTTTTTTTTCTTTTCTTTTCTTTCATCTCCTAAATGAGATATTATGAAATATTTGCTAGGTAGCTATGCAATATATCCATACAATTCACACAAGAAAGAGTCACTCACAACAAAAGCCTATATGACACCAAAACCCATATAGCCAATTAGCATACATGACACCAACACCATCCATAACTGACGGTAATTAACTAACATTAAAGGAAAGCAGTCCGTAACTGATTTTCCCCATCATTCAAAGCCTCACCCCCGATTAGACTTTTCTCATTGAAAAAATGTTTTTTAAGCATTTTAATGTACTTAATTTTATAGTTGTAAAGTCTGTGAATCTGCAACATGGCAGACACTGTGCGGTTCCATTTCAAGTGAAATTGTGGTGCCGCACCATTCACTTCGTTACATTTGTATTGAGGTGAGTGGTGTGGCACCACACTTTCACTTGAAATGGAACCATGCAGCGTCTGCCATGTTGCAGATTCACAGAGTATGCAACTATAAAATAGCAATTAACATGCTTAAAAAAGTGTTTTCAATGCGAAAAGCCTAATTGAGGGGTAAGACTTTGGGGGATGGGGGAGCGTCAGTTAAGGACTACTTTAAGTAATTACAACATGTTATAGCATTGTAATTATCATGCTATCACAAGTGTGGACAAAATACATACATGTTATTACAGAACTATTAACATGTGTAATAACCACCTGAATGACACATATAACAACATACTAACCACCCACATTACAGCCCTAACAGCCTCTCCAGTTACAGCCCCTGCAACCCCCTCTGAAAAAATCAATATGAACCACTTTTACTGCTTCCTCCAAATCACTTGGAAAACTAACAACCATGCATAGAAACCACAGTTAAACTATATAAAATAAAAGCCACCTGAAACACTTTCCAAGCACTTCACATGTTGTGTTCCATTTTTCCAACTGTGTAAAACAGGCCTACTGAAAAACCCACCAAACATTTCACATACTGCTCTCCATTTTCCTAACTGTGTAGAACAGGCCTACTAAAAAAACTTACAAAGCATTTCACATGCTGTGGTTCATTTCCCTAACTGTGTAAAACAGGCCTACTGAAAAAACTTGCTAAACATTTCACATACTGTACTCTATTTCTCTAATTGTAAAACAGGCCTACTGAAAAACTCAGACATTTCACATGCTGTGGTTCATTTCCCCTAACTGTGTAAAACAGGCCTACTGAAACATTCACCATACATTTTACATGCTATACTCCACTTTCCGAACTGCGTAAAACAGGCTTAATGAAAATCTCACCAGAAATTTTACCTACTTCCTTCCAAGATTCAGTCTTCAATCACACTAAAGAAAAAATGGTTTAACTAGCCATCATTTTATTCAAAGCCACTGTACTATGGAAGCCTTAAAGGGACAAAACTATGCAGAACTTCAAATGCCTTACAATATGGAATAATACTATTACCAACAAACACTTGAGGGAACACTAGAGAATTACAAAAACACTCTAACTTAAGCAAGTTACACACGCAAAAAAAAACCAACACTCTTTCTCTTAAAGCAAAACCTACCAACCTTATGTATTATATAAAATAAAAATGGCAAAGTCCTTTGTAACACCATCTCAGGGTTCAACAAGTTTATAAAGGCCACTCGCCCTTTGGGCTCATGACTTTATGGCTTGTTAAACTCCTTGATGGTATTATTTCCTCATATACCACACTTTGCCATCATTTATTCTCTCTCTGTATATATATATATATATATATATGTTTTATTTATTTCAATTTGCTTTCATCATTATATCCATAGAGTAGCCACTTCACTGGGGACTGACCCATAATATTAAGGTCCTGATTAACTCTTGCCCATCTTAAGCACGCTGCCATTTCATACTTGCCTTGTGTTTCATAAGCCATGTTTACACGGCTGCAGCACTTTGACATTTGCGCTCCTCCAATCTCTCCAACGGACTCAGCTGAGTCTTTACACAGCCCACCCTCATGTTGATGCAGGTTGTGTCAGAGAGTACATTTGGGGGCTGGGTTGTTCACCATGGTGTCAGCAGTGACATGCTGGTGATGTGCTCACTGCTGTCATCAGTCTGGGAGTGGAGGCTTTCCATTGGAGTGAGTGTCACAGCAGATTTACACTGCCACAGAATATGCTTGCTGTGATAAATGTTCACACTCCTGCACCGGAACAAAAAAGAGGATCCAAAGCACTCTAGGAAGGTTCGGTAAGTGTTCACACTGCTGACTTTGCAGTGCATCAGCCCATGTGCATGGGTTAATTCACTGTAAAGGTGGCCGTGTAAACTTGCTCATATACTCAGTTGTCTTTTTTCCTCCCACTCACTGGTACTTACGTTCACATGCCTTAACTTTTCTGCTTTATGTTCCTATCTAGGACTGTTGGTCTCTGCATAGGTCATAGTTTCATAATTTGGTGCAGTGGGGTGCCCCTTAATGCTGTTTTATGGTCCATGAAATTGTGGTGAGAATTAGGCCCTGTAGTTTTTCCAGGTAATCAAAAAGTAGACAGTTGAGTCATTCCATGTGGCTTTTGTTCCACAGATTCAAACTGAATAAGATGTCTAAACTCAGCTGTATCTGCAGGCATTCAAGAACAGCCTAGAATAAGAACTAAAATGGTACTGTACGTGGGCTGCCAGCAGGCCTGATGTTTTCATTTTTGTAGCAGCAATTAATTAGAGCAATATTATTTACATGGGGAACGTTAGGGCTCACCTTAAAGGGACACAGTCATCTCTTTTTACATCATACCATTTCTAGTTGAAAACCCTCATTTGTATGACTGTATACTTTCTCCAAAACTCATTGAAGTTGTTGGTTGTTTGATACACTTCCTCTCTCAGTAGAATTGAAACACATGGGAATGGTGCAATAATACCAAACCTTGTTTTGCTTCAAATTTTATTTATTTGGAAAATGTTTCACCAAGAAAAACAACGGGAGCTGTAGACAGCTTGTTTCCAGAAAAGGGGGGGGGGAATAAGAGTTGGGAGAACAAGCAAACACATAGGAATACAAGTACAATTTCTAAAACACAACAGTGTAGTACAGTTACAGAGCAGAAATAACCCAGACCAACCAGACAGGGTAAACAAAACCATATTTGGATATAGCATACATTGCAGCAACCCAAGAGCAGGTGATCCAGTAGGTAAAGGTTAGAGGCTGGATAACACATTTGAAGTGCAGGAAGTAGTAGGCTGAGCACAAGATTCGAAGTGCTAGAGTATGCCCAAAGGAGGGCAGTTACAAGACAAATGGGGAAGTGGACAGGTGAGGGGGTAGAGGGTGGGAGATGGAAGAGAGAGAGAGAGAGAGAGAGAGAGAGAGAGAGACAGCCAAGATCTATACCCATCTAGATTGCTGAGAATCCTGCAAGGGGGTTAGGACCAGACAGAAAGGGAGGGGAGAGAGAAATGGAGCAGGGTGGTAGAGAAGAAAGGAGCAGGGGAACAGGAGGGGAGGAAGTGGATAAGAAAGAAGGGAGGTGGGCAGGCAATGGATTTGAAAGTGGGGGGAAGCGAGAGAGGAACAAAAGAGAGAGCCAATCTGTACCCCTTCAGGATACAGAGAACCCTGCCAGGGGATCAGGATTAAAAAGTGTGGGAGAGGAAGGAAGAGGGGTAGAAGAGAGGGAGCTAAGCTCTATACCCCTTCAGGATGACAGAGAACCCTGCAAGGGGCACAGTACCAGGCAGGAAAGGAGGGGAGAGAAGGTAGGCAGGGAGGAGAAGTGGAGTGTGGCAGGTGACTGGAGGGGAGAAGAGGAATAAGGAATAAGGAGGCTGGAGAAAATAGGGGTAAACTAGGAATGGAAAAGGGAGAGCATCAGTAGGGGGAAAGGGGGTTGTGGGGGAGAAGGACAGCTGTAGAGTGTCAGAATAGCACATTAGCTTGTGGATGGTAGTAGAGTGTCAAAATGACCCAATATGTTGTGGTGGGGTGGGGAAGGGGGTATAATTAGGAGGTAGCATGTGAGGAAGTAATCAGAGGAAGGTTTCAGTTAGGAGACAGGAGGTAAATCAAGGATAGAGGAGCAGGGGATAGTGCACAAGGGATTGTGAGGGTTGTGAAGGGGGGCTAAGAACAAGTACAGTTAGGACAACAAAAGTAAAGTAGGGCTTAGAGATAATATGCCAGGGTGGGGAGTGTGTGTGTGTGTGGGGGGGCTTAGAACAAGTATAGCTAGGGGAATATATATTGTGATTATTGCATACATCCTGAACACAATGAACACCCCCAAACAGTGCAGTCACTCATGATGCAGTACTCTCCTCTTCTCCCACAGCATCATGAGTGCTTAGATTGTGTTAGAGGCATTCCCAAGGCCAGGAAAGATGCAATGGAAGTTGATCAAATAATGTAAACAAACACTTTTTTGTATGGTAATACCAGTAGGGTGGGCAGTTCGTTTTTTTGCTTTAAAAAAGACAAAAAGAGTATCAGAATCAAACTACCAGCTACATCAGCAATCTCTACAGAATATGAGCAATCATAACATGTGTTTTAACCTAGGGACCATCTGAGGCCTAAGGGTGTTAATGTTCTTTTAATGGTGATGCCTTGCATTGGATTCATTTTAAACCTGTGTCTAGCTGTAGAAGATGACTGGAGAACTAAGTTTAACCATCTTATTCTGGTTGAATCCTTGGGACAGCAGTCACCTAAAAAGACCCAGCAATGTACTTTTATGGGTAAGCATGATACAGTTTTCGTCTTGTGAAGGTATGAAAAGTAATCAGTTAACTAGCCAAAACCCCTTTTGGGGATATTGTTTTCAGCTATGGAGGGCTGTTAAATTTGTGCAGATTTCATTTTACAAACATCTCCTACTTCCTAAACCCCATCACATCTCTGCCTTGCCTGTGCAAGTGAGGCCTGTGAAAGCATTGTAAAAGAATAGTAGATAAGATTATGTTCTTACCTTTCTCAGAAGGAGGAGGAAGAGTCTTTTTCCAGTTAGTAAAAATTTGCTGTTTGGCAATCTGCAGAGAATTAAGAAAACTGTTTGATGCTGTTGAACATCTTCTGTATGGTGTGCAATTCAGAATGATTCATTTTGTCAAGGAACAGTGTTTCTAGCCCAAGATATCAGGTGAATGTTCAAAAAATACAAAATCACACATGCCCCCACAATGCAAAGCATCATGGGCTGCATATGCAAATCACCACAGAATGTTATGCTGGTCCAACTTTAAGCAGAATTGCATGGTGCCGAAAGGCCTCTGACATGTAAAGTCAGTAATTAGAAAGTTTAGGACTCAAAATGGTGACCCAGGCTCAGAAATGAACTGGGATTGCTCAGAGGCTGACTGGGAAAGGAAGGCTGAGCATCCTGTGACAGCTCTTCCCCCCTTTTGAGGAGGCAAGACAGTGCATACCACTGCTTGGCTGCCACCTAGTGGAGACTAGGTGGTGTGGCAGCGGTCACCAAACTGCTTGACTGGGTGTAGCCATGGAAGCATCATTGGGTCTTCACGCAGTGCGTGCATGTCATCGCATGCATGCTGGTCTGGGGGACAAGCTGTAAGCTGGAAAATCAGCTCAGGGCAGTGGATGATGGTGGCGACCACTAATGGCTCCACACTATCCACTGAGGCTCCCACCCACCCATGGCAATTCAAGAGGGAAGGAGGTAAGTGTTGGGTGGGCTGGGTGATGGGGCTGGGGTCAAGTAATGGAAAGGAGACCACTAGAGTGTACAACGGATAAACACGGAATAGAAGGAAGAAAAAGAGAACGTTTAGGACAGTGCCGAAACGTATGAATTAAGTCCTCTGTGGTATCTGAACATCTTCAGTATGAAACAATGTCAGACAATTGCTACAGTATTTACATAAAGATGTTTTCTGCAGTAAAAAGTTTATTACAATTAAAATAATAAATACAACACAAAAAATATAACATTTTAAGTTACTAAAGCTTAGAAATAAGAAATAATCTAAAATCACTACTTTGTAGAATTTTAACTCATTAAGAAATAACTACAAATACAGTGAGATTCAGAAAAGCTCACTAAATCTTTTCTATCCTCTAAATACAGCACCTCTATCAAAAGATAAAATAAGCTAATCTTTTTCATAGAGGGACCCCAGATTCTGTCAAATTTATGACTTATTTATAGAAGTGAGTAACTGATTCGTCATTGTTGGTGGTCAAGAAATATGTACTGTGAAACAATTGAAAGGACGATAGATATGAGTAAAAGCCCCATAACAAAGTATGGGACTATCGCCAATTTGCCCTTTGTGTGCAAAGAAAACGTTTTCACTCACTGCTCTGTGCTTTTATTTGTTCACAATGGCTCAGTTCTGTCGCTCCCACACCAACATTTTGTATCCCCAGCCACTCCACTTCGCATGACCCATACTTAGCCTCAGGAAGACAGTGAGACCAGCGACTAGCAGACCAGAGCTATAAAAAGCTCTAAGTCAAACTGACTCTCCCACATCTGCAATTCATCCTTGACATCAGTCGTTGGGGATTCTGGGATGCTGCCTGAGTGACAAAGAATACAAAATATTGGGTGGAAGGATGGCAGAATCAACCAGATATGAGCAAATAAATACAAGGCATAGTGAGTAAAACTTTTTAAATTCTGCACAAGAGTAAGCCAGAGGCAGTCACACACCTACTATAGGTGTAGGGTTTTTAACCATCACTGTCCCATTGTAAATGCTAGAGAATTCAATTGCTCATTGGAGATGCAAATATGTTTTACAAATATTAGTCCATTCATTATCTAAAACTGTAATCTGTAATTCAATGGCCCAATATTGACTAGCTCCACTTAGGAGAAGGCATAGAAACTTTATTTGAAGGAGCAACAGTAGATGCTAACTTTTTAGTGAAAACTTAGACAAGTGGCAACACACTTCATTATGCTGAATAGTAGAAATCATACATCATTAATACAGTTTACATTTATTCATGGTGATTTGCATGTATTTCCCATGATTCGTTGCATTATTAGGATATGTATAATTTTCTATTTCTTTAAATATCAGCTTTATTGCCATTGCCCTTTCAGGGTGCTTCATTGGATTTGTGCAGGGGTTGTCTTTTAGATTGCTTTCCTATTTTGGACTTACCATGACCATACCTACCTACCAGTAAGACCATCATAACACTGATTCACCCTTCCTCTGGTCTGAGGTATAGATGAGGAATACTGATGAGTCCTGGGAAAGATGGATTGTATGTCTGTGTCTTCTGTTTTCCTCATTTATTTATTTAGTTTTTGTTCACCGGGTAGGTGCACGAGACATCAGTGTTGCCTATATTCAGGCATGACCCAGGAGAATTACATAACATGACACTGGTACAAAAATGTACAAACAGGAATAAACACTGGGCTTATTACAGTGAAGATCTGATGACAAAGCTTTGAGTATACAACTGATGACAAGGTATAAAGAACAGAAACAGGTTACATTAAATTAAGAGCAATAAGACACAATGCAAGCAAAACATCCCGTGATACTTAAGGGATCCGCAAGTGCAGCGTCATGAGCAGGTTGGAACAAGCACAATGTAGAGGACCATGAGGGGGTCGATGAGGCAGAAAAGCAGTAGAAGCATGTATAGGGAGTGCAGGTAAGGAGCTAGCACACAGTGTAACAGGTGCAGGCGAAGGTAAGTGCCGAAAAAGATTAGTGTGGCAACCAGGAGAGAAATGTAGACATAGGAGTGGCTGGGCAAGAGCAGATGTCATTGTCAGTAGATAGGATTGAAGACCCTTTTTGAAAATCTGGTGGGAAACTGTGCGTTTGATACGGTAAGGGAGGGAGTTCCAGATTTTAGGAGCAGAAACAGTGAAGGAGAGTGTCCCCATTTTCGTAGAGCATCTGGGAATTTCGAGAGAGGATTGTTCAGAGGATCTGAAGGGGTAAGTTGGGTCAGGAGGGACTAACAAAACCACGAAGGACACAGGGGCTCCAGTTCTGACTATGTTGTCAATCAGACAGGCAACAGCAAAGAGTCGGTAAGAAGAGGGAGAGAGCCAGCCAATAGATGTGTGAGAGGTCATTTGGTACCATACTGTCCTGCTAAAGGCTGAATCAGTCTAAATTATTTAATGGAAAACACAATTGCACATACCCCAATAATGCAAAGCATCAAGGGAAACATATGCAAACCTCCATGAGAGAATTTGGACTAGTTCAATTTTAAGCAGAATTGCATGGTGTCGGAAGGCCTCACAGTGCAATCAGCAAAGGCTTAGAACAGCAGACACGTACACATGTTTCATCCTCATTTGAACTCATCAGTGTGCCATATCTGTGTCCTAGCCCAGGAAGAGAGAGAGAGAGAGAGACAGCCACCCCTTAAGGGGGATGTTATTTGTTTGGGGCACGGGGACCCCAAAATAGAGAAGGAAAAGAACTACACGGATGGCACTTGACAGAGGCCTTGGTATATTTAGCCAAAAAAGATCCCAAAGGGTTTATTAGGAAAGCAGCGAAGTTGGGGAAACAGGATTACCCAGATAACACCCCAAAAATAAAACAGTTATGGGACAAAAGATACTGGAAAATAAATTACAGAGGAGAACTGGCAAGTAGTGCTGGAAATGCACACAGGTCTGTTGATATGTAATATATTTAAGAAAGCCTTTTATAAATTCTTGCACAGACTTTACTACCCTCCTGTAATAGTAAATACAGCACATCCATCTGTCTCCCCTATGTGTGGCCAGTGTGGAGAAGAAAAAGGGACATTTATACACTGTTTCTAAACCTGTAAGGTACTACAGACCTTTTGGGGAGAAGTGATAGGAGAGGTTTTTAGTATGGCAGGGTTTCCCCTACAGGTAGACCCATTAGTAGGTCTGTTTAGGATGAATCAAGGGGAGGAGGGGAAGGGGGAGCCGTTTCCTAGGTGGATCAGGGTGTTATTGGTACTGGCACGACACTGCATACAGAACACATGGGTTTCCCATGTAGCACCTACAATTCAGCAGTGGCGCAAAATGACAATCCAAACACTAGCCCTGGAGAGGCTAACCTTGATGATTAGAGATAGAGAAGTTTTCTATAGGGAATGGGACCCCTTTCTGACCTCACTCAGTAGGGAAGAGGAGACAACCCTCTGTATGGGACTTGATTAGGGTGGATGCAGAGTGAAAAGTGCCTGTATAAAGCCAAAAATGATAATAAATTTAAGAATACTTATAATAAGAATGAAATTGTATGTGTATGAAACTGACTGGAAGAAAACAGCCATGATAATTTCTAAGCAATTGTAAATGGACTGTATAATGGATTGCACCTGTTTGTTTGTTGTAGTGTTTATGTCACGTACGTTGTTATAATCTTGAAGTTTAATAAAAAGATTATACAAAAAAATATGGAAAATCTGGCTTTGTCTGTGGCTACTACAGTACATGTACAAGTGAAAGTGAAGTGATTTTATTTTTATTTAGTTTTTGTTGACCGGGTAAGTGCACTAGACAAATCCTGCCTATTTTCAGGCACGACTCAGGGGAAGAGATACAGATGAATGCCAACTGACCTTGAACCAGATTAAGCTGTTGGTCGTATTTTTAGTGAATGAGGGAAATTTGGCCAGGACACCAGGGAAATTCCCCTACTCTGTGAGGGGGCGCTATCCTGAATGCTGCCACGATGGAGGAGGACAGTATGCTGCCAGTAGTGGAGGAGGACGGACGCCTACTGCAAGTCACTACAGCGGACATAGTAACCGCACATAATCTAAATCTTCAGTCTGTTTCGGTAATGCAATTTTCAGAAAGTTCTGAAGTATCAGAGCAAATAATGGAAGTAATGGATGAAGGTACAGTTGCTGAGATGGCTAAACAACGTGAACTGTTGAAAGCACAGTTATTAAAAACGGAAATGGCTCTTACCTCAGCACAAGCTGAACTGTTAGAAAAAAAAAGGAAACGTGTTTTGGGTTTATCACCTAGTGCAGCCCAAAAAGTTTGCAAACATGGTCTGGGTGCTAGTGATGACGCAACATTAGCTGCGAGAGAATTGCTGCAAGGCCGCAAGACACCAGTACTATCAACAGAGGATTCATGGTCTCCTGAAAGGGCTCTCTCTACAGCAGGATGGAAAAGGGTTGAAAATGGAACTTGGGTGGTGGATCCATCCAAACCGGAGGATATTTTAGCCCATTCAAATTCTACTGAGGCGACGGATAAAGTTAAAAAGCTTACAGACCCTCTTCTCTGGCTACATGATGTTTCTGATATCGAAGCAAACATTAATACAGGTACTGTTCTACATGCTGATATCTTTTTAGACAACTCTGGTAAACCTGTCTTGGATAAAGACAATAATTTGGACTTGGGGGCAGCAGATGTACTTATAGGTGGTTCAAATGATTTGCCCAAATCTAAACATACAGACTTATTTTCAAAACTGTTGGAGCAAGCTAAACGCAGGAATGCCATTCGACTGAGATATCTGGGAGGGATGGAGGAACTCCCAGATAGATTCTGTTTGGGCAGGGCTTTAATTAAACAATCTTTGGGCTTCACGCCTGCTGATATTTATGCACTTATACATGCTCCAGGAGAACATTAATTCAATATCAGCTTTAGAACTCCTGCCATTTTAGAATCTTTTTGGTCAAAATATACTTCTCTTAAAACTAATCCTTTGTGAACTCATTTTCAGGTGATCCCGTTAACAAAACAACCTTTCAGGATTATTACAGTACTATTTCGGAACAACAGTGTACATGTGGCTGACATTCTTTATTGGCTGGATAAGCGTTATGAGGTTCAAGGTACTCCTGAACCGATTTTAGATGGGAAGGGATTTTGGAATGGCAGTTGGAGGATAAAAATCAAGCTTCATAATTCCCAAAATGAATATATCCACTTACCTAATTGCTTTTCATTGGGAGAGACAAAGGGTTTTTGTTTTATCCAGGTCAGCCACGGAGATGCTATAAATATGGATCTCCAAGACATATTAGCACAACATGTGAGAAAATTCAGTGCTTTCAATGTGGAGAATTAGGTCACTCTGGCTATCAATGTGAAAATTCAGTAAAATGCAATTTTTGTGATGAAATGGGACACTTATTCACTGACTGTCCTTGGGCAGCTCACAATACGGAAGAATCGGATTATGCCATGCAAAATTTATTTATTTTTAAAGCTGCTAGGAGCACATTGGATGGTCTCAGACCAGATCCTTCATCAGGCCCTAGATTATACTCTGCAGCCCTGGCTTCAAAAATACTTGAGGTCTGTCCTCACTCTCCCCCAAGTTACTATTCCCGTTGAAAATCGGGCTCAGACTTCTTCATTCCCTAAAACTGTTACTGTCCCTTTGAATATTACTGATTTGTCTCAGGTGCCATCTTCTAGTTGTACAAACTCCACTGAGACTGATAATTTGTTTCTACCTGTTAAAAAGGGAATCTCACAAAATTCATCAATAGATTGGGCCCAGTCTCCAGAACCTTTACCTGTTTCCAACAAATTTGGGGTTTTAGCTCCTATAAGCTTAGATAAACCAGATTTTGATACAATGTCTCAAACCCCTTCTTATGTTGATGAAGTTTCAGATCAGGAGATAGTTACAGATCCCAGGGTGGGGAGTAAAGTTAAAGCTAAAACAGTAGGAAGTAGAGCAGGTTTACGAAAAAGTAATAGGAAACTGCCCCCGAGTACCTAAATTACTAATGATACTAAAGGTTATAACATCTCATTTGCTAGTCTAAATACAAATAGTATTAGATCAGCATATAAGAGACAGGCTACTTTTGAAATATTTTCAGAATTAAAATACAATATTATTTTTTTCCAGGATACCTGATTATATACAACACAGGATTTTGAAATTGCTACAAATTCATGGGGTTGGGGTCCATGTTACTGGTCTGGGGGAGATGAATTATGCATAGGAATAGGAATTTGTTTTACTTCACAGAAAATAAGAGTTATTGATATTATTGATATTGTCCCAGGAAGGGCGTTATTGTTAGACATTATTTTAGATTCTATTTCATTTCGTTTAACTAACATTTATGCCCCTCAAAGTAAATGGGCAAGGATTCAGTTACTGCAATTGGTTCAGCCGTACCTGTTTACTAGTAAAAATATTTTATTTGGAGGAGACTTTAACATCCCTCGAACCGTTAGATTAGTTACTTCTAAAATTTATTGCGATACTCATTGTTTAAATGAAATACTAAAAGTGTCTGGATTACGAGATGTTTTTGAAAATATTCCTTCTTTCACTTTCTTATAAGGTACTCTGAAATCCCGTATAGATTATTGGTTCATTTCCCCATCAGATCATGGGGTATTAGGTCTGACAATTTCAAATTATGGTAATACTTCAAAAGGTCCAGGTTATTGGAGATTGAATTTATCTTTATTAGATATTCCTGAAGTAATGGTGGGCTTTATGGATGTGTTAGATGTTCGCAAATCTGTTTTTTCCCTATATGATAGTCACCAAACTTAGTGGGAAGACTCTAAAAAAGATATTCAGGATTATTTTACACATATAGGACATTTATTGGGAAGGCCACGGAAACATGATAAATACTATCTTCAAAATACTTTAAAGTTTTTTTACTCTCAATTAAATATGGGAATAGCAGTAGATGTCCAGGAACTTACAAAAGTTAAGGAACAATTAGCACATTTACAATATACTAAAAGGCAACAACTGGAAAGAGAAAACAATATGGTACACAAGGGAAATCAGTCTACACTAACCCATTTGAAAATAGTGCAGCTCAAAGAAAAAAGAAAGAGGTTATTAGTCTTAAAAATTCAGCAGGTTATACAGTAAAAACAAGGCAAGATATTTTAAAAATATTGGATACACATGTTTCTTCTTTGTTTCAGATAGATGAGCATGTTACACAAGCTACGGTGGATGAGTGGCTAGCGTTTAGTATGTTACCAAAAATACCGGATCAATTTCTGATGTTCCTATTAGTCCCTGTTTCATTGTTTGAATTACATACTGTGGTTTCTCAACTCCAGAAAGGGAAGGCCCCAGGGAGGGATGGGTTACTAAATGAGATTTATGGTTTGATTTGTAAAGTATTGGATACTGAAATGGTTTCTATGTTAAATAGTTGTTAACACAATGCTGTTTTCCTGACAGTATGAATTTGGGTCTTCTTATTTTTCTTTATAAAAATGGAGATAGGGAAAATCTTCACAGCTGGCCCCCGATTACACTCTTGAATTCTGATTGTAAAATCCTCACTAAGATTCTTAGTTTTCGGATTTCTTGTTTTTTAGATTATATTATCCATCCCACTCAATTTTGTTCAGTACCTGGCCATCACATTACAGATGCATTATTATTTATTTGTGAGGTAGTGGAAAGAGGTTCTGGAGAAAAACTTGCTGGTATTTGTATTACTTTGGATCAGGCTAAAGCTTTTGATAGAGTATCCCATCTTTATCTTTGGAGTTGTATGAAGAAACTGGGTTTTCCTCCCCCCTTCATTTGTTGGTTAAAACAATACTATTTACATGCAGAAGTGATGCCATATGTTAATGGGTGGTTAGGAAGCAAACAGAAATGCACCAGGGGTGTGCAACAGGGATGTCTGCTGAGCCCTATTTTATATATTCTGGGCCAGATATTCAAAAGGGTTGCACCATGCGCAATAGGGTTGCGCCTGCGCAAATCCAAACTTGCTCCATTCTGCGATATTCAGCAGGAGGCAGTTGCACCACAGAAAACATGCTGAGCAACAGCGCAATGCAAATGAATGCATGCTGAACTGGAGGGGGAGGAACCATGCATAAACTGCACAGCCCGATATTCAGCCGGGCTGCAGAGTTGTGCAGGCGCAACCCCCAACCTGCGCCTGCACAGCTTTGAGCCAAAAAAAAAGGCCTAAGTTGAGGGTCACCCACAGGTGAGCTGCTGCATTGCAGGGTGCAACACAGCAGCTGCCACCTGTGGCTGGCCCCACAACCCACTCCCTGTGCCTCACCTGCAGCCCGATCGTGGGCAAAAGAGTGAAAATCCCCACCACCACCCCTCACTGGCCCGATCGCGGGCAACAGCAGAAATGTTTCCCCCCCAGCAGCCCGACCATGGGCTGCATTAGTTTCAAAACAACCCCCCCAATACATCCTTGGTGGTCCATTGGACCGAGAAGCCTGATCGCGGGCTGTATCACTGAAATACAACCCCCTCTCCTCCCGAACATAGATCTGAACTCCTGCTCGCTGGATGTAAGCAGTAACCCCCTAACATAGCCCTGGTGGTCCAGTGGACCGAATCTCCTGATCGATGCATGTGTGCAGTAAATACCCCCAACACATCCCTGGTGCCTAGTGTCCCCACCCCACCCACCCATGAAGCCTCACCACCCCACTCCCCGGCAGCTAGCAGGAGGCAGCATCCCACCCACCTGCCGCCCAGCCACCCGCCGACTGACTGCCCAGTAGGGCTGCACGCCCATTGGTGCAGAGCAAGAGCCAATGGGCATGCAGCCCATGCTGTACAAGACAGTCCAGTTTTGTGAATGTAAATACGGATAATTTTGAGTTTTATGTATGCTGTAATACGTTTTTATGTTTTTGATTTATTTCAATATGTTTTTGTATGACTATGTATATTTTGTTACAAGTTCTTGAATAAAAAATTTCCCTACTCTTTTAGTGTGTGGGGGGGAGGTTTTCACATTATTTATTTTATAAATGCTCTGATACTGTATGATTGTAATACTTATTTGATTTTGTTTTTTATATGATTTGTTTATTATTTTGTGTGACTTAACACTGTTTATACTTATTTTTGGTTTATTGTTGTGATAATAAAAAATTCCCCTACTCTCCTGTAGGTGGATAGGCTGTCTGTCTGCAAGATGGCCACTTGGAGGATGACTCCAGAAGAGGAGAATGTTCACTTGATGGGAGAGAAGGCCTCCTCTCCCACTGATCTATTGCCAGAGTCTACTCAGGCTGCATGCCTTGATAATGATCCTGAAGAGGTATTTCATGAAGCTTTGATTTCTACGGATGAATTTGACAAACTAAATGATCTCCCTAATAATAATATTAGTGGTGAAAACAAAAGTAGAGAAGCTTTAAATACGGTACTGCAAATGAAGACAACGCCCAGACAGCAGACAGAATATTTGCAGGATTTGGGTCAGCACATCTCAGCAACATCAGCTGTGCCACTTGTCAAGCTATTGGAACAACCTGTCAGCAGAGGCGATGATGTGGACGCTGTTATTTGCCAGTCAGCAGAGGGTGAGTCCTTTCCTGTTAAAAGTCAGAATGTTTTACAACTTCAAAGCAACGATGCACTGTCTAAGGCTGGCAGACAAAGTGATTCACTTCACGAGTGCCTAAAGCCTGTAAATCTTGCTAATTCAGATACAGTAATCAATCACTCCCCGATTTTAACATTATGGCAGGCAGAAGGCGAATCGGGGCAGCCCGCAGTTACAACACACTTTAATTCAGGCTCAACTAACCCACTATCGAAAACAACTGGGTTTGTCTTTAAAACACCAGTAAGTAGCACAGACATTCTGCAATCGTCTCCCCCAGTTATTTTTCAAACTGATAACAAGCGGCAAACAGGAGTGACTAAGTTTACCTTTGGGAAGAAAGACACCAGCACTATACAACAAAATAATACGACTGGAAGCAGGGGGGTTAGTTCACAGAAACAGCTTGCTGTACAACATGATACAGACATGCCACAAATAAAAAATAAGTCGATTCTTTTGCCTGCTCTTCATGACGAGACTTGGACACTGGAGAAAGCGCTTCTGGGGAGGGTTGAGAACAAACAGCATCCGGTTCTTGGAATCCTGACCCAATTTGGGACTCAGCTCTAAATTTAACCCAGTCTGTCCCCGAATGGAAATCAAAGGATTTATTTAAAACTGTGAGCACACAAAAGGAGGAGAAATCTGGGACTGTTCTGCCAGCTCTACCTGCTAAACCTGTTGCAGCTTCCCCTAACAAATCAAATGTTCCTGCAAATCACTCGACTGAGCCAATGACTCTAATACATTCTGACACTACTCCTGCAGCTAGTGATGAGCTCTTAAATAAGCCTTTGATGTCTGAACTTTTTTCTAAATCAAAAAGAGAAGCTGCCCCAATAAGGAATGCTGTCCACATTCGCTGTAAGAGAGGATTGGCAGAGCATCCTGACAAATATTAAATGGGGAAATGTTTACTAAAGGACTCTTTACTTTTTTCCCCTAAAGACGTATTTGCATTCATTAATATTTCAGGAGAGGATAATTATGATGTGAGCTTTAGGACATCATATGTTTTAGACATGTTTTGGGAAAGGTATGGGCAGGTGAAATTCTCCCCTACATGAACCCCCTTTTTAGTCATTCCCCATACAAAACCTTTAATAAAATTTGTTACGGTCATGTTTTGGAATGAGGGGGTCCATGTAGAGGACATAAAATATTGGCTTTCACAAAAATGTGATGTTTTAAGTGCTCCTGAACCGTTACTTGATTCAGAACAATTTTGGACAGGGGGATGGAAGTATAAGGTGAAGTTAAGACAAACAGATTCAGGGACTGACCACGTTCCTAATTCCTTTTTGCTGGGTAAAGATAGAGGGGTTTGTTTTTATGGAGGCCAGCCTAGGGCCTGTTACAAATGTGGCTCCAAAACTCACCTCTCTAGTGTTTGTGATAAACCTAGATGTGACAACTGCGGAGAAATAGGGCACGTAACAATGCAGTGTGCCAAACACACAAAGTGTGACCTCTGTGAAGAGTTTGGACATGTGTTTTGAGAATGTCCTTGGGCAGCAAAAAATAAGGCCTCCTGTATCAGTCCTGACTTGCTGATTCAACAAGCCCAGGAGGCAAAATCTGAGGTAAACCCCCCCTCTTCTGAGCCTAAAGATTCTTCCAGGCAGATGGGTGTTATGGCAGACTCCCCCTCCACTTCTACTGCCCCTCCCCAAGTGAAGCCAGTAGCTACAGTACCCTGTCCTGTAAAAAAAGAGGACACACTAGGAGAATCTCCTGATTCTCCACTTTTGATTCCAGTATACTATGCTGATCCAGTTGACCTTGATAAAACTGTGGGAGCTGCTGAACCCAATTCACCTTTACCTCCTAGAACGTCGTCCCGGAATCTAAAAGTTAAATCCTCCCCTACTCCAACTTCATTCGAATCTCATAATTCCTATGCCACCTTATTTACGAATTGCGGAGATACTGAAATGGACTTAGAGGATTCTGATTCACAGAAATCCTTACAGAATCCATTGACCTTGTCTGTAGAAGAATATAAAGGGGAAAAAAAAGAAAAAAGAAAAAAATGAGGTGGTCATATTTCTACTAGGTTATAATGATGTTGAAATGGGGGTCATTGAATACACACAGTATCTTGAACTCTGTAAAAAGACAAGCATTATTGCATTATTTGCATGAGGAAAACATTTCTGTAAGCTTCCTCCAAGTGACCTGGATGTTTTCCATTGACCAAATTACATCTTTTAGAAGGGACTGGCCCTGGGGTCCCTCTTATTGGTCCTTTGGGACTGATAAAGCCGATGGAGTAGGAATTCTGTTTAATTCCTATCAATTCACGCTTTATAAATTGATAGATTTGATTCCAGGAAGAGTGTTAATCCTAGATGGAAAATGGTATGATAATGATTGTAGGTTTACCAACATCTATAATTCTCAGACTAAAGCTGCTAGAGTAGCCTGCATGAAAGCAATACAGCCTTATCTGGTGTCTTCCTACAGAATGTATTGGGGAGGTGATTTTAACTGTTGTGTATTGGAAAAAGAGCAATCTAATAAAAAAATATACTGTGATTCTCATGCATTGGAGACCATTATAAAATTGTCTGGTCTTATAAATTGCCTTACATTTCTGAATGATGGGCATAGTTGTACATACACAAGAGGGAAAATTAAGACTACTATTGATTATATGCTGGTATCTCCTTCAGTCCTGGTGGGATTTTTTCAAACACTTTCAGTAGAATTCTCAGATCATTTTTTTTTTTATTTTTACATTAACAACATTAACTCCAAAATTACAAATACAAAAAAGATGGAAATTGAACACTTCCACACTCACCAAACCTCAAGTTAGAGGCACAATTCAGGCCATTATCAAAGCTCGAATGTCAGTAGCTTTTCTTTATTCAGATTTAGGGGAATGGTGGATGGACACCAAATCTGATTTAAGAAACTGGTTTAAAAAATATGGAACCTCTAGAAGAAATTTTAAATTCTTTAAGTATCTGTCACTAAGAAAGCAGTTACAAAAATAATGTCTTATTCATACATTTCTAAATCAGATTATTCTAAACAAATAGAAAATATTAAATTGGAAATGAGACAGTATCAATATGATAGAGCTCAAACTATCCAAGCCATGTTGTCTAGCAGTACCCAGAAAACTCTGATAGGTGATTCCTTTGAGGCCTGCAAAGTACTGAAGGATTCAACTAATACTGAATTCTTATTAGAAGACGGTATTAGGAAAGATACTGTGAATGAAATTGGGAAAGTCATTAAATCTCATCATGAATCTTTACATCCTAGTTCACCTATCTCCCAACAGGATATTAACACATATTTAAGATCTATACAGTTAACTCCCTTACCACTAGAGGCCATTAAAATGCTTGAGCAACTAACCAGGTTTGAAATAGAAACTATCATTCAAACCTTAAAAAATGAAGTTTCTCCTGGATTAGATGGGCTTTCAAATTTATTTTACAAAACTTTTAAAACAGAAATAGCAGCTTGTTTACTCTTGGTATATCAATCTTTTCTGAACGGCAATGCCTTGCATCCTCCCTTTTCAGATGGATTAATAATACACATTTTAAATTCAGGAGAAAAGAGTGATATAGCAAATTGGAGACCAATTACTCTTTTAAATACTGATTACAAGATTCTTGCAATGATTCTAAATAATAGACTTAAAATATATGCAGGGAAGGTTATATCTCCCCATCAATATTGCGGATTACCAGACAGACGCATCCAATCGGCTATCATGAATATTAGAGGTGTGATAGAGCATCTGTCACTGGAAGGTAGGACAGGATATTTAATATCAGCTGACTTTGAAAAAGCCTTTGATAGAGTCCATCTTCCTTATCTGTTCACAGTGCTACAATATTTCGGGATCCCCACTAAGTTTATAAGATTAATTCAGGTATTGTATAAATCTGCTTTAGTTTATCCCTTTAATAAGGGAGTCCAAACAGCAGGATTTCATCTTCAGACTGGTGTACAGCAGGGGTGTCCATTAAGCCCCTTATTATATATATTCTCTCTAGAACCTTTGTTACGCTAACTAAGTATTTCACCAAGGTGGACTGGTATCTCAAGTCCTGACCAGAGAATGCGTCTTCATCTGCAAGCATATGCAGATGATGTATGCTTGTTTTTCTCCAATTATGATCAAGTACAGGAGTTCTTATCAGAATTTAAAACATTCTCTGGGGTCTCCAATGCAAAATTAAATATTAAGAAAACAAGAGGCCTGCACATAGGGGCTGGGAATCATACTAATATTCTGGAAAATAATATCCTTATAACTATAGAACCACTTCGAATTTTGGGAATATTATTTGGCCCGCAAAGTCTTCCAGAAAATAATTGAGATGAGACATTAAAAAAAGTAGAAATGAAGGTGGCCCGATGGCAACAGTGGAAACTCTCTAAACAAAAACGCATTTATGCCTTAAAACGATTTACAGTACCTTGTTTACAATATATTGCAATGATTTTCCCTTTGCCAAATCAGTATGAGACAAGATTATTTAGCAGTTTTTTCCAGATGCTTTGGGGTAATAGGTTAAACCCAGTAAAAAGATGCTTCACTTATCTAGAAAAAAAAAAGGGGGACTGGGAATGATGGACCCGATAGTATTTTTTCATGCCACACAGTTAAGACTGGACTAATCAGAGCAAATGGTGAAGAGGGAGTTTGGGTTCGAATTGTATTGGGACGTCATTTCACAGCATGGCACAATATGGCTCCAAAATTAAATCCCCACATCCATATTCCTATATATTTCAGACCTTCTGTACAAAAGCTTTATAAATGGCAGATTACAAAAGAAATGATTATCACAAATAAAGTTAAAACATTATATTATATTAACATTATATGGTAAGATAATGAATACATGTTACCCAGCTGAACCTTGTTGAAATGCTAAATATAAGGTAAAAAAAGAATGAAACTGTCCATATCCTGACTGTAAAAATCAAGAAGAAACCATGGAACATTTTTTCTTGTATTGCTCCTATGCAAAAGCTTTGTGGAGTTATTTAGCAAATAAATGGAAAGTCCCCTGGTTAAAAAATATAACATATGAGATTTTAGTAATAGGGATTTACCCTCCTAGCTTAATGCCATTTCACCACAGTACTTTAGCAGTGTTTTTTAGTTGTTTGAAATTTTATTTATTTAGGGCAGGTAAGATGTCAATGGGTCATCTATCAAAAAAAAGTTGCATACAAGGGTTTTTCAGTTAGTTCAAAGTGAATTATTTAAAATATACCTGAAAGAGACCAAAATGTATAACTCGGATATGGTTAAAAATTGGTGGAAAGGGTTCTCGTTTATTATTAAGTATAAATAATAAGGTGATTGATACTTTAGGCTAAGACATCTGTATAAGTGATGAATAACGATATATTGTAATTTTTTTTGCTTGTGTTTGATTTATGTTTATTATTTAATAAAAACTCCCCTACTCTTTTTGATGAGTGCCATGGGATCTTTAACATCCACCTGAACTACAACCAATCCAGGCAGATGGGACCTCGGTTTAACGTCTCATCCGAAAGATGGCACCTCAGAAGTGCAGCACCCCTCTCATGCTGCACTACAGTGTCAGTACTGGGATATTAACCCAAGTGCCAGATGTGGGAACTGAACCCACAGCCCTCTGATCTCCCAACCTCAGAGGTGAGTGTGCTACCTACTGAACCACTGACACTTCCCTGACTTTTGAGAGTGTCCTATCACAGGCAGTCAGACTGCGAGTCATTGTCACTTACCCCAAGGAATATTGTCTGGTGCAGTGTGGCATGGTGCAACTCCCTGTCATAGAAACAGACTTTGATGGCAGATAAGGATCATTTGGGCCACCTAGCCTGCCTTTTTCCCTACCTACTGGATAAGCTGCAGATCCTAGTGAAGCAGCAGCCTATTTCTTCCTACCCCCTACAAGAATTGCCTTATGTCTGTCCCATGCATTCTTGAATTCTCCCACAGTTTTAGACCCCACAACCTCCTCAGAAAGGCAGTTCTATGCATCCACCACCCTGCCTGTGAAGAAATACTTCTTTGTATTACCCCAGAGCCATCCCACCCCCCATCTTCAAATTATGCCCCCTTTGATCTTGCACATTTTTTTCATGAAAGATGCTGCCCTTTTGGAATTTGTTAATTCCCTTGAGGTATGTGACTGTTTATATCATGTCCCCTCTCTTCCTCCTTTCCTCGAGGGTATACATATGAAGCTCTTTTAGTGTCTCACAATGTTGCTGTAGGACACACTCCCATGCACTGCATGTCTTGCCCTTGAAAACTCTATCCTGCTCCGCAACTCTCCATAAACCTCAGCCACCGCTAGGAGTCAGTACATTTGCGGGTTTTCCTCCCCAACCTTTCCTGGAGGACAGCAGTCCCTGGGATGCTCAAGCTTCCCTCCCACAACACCCAATGACCCTAGTCCATTCTCGAACTTTGGTTGCCAGTGTGGTTTGAGGTGTGGCGACCAGTGCGTTAACCCTCAGCACCACCAAGAGCAAGACCACGTTGGTTTATTTGTCCATTATGCTGTTTCACTGTGCTTTCGTAATATGTAAATTTACTTGGAAGCCACTATATATGAGAATATCATCTGCCCCTGGTCAGATATACTGTACTGCCTTTTACTGTCAAAGTATGAGCAGTCTTTTCCACAGACCCAACTGGTGCACTTATCTAAATGTTCTTTTCACCAATAAAAGTCAGGAGGCCCAACTAAAGGAAAATGTTATTAGCCTAAGTCAGAATCTTCCAGCTACTTTGATCCAGAACTTTTGCTCACCCTGTGCAGATGGCCTAGTCTGGTTTGTCCAGTTCAGACTCTACTTCCTCTGCTCCTGCCTGAATGTCCACTCTTGAGTAACCTGAGCATTCTCCAGCACACAGACAGAGGTCAGATACAACTGGTCTCCCAGGCAAAAGTCCCAAGTCAGAGAGATGGAGCACTCAATGGTTTTAGAGGAGAAAAAAATTATATATATAAAACCTTAGCTGCCCTACACATACCTAGAGATCTAGAATGTGACAGTAGATAAGGGCCGCTGGGCTCACCCAATCTGCCCATGTTTGTTAACCTTCATTTTTGCTGTAGACTCTGATGTAAAGTGCACCCACCCCCCATCCCTATGATTCCCTTCAATCACTCAATCAATCAAAATCTTTATTTATCCAGGTGGTCATCATTGAGCAAGGCTCATTTGCAAGATGGACCTGGGGATAACAGGGTCAGGTACACAAGGAAATACATCACATATTAAAATATATGTTCACACATACACAGTTAGATATACACCATATACAATTTACATTTGAAAACAAATGCAATAATGAAAACATATGGTAGAATACCTGGATGGCATAATACAAGAGAACCATATACAGTTGCGAAGTGAAAAGTTATGGTCCATTCACATTATAGTAAGTTGCGGGGAACCATTCATGGGTGGCAGCCCCCAAGTGCAGTTATAGTTCTGGCGCGTAAACTTGGGAATAAATTTAGAAACTGCCGGACAGTACAGTGGCAAGCAGGGATGGGAAGAACCAGGTTGGGGGTTCAGGACCCAATAAAGTGGATATTGTTAGGATCCCAAGGTCGCTTTTCAGGAGTCAGGGTAGGGAAGTAAAAAAAGTGGTAGAAGAGTGAGGATGAAGACTAGGTTGCCAAGGAGGACTAAGATGGGTAATAGGTACTTTGAGCGGTAGGAGTATGACAAAGGGCCATGAATATGTACAGGAGGTCAGAGGTAGGAAAAAGTGAGATTATGGAGTATTGCGGGTTAGAAGTTGGTAGGATAGAGGAATTTATGCTGGGATCAAGAAAAGCATTTGAAGGGTTCCTTGATGATATGACAGTAAAGTGTCTTGAAGGTAGATTCACTGACTGGAGTACTCAGCTTCAATGTTTTCTGAAGTTTGTTCCAGAGAGAAGGCAACACGGTACTTATAGCCACTCTACCAAAGCGAGACTTGACTCTGGGGACTCTCAGTGAGATGGATGTAAGGATTCTCAGGGCATACTTGCCTATTTGGTTTAAAGGGAGGCAGTCAGCTATGTATTGTAGAAGTTTGTTTGAAATTGCTCTCAGTGTCCATAGGGCAGCATTTCTGTTCTGTCTATATTGGAGGGAGGACCTGCCCACAGTTGTATATTTATTTATTTATTTAGTTTTTGTTTACCGGGTAAGTACACTAGACAAGTTTTATGCCTATTTTCAGGAACGACCCGGGAGAGTACAATAGGGTATAACAGGTACATCAATACAGCAAATAAGGTATGACGAGTACATTAAATACAACAGCAGGAGAGAAAGACAGTTTTTACAGTTTTACTTTTGAGTGGAAAGTGCACCTGGTTTCTAATGCCGGGGGCAAGATACAAATTTGAAATAAATATAATGACCAGCAGGGCATGTAAGAAGTCATGAACGTAGGAGCACCATAGAGTCGGTCAGTAAGGTGGGGGGATTTGACCGAGGTAGTAGCACGAGAGTGGTGGTGCCAGTGCAAGAGAGGTGAAGCCAGCATTTCAGTGGGCCCCGGGAGCTATGTGCTAAGGAGGCTTTGGGCATTCACAGCGAGAGACCAGCTTAAGATGTTCCCCACAGGGAGGTCCAGAAAAGCTTGTGAGAGGGGGCAGTGCGGACACTTTCAGGAAGGGAGTTCCAAAGCCTAGGAGCGTCAACAGCAAAGCTCCGGTCCCCCATGATGGTGCGGGTGGTAGGTACATTTAGTAGGCCGGGGCCCTGGGATCTCAGCAGGTAGGGGGAGAGGTCAGCAGGGGTGAGAATCCAGGCCAGTTCCAGAGGGGTACCGGAGCTGATTACTTTACTCGCAAGGCACCCAGTACTAAAGTTAAGGTGATTGACCGGGGATAGCCAACCAATCTTCTCATAGAGTTCACAGTGATGGGTGAGGCGGGGGGTGGCCAGGGCAAACTGACAGATATTGTTGTACGTCATGCTCCACTTGCTTAGGAGGGTCTTGGAAGTATGAGCAAATATGAGGGAGCCGTAGCTGAGGGAGGGAAGTAATACTCCCCTGGCAAGAGCTAGACGAGCCGCTGGGGTGAGGTTGTACCGAGCCCTGTAGGCCAGCCCCAGCTTACGGTTTACCCCACTGCAGGCATTATGGATGTGACTGCCCAGGTCCAGTTGGGGATCAAGCATCACTCCAAGATATTTAAGGGAGGTCACAGTAGGAAGAGGGGAGCCATCTTCATAGTTGATATGTAGGGGAGTTGAAGAGGCCCTAATTTTGGCAGAGGAGCCGAAGAGCATGGCCTAGGTTTTTTTTGGGTTGAGGACCAGTTTATGGTTGGAGAGCCATGCCTGGAGGTTCCAGAGGTCCTCTGATAAGTGACAGTTTAGTGTGGCTGTATCGCAGGAGTGGGCCAGGAGAACCAGGTCATCCGCATACATGGTAACTCGGCAACTGGTAACCACATCGAGGAGATTGTTGATAAACAGGGAAAAGAGTAGGGGACCCAACACAGAGCCCTGAGGGACACCAGAGGTTACAGACAGGGGGGGGCAGAGAGGACTTTATTGAATTTAGTTAGTTGTAGTCTGCCATTTAGATAGTCAGAGACCCAGTTTAGGGCAGAGGGGGACAAACCAAGGGACCTCATCTTCGAGGCAAGCAGGTCGTGGTCAACGAGGTCGAAGGCCTTGGATAAGTCAATTGACACAGCGCCTGAGAGTTGTCCCTGATCCATAGCAGCTCTGATGCTGGAAGAGACAGAGATGAGAGTCAGTAGTGCTGTGCCCCTTACGAAGCCGTGTTGGGCAGGGACAGCAGTCCATGGGAGTGGATATACTCCGAGAGTTGTTTGGCAACCACCTTTTCCAGGAGCTTGCTGACAGCAGAGAGGATAGCTATGGGACGGTAGTTATCCAGGATTTTGGGGTTGCCCTGCTTAAGGACAGGGACAACCTTGGCAACCTTCCAGATATCAGAGATCTGACCCTGGGTAAGGGATAGGTTGAAGATGTGGGTCACCGGGGAGGCTATGAGGGGGGCACCTAGTTTGAGGAGCTTGGGCTCCAGATTATCAAGGCTGGGGCTTGCATTCTGGGAGAGACCTTGAAGAAGAAACCGCACCTCGCCTACCGATACCACCCTTAGGTGAAATGGAGGGCGGGGCAGACCAGACTCCCGCTGGGACGTGGAGGCAGAGCAGTTTGAGTTCCGGGCCGTGGACCCGAGTGGTAGGACGGAAGGGAGGTCAGTGAAATGAGAGTTTAGTGCATTGGCAATCACATGAGGATTGTTGCAGGAGACTCCTCCAATGAGCATAACAGTGACCCCGGGGTTTGAGCGACCACCGACCAGTGACTGGATGGTTCTCCAGAACCGTCTGGGGTCTTTAGCAGAGCCGAGAAGGGTGGCCTTACAGAAGTCGCTTTTGCCCCCCTGATCATTTTCTTGCACTCATTTCTGAGTTTTCTGTATTGCTGAAACAGGGCAGTACCGTGTGAGCGTTTGGGTCGATGCCAGCATTTGTCTCTCGCTCGCATAAGGGAGAGGAGACCCCCATGCAGCCACTGGGTGGCTGTCCCTCGGACCCTGCACCTAGTGATGGGGCATGCCTATCTTGTAGATCCACAAAGATGTTGTGGCATGTGGCGACGGCGGAGGAGGGGTCCAGTGCTCTGTGGACTTCTGTCCAGTCCGTAAGCCTGAGTTCCTCCATGAACAGGTCTGGGTTGAATCTGGCAAAGTTTTGAACCTGGATGATTTTGTGGGGGACCTTAGGGAAGGGGATATTCCATATACAAAGAACAGGAGAGTGGTCAGAGATGGCGTCGGGTAGGGTCCCTACTGAGCAGATCCTCTCGGATGATTCGACATGATCCAGTCCAGAAGGGAGCAGGAAGTGCCATTTGCTCACGCCGGGTGGGCTCCCTTACAAGTTGTGTAAGGGATTTGGTGGCAAGCAAGGCCTCGAACTGCTTGACGTTATCCCCATCCCAGTTTAGGTTTACGTCCCCCAGGATTAGGAGTTCGTTTTCCCTGGTACTGGGACAGACAGTATCCAGGAGATGGGTGAGGCCCTGCAGCCCACCCTTTGGTGGGTTGTAGGAACATACCACGTGCAGTTTCTTGGTGTTGCCAAGTAGAAGCATGGAGTGGAGGAGCTCGCAGGTTGACGGCAGCACGGAGGTGTAATTTATAAGGGATACATTGAGGTGGGCCCTGTAGTAAATCAGGATGCCTCCACCCCTTTTACTCCCTGTTCTGTCCAACCGTTTGAGCTCATAACCAGGGAGCCTGCAGGCTGAGTCGGGAATCTGGGGTTTAAGCCAGGTCTCGGTTATCCCCAAGATGTCAGACTTGTAGAGAGTGGCCCATGCGGTGAGCTCATCGAGGTTGGGAAGTAGACTCCGAATGTTGATGTGAGCTACTTTCAGACCCTTTTCCATCCACCATTTCTGAGGAGAGTCGGGGGTGGAGGGGCCAGGATTTACTCCGATGTCTCCAGATAGGGCAAGGGTCAGTAAGAATAGCCACAGGAGGGGTCCTCTGGGGGGGACCTTTTGATTTCTAGCCTCCAGGCCCAGCGTCACACTGTCTTGATTTGGGACAGGATGAGTTTTGGCAGCAATCCGCTAGGGGGATAGCGGGGACCTACAGCATTGGCCATTAGGTTAGAGAACGTAAAATCGGTCACTGAGCAGTGGAGGATGGACCAGCCACTGCCACTATCCTGGTCAGGGGCAGTGTCAGAGAGGAGGGGCATAAGTCCCAGGATAAGGATAGCCAAGAGAACATTGTGGGAAGGGGAGGGGAAACAGATATCTTTAAGAGAGATCATCCGAGAGGCCGATCTTAGTTGTAGCAGGGGATATACTGTAGAGGAGTACATGCTAGAGAGAGACACCTTCTGGGAGATTGGTGGCAAGGGCAAAATGTAGAGAACTGGGAGTGGTACTACAGGGGATGCCCGTCCGGAAAAGAAGGTGTGCTCCACAGGTTACGGTAGTGAAACTCCGGGATAGTAGGGAGTAGGGAGCTAGAGGACCAGGGAGCAGTGAGGTGACAGAGAACAGAGTCAGGCAGGAGTGCCGAACATCACCAGGGGGGTGGCTGCTAACCAGGTGTGAGGATTTCGAGTACTAGCTGGAGGTCAGAGGACACTTTAGTAATAACAGTAACACTTAGGAAAAAAGCAGTTTCAGGATTCAGAGCGACTATCTGAAAAGGTCAAAAATTGTCACATTTGGAATTAAGAGTAAACACATTTAGAATTAGCAGTAGTCACTAGGTAAAAACAGCAGTTACAGGAGTGATTAGAATGAGTCAGGGTTTGCAGGCTCAGTGGGCACAGAAAAGAGGCTGGGCATAGGTGAAAAACCAGGGAAGTGGGTAGAAACGCCGCCACCCCTTTTCAAGCCAATAGTCAAGATTAGCAGCCAGTGGGCGGAGCAGGTGATGGTTTAAAACACACTTCAAAACCACGGCGGGTGGGTGGGCTCTTAAAAAGCCGTCGCTACAGCAGGGATCGCCGCTGGGCTGCACGATGCTGCCAGGTAGGAGTTCAGCTTTAGCAAAAACAGTTCTCCTGCAACCAGCAGGGGCAGGTTCTTTGTCCTTTTGTTGCTTCAGAATTCAGACTGGGTCCTGAGGAGGCCCGCCGATGCTTGCCAGTCAAGCCGGCACCTCCACTCGGGAGATTAGCCTTGGAGGCGCGAGTCGTCGATGCGAGGGCAAGGGGGGGGGACCCTCCAGGTCAGGTCTCCCTCTCTCCCCTCCGAGGAAAAATGGCGATGGGATTTTCTGGGGAGCTCGCCTTAAGTCAGGAGGGCTTGGGAGGAGAGCGGTGGCAACAGCCAATCACAGGGCACGGTGGGCGAGGCAGTTTAGGCGCCAAAGTTGAAAAATTTATGCAGAAGTCCTTCCGAGTTTCGTCCACTCGCCATCGCTACAGCAGGGATCGCCGCTGGGCTGCACGATGCTGCCGGGTAGGAGTTCAGCTTTAGCAAAAACAGTTCTCCTGCAACCAGCAGGGGCAGGTTCTTTGTCCTTTTGTTGCTTCAGAATTCAGACTGGGTCCCGAGAAGGCCCGCCGGTGCTTGCCAGTCAAGCCGGCACCTCCACTCGGGAGCAGTGGTGTGTAGAAAAGGGGAGACCTGTGATGAATCTCGGAGCTGTATGGTACAATGTGTCCAGTTTTATGAGATAGGAGGCAGGACATTGACTGTACAGGAAATCCGCATAGTCTATCAGAAAGAGGAATGTTGTTTGGACCAGACGTACTTTAGCGTCACTTGTTAGAAAGTGGCTGATCCTAAAAAAAGACCCAATCTTTGTCGTAGTTTTTTTAGAAGCTCCTCTACATGGTCTATGTAGGATAGCCTATGGCCCAGCCACACTCCCAGATATTTGAATTTATTGACGAATTACAATTTTTCTCCGAGAATTGTAGAAATTTGCAGTATTAAGCCTGCATTAGCCGGGTTCACTGCATGTACCAGTGAAGAGAAAAGCATGGCTTTGGTTTTCTTAGCATTAAGTAAAAGTTTTTTGTTTAGGAGCTGGTTTTGTAATAAGTTAAATTCGGCTTGCAGGTCACTGCATACAGCTTCTGGGGTTGGGTGGCTTAATTAGAGTACTGTATCATCTGCGAACAGATGAATGTTGGCCCTGGTTATACAATCATCAATATTGTTGATGTAGCTGGCAAACAATAGTGGACCTAGTATAAATCCCTGGGGTACCCCTCTCAGCAGAGGTTTGAGGGTGGAGAATTCACCTTCAGCCTTCACCTGCTGGAGGCGGTCAGAGAGATAGCTAGTAAACCACTGCAAGGACAGTGAGTCCAACCCTATTGCATGCAGAGAGGAGAGAAGCAGTCTGTGATCGACAGTGTCGAACGCCTTACTTAAATCTAAAAAGACGGTGCAAATATTGTTCTTACTGTCCAGTTCTCTTTGCCAGTCGTCAGTCACCTTTGCAAGCACTGTAATAGTACTATGTTTCGCTCTGAAGCCTGATTGTACTGGATTTAGGAGATTCATAGATTCTAGGTATAGTCACAACTGATTGCTTACAATTTTTTCCAGTAGTTTTGCCAGTACTGGAAGAATTGAAATTGGTCTGTAGTTGTTTAGATCACTAGGGTCCCCTGACTTAAACAGAGGAATAACATGTGCCATTTTCCATGTGGATAGGATAAACCCAGGAACAGGGACAGGTTAAATAGGTGTGTTATAGGCATGGCTAACATGTACTGTGCCACTTTTAAGAAATAGGGGTCAATCGTGTCAGCGCCAGCACTTTTTCCAGTATCCAGCTTCAGCATCAAATCTTCAACTTCTTTGAGTGAGGAAGGAGTCAGGAAGAATCTAGGTTCGATGGCATGTGGCTCCATTTCTTTATCGCTAATCTGTTGACGTAGTAGGTTAGCAGGCGAGTTGTCAAATGCTAGGCCTGCGGTCGCAAAATGATTGTTAAAGGAATCCAATACTTCCAATCTATCACTAATGATATCATTGCCAGAGATGATCTTGTCTGGAAGAGAGTTTCCAGGTGTATGTCCAGACAGATCTTTGAAGGTTTTCCAGAATTTAGTAGGATTCTTGGAAGCAGTATCAAATTCAGAGCGATAATAGGCAGCTTTTGTTTCTCTGACCAATTTTGCGCAACGGTTTCTTGCCCTTTTAAACTGGCTCCAGTCCAAAAGGTTCTGAGATTTTTGTGCTTTTTTCCATAACTTATCCCTCTCTAATAGGGCTGATTTTAGTTCTGGAGTAAACCAACGGCATGTTTTGTTTGATAAACAAACTTTAATAACTGGAGCATGTTTATTTAAGGCCCCTAAGAGGATTTCGTTGAAAATGTTGTACGCTGATTGTACTGTTTTTGCCAGGTAGAAATCTTGCCAATGCATGGAGTGTTTTAGTTTGTAGATATATGCAGGTAAGTCAAAATTGTGTCTAGATCTCTTAGCTGAGAACTTTGGTGAAGGTGAAAATTTACTGAATGATCTTACACCCAGCTATGAAGCAGTAATCGCTTATGTCACTGAAGAAAACGCCAGCATGGGAGAAGAGATGCGGTTTACTCACTAAGATAATGTCAAGCAAAGAGCTATTGTCAGGATTCTTTTTGGTAATACGTGTAGGTTCATTGATTAGTTGCGCTAATCCATGTGTATCACAAAAGGACGAGAGGTGTAGAGGAGTTAGATAGCCAGTCTAGGTTGAGGTCTCCAATAATAATTGTTTCCAGTGACTCTTGCCCCATGAAGGTGATGACATGAGAGAATATCTGAAGACCGGCAGAGGGGGGGTCTGTAGCAGCCTATTATACGCAGAGACAAGATAGGTGAGATTGCAACCTTGAGTGACAGACATTCAAATTAATTTACGATTGTTGTTGAGTCAAGACAATGTGCTGTGAATTTATCCTTGACTTAAATGGCTACCTCACCTCCGCTGGAGTGCCTGTCTGCTCTAAATAGTACCTTGCGCCTGTCTCAGGCATTTTTGAATCCCACAACTGTTTTTGGCCCCAAAATTACGGCTGGAAGGCTGATCCATGTATTCACCACCAGATCTGTGAAGAAGTACTTCCTCACATCCCTCCTGAATTTACCCCCTTCCGCTTATCATCCCCCTTTGTTCCAGACCACCCTTTTCTCTAATAAATGACCACCTTCAGTACCCCATCTACCTCTGTGAGGGATTTAAACTTCTCCATCATATCACCTCTCTCTCCCTCTCTCTCCCCCCTCTCCTACAGGCAGAACATGCTGTATTTAACTTTTTCAGCATCTTGTCATAGGGCTTTTGATGCAGACACATGTACAATTTTGGTAGCCATCCTCTGGACCACCTTTACTTGTGTCCTTCCTGAGATGTGTTGTACAGAACTGGACAGTACTCAAGGTGGGGGCTTAACAGTGATCTATGTAGGGGCAGCACCACCTCCCTCATCCTGCTAGTGATACCCTTTCCTGAGCACCCCATCATCCAACTAGCCCTTCCAACTGCCTTGTCACACTGCCAGGCCATCTGTAGGTCAACCGATACAATAATCTCTAGATATCTTTGCTGCTTGGTCTTTGTTAGTATCACTCTGCTCATACTGTACTCTGTTAATGGGTTGTAATGTGCCAAGTGCATTATTCTGCACTTTTTTGCATTGAATAGCACTGATCCCTGATGTATAATTGCCAGTCACCCTAATTTCCTCTGAGTAAACTCAATTTACCACTACGCTCTGTGTCATATATGTTAAGCAGTGCCTTACCCAGGAAATATGGAGGCAGGTTGAAGCCAGTGCTTTCTAAGTTATGATTTGTTAACAGGGTGGGGGTGTACACAAGGGATGGAGAAATATAAATTGCACTTGTTATGCTGCCAGACTGACAACAGTGCTTTCATACTTTGGGTAGAGCAACGTGTTTCCCCTGGTTCAAACACGTATCTGGTGACACACAATGTTCATTCGATAACCACAACTGGCAAAATTGTATTAGTTGGTAGTAGATGAAAGTAGCTATAGACATTTGGCCCATCCCTGATCCTGCCTAAGATTGATACTTGGTGGAGTAGTTGGTCCTCCCACTTTCTCAATGTGCCTTATGATTCTGTTGGGCAAACAAAAACATCCTTGCAGTGTAGTACTCCCTCCCTCCTTCACGAGTCCTGAAACAGTGGTAAACAAGACTGTATCACCTTTTACTGTAAGTTAATTATTGATGGGGTACTGGCCTGCCCATTCCACCCTCTTTGGCATCGAGTGACCACACAGTGCCACTCAGTCTGTATTCCTACTCAGGGTTTTATTTAACTCTAAAAATTGATTAACGTTTTGCTCATAAAAGTTCTAAAACATTGTGAAAATGCATAGCTCATGCCTCACTGTGTTTAACAAACACAGCACTTCTAGAAAACCTATATAAATGCTTTCTATACAGTTAATATTGTCCCAAGAAAAAAACTGCAAATCAATTATTTAAAACCCTGTGCGACTGGTACATTTCTCCGCTTCACAGCACAGATTTTCAGCTAAATATGATCACACAGTATTTTGATAAATGTAGTTTTTCAGTAAAAAAAAAAAGTCTACTACTGGAGTGCTGTTTTATCTCTGCATAATGTTTAGGTTTATTACACTTAGAATGAAAATGATGGTAAAGCAGTGTATTGCCATTTGTTACAACAATTACAACTGTACAAAATGCTTTCCAAAAGCTAGCATTGCAGTGTTTGAAACACAGTTTCCCAGTACAGACAGATTAATACACAGTCTGGTGTTTCATGTATACATATATGTAACAGTTGCTGTAATGGGCAAACAAATGTCAGAAACTGTACTTCTTTGCAACTTACTGGTGGTTACCTCGGAAAAGGATGGCGGAAAATGCCAGCTGGAAACTTTGTTGATAAATGACTGAAAGGCCAGGATGTTTTGAATTGTACTGGGGGTGAGGTTGGGGATGGAGCCCAAAACATATGCTGATTAAAGAGAACATTACATTGCATGAGTGAAGACAGAGTTCTCTGCAGTTGAGTCTAATGACATCATGATGTTTCACTCGTGGGTTTGCCACTCATAAGATATCATGATATGATTGGCATCTTGTGAACATAATAATGATATGGGCTATGTCAAATGCCCTATTTATGCATCAGTAGTCAGGATACAAATTCATACAGTAATGTCTGTCTGTGCGTCACTGTGTGGCTAACTGGGTATAGTGTGACCACTATGTCGGTAACTGGAAGTTATGCAGATAGTTATTAGGACAGTAGTCATTCACATATACAGTGACCCCCTTTTCAAATTCTCCTCCCTACACAGACACTCATCCCTACTGGTAATACCTGCACCTTTCTCTCAGTAGCGGAGCCAGGTTTGGGATCATTTGGGAGCCAGGGAGGGCCATTCAGTCAATGACAGGCTCCACAATGGGCATTAAACAGTGAATAAAGATGGTGGCAGGGCGCCACTACTCACACTGGGGCAGCCAGGAGGGACGACTGCCCCCCCTGGCTCCGCCACTGCATTCTCTGTACAGCTAACAGGAACAGCTCTTTATTTAAGTACCATGTCTAACCAGTTAGATCAGGTGTGCCGAACTATTGTAAATAAATACGGTAAATGCAGCACATATGAAAAAAAGGAAAGTAATGAAATGAAACTGACCCCATGGATTACCATAGATAATTTCTTTTCACCCTGTACATGTATGGCGTCAGTGATATGTTAATGATCTTCAAAACATGTCGTATGCAGGAAGCCTGTCTTGACTGCAAACAATGGTCACTATTGTCAATAATATCCAAACAATGTTTTCCTGTGCAGTTGCAGACCGATGTACATGTTAAGGTTTAAATAGTAGAACCCAGTTATTTTCAACAGTACATTCTGATGCAAACCAGTCATTTGAAATGAAGCAGTCAATATTGTTTCCTAGTGTTGATTATGAATTGTGCTCCAGTTCTAAAATGAACATTGAGGAAGTTACAGAACAACTTTTATGCTGTTTATATGTTTCCATGGTATGATTATAGTAGGAAACTGATGTTCAGTGGTGTAGTCTTTAACTGTCCATTGTCATTTTGTTTCAGGATCATGGATGCAGTCCACATGCAGAACAGTTCCGGTGATGAGAGTGACTTCTCTGGGGAAAGTGACACATCACTGTCAGATGTTATGGACCACAGCAATGAGCAGTTCATTGCAGCCTCCGGCAGCGTAGGGATTTCACCATATATGTTTGGGCCATCAGGGTCAGATTCAGAAGAGGAGCAGGAACCTGTGCTGCAAGAGAATGAAGAACAGCAGTTGAGAATTGGGAATGTTAACTGGCACGATTATGTTGTCTTTTTAGTATGAATACAAATATAATTACTGGTGACCCCAAATATCAACTGGATTATGGTACTGATCAAATGGCGTAATAACCGAATTTTGGGGGTATTATGCTCCAAGAAGCCATAATAACCCGAAATCCAGTCATTACAGCATTCCAAAGAACTTTCATTTTCCCCTGATGCCTGTAGTATGACCGAGTGGCATCCGTGGTCATAAACAATAATGCTGAATTTATTCAAAAACATCAGTGCTGAGTGTAAAAAACACATCTGGTTTAGTGGCTTACTTCACTTTTCTGAGTTCTTCGAGAGAGGAAAAAAAACAGCCACTTGTAGAGACAGCAGAGTGAGTCGCTCGGTTTTGACTGTGCTGCTAGTGAGTGTAGCCGCAGCAACACTCGCTAACGCTGATTGAGTCTTCATAAGCTGCCAGTGACTTGCTCTGATGTTTCTACATGTGGAGGCTTTTTCTCTCTTGAAAACTCAGAAATGTGAAGTAAGCCACTAAACCTGAAATGTTTTTTTTACACTCAGCACTGGTGTTTTTAAATAAATTCAACATAATTGTTTACAACCCCAGACACCACTCGGTCACGCTACCTGCATTGGGGGAAAAGTACAGGCAAGAAAACCTACAAATCCAGGCACCAGCAATCATAAAAAATTAAGAATAGGCAATTGTGTATTTATGGATTTTTTGCACACCCTCAGTGTGTGATGACCACATAAACCTCTTGAGCTTCACTTTTGAGGTTTATGGGGCATCACACACCTGGGGTGTGCAAAACAAAACCATAATACACACTTGCCTATCCATTATTCTCTATATATCAACTTTCTGTACCTTGTCTTTCTCTATCATATTCTCCCTGTCTCTTCTCTCCTCACGAGTATAGGTTGAGCTCCCCCAGTCACTCCTCATAGGTCCGTTCACCTAGCACCAGTACCATCTTGGTCGCCCTCATTTGTACCCTCCCCAGTCACGCAATGCCATTTTTTAGTAGGGATACCAAAACTGCATTCAGTATTCAATGTGTGGTGTAACCTGGCTATTGTACAGGGGAAGGAGTACCACACTTCTCCTTGAGGGTATCCCCCTGGCCATGCACCCTGTCATTGTATTTGATTGTGACGTAATCTATCTACATTGCTGTAAGTTGTTCATTTTAGCATCTATCACCATTTCGAGGTTTTTTTCCTGTCTCGAAACCTGTAGTGTTTCCATCCCCTTTGTAGCACTGTACAGATCAGTCTGGGTTGTCTGAGAACATATTCTGCATATGAAGCAGTGATAATTAAGCAATAAGCCATGAGGGAGTGTTGGTTATCGGGGGATTTACCATGGCTGCAATAATGTATCCACAAATGGCACCATTCTCTGTTACTTCATATGCAGTACCACAAGTAAAATTGTATTGCAGGTATGTAATTGTTTGCCCCTTCATGGATTCACTGACTTTTACATGCAGTATTACTCACATTGAAATATATTACCAATGACATGGTTTAACATTTTTTTAAAGTTCTCAATGCATTGGCAAACAATTACTCTAGTTTGCTACAAAAGGTGGAACAAGTATTTGAAGGGACAGTTTAATGTGACTTGAAGTGTATGTCCCAGCTTGCACTTCTAAAATGAGCCCCATTTGACATTTTCTCAAGGTGCAGCTGGATTTTGTGTTTGCACATGCAGGCCTGTGTCAGTTCTCCAGAAGCAAATAGTCATGTCTGCCCATAAAGTACTCCTGCTGCACTGTGGAACACTCATTTAAAAGGGCTCCCGGTAGATGAAGCATATTAGGGTGAAGGGTATGCAGTGCAGTGCAGTGCATACCTCCTTGCAGGGTCTTTCTAGCATTATGGCTAGTTACTGGTAATAAGTAGTGTGCACTGTGTGAGAAAAGTACTGTACAACCCCTTATTTTAGCTGTAAAAAAATATTCGCTTTATCCGCGGGACACTAATAATGTGTAGATATATGTTTACAACGGGAATTTATTGACTGCCAATAAATCAGGATATGCGTGTTTGTGTAACCTTACGTACGTGTGTGCCAAACAATGTTTGTTACTTTGCCTGGTTGTGGGGGGCACTCATACCGTTCATTGGGTTATTTTTGTGCTGTGTGCTTTAAACATAACTTTCATTTCTTTGACTGGTGGTGGGGCACTCATAGAGTTACTGTATTTTGTGCTTATATAGGGAAAGGGGAAATGTTTAACCCGGAAAGGCACACTAAGCTGAAGCTTGTTTCCGGGTGCGACCTGGGAGCACAAGGAAATTAAGTGACTTGCTCAGGGTCACACAGTATGCAAGTGGGGTCTGTGTGATTCAAACCCCAGTCTGGTCTGCTGGATGTCACTAGATTTGCAGCTCAGAGCCTTAAACCACTGCGCTATACTGCCTCTTATATAGTGCTCATATTCATTCATGGGGTTATTTTGGGGTTTTGTGCTTTGTGTGCTTCTGCTTTGTGCAAGTGAAATGCAACATTTATTTCTTCATTTTTAAAAGAAGGTATCAGAGTGCTAAAGGGGGCGTGCTTGGTATTACTTCTTTTTTCTTCAGTAATTCAGACACTTAGCATGAGCTTCTGTTATGCCTGCCTGCTGGAAACCCTTGATTATGTCATCTTCTCTCTCTCCGAGTGTGCTTATGCTGTCCACCAACCACTGAGCATTTTTCATTTTCAGAGTCTGCATTCGGAGTTCAACGCTGATGTCCCCACAAGCACGACCATTCGGTAGTTGCTCTGACACACTATCAGCATGCCAGGTAGCGAAATGGTGCTTCAGCTGATCTTTAAAAATCTTATTAACAGTTAAATCCAGTGGCTGTAGTAAATCAGTACATGAGACAGGCACGAAAATGGGAATGATGGCATTATGCTCCAGAACATCTTCAGTCATGTGTCCCCTGAACAGATCCATTACTAGCAAGGATCTCTGTTCATCTGGAAGGTCCATCTGTTTTTTATTTTTTTATTTTCTGTACATAAGGGACCAAAACCTCTGAAATAAACTGCAGCATAGTAGCGTTACAAGCCCAGTGGTTCTCGGAGTGACTATTTAACCACCCCGGGGGAATTTAAAGACAGGATGGCAGTTGTGGGTTTTTCCCTTGTAGATGATCGGGGGGGGGGTTAGAAGTTCCCCAATCATGGAAACAGCTAGATGACAGATACCTGCCTCTTGTCCCCTAATCCTGAGACCTTCACCTGCTTGGAGCCAGTAGCTGCCATAGTCCATTGGCTACATGGCACTAACTGTACCCCTGTTTCGTCCATGTTAATCACCAGAGCTGGTGGGATACGTTCTTGGCTACTGGCTGTGGAAATCCTTTCCAGAAATGTGGACTTCAGTTGTGAGAAGTCAAGTGGTGTTTTATGAGCTGCTTTTGTGGCCTTACGTTTAGAAAACTCCATGCGGCTCGGTAATTTCCAATACCATTGTCTGCTAAAAGTTAACTGACTGCCATTCTCTGCCAGAAGGTCAGGACTGTGTGCATTTGCCACACCAGAGGCAACTGCAGAAACAATCCTGGCATTAACAACAGCCCCCTCTGACCGCAAACTCTTTATAATGTTACGCAACTCCTGCTCCATATCATCAAGGAACAGGGCAGGACGTCCGCGTGGCTTAGTGGGTAACTTAGGAGTAAGTTTGCTAGGGTCAGGAATTTTTGTCAGCTGTGCAAGGTAATCCTTTTTGAAACCTTGAACAGTGCTCTCATTAATGGTTGCTGTGTACTTTTTGCTATAAAACTGCACAGCATTCATAACCCCACTTTTTACAGCATACTTCCCAATTTCAAACTGTACCTCAGCAGTGTACTTAACGTACTCGGTTCTTTGATTTTTCACAGGAGGCTCTAAGAGTTCTGCTACTACAGCCTCAGCAACCATCAGAGGGACTTCTGTGGTTTGACTCAAACTGACAGCACAAAGCGGCTCCCCGGACAAGTCTCTCTTCACAGCCGGCTTCTTGTTAAGCCAGGACAGTAGTGACATGTTTCACAAGTTCGTACAGTAATTCAGTAGTTCAGTTATTAGGCTCCACTAATGCTCTGCTAAGTAGGCATGTCAGACACACAAACAGCAATGAGCACCAGTGTCTCTACTGCTTCATTTTGTGCTTTTGCAAATTTGCGATTTTGAGAGCTGACTTCCGGGTTGCAAAAATCACTGATGAAGAGCTAATATAAGGCAACGCCAATTACTCTACAGGTCTAGACAGCACAGAAATTTGTTTATGCAGATATTTTGTGTTATACAGTATTAATCACATTATTTACTTACATGTTGCAGGTGTATGTGACATCAATGTGTGTCCATGACTACTGAGACAGAGCAAATGTTGTGCAGAGATCACGGTTGTGCAACCCATGCCAACTGAAACCAGGTGCACCTGTATTACACAACATCCTGGATTTTACCCAATTTGTTTGGATGTTTGGAGTTTGCAATTAGCCTGGAGTAATCTGCGATGACGGTATGCCAATCCCTACGAGGGCCCTATTCATAAAAAATATAGACATGTGGTGTATCAACGCTTTGTTAGATGGAGCTGGGGTATACCAGGGAGACACAGACGGGTACCCATACCTTCATGTGTTGCTCATGTGGTATGTAAAGCTTTCCCACCTTCTGCTAATGATGGTGAATTTGTTGGGTTCTGCTATCCAGCTTTACATTAGTTGTAAGAGAAACAAATACTGGCAATGACAGCACTGTAAGATAATGAATGTATGACACAGTGCTTTACATGGTTTGGATGTACCTCTTGTATTGCTGTATGTTCACCTTTTATGCTTTCTTATTGTATGATGGCTTTTCACAGGTTTTTTGGAAATGCAGAGTTATATTCTGTTATGCAATAAAAATACTGAGTTCCAGAATGATCTGCCTGTGCAAGACTCCCTTTCCTTGAAGTTCTTTTCCTATTAATTTACCTTACTTGGCCAACAGCATATGTGTTACTGGTACTATGATCTGCAAATGGATGTTGACAACATAAGCTACTTGTAACAGGGAGCAGACATAGTAATAACAGCAGTATCCTACTGTGATGATGAGTTCAGTACTGGTGCCCACACCTCAAAAAGGACATTAATCTTCTGGAGAAGGTCCAGCGGGGGCTACAAAGATGATAGTGGGTCAGCAGGGTAAGGCATACGAGGAGACGTTGAGGGCACTGAACATGTACTTGCTGGAAGAAAGGAGAGAGAGAGAGTGTGGGGACATGACTGGGACCTTCAAGTATGTGAAAGGGATAAACAAAGTGGATAAGGAGAGTCTCTTTAAGCTGAGTGGCAACCATAACATGAGGGGGCAGAGTCTTAAGCTGGAGGGGGAGGTTTAGGAGGGAGATTAGGAAGCACTTCTTCACAGAGAGGGTGGTGGACACTTGGAATGCACTGCCAGAAGAGGTGGTCTCCTTAAAAATAGTGGGCAGTTTTGAGAGGCTGAGATAGGCACAGGGGGAAGGTAAGGATCATGGGTAGGGAGGATGGAAGGAGTGGGGAGGGAGGGCAGGGACAGTAGCTCAAGCTGTGGACCCTGCAATATGAGCAGACTAGATAGACCAAATTGCTTTCTTCTGCTGACTTGTTCGTATGATCGTATATGCATTCAATGCAAGTGAGCTGCACCGCACTACGTTCACACTCAAAATGACATTGCACACCCATTGTTTATGTACAGTTTTTTTTTTTGGTTTTTTTTTTTACGAGGAGAAATAAAGATGCTAAAAGGTAATTTAATTTTTTTTTTTTTTTTAACTGAACTCTCTAATTTGGGGTTTATCCATCGGTAGTGGGGTTCTTTCATCCAGGGGGTGTTTTCCTTTAATGAAAAGTGAAAGTGTTTGAAGTAAGTAGTTATTCCTAGGTTTCTGACTTAAAAGAAAACTACATACAAAATTATAAAAACACATGTTGTGCATTGTTGTTTTCCTTTTTGTAATGGTCCCTGGTGTTCTGTTTTGTGTGCCTGTGACAAACTTTTTTTTTTTTTTTTTGACTTTTCACTGCCAGTTTTATGCCCCTTGGAGGTGGCCATTCAGACTTCTTTTAATGTCTTTGATCTGTTGGAATTTTCCCAGAATGCCTCTGGGGAAGATGTACATTAGACCCAAGTCCTTCAAATGTGTATGAGCTTTATTATCAGCCAGGGAAAGCACTTCACAAGGAAAACTGCCACACATCCAGAATAACAGTTGGCGCTTAGAAAAATCTGACTTCAGCTTGGGAGGGCAAACACTTTTTTTCAGAGCAGTGAACTTTCACAAGCAGTTGCAGTTAGGTGGTATGACTGGATTATAATTAGGATCCTGGACTCAGTTCTAATGCAAGATTTAATTCACATCATTCCCAAAGAAATTCTGGGAAAATTCATATAGATCAAAGGCAATAAAAGAAGACTAAATGGCTACCCCCAGAGTCCAAAAAACTTGCAGAGAAAAAAAAGCTTGCTATAGACACAGGTTACAGAACACTAGGAATCATCAGACAAACAAACCCCCAAATGCACAGCATGTGTTTTTCTATTTTTTGCAGTTTCCTTTAAAGTGACAAGATAAACCTGTGATCTGAGCCAGTGTATTCAATAGTGCAAGGGTACTTGACTCTGGGGGGGGGGGAGAGAGAGAGGGAGAGGGGACAGATGAGGAACAGACCAGGTTGTGACAAGTGTTTTCGCTATATTGAGAATAATGGATAGGCAACTGTGTGTTACAGATTTTTTTTTTTTTTTACACAACCAAGGTGTGTAATGATGACCCATAAACCTCGAGAGCAAAGTTTGAGGTCATCACACACCAAGGGTATGTTAAAAAAAAATCCATAAGACCACATTTGTCTGTCCTTTATTATTTATAGTTACTGTTGCAGGGAGTGAATGCTGAAGTTAGTAAAACAGATTTTTCACACACACAGATATACGCGCACACACACAAACACACTTACTTTTTTTTTTAAATAAAATTTGGAACTGCAGTAGTATGCTGAGAGAAGTCAGAAAGACATTTTGTTCCCGATCACAGTGGCTGTCTGCCCCACTGTGAGCCGTAGCGCTGCCCGAAGCGTAGGAACAGCACGATCAACCAGATTTGTTTTTAGGTTGTAAAGGTAGGAGCAACCAGATAAACAGTGAATGACATTAATAAATTACCAGTGAGTCTGAGAGGGGAAACTATCAGTGGGTCTCTCTGGAAACGAGGAAACAGAGCCGCCATGTCGGTTGAGGTGTTAGGCCCGCTACACGCACAGTAAGAGCCAATGACAGTGCACAAACTGAGACTGACACAGAATGCCATAATAACTGGTTCTAGTGGTTATTACACCATTTGAAATGCAGATCTGCTCTGTGAATTAAAGGGGGTCACCAATAATTATCAAATCGTAATAAACTGAAACAGTATATGTTTATAAAACAATATGTTCAATGGAAGCCTGTCAGCCAGAGTGCCTTGATTTGGAAGAAAGGGTGTTTTCTAAAAACATGTAATTTATTAATTGTAAAGTGTCACAGACTGAGTTTTTTGAATGGTAGCTGGCCAAATAAATTGAAGCTTACCATTTGTGTGCTGATGCAGAAAAATTAATAACAATGCATTTTCTTTCTAGTGTAAAGAGTTCTCCCAATCAACCTAATGTTTTCCACATATTGCAGTTATTCATTTTTGTGTTACATCTTGGCACGACTGAGTTGTGAACTAATGGTGACCTTTGGATTATTGAAAAATAGCATCACCAGTACAGCTAAAGGAGCAGCTTCCTCTTGCTGAGCTAGCATCGTATTCAGAGCTGGCCCACTGTAGTACGCATTCTGCATGTATCCATCTGGAACATCCCCCCCCCAAATGCCTTAAGTAATATGTTATTAAAGATTATAAAATGAAGAGAAATAACCTAGGCACTTGATTGGCCAAGGCACGTCACCTGACCATTCATTATATTCCTGACTTGCACGGTCAGGTACCAGATGTCATTTCTATCCCACAAAATACTACTTATGAACCAGTTTATATGTGCAATAAACCACTTCAGTATGTGCATTACAGGATCTGAATGCATTTTCCAGGGGTGTAAAGATACTTGGCCTCTGGCCTTGTGCCCTTTTCACCCTGGGGCATGCATTAAAATCCTGTAATGCACAGCCTGCCTTGGTTTACTGCTTACATGTTAGATTTCCTAGTAATAAGGTAACTGAGGATATATGGCTGTCTTAATATTATAATAAGGCAATATTGTTGCACTACCTCTCTTTGTTTAAACCTTTGGAAACAGAATTTCCTTTATATGGGTACATATACTTGTCTTGTATCTGGATTCAACGAGAACTACTTTTGTCGCAACTCTGATTCACTGGTCTAATTACCATACCCAGTAGCTCCCCTGGTCTGTTACCTTCAGCAGGATACCCTGGTGAAGTACATAGCTAGTTTCAGTTCCCATGACATGCTGCTGATCGCACAGTGCCCATTCTGAAAATACTGTACCACTGCACACACATATTTTATTGATTTAAATATTTTGGGATTTGGAGAGGCATACTGAGCTAAAGCCTAATTCCAAGTATGATGCTGGGAAGGTGTTGGATGGGCAAAAATACAGCAATAGGAAATGACAAAAGCAAGCTGAATGTACATAGGCGCCAAACATATTTGTTCGTCTGTTGGCTGCAAAATGTAACATGGTGCATCAGGTTTAAAGCTTGACTAGTATACTTACAAAATAGCAGTACTGGGTCATGACTGATGCTGGTCTTTTCACAGCCCGTTCATCCTTAGCCAACAGCCAGTCCACTGTACAGCAGGATCCAGCACAGCCACAGATACCGCTACAATGCCATTGCCTATCATGAGCTGACCAACTCATTCTTAGTCAGTGGTTCAATGTCTTCGAGTTATGCAGAAACGTAATGAGGCAAGTCTGTTTTTTCCAAGGCAGCAATGGCGGTCTCAGACCAGGTCTCCTTCCTAAAGCCCTGAGCCCTTACTGTTCTATCCTACCAACACACGTGATGATTCTGAGAACTGACTGTTAAAACTTCTTCAACCTGGTACCCGACACAGCCCAGCCCCACCTCCTGTGACCGCCTTTCCATCTCCAGACCATCTCCTCGCAGGAGGTGAGGCCATACCGTAACAAGGCCCTAAATGGGAACAGACCCCTAAACGACTCTCTTGACGTCAAACTACTCCGACCTACACTAGAAATATTGTTTGCCCTGCTTACCACCATACTAAACCTCTCCCTCTGCCTAGGACAGTTCCTGATGGCCTGGAAAAATGCTGTGATCACCCCATCCTCAAAGGTGGTGATCCCCTATCCCCGGGAAACTACTGTCCAATCTCTGTTCTGCCCCCGCTCTCCAAGGCCTTGGAAAAAAATTGTGTCGGACCAGCTGTCCGGTTACCTTGATACCCATAACCTATTCTGCATGGAACAACATGGCTTCTGGTCTGGGCACAGCACCATGATGGCCCTACTGGAGTTCTCTAACCACTTGCACCTTGCCCTTGACCAAGGGCACATTGCCATGGCCGTGTTTATTGACCTATCCAAGGCTTTTGACATGGTCAGCCATCCCCTCCTGATTAACACCCTCACACAATTAGGTTTCTCACAGGGATCTCTTGACTGGTTTGCTAGCTATCTATCATCCAGATCCCAATGTGTCAGGGTCAATAACACCATCTCCGTCTCATGCCCTACCCGCTCAGGAGTCCCACAAGGATCCATCCTGGGCCCCTTGCTTTTCAGCTTGTTTGTAAATGCCTTCCCCACCTCCTGCACCAAAAAGATCTTCCTGTATGCAGACGACGCAGTCATCTGTGCCTCCAGGCCAAACCCATTGGACCTTCAGAGCTCCCTCCAGGCTGCCTTCAATTGGACTGAGCATTGGTTCACAGAGCATAGGCTAGTACTGAACCTAAAAAAAAACTAAGACCCTCTTGTTTGCACACCACCAAAGCAAGTTAAAAAACTCCAAGCTATCCATCAAATCCAGCTCACACTACACCCTGGAATAGGTTACATCCTACAAGTACCTGGGTGTCTTATTCGATACGGCTCTCACCTTCCACGAGCACATCAACACCCTCACATCTGCTGCCAATGCTCAAGTTGGTTTACTGTATCGCCACAGAACCTGCCTCACCCCAGAAGCCCTAAGACTAGCTCTCACATCCTCAGTCCTCTCCCTGATGGACTACAGCCTGCTAGTTTACTCCGCAGCTGATACCACAGCCATCAGCAAACTAAAGGTAGTGATCAACAAAGCTTGCTGGCTACTAACTGGGGCTGACCGGATGACCCATACCTGTACCCTCTACTCACTTGCCAAGATCTTAAGCTTCGAAGAAAGAGTACAATATCAGGCCTGCCTCATAGCCAAAAAATCACTGCTTGGCCTGACCCCCCAGGACCTGTCGACTACCCTAGCAACCTCCACCCCCTCGGTGAATACATTCAGTGCAAGTAAAGCAGCAATAACCTTCTCAAGGATCAAAACAACCCTAGCACAGAGATTGTTCCTGGTCAGGGCTCCCACCTGGTTCAGCGCCCTCCCCTCACAGGTCACCTGCCATACCAAGCTTGGCCCTTTCAAGATCGCCCTGCAAGACCACCTTCTAACCTCATGCACGTGCACCCGCCCACTGTAGTTTCTTCCCCCACTTTTCTCAGTGCCATGCAGACTGGCAGCATGGCTACCACAGCCCATGGCCATCTCAGTGCTGGGCCCAGCGCCAAGGGTCCACAAGCACACAACAGTGTCTCATTGGACTGCAACTGTGACACTGTAATGCATAAAATAGATATTTGACTCTGTACATGTATTATGCTGAATATGTATATGTATACGTAACATGCTCTGTGAATGTATGTCAAATGTACTGTTTCCATGATGTGGAGCCTTTGGAAATGAGTCTATGACTCAAAGGTTGTAATTCCAAAATATTATATAAATAAAATACAAAAAATTAAAACAAATTAAGCACTGCATGGCAACAAGAAACAGTCACCATAGGCCTTGTTTCCCAGTCAACATGCATGTCGGTGCTCCTAGCATACCTCTCAACTGTCCCTGATTTTCAGGGATGTCCCTGATTTTGCCTCAGAATTTTCCTCTGCTCCTCATAAAATTTGTCTTTTTGTGACAGAAGAGTGGGGATTAAAATCACAAAATAATGTCAAACATTAATGATTCAGACTTGTTCTTCTTCAGAAAATGCATCTTAACACAAATCCTCTTATTCTATCAGCATTCTGAATGAATAGTATCAATTCTTAAGACGTGTCCCCGATTTTGGGTCTTTGTCCCTGATTTTTTTAAGCCTTGTCCCTGATTCAGGAGGCAAGAGGTTGAGAGGTATGGCTCCTAGATTGATCTGACATTTTCCCAGTAACTCCAGGGAAATGTTCCTGTGTTTTGCTGTAGATTACGTTATTACCTGTGGAAGCAGACTTGCTGAATTTTCCCTTATACCCAATGCAAGTCTATGGAACCATTTTCCCTGTAGATGGCTCCAAATCCCTGTAGAATACGAGAATCCCTGTAGATCTGGGAGCCCTGGACCATGTGGAGATAACGCTACTTATTTTGATACTTTGTCATGCACATTTGAAAAACATTAGCATTTCACTTAGGTGTCTGTTACTAAGGAGGTTGCTCACTGGTTCATTTACAAATCTGCAGCCACTGACTGTTCTATAAATTAATAGGGCCTCCATGGGCGGTCTCTTATGGTATAAGAGACTCCGAGCATGAGGTTTGGGTGAGAGGACCATAAAGTGCAGCTTAGGGTACTGAACTGCTCAAACTTCAAGAGAGGAGTCTCTTATCCCATGACAGATCCCCCTTCTAGGCCCTAGTCACTCGTTATAAATCACTTGCATTCGCTAAAGGGATTTATAATAAGTTTTAAGTATTTTTTTTACATTTTAAAAGTTTCTACAGCTGTCATTCCCCCCCCCCCCGTCTCTGAAGTGGAACACTCCACTTCTAATGCTCCTGCATGAGACCATTGTACTGAGGATAAGCGGCACATTGACTCTGTGCGCTCATTGGCTGAAATCACGTATGTGATTAACCCTTGCTGTGCCGCAGACTGATACATCAGTCCAAACTTCCTATACATTCTAATTCCGTCTGCAGTCTAAGAGTTGATAATTGCAAAAAATGGCCTTTACCAGCAGGATTTTCAAACAGGTCAGGCTGAAATCTGCAGGCCCTTTTTTCAACTGCAGACTTGCATTTGTGCCCATCAGAACGGTTTTATCTAACAGTTCTCTCCATTACATTTTATAAATAAAAACTATGCAGATTGAATTTGCATAACTTCTTTATGCAAAGTGTGACTTTTAGTTGCAAATGGACCCTTCTTTTGAAATTGAGTGGGTGGGCAGAGTAATATTGATTTGACTGGATGCAGGCACAGGGGAATCGAACTGTTGCATCTGCATCCAAACATGGAAACTGACGGCAAATAAAGACCGCTAGGCCCATCTAGTCTGCTCATTTTCCCTGCCTACCATAAAAGCAGCAGACCCTGCTTTGAAATTCTGGCTCAAATTCTGAGGGCTGGATTTTCAAAAGTGGCACCATTTGTTTAGCACAACTGAACTACTTGCAACACAGCTGCTAGAGCACATAAAAGGTGGTCTAACATTTGGCTGCACTGGGATGTCAGAAGTCCGGCTTGGGGGAGGAGGACCAAGCATCCATAGGACTGTTGTTCTCCTCCATGGGGGAGGGCAGACAGAGACCCTCACTTACCTGGCCCCTAATGGAAGCTGGAGGAAAAGCAGCCTGGGCCAGCTTGCGGAGGGGAGGGGGGCTATGGCAGATATCATTGCACATCACACCTCCCAGGGTGAGTAAAGAGAGGAAAAGCCAGTGGCAGGATAGCGCTGCATGTCCACAGGACCTGCACCTGACCAGCTGAGCATGCCAGCCAGAACTTTATCCAGTACATGGCTGGGGCTGGGGAATGCTGTTGGGCGGGGGCATAAGCCCTGGGGAAAGACAGCTTGTGGTAAGTTCCTGTGGATACTGAAGTGACAGGGCTGTGATGCTCAGCAGATGGGGGCTGATCTAAGGGAGCAAAAAAAAAGTGAGAACAAAACAAAAACATTTTGCAGCATGTACCACAAGTTGCAAGGCAACTTTTATTTCTATGGTGCCCTTACAGGGAGAAACAGAATAGCACATATAATAACTAAATAAACACACATTATAATACTCTGACTAACAAAATGAACAGCAGTTGGCCAATTAAAAATAAAAGCATTCAAAGCACCTTTAAAGGCATCCACTGAGTGAGCTGAATGGATAGCAAGTGGATGAGAGTTCCATAGAACTGGCACGACTACCCAAAGTTCTATCTCCTGATAGTTTTAGTTGAGCTTGATTGGGGGAACTGCCAAAAGGCCCACTTCAGGGGAGCAGAGAGGGTGCACAGTTGCTGTGACAGTGTATAAAACATGATGTATACATTAAAAACATGATGCATATATATTTTTCTTATTTTTGCTGTAAGGTGTGGAAATTGTTTTGCAACTTAAGTACATCACAATGTTAGAATATTACCTGCAAATGTTCTGGCACATTTGACATAATGCAGGCTGTGTCTGGAATCAGGAATTGTGCCTGTATCATGTGTTTTGAAAACCCAGCCCTTTCGCTCCTTTAACTTAAGTTCTACCTGTTTTCTTTTAAAGAGCGTCTGATGCCTTCAGGGTAATTTAAACAAAACATAATATTTAGACACAGTTCAGTTTATATGTTACATTAGTTCTGTATTTTTCCTCCCCATTATTTATAACTGAGGCCATTTGCATGAAAACAGGATCTGTGCTCCTGAAGGGTTTATCTATTCCTGTTGCTTTCTCTACATCTGAGGTCACAATGCACTGCTTGTAGCATTACAGTTTCTCCCATGGCAACAGAATGTGATGTCACAACTGAGGATTATGACTTGAAGCAGGCAGTAAGCTATACAGGCAGATGAACTCTTAGCAGATAAAGATCATGTATTTGTGCAAATTTCCTCTGTAATAAAAATTGGGGAGAAGAAAGCTGTAGAATATATTTGGAATGCAAGCTGAACTGTACCTGATTATTATATTTTTTGAAGTTTTCTTTGAAGCGTCGGTACCTCTTTAAAACCTGACTCAAGAGATGGGGCCCTGGTAAAGGTTCCCTACTGGTTCACAAATTAATTAAAATATTCTGCCAGCCCTGACAGTTTTTGTCAGGAATGCTCTGCAGAACTGTACAGCAGTTCCCCTCCCACTTCAGATTCCACAAACAAAACTGAGCTGTGAACTGCAACCTTCTAACCTCTGCCCTTCCATTCCCTGCCAACCTGCATCAGATTACAGGCCAGGAGGAAAGGCTTGTTTATGTTCCATGAAAACTGCAAGTAATTTAATACTTTTCTTGTAAATACTGAACCCTACTGAGAGTAGTTTTCAGTCCTGGCTTATTCAAGAACTGCAATATTCCACGATAATGACATTTTTTTTAAATCACAGGATGATGGCAAGGGCTTGTAACTGGTACCAGACATGGAAAGAGTTTCACTTCAGCATCTCCTTCAGAAGCAGACCCACCTGTACCCTGGCCATTGGTCTACAAGGGGTAAATTTATTTATTTATTTAGCTTTTGTTGACCAGGTAAGTACACTAGACAAGATAATTGCCTACTTTCATGTACGACCCGGGAGAGTACAGGAATTACAGATTTGAATACATAGGACAACATGATACAGATTAAAACAGCTTACAGGTCATGTAAGGCACAGTTTTGTACAGTATGTACACAACAGAATAACACATGTAGCAACTAAGAGCAGTACAAAAGGTACAAGTTGAGATGCGGCAGATACGACACTATTTACAACTTAAAGGCCCCAGGAAGTCTAGTCTTTTGTCCAGAACACATCCAGGAGAGATGAGTGCTGTGAGGGGTCAGGATAGATCACGGGAATTTGGGGCAACCACAGGCTGAAGAGAGTTTTAGGTGGTTCCATAGGAAGGCTTGAAGGCACACCTGTGAGTGGGAGGAGCGAACCTGGGCAGGGAATGCGTTCCACAGCCTGGGAGCACACGCAGCAAAATCTCTACCGCCCATTAGAGTCCGGGCAGCAGGTATCTTAAGGATGGCAGGCCCCTGAGACCTGAGGGAATAGGATGAGGAGGCAGCCTGGACAAGAAATTTCGCCAGCCCTGGAGGGGGGCTAGTGCCAAGGACCTTTCCCGTGAAGCACCCTAGGACAAAGTCTATGTGATTTGAGGGGGACAGCCAGTTCAGCTTGCTATAAAGGTCACAATGATGGGTGAGACAAGGGGCAGCCAGAGCAAAGTGACATACATTGTTGTAGGCAGTAGACCACCTAGAGAGGTGAGCTTTGGAGGAGTGGGCAAACAAAAGGAGCCCGTAGCAGAGCGAAGGGAGGATCACACCTCTGGCAAGAGCAAGACGGGGAGCAGGAGTAAGGTTGCTCTTAGCTCTGTAGGCCAGACCCAGTTTGCAGTTGACAGTCTTACATTTATTCTGAATATGGCGGCCAAGGTCAAGCTGCGGGTCCAGTGTCACCCCAAGGTATTTAAAATTATCAGTAACAGGGATCGGAACACTGTTGGTACCAGTAACGCATAACATAGCAGGAGAGGCCTTAATCTTGGCCTGGGACCCAAAGAGCATGGCCTGGGTTTTTTTAAGATTAAGAACCAACTTGTGGGACGAGATGCAGGACTGAATGTTCCCTAAGTCCTCACTCAGGTGGCGATTAATGTCCCCTATGTCTGGGGAGTGAGTGAGGATGACCAGGTCATCCGCATAGAGGATTGGCTTACAGTGGACAGAGACGGCGGGGAGATTGTTTACAACAATGGAGAAGAGCAGGGGCCCCAGCACAGAGCCTTGGGAGACACCCATGGTTACAGAAGTAGAGCCCGAGAGCTCCTTGCCATATTTGACAAGCTGCTTTCTGCCATGTACTGTAGATAGTTGGAGAACCAACGGAGCACAACAGGTGATAGACCATAGGACCTAAGCTGAGTGTAGAGCATGGCATGATCAACAAGATCAAAGGCCTTGGAGCGATCTATAAAGATAGCCCCAGAGAGTTTGCCCTGGTCCATAGCCACTCTGATCCAGGATGAGACAGTGACAAGGGCAGAGGATGTGCTGTGCCCTTTCCTAAAGCCATGCTGCACAGGTGACAATAGGTCATGTGACTGCAAGTATTCCGAGAGTTGCCCTGCACTATCACCTGTAATGTACTGACCAGAGCAGGCCTTGTTCAGTAAAAGGGGTTCCAGTTAAACCAGGGTCACAACATCTTGATCTTAAAAACTAGAACATATGCTGGCCTGGTGGTGCTGAGGGCTGGAGCACTGGATGCCTTACCTTGAGCTACACTGGTGACCTGGGTTCAGGAATGACCTCAGGTTGTCGGGGAGCTGGCATGGGGGAGAGGGTCAGAGTGAGATTGAGCTGCGGTAGGCAGCTCTCCCCTTTCTGGTGGTGGTTGTCCACTCTCCTGTAGATCTACTCCGACCAGGTGGAGGTCTGGTGGGAATCTTAGGTGAGGGGAAGCGGTGGTAATAATGCCAGGGGTGGGGTAGAAGGGGCCGAGCTGGGGCCTGGCATGCACATGCACCTCCACACACATTCATGTACACATTTGCTGGGGTCCCAGGTCTGGGCAAAAATGGGAAAAAATATATATATATATATATATATATATATATATATATATATATATATATATATATATAAACTGGTGTAGCGGTAGTGCTACCACCGGCAATGCTGGCAACTCGGGTTCAGAAACAAGCCCGCAGTGTTGAATTACCTTCTGGGTGGGAGGAGAATTGAGGATCTGTGGAACTGCTGGCTGGACAACAGGACACTGAGGGTAATAGTAAACGAAGTCCACAGTGAAGAAAGGGGGGTTACTGGTGGGTCACCACAGGGTACAGTACTGGGGCCGGTCCTTTTTAATGTCTTTATAAGTGACATTGCAGAGGGACTGGAAGGAAAAGTATGTCTCTTTGCAGATGACATGAAGATCTGCAACAGGGTTGATACACAAGGTGGGATGGAAAAGATGAGAAGGGACTTGGTAAGGTTGGAGGAATGGTCAAATGTATGGCAGCTTAGATTCAATGCAAAGAAGTGCAAAGTAATGCACCTGGGAAACAAAACCCCAGGGAGAAAAATGGAAAAGGACCTGGGGTAGTTATATCAGATGACCTAAAGGTGGGCAAGCAGTGTGAGAAGGCAGTAAGGAGGGCTGAGGGGATACTGGGCTGCATAGAGAGAGGCATCACCAGTAGAAAACAGGAAGTTGTTATCCCTCTGTACAGACAGTTGGTGAGACCACATCTGGAGTACTGCATGCAGTTCTGGAGTCCACATCCCTGCAAAGACATAGACAGGGTGGAGACTGCCCAGATGAGGGCAACCAAAATGGTGCAGGGTCTGCACCAGAAGACATATGAAGAAAGACTAAAAGACCTTAAGGAAATATAGCCTCAAGGAAAGGAGGGAGGGGACTACATGATAGAAACATTAAAGTACCTCAAGGGAATCAACAAAGTCCAAGAGGGTAGCATCTTTCAGAAAAAGAGATGTGCAAGAACAAGGGGACACAATTTGAAGATAGAGGGGGGATGGCTCAGAGGTAATGTGAGGAAGTATTTATTCACAGAGAGGGTTGTAGATACATGGAACAGCCTTCCTGAGAAGGCCATGGAGTTAAAAACAGTGGGGGAATTCAAGAGCATGGGACAAACATAAGGCAATTCTAGTGGGGGTAGGAGGAAGTAGGTGTCACAAACTGCTCAGCGGGTCAGGCCCTCTGCTCCCACAGTGCCAACCTCCAAGAGCAGTATTGTGAACAGGTAACAGAACAGGGTAATCCTCTTGTCTGCTTGTGAGTCTGAATCACCTTTAGTCTCAAGTTCTGGGGGGATTCAAACTGTGAACCTTATGCTAGTGTACCCAAATGTACAGGCTTAGATAATCTGCTCTTTGGGGGATGCCAGATATCTTTCGCCTAAGGGCACCTAACCAGGTATCCAAAATGAACCCTTAAAACTCTATAAAAGACCTTAGGTATATACTTACCTTTTCTCAGTTTGGTAACACCATTCAAGCTTCTGAACAGTTTTGTCAAATCTTAACCCTCAGTATATCACATGCAAAAGAAAGAACCTGGAAGGTCCGGGCACTATTTAGAATAAAAGTGTTACTTAAATGGATCAAAATATGTAAAATGTAAACACAGAACACTATATCACAAAGCATACAGTCACTTAAAAGAAAACAAGGAAAAGTACAAACTCCTACCGACATACAGTTAGACTTTTTCAATCTAATGTATATCTCGACCAGTGCCTTAGTTAGAGCTGAGATCTTGTTTGTTAGGAGTCCAAAAAGGAATGTGTCTCTTCAAACACAGTAAACAGTTTAAAAGTCTGGGTTTCCACACCCTTTCTGTGATGTCATCTAGCTCTTCCTTGTTAAATATAAAAATTTTACAAACAGGATTATCAGGAGGTATATTAAATAAGGTAACATCATCAAAAACTCATTTCCCAAATATGACTCTGATATTGTGTGGTTTCCTGCTTTCCCAAGGACATCAGGATTTTTATGACTTTTAGCACCATAGTGATATAACAATGTTTTTGTCCCCCTAAAATGTCATAAAAGTTTACGATCCCTATATCCTGTTAGCTGGGTCAGCTCCAATTAAGTCAGATAAACAGAAGACCCTTAATTAAGGCTCTCTAGTCTTTTTAATTACCTCCTGGTTTCAGATTAATATATCCTGTTATTTCCACTAAAACCTGACCCATGGCACAGCTGCCTTATGGAGACAAATTACACACTACATTTTTATATTGCAAATATCAAAGAACAATCATAACCAGCTGGCCAAGCATCACAGTAGGCTGTTGGTTAACTAGGATCTGCAGTTTATCCATTAGGTAGGGAAATGGGCAAACTAGGTGGGCTAAGTGATTCATATCTGTCATCAAATTCTATGTATCTGTGTTTCTCTTCTGGGGGGAGGGTAGGCAAGAGCTCAGTGCTTGTCTAACTTCTGGTGGAGACCAGGGGTCTCGCAGCCTGAGCTGCAGAGGAAGGGGAAGACATGACAGACGTAGGTGCACACACACCTTGATGCCAGCGCACGTCACGTCTCCCAAGGAAGAAAAATGGAAAATTCCCAGTTGCACTGGATGACCGCTGGCCTCCACAGGCCCCCACACCTGGTGACTCTGGCACCCCCCAAAAGGTTGGTTCCTGGTTCTGGCAGGTTGAGGTACTCCCTTCCCTATGCTATGGATGGAACAATCATGGGAGACTCTGGGACAAGGCAGGTAAGACCTGGAAGAAGGCCAGGGTGACGAGGCTGGGAGGACCAGCATGAAGGAGGATTGATCAGGACCAGGGAGGCAAAAAACAAAACAGAACAACCTGGAACATTCTGTTATTTGCATTTGAAGATAGGGAACAGATGGCTGACCAGTTGATTCTGTTTGAATCAGTAGGATGAAAGACGTCTGAAATGACTTTTAAATTAATTTTTGTAAATATAGCATGCTATAGTATTCCTCTTGTGGTTGTATAAGATTGTATAATATTCCCAGTAGACAGTTTTATGTCTTTGTTTTGAAATGGTCTTATTTATGCAATGTATGTGAGAGAAAAAATGCAAAATAAATAGTTTATCTGGCCAGGTTCTACATACTAAATGAGAATAAACTATTTATTATAATTGTGTAGATTTATCTACACACTCCATGTGTCACTACTCTACCTTCCCTAAAACAGCTGTCCTATCTCAATCAGGTTCCAATTTTACATGGGTCAGTCAGAAGGTTCTACAGTCCTCCAGTTTAATAACTGGTGGCAGTACAGTGCAGTGGTTTTAAGGCTCTGAGCTGCAAATCTGGAGACCGGGGTTTGAACCCCACAGCCCCCACTTGCATACTGTGTGACCCTGAACAAATCACTTAACTTCCCTGTGCTCCCAGGCTGCACTTGTAAACAAGCTGTCAGCTTAGTGTGTCTCACCTGGTTAAACAATTGGAAGTAACAGCACAGCACTGACAAATTAACAAAACAGTTCCATGGATTTTGTTTTAAATTGTCAATAGTGCATAAACATAAATCAGTCAAATGATACTAAAAAACTAAATTACATAAATCAAATATGCAACAAGGACTTTTTTTAAATTGATTTACTCATTTTGCGCACTAGGATAGCCTCGCTTATGTGTGATGCCAATGTTTCAAGAAAATCTAGGAGGGCAAAATCAGCAGCATTTATTAGAAAGCATGGTTGGAACTTATTTGGAGCTGGATTACCAACAAAAAAACCCAAAATAAATGCATAACGCATAAATATCTGGCCAGCACAGTACCACAGTGCTAGTGTTACCCCCTTTTTTTATTCTTTGGTTAAATTTGGTTCATTCTTGGGATACTTGGGACTTACTTGCAGAGGAACAGGAGGACTGCACAGGCAGCACTAGCGGGCTGCTTCTCAGGGTCCAGAAGTCCTGTGGGACAGTGCAGGCTGCGTTGGAGGTGAAAGAGTTGTTGTTGTAGGAGCTGTATCAGGAGCAAATTTGGAGCTGGGTGCAGCCACATTGGTGGCTAGGAGAAGTTCAGTGATCTGAGTCGGAGAGCCCAGTAGAAAGCCAGGGTGCCATTTTCAGGACTCATGGCTGGACCTTTTAAGGGATGAGCCCAGCTGCTCTTGGGATACTTGGGACTTACTCGCAGAGGAGCATGGGTACTGCGCAGGCTGCGTCGGCGGGCTGCTTCTTGTGGGTCCAGAGGTCCTGAGGGATGGTGCAGGCCACATCAGTGGTGAAAGAGCTGTTGCAGGGGCTGTATTAGGAGCAAATTTGGAGCCAGTGACAGCCACATTGGTGGCTAGGAGGAGTTCAGCGATCTGAGTTGGAGCACCCAACAGAAAGCCAAGGCGCCATTTTCAGGACTCGTGGCTGGGCCTTTTAAGGGACAAGCCCAGCTGCTCTTGGGATGCTAGTTTGCCATGCACCCACCCACCCCAGTCCCAACCTCTATTAAATGCTCGGAGAAGGAGGGGCCAGGTGTAGGTAGGTCACTGATTGGTTGGGTGGCTATACTGGGGTTTTCTCCAGTCGTGACTCTGACTATTCTTGGAACTGTTAGGGGAAGTAACTTTGTTCATGCTTTTTTATTCTGCTTAGTAGCTTGGTCCAAGAGCTGCGTTTTTAATTTCACGGGCTACATCGCCACGTATGGCTGGCTGTAGAGGGTTGCGGGTAGGTCTACCTGGGGGTGGGGACCTGTTCAAGGGTGAACGTCCAAGAATGTTTGGAGAGGGCCTCTGGTGGTGGTCCCCAGCTACCAGGGCATTCATCTTTGGCAGGATGGTAGGGTGTACTGGCTGCGGGGCAGCCATGGTCCTAAACTGGGCCTGGAGGGAGGGAGGTTGCCCAGTCTGTAGGCAGTTATTGCAGATCAGGGGGAGCTTGACTGGGTATGGAGGAAACTGGAGTTGTTGGGGGGGGGGAATAAACATGTCTGGGAGGGCCTGTGGGGAATAGGAGGGCAATGATAGAGTGGACCTGGATCCATTTCATCAGGCAGAAGTGGAGAACCTATGGGGTGTGGACTAGTAGCAAGGGGTAGCTACCTGGGAGGTAACTGGTAGAGGAAACAGGATAACTCATAGGAGGGGGGCAGGAGGTTTGGGACTGACAGGGGGCCTACTGGAGGAGTGGATAGCAGAAATCAGGACAACAAAAGGAGGTTGGCTTTGAGTGCGATAATAAATTTGAGCCATTGAGGTTGGTTGAGAGGACATGGTGGGGGGTAGAGGAGGAAAAGGAGGTGGAGGAGATAGGGATACAGTGAATTGGGCGAGGGTGGGCATCAGTAATTCAAATAACCAATCATCAATACTTTACTTGTTAAGTGCCTTTCAAAATCAAGGCACTGTACAATCATATAAAAACATCAGAAAATAAATATATAAAATCAATCTGGATAAGCCTGAGAAAATAAATACGTTTTTAACATAGTTTTAAAACTATTGACGGTCAGGCATTCTCTTAACTGACAAGGTAGAGAGTTCCACAGGGTTGGTGCTGCAAATGAAAAAGCGCGAGCCCCAGAAGTTTTTAGATGAACCCTGGGAACCTCTAGCAATCCCTCGTTGGTGGATCAGAGAGGACGACTGGGGGAGTAGGGAGTCAGGAGATCTTTCAGGTAGTCGGGTCCCTGTTTGTGTAGGGCCTTAAAGGTAAGCAAGCCTACCTTATAGGTGACCCACCACTGAACTGGCAGCCAGTGCAGCTCGCGCAGCACACGTGTAATATGGCTGGCCCTAGAGGTGCGAGTCAACAACCTGGCCGCAGAGTTCTGCACTAGCTGCAGGCAGCGGATATCAACCCCAGATAGCCCCAGGTAGAGGGCATTGCAATAGTCAAGACGAGTAGTAATGAAGGCATGGACCAATGTTGGAAGGTCACCTGGAGGAACCAGGTGTTTCACCCGGGCGATATTCCTCAGATGGTAAAATGAGGATTTAACTACAGCCGACACCTGAAATTTCAGGGTCAGACCATCATCAAAAATAACACCCAGGTTATGCACCCGCTCTGAGATAGTGAGCTGGACACCATCAAGCCATAGGCCTGACATGTGCCCAGCTCCAGAATCCGCCCTGAGGTGACCCGGGTCCACAACCAACATCTCAGTCTTATCCTGATTTAATCTCAGCCAGCTCAAATTCATCCAGTCTTTGATCTCAGAGAGGTAACTATTTAGCACAGAAACCACATCAACCTTTCCAGGCACAAAAGACATATACAGCTGAGTATCATCTGCATAGCAGTGAAAACTCAAACCGTATCGTCTGATGATGTCTCCCAATGGCAGCATATACACTGCAAACAACATGGGCGCCAATATGGAGACCTGGGCACCCCGCAGGATAGGGGGAGGGCATCAGAGGAATAAATTCCAGTGACTACCCTCTGAGACCTACCTGTGAGGAAAGATCAAAACTATTCGAGGATTGTACCTGACAGTCCACAAAGGAACTGCAGGGTCTGCAAAAGCACCCCATGGTCCAGTGTCAAAAGCTGCTGAGAGATCGAGAAGGACCAAGATGGTACAAGCCTTTTGATCTCTCGCCATTAGGAAGTCATTAAGTACCTGAACAAGGGCAGTTTCAGTGCTATGCCTCTTCCTAAAACCACACTGGAGAACTTCATAGACATTGTGATTCACAAGGTGATCGTCCAGCTGCAACACAACTACCTTCTCAATAACCTTCGCTACAAAAGGAAGGTTAGAGACAGGTTGGTAGTTAGCTGGATCATCTGGATCCAAGGAGGGCTTTTTAAGGAGTGGTTGAATGACTGCCTCCTTTAGTGGGTCAGGAAAGACTCCCCTCTCCAAGGACCTCCATACAATTTCAGCTAGGATCGGGCAGATAGCATCAACACAACCCACTAATAGGTAAGTAGGGCCCGGATCCAAACTACAACAGGTTGGGCGCAAAGTCTGGACAATCTTCACAATGTCCATGAATTCCGGTCGGCTGAAATTGGTCCAGACAGACTGGGTGCTCACCACCTCCCATCGACTTTCACAACCCCTCATAGAGAGAGCTGGGCCAATTCCTGCCCTGATGCTGGCAACCTTATCTGCGAAAAACAGAGCTAGCTCATCACACTTATTTTGTGAAAATACTCTCCCTGACTGAAGACAAATTGGATTGCACAATCTGTCAATGGTTCGAAAGAGCTGAGCCGGTCGATTTTGAGCAGCAGAAATCTCCCTGGACAGGAACTCTGCCTTCTCACGGGAGATTTCTGATTGATAGCCCTCATAATGTTCCATCAATCTAAGCCTGTCAGCATTAAGGCCGGATTTCCGCCATGCGCTGTCCAGCCTTCGACCAACTTGCCTCAACTCCTTGAAGGACCCATCATACCAAGGGTTCCTTGGGTGAAGAGTAAGTGGTAAAACCCGAACAGGAGCAATCGAGTCCAAGGTGTCTCTCACTGCCTTATTATAGGCTAGTACTAGACCCCCCGGACTCATGCTTTCACTCAGCAATCCTGATAGGTCAAGTACCGCTGATAGACCATCTGGGGTAACTCCACTTAAAGGACGGTACCGGACCATCTCCAAAGAGGTAGGTCTATTTAGGGGGGGCCCCAAAACTGAACCCTATGGTATGATGGTCAGACCAACTGACTGGTTCCACCCCCAAGTCAGAGATCTCCATCCCCAGGAGGAACAGTAGATCCAGTGAGTGACCTCTTATATGGGTAGAGGAGATAACAACCTGTGTAAGGCCCAGCATTGTCATTAGCTGGAGGAGATTTTGACCAAACTGCGAGAGTTCATCGTCGACCCAGGCATTAAAGTTCCCCAGGATAATCCATCTGGGAGACTCCAAAACTGTGTCAACATTGAAGTCCGCAAACTCCTGCAGGAATAAACCCCCATCACCTGATGGACGATAAATGAGGAGTAACCTGCAACCTACACCCTCTCCCATAATACACTCAAAGGATCAAGCAATTCCTACCAGAACCTCCACAAGGCCCAGTTTGGTCTTAAAAAAGATGGCTACATCCCCACCCCTATGATCCAACCTCAGGCGGTGAATCACCAAGAACCCAACTGGAACTGCAGAAGCCAAAACTGGGCCAGCATTTTCATCCAGCCAGGTCTCGGTGATGCATGCCAGATCTACCGTTTCAACAAGATCAGCAATAATAGCCGTCTTGTTTTTGAGGGACCTGGCATTACATAACACCGCCCAAGTTGGATGAGAGGCTGAGGAAGACCTTGACTCCTGACCAGCACTAACTGCTGGACCCTTGGGTATGGGAACAAGACAGAGACTACCCCTGTCCTGGCACCATTTCGCCCCAGGGTGTCGCCTGGTTCCCACCACCCCAATTCATCCCCCTTCGTCCTTCACCAGGCCCAGTTCCCCACCCCCTCCTACTCCTCCTAATAATCCCAAGAGATTGACAATGCTTATAGACCTCTACTGGAAGATAGGGGCAATCAAAAGGGTGCAGTTCCCTGAGCCTGGTGGGGGAATACTGCCTGACCGTCGTTCGGCTACCCCAGCACATTATAAAACAATAATAAACCCACAGTATATAACTTAATCCCTACCAAATCAACTAATATAATTAATAAATAAATATACTATAATATAACTGAGACAAATCAGTAACTATATATATTACAAATCATATACCCCCACCACTTATAATAACAATAAAATAAACACAGTCAAACAATAGTAATATGAGTCAGTGTTAGATATGTGGAGAAATTCTGCTGTTTTGAGGTACTCTCACTGCCTCAACAGTCAAGTAATATGGTTCTTATAAACAAATAAGCCACCAGAACAGTTCCCAAATAAGTCCGACTGTTTTGAGATATTCTCACTACCTCAACAGTCAGATAATAAAGTTCTTATAAGCGAATAAGCTGACAGAACAGTTCCCAAGTAGTCAAGTCCAATTTCCTTTTCCACTCTCCTCCTCTCCATGTCACTCCAGGACCTTAGACCCCAAATACCATCCCCAAAAGCTAGACCGTGCAAGCTGCGACCAGCAAAATACAGACCCCAGAAGAGAGAACCCCAAGCTCCCCCACAGGAAGCCCTAGGAATCCCCGGGGCACACATCCACTGATTTGCACCCCACTGAGTTCCCTTCTGGTCACAGGCCAGCCTGAGTAGTCACCCTCAGTTCGGTACTACAGCCCAAAAGGTAAAATGCCACCTTCCCCTTCCTCGGAGCAACAAACCAACAGTACTCTTAAAGGCTAAGTATGCTAGCAGGGGAGGGGGCAAATCAAGTGTCAAAGAAGGGAAGTGGGGGACCAGCAGAGGGAAGGTGTGGAGGCTATGAGTCAACTCAGTGAGAAAGGAGGAGAGATCGAGATGAGGGAGGGGCGTCCTTCGAGGGGGGAGGATCATACCAGAGAAAGGTCCAAAGGTAAGGGGGACCTGCAGGTGAGCATGGAAGGGGGCAAGAGAAAAGGGGAGGAGGTAGGAGGGGGTGATGGTGATGGGAATGCCGTGTTGGGGGACTGGAGAGGTGGGAGCTGGAAGTGAGGAGATTGGAGAAAAAGGCTCAACTGGGGTAGGGAGTGGGGTGGAGGCTAAACTGGGGGGAGCTGGGGAACTCAGTTATAAAAGGCGTGACAAGAGGGGTAGGGCAGCTAGGGGTTCTTTTGTAGAGGGTCCAGGGAGAAGCCGAGGGGAAATGGTCTAGAGGAGGGGGGAGGTGACAGGGGCTGGCGGTGGGGTCCAAAAAGGAGGTGCACAAAAGATCAAGGGGGACACTAAGGTTCTCCTCCTGGGGGACTCCATGATCAGGGGTATTCATTGGATGGGGCAGGGTGAGGGAAAATCCAGTCCAGTTAAGGTAGTGGGTATTTCCGGTTTGACTGTGCATAGGGTGAAGTTTATGGTGTATGAGCTGGCGAGGGACTGGAGGATCACCGGACTTCCTGATGCATCTGGGAACAAATGATATTGAGGGGAATAGTGTGCTGGAAATTCAGGCAAGGTTCCGAGAACTGGCCAGGGTCTGTCATGACAATGGATGCACAGTCTCCTTCTTGGAAATTCTGCCAGTGCCAAGGGCCACTGTGGAGAACAAACAGAAGATCAGGGAGATTAATGATTGGCTCGGGCAGTGGGGTGAAGCACAGGTGATTGGGATGTTGGGAGACTGGGGGGGGGTTTGGGAAGACAAGGGACCGTATGCCCAGGATAGGCTTCACCTAAATCCAGTAGGAAGGAAGTTCTCAAATGGGGGATGATGGATTTCATTCAGGCTAGATGGGGTTTAAACTTGTGAAGTGGGGAGGGGGGTACTGCCGGGCTGATCCGGCCATCCATACCACCGGTAGGACTGGCCTGCAACCACATAGAGGGGGGACAGACGGTACCCTAGGGGAGAAGTGTGGACAGATGTATGAAAGATCTGGGAAGGATATGGTAAAGAGGGGTAGGGACAAGGGTTGGAGGGTGGCATTAATAAATGCCAGGAGCCTGAGGAATAAAATGCCTGAGTTCCAGGCCACGCTGTTTGAGGGTGGGGTGGATGTAGCAGCGGTCACTGAAACTTGGGCCACCCCTGGCCATGACTGGGACCTTAATCTGAGTGGGAACCTTGTGCTAAGGAAGGACAGAAAGGTGGGCAGGGGGGGGGAGGAGTAGCAATGCTAATTAGGGATAACATCGAGATTATGAGAGTGGAGGAAGCAGAGGGCAACGTGGAGGCCCTAAGGGTCACCTTGCGAATCCCCGTGGGAGGGAAGATCAAGTTGGGGGTGGTATATAGGCCTGCAGGACTAGTGGAGGACCTGGGAGATTGCCTGTTGGCTAACATTAAGGGGCAGTGTGGACTGGAAGGGGAAGGAGTGGTGTTGATGGGGGACCTTAAATATGTCAGCTACTGATTGGGGTACTATGACGTCCACTGTAACCAGGGAGCAGAAACTGCTGGATGGCTTCCTGGACGTGTTCCTCAATCAGCAGGTGATGGACCCAATGAGAGAGGGTCATATCCTGGATGTGGTTTTAGCGGATGGGGATCTTGTACGAGATCTGGTTGTGGAAGAACCCCTGGTTGGGAGTGACCACAACACAGTCTGGGTTTGGCTTAAACTTGGGGGGAGGGGGATCATTCAAGGACAATGATAGTTGATTTTAGGGAGGCAGACTTTCAGAACATGGGGAAATCCTCAAGGGGCATTTGCAGGAGATAAAACCAGGTTTGGACGTGGAAGGTAGGTGGGAGATCATAATGCGGGGGCTACAGGAGGCCACCAGGACCAGTGCAAAAGTGAAGCGCAAGGGCAGTAGGTCTCATAAACCATGCTGATGGACCAAGGAGGTCCAGGTGGTGGTAAGGGAGAAGAAGGCTGCCTATAGTAGGTACAAAAAAATGAGAATAGAGAGGGATAGAGAGAACTACTGCCTTGCAACCAGGAAAGTCATCAGAGTGATGAGGGGGCAAAGGCCTGGAAAGAGCAGAGGCTGGCACAGGGGATATGGGGTGGGGAAAAGGGGTTCTTTAGGTATATTGGTGAGTGCAGGAAGGTCAAAGGCCAGCTCAGTAGGTTAAGGACAGTGGGTGGGTGGGTGGAAGGGTCTGGAGAGCAGGCAGAGGTACTGAATGAGTACTTTGCCTCAGTGTTCACTAGGGAGGAGGCTGGGGAACTTCCAAAATAAGGGTTGAAAGACACAGAAGGTGCAGCAGACCTGACTATTGGGGTACCTGCTGAAGAACAAGCCACTGGGGGAGGTAGGCCAGGGGTGAGATATCAGGCTGGTTCTGCTGAATTGGGGGAAGGGGTGGAACAGATGCTGATATTCCTGTCGGTCGGGTGTGGGAAGCCCTCCAGTCCCTAAAAAAGGATAAATCTCCGGGGCCTGATGCTATTCATCCCAGAGTACTGAGGGAGTTGGCGGATGTTTTGCCTGCACCATTGGTAGATCTATTTAACTTGTCACTGCAGACAGGGAGGGTGCCAAGGGATTGGAAGCAGGCACATGTTGTGCGCATCCATAAGGGGGGATCAAGAGAAGAGCCAGGAAACTACAGACCCGTCAGATTGACGTAGGTGGTGGGGAAGGTAATGGAGACCATACTTAAGGAAAGGCTGGGAGGTTTCTTGGAGGAGATGGGTTACCTGGATGACCAGCAGCATGGGTTTGTGCCAGGTAGATCGTGTCAAACAAACCTTGTAGAGTTCTATGAGTGGGTGACATCAGCACTCGATGGGGAGACCAGTAGATGTACTGTTCCTGGACTTCAGCAAGGCATTTGATTCGGTCCCTCACGTTGGCCTAAGGGAGAAGCTGGGGGGATAGGAGTAGGCCCATTGACGGTAAGATAGATTGGAAATTGGCTTTCTGGTTGCACTCAGTGGGTGGTGGTCGGAGGGGAGGTCTCATCTCCTAGGGAGATCATAAGTTGGGTCCCACAGAGATCATTTCTGGGGCCACTCCTGTTTAACGCCTACGTCTCCCATATCCGGGAAGGTATCGGGTGTGAAATTAGTCTCTTTGCGGATGACTCTAAACTGGGGGTGGTGGTGTAGGGGGAGGAGGGGAGATTGGCACTGCAAGAGGACCTGGATACTCTGGATAGTTGGTCCTGCACCTGGAAATTGAAATTTAACTCCTCCAAGTGCAAGGTGCTACACCTAGGGTGGGAAAACCCCAACTATGTGTACACCCTGGGGGTGAGTTGCAGGCCACGGCAGGGGAAAGAGACCTAGGAATCTTGGTGGATGTTAACATGAATAATTCAGAGCAGTGCAGGAGGGCTGCTGTTAGGGCAAATAGGATGCTGGGATGCATCGCTAGGCGGATTACCTCAAGGAACACGGAGGTGATTTTGCCACTGTACAACAGGCTGGTTAGACCACATCTTGAGTACTGTGTGCAGTTCTGGAGGCCGCACCTAAGGAGGGACATCCAACTCCTGGAGAGGGTTCAGAGGAGAGCAACCAAAATGATCTGGGGCCTGGGGGATATGACATATGAGGAATGACTAGGTGACCTCAATCTGTCTTGCTGGAGGAGAGGAGGGACTGGGGGGTTCATGACTGAGGTCTTCAAGTACCTCAGGGGAGTAAATAAGGTAAGCTGAGATGGGATCTTTTGACTGGAGGAGGGTGGAATCACCAGGGGACACAGTTGGAAGATTGAGGGTGGTAGGGTTAGGGGGGAAAAGAGGAGGAGGTACTTCACCGAGAGAGTGGTGGAACCATGGAATGTGCTGCCTGGAGAGCTGGTACAGGCAGCTACGGTGGAGGGATTCAAGAGAGGGTGGGACAGGTATAGGCAAGGGGTGAAGCAGAGGCTGGTTTGCCTGGGGGGCAGGACTGGGGGATGGAGTAACAGTAGAAGGAGACAGATTGAGGGCTACGGTACCCAATCAGGGTGCTGAAGCACAAGCAGACTTGATAGACCAGTATGCCTACTCTGCTGGCATCTAGTATGTTACTATATTAGTAACTGGGTAAGGCCTACCAGGGATAAGTGCCTGTTTTCCAGGGTAACACGGGAATGGTTAAGTGACTTGCTTAGAACCACACAGTAGTCAGCAACTGGAGCATACAACAGTATGCAAGTGGAGGCTGTGGGAATCAAACCCAGGTCTGCTGGATGTACCAAGATCATTCAAAGCTCGGTTACACTAACCTCTAGGCTATACTGCCAGTCCCACTTGCTTCCTTGGTGACCTGCATTCAGGGATAAGTGCGGGTCACCATGGGCCAGCCTGATAAGGAAGAGTTGAGCGTCCCAGAGACTGCTGTTTTTCTTGGGGGGGGGGGACTGCTCCCACTGCATGACTACTGCTTGATGGAGTCTAGGCAGTAGCACAGCTGGGAGCACAAGGAGGGGAGTGGTCACTGCCAGATGCATGTATTCCTGCCATAGCACGCATGCTCACTTGCATCATTGTACGCTACCAACCCTTGGGGAGAAACATGTAGACTGGAGGCAAAAGCTGGCATCCCTGCAGGCTCTAACTACATGCTAGCCACCTGTTTGTTTAGTTTATTATTGATCGACTTAAAAAAACCATTGCAACATTACAAATGAAACTGACAAAAATGTTAAGCTAGATCTCCGGCAAATAGACAGGTGGTACAGGTGATACATTTCTGGGTACTTATTACAAAACCGATCTTATCTAACCAGACTTAAAGGCAATTAAAGACAATTAAATATAGCCTTTAGGACAAATTCTTAATAAATATACATTGAAAAACACTTTCATCGTGGATTGGCCCTAGTTGTCTAAACATGTCCCCTAGGTGATGGTCAATAACATCTGACGTTTAGAGATTCCTTTCTGTATATAAAGTTAGAAACTTAAATTTCCTTGAGTATACTCAGTTGAAATGGTCAACAATACCGCTATTCCATCAGCCATCCTCAGGCTGATTCTGAAAAGGAATTAAGGCACAATTATTAGGTCCCATTTTAGGGTACTGAGACATCCAGTAGAAATACTTTGATATTAGCAAAATAAGAAAGCTCGATCACTGAAACCACATTAAGATCCCTATGTTGTCTGTAAGACCTTCTCCTTTTTGATAAAACTCCTAGGTGCACCCCGCAGCTCATGCTGCCCCTTGCTTGTTTTGGCAACCAGGTATAGGAGGAATTATATACTGACTACAGAATAGAATCATATGTAAGTTTACCTAGACCATCGCTATTCTATTTACCTCTTTTATTTCCACTGTCAGGTTGCAGACACCCATTTGGGGCCATTTGTGTCTGACAATTCCTGACTAAGGGACAGGAAAACCACAATAATAAGGCCCCATTTAGGGTAGAGAGACTTTTCTGCTGAAATACTTTGTTATAGACTGCATAGAATGGTTCCATCACTGAACCTACAATTTGAGATCCCACGTTGTCAGTAATACCTTCCCCTTTTTGGTGAAACCCCATGGTGCACCCCGCAGCAAGCGCTGCCCTGTGCTCCCAGCATCACCAGGTATGGGAGGATTTATATGTTGACTACAATACGTTATCGCATGCTGGTTACCTGGACCACTCCTGTTTCCAATTGTCCACACTTTTCTTTCTACATTCAGGCCTCAAGAACCCATTGTTGAGACCCACTGTGAGTACCAACACCTAGCCCAGTACCAAGCCTTTGGTAGCTAACTATAGGTTCATATTATTTAGACATATCAATCGAACAATCAAACTTTTCTAATCCATCTTTCTTACTATAATATTTCTTATTTCAACATAGTGTAAGACAAACACTTTAAACTTGTAAAACAGCCAATTAGAGATCCTGTAAATCATTTCATAAATTGTACCAGTAACCCATCCACCTAGGATCAAAAATCCAGGCTCCATTCACTCAGGAGTCCTTTGTTTGAAATGTAAGCTGGAGGCTTCAATAATATTAATACCCATTAACTGTAAGACAGAACATGCACGTAAATAAAAAACTTATAAAACATACACCAAAATAAATAACTTAATAGGACTAATTCCCCACTATAAACCTTGGAGTTACATAAGTAACAAAGTTATTGAAAGAATGTTATTAAGAGGTTCAAACCATTAACACAGTAAATAAGACAAATCTCCTTCACCCGGAGTCCCTGCAAAATGGCCTTGAAAGGGTGGTTCGAGCCAGTCTCATATTATTCTTCACTACAATCGAGTCCAAACTGCCTTTTAAATCTAAATTCTCATATATAATGAACATGACTATTTTAACTGTTAAAACAAAAACTACAAATATGAGTATAGTGGAGATCTGACAAAGTCTGGTTGAATCAGAGGATAAAACTCAACAGTACCTCCAGTAAATGCATCTTCGGACCTGAACCCACAGTCATAAGTTCCTGTTCTCTCACCATACTTTTACCCCTGAAAGTTGACAACCATGTATAATTCACCTTTGTTAGGGCTCCTGCGTCTTTACTGCAAGCAATCCCAGTTTCCTCAAACTGGGGGTTCATTACACTTTTGCTGAGCAGGCCACGGATCCTCCTCTGACCAAACCAACTGCATTCTCTCCAACAGCAGCACACTGTGAAAACAAAACAAAGAAGCGCTCCTCTAAGCGCACTAAAATTGGGATTATCCATTTAATACGAATTAGAACCCAAGTCCTCAGGCAACGATAGCATACCTGTTCTAGGTTTTTAACAAGCCCATCTACCAATCAAAAAACAATCAATCAAAATCTTTATTTATCCAGGCGGGCACCATTGAGCAAGGCTCATTTGCAAGGTGGACCTGGTCATGAATACATCAAAGTACAGTACAGAAGCAGGTATACAAAAAGCAATAATATACAAGGAAGAAAAAGTATATATGGGCCCAGATATTCAAACTTTGCCAGGCTGTAGCACAAGCCTGGGTGCAGCGCAACTTGGCTGCGCAGGGGCGTTGACTGAGCGATATTCAACGGAGCTGCGCCATGGCACAGCAACGTTGAATATCGCACCCTGGCTACCTGCAGTATGCATGGCACAGTTGCACTGTGCCAGCGCAAGTGGCCAGAGTGGAGCAGGGGGATGCGCTAACGCAAGTTCCGTTGCGCTATGCGCAGCAACCGCTATATTCAAAAGTGCACATGCAAATGGGGCCATAATGTATGCAAGGTGCAAATGGGGCCATTTGCATGTCATTATGGCCCCATTTGCATGCAGGTGTGCCGATCCCCGGTGACTTGCACCTGCCGCCCTGCCAGGCAGCAGCCGTCGGGGACTGACGCCCCCTGCACAGCGCGGCAATGTGCCCCACAGCCTGATCGCGGGCATGTGTTACATTAAAGAAAGTCCTATATCCCTGGTGGTCCAGTGGACTGCTGTCAGCCTGATCGCGGGCTTAGGTATAAAGAAATAAATCCAATATCCCTGGTGGTTCAGTGGACCGCTGTCAGCCCGATCGCGGGCTTAAGTATAAATAAAAGAAACTTAAATATCCCTGGTGGTCCAGTGGACCGCTGTCAGCCTGAACGTGGGCTTAAGTATAAATAAAAGAAGCTCAAATATCCCTGGTGGTCCAGTGGTACCCCTCCCCACCGCCCACTGAGCCCCACCGCCCGCCCTCCCCGGTCAGCGGCAGGTGGCAGCCCACCCGCCTGCCGCCCAGCTGCCCGCTGCCTGACACCGTAGGTAGTGCTGTATGCCCACTGGTCCACAGCGTGAGCCAATGGGCGTGCAGCCTGTACCATACTACACATTCCAGATATGTGAATGGATCCATTCACATATCTGGAATGTGTAGTACGGTATTGGATTTATTTCTTTATACCTAAGCCCGCGATCGGGCTGATAGTGGTCCACTGGACCCCCGGGGAGATAGGATGTAATTTTATTATACAAATGCCCACGATTAGGCTGACAGCGGTCCACTGGACCACCAGGGAGATAGGAGGTGATATTTTTGAACAGATGCCCGCGATCAGGCATGGTGGGGTGGCACCGCCACAGAGGTGCAGCCGGAGCTTCGGGTGGCCACCCACAGGTGGCAGCTGCGCGTGTTGTGCCCTGCAATACGGCAGCTCACCTGTCGGAGTGGGCAGCCGTTATTCCTTTTTTGGGGGATCAACTTTGGTGGCCAAGCAAGTAGGGTTGTGCATACACATGGACTCAGCACATCGGCTGAATGTCGGGGATGTGCAGAGTATGCATGGGCACACCCCACCTGTGCACGCATAGACATTGATGCGCCTCCAAGCAAGATCGGATTTGTGCTAGGCATAATTTCCGCTTGAATATCGTGGTTGGGGCACATCAGTGGTTGTGCATGGTGCAACACTGTTGGTACTAAGTGTGCAACCCTTTTGAATATCTGGGGCCACAGTGTGTATACAGTACAGTACAAGATTGAAATAAAATAAAAAATAAAAAAACAGCATTATTTTACAATTGAAGAAGTCAGCAGATGTACAATCAACCATAGGCATACAGGGGTTATAAGCAGAGATCTTCTGAGTGAGGCAGCCGGCAACTACACATATAGGGGAAAGAGGCTGTATGGGGTGGCAGGTTAGAGAGGTAAAGAAGAGGAGGGATATATTACCAATGACTGGGGGAAAAATTGGGCTAAAACCACAGAAAGTGATGATGGCTGTCGTGTACTTGTTTATTATGATAATGACGGAGGAGGGGTAGATAATTGGGACATTACTATGGATGGGGTGGGACTTTAGCCAGGCTGGAGCGGACAGGGAAGGGTGGGTGCAGCAGGAAGAGTTAATAGGGAAAGAGTGAGAGCCAGGGGTAGAAACATGGCGAGCATCAGGATGGAAAGGGGGAGTTGCGGAATTAGTGGGCTAGTGGTGAGGAAAACATTTGCAAGGTGCTTTCATGTAGCAATGGTAGAGCGCCGTGAAGATATTCAGGCTAACAGGGCAACTCAGCTTCAAGTTCCTTTGTAAACCATTCCACAATGTAGGTAAAGATAAGCTTAGAGCAGCTTTGCCGAAACGAGTGTTGACCCTTGGAACTTGGAGGGCAATTAGGGAATAGCTCCTTAGAGCGTAGGTGCCTAACACATTCCGGAGAATACAATCTGAGACATATGAGGGGAGCTTGTTGGTCACCGCTCTGAAGGCCCATAGGATGGCGTTTCTATTTCTTCTATAGTGAAGGGAAGTCCAGCCTAAAGATGAGTACAGGGAGCACTGGTGTGTGGAAAGTGGAAGGCCAGTAATGAACCTGATAGCTCTGTGGTAGAGGGTGTCCAACTTAGCCAGTGCAGAGGCAGTGCAGTGGCTGTACAGCAGGTCCGCGGAATCTATTAAAGATAGGAAGGTAGCTTGAACCAGTTGAATCTTGGCCTCCTTTGTGAGCAGGTGGTTAATTCTGTAGAATAATCTTAATCTTTGCCTTAGTTTCTTCTGTAGTTCTTCGAGATGGTCGGCGAAGGAAAGTTTATGATTGAGCCAAACTCCTAGATATTTGAATTTAGCTACATTCTCTAGTGTTTCTCCAAGAACAGTGGTAATTTGTGGGGTAGCCCCCCCTCTCCAGCAGGAATTGCCACATGCAAGGAGGGGGAGAAGAGCATGGCTTTTGTCTTTTTTGCATTGAGCAAAAGCTTTTTATGAGCTGGTATTGTAGAAGGTTAAATTCAGCTTGGAGGTCTTCACAGGCTGCTTCCGCGTGGGACAACTCAAGTACAGTACAGTGTGGTCCTCGAATAAGTGGATGTTGTTTTTTTTGATGGGGTCACTGATGTTGTTAATGTAGACTGCAAAGAGGAGGAAACCAAGGATAGAGCCCTGGGGCACGCCCCTCAGCATAGGTTTTAATGGAGAAAGATCACCTTCAGCTTTAACCTGCTGTTTCCGTTCTCCGCAGTAGTCTGCAAACCAGCACATAGATTTATGGTCCAGGCCTAAGGTGCTTAGGGAGGAAAGAAGCAGGCTGTGATCGACTGTGTCGAATGCCTTATTAAGATCCAAGAAAACAGCACAGACATGCTGCTTGTTGTCAGGGTCTAGGAGCCAATCATTGATCACCTTAGCTATGGCTGTTACTGGGTTTAACAGGCTTCTGGATTCTAAGTATACCCCTAGCTGGCCACACACTATTTTTTCTAGTAATTTAGACAGGATGGAGAGGAGGGAGATTGGTCTGTAATTATTTAGATCGCAGAGGTCACCTGCTTTTAATAGAGGGATGACATGGGCTATTTTCCATTGAGGGGGGAGGCTACCCTGGGAGAGTGGCATGTTGAATAGGTGGGTGATTGGCACTGCAAGCACATGGTAGGCACATTTCAGATAGTATGGCTCTATGAAGTCAGAGCCTGCTCCCTTCCTGGTGTCCAGTTGCAGCAGTAGGTCTTCCACCTCTTTTAGAGAGACAGGCATGAGGGAGAAGGCCTCCTTGGTGGGGGGGACTCATGCATGGTGGGCCCTGAGCTGTGCAGAGGTCACTGGCAGGGGAAGTATCAAATGCTAACCCTGCCGTTGCAAAATGGTTATTGAGGGCTTCCAATATCTCTGATCGGTTAGAGATAACGCTGCCACCGGACTTAATTTTTGCTGGAATGGAATTACCAGGTGTGTGTCCAGACATGTCTTTTAATGTTTTTCAGAGCTTTGAAGGATTTCTTGAGGCAGAGACTAACTCCGAACGATAGTAGGTGGCCTTGGCTGCTCTGACCAACTTGGTGCACTTGTTACGTGCTCTCTTAAAATGACACCAATCTGAGTCGTTCTTGCTTCTTTGGGCTTTTTTCCATAAAGTATCACTTTCTAACAGGGAAGCTTTGAGCTCAGGCGAGAACCAATGGCAGGTGCTGCTCCTGACCTGCACCTTAACCAAGGGTGCATGCTTATTTAAAGCCTCACTTAAAATATCGTAAAAAATAGTATACTGTATGCCCTGTTAACCGTTTTGGCTAAGAAGAATTCCTGCCATTGCAGTGAATGTTTCAAGTCATGGACGTATGCAAACAAATCGAAGTTGCGTTTGCACCTCTTGATAGAGAATTTGCCACAAACTGTGGGTTGTGCATGGATCTAATGGTGGTGATTATACATTGATCGTTAATGTCTGAGAAAAATGTTCCGACATGAGAGAATAGATGTGGCTTGCTAACCAAAATTACATCTAAGAGGGAGCTGTTGTTAAGGTTCTTTTTATTTGGGTGAGTAGGCTCGCCAGTGAGTTGCACCAGCCCTAGAGTGTCACAAAAGGATTTCAAGGGAGCTGATGCACTTGATAGCCAATCGTAGTTCAGGTCACCAAGAATAATAGTTTCCAAGGAACTGAGCCCCAGTACGGAACTGAGGTGAGACAGAAGATGTGGCCCGGCAGAAGGGGGCCTGTAGCAGCCTATTACACAGAGTGCACTGGAAGGAGAAAGTTCGATCTTTAGGGTCATGCACTCAAATTCTTTGGGGGAGGATGATGAGTCTATGCATGTGGCTGAGTATTTGTCCCTTACATAAATTGCCACCCCACCTCCTCTTGATTGCCTATTCGCTCGGAAGAGTAAATAATTTGGGATATTGATTTCATTGTCTGGGGTGGCTAGCCTAAGCCAGGTCTCAGTGATCACTAGGATGTCAGGTAGGGTGTGGCTCACCCAAGCCTGGATAAGGGTGAACTTTTTCAGCAAACTACAGGCATTAAGATGCATAAAAGACATTCCTTTGATACCTGCCAGGTCTGATGGAGAAGCAAGGGTGTCTAATGGTCCTGGGTTGAGTTCGACATTGCCTGACCACAATAGTAAAAGAAGCAGGATTCTTTTTAAGGCAGCGAACAGTAATTTGTAAACACTATTTTTTGGGTGATAGGGGAGATGGTGTTGATGGGTAGGCCAGTACCCACTCCTGGTGTTATACTGGCCTAGTGTTGCAGCCACTAGTTTCCTGGCAGGAATTTGCCATGAGTAGGAAGTCTCGAGCCTGGATGGGGGAGTAATTTGCAGAGGCAGCTCGGGAGATGTCCCACTCCCCGGCAGAGACAGCTGAGAAGCTCAAGCAATCCAGAATCGCTACCTGATAGGAGCTGTTGGGCGCAGGACAGGGAGAAGCGCAAGGGTCATTCCACTTTAGGCAGGGATGAGGGATCTGAAGAATTGAACTGAGTGCTAGTAAAGCTAATGACACACCAAGGAACCAGCTGTAACTTCCCATAGTAGAGCTAAATGCCACAACATCCGGCCGTAAAAGTCACTAGAAGCCTAGACAAATTGGCGATCAGGTGTCATAAGTTCAAAATCCTTTTGTTGGCTGAGAGGTGGTTTTGGTGCTGAACGTACCTGTGGAGCAACTCTTTGCAGCTGAGCCAGTGAGGTGGTTCAAGGTTGGAATCTGGTGTGGCAAGATTAGTCTGTAACTTTAGTTTCTGTTTCTGGCCCTGCTCCACCAGTACGGAATGGGAATGGGGACAGGCATTCAAGTCTTGCAGCCTTAGTGGATGAGCATGGTTCGGCCCGAGAAACAGGCAGAAAAACCCCGGGGATGATCCTCAGAAAGAGAGGTATCCCAGGGCCACCAGAGCAAAAGAGGAAGTAGAAAATATAATGTGTTTCCTCTTTAACAGAAAAGACAGCTGTTGTAGCCCTCTGGTGGCTATGTAGTATAATCTGCAAATGAGAAAGACGACAAAAAAAAAAACAAATGAAATTCTTGCTTTACAAAAAAGGATAGACCCAGGGTCAGCAGCACTGATAAATGTCTCTAATGAAGCCAGGTAAAATGGAGACCAGCAGGAAGAAGTCAGTGAGGCTGAGATCCTCCAAACAGAGTGTTGGCGCTGAAAATTCAGAATGTCCAAAGGCGCCAAATACCAATGTACTTGAGGGGGTATACGGCTTTTGGCTGTTTCTGTAGATTTCTGGGCCCTGCAATGAACCAGAGTTTGGAGGATCCCGGGCGGCAGTTTCAACAGGGGAAGAAAGCCTCAGGGTCTGCTAATTTGCAGTAGCAGAATCATGGGTTGCTTCCCAGGACAGGCTTGTAGCCTCTCCTCTGGCAGCGAGATGCGAGCCCCAGGTGGGCATGACACACCTGAGGGGGAGAGGAAAGGAGATGGATTAAGTAGGGGCAGGCAGGGGAGGTGTGGTTAACTCAAACAAAGAAACAGGGTGGTCACTATTATTTGGAAGGAGGAGGCTAAACTACAAAGTGGGCAACAAAAACAGGGAGGAGACGTAAGTGGGTTAGAGGACAAACAGGTGGCAAAGCGAGAGGAAAGGAATGGGCTTTAAATTTAGAATGCTAGGCAGTACACTGAAAAGTCTGGTCAAATTAAAACTACCCATAAGTACTTCCATCATTCCAGCCTCCTTAGGGGTATTTCCTCAAAAGGTTCTTCAAGCTCACACTGATTCGTCACACATTTAAAACCATGGCATCTCTATTGGGCACAAAGTCAAATTTTTCTCTTGCCATTTATCCGCCCAACTCCTCTCCGAGTAGAGCATGTAAAGAACTTAACAGAAAAGTGGCCATTAGTTGGCAAACTTATCGACGATTCTTCTATGGTCCCAATTGAGTGGAACAAATGCCACACAAAACGCTGAATGCTGAAAGTTTAACGGCCACTGAAAATAAATTTTCAGAGATGGGGAAAAAACCCTTAAGCCTCCCTAAGGACCGGTAGAACAAAAACAGAGGTTTCATTCATAAAAGCAAGTAAAAAAGGCCTCAATATTCAATTTACAAGGCTAAAAAGAAACTAAAGACTCGACACAGCAGAGAGCAGCCGAGAGCGGAGCAGCACTGCGGCTATCTTGCTCCTGCAGCTTGCACATAGCAGGATCCATCTGTTGGCTACCTGCGTAAGTGATAGATAACCAGTAAATCCCAGGTCACCCCTGAAAACAGGCACTTATGCCTAGTGGGCTTTACCTAGTTACCAAAGACTTAAATAAATAAATCAATAAGAAATCTGGTGACGGGGGGGGGGTGGGGTGACAACTAGAGAAATCCATGGCAAGCAAAAGCATGATTAAAACCAAAAAAAACAACAACATGAAACTCACAATTTGCATCAGCAAAGCTCATATATACACAACATTCCCAAAAGGTTTGAATTTTAAGTAATTTCTGTGCTTTATTTTTGAGGGTATTTACATGAAAACTGTATCTTTGTGCTGTATCTTTATGTGGAATGTGAGGAAGAACTTCTTCACTAAAAGAATGGTGGACATCTGAAACTGTCTACCAGTGGAGGTGGTGGGAGCAAAAACAGTGGTGAAATTCAAGCATGTATGGAATAGGCTCAAAGGAATATTAGAAAAGCCGTGGTGGTGGTGGTAGTGGGGGAGGAGTAGCTGGAGCTCAGGTAGGTTCTGTGGTGAGGTCCCAATTTGTTTTCTTCTTTACAGGCAGCAACCCCCTATTCCACCCTACCCCTTCAGATTTCAGGACCTGGAAGCTCACCACTGCTGTGCTTGAAGTTGCTTGAAAGTTGCCAAGAATCAAACTACATATCGCTGCTTACGGTGGCTGCAGGATGGACTTGAATCACTGTGATAATGCACTGTCGCCTTCTGGCCAAGGCTGCAGAACCTGCAGTAACACGCAAATAGGCAGAGTTGGGCAAGAACAGCACACCAAATACTTGCTTTATTAGGCCTGGGAATTTGAGAAATAAACCCTAATAATGCTAATAACTGATCTGGTTGTCCTTTAGCATTAACCCAAGTTTGTTTTTTGCTTTTGAAAGCAATACAACAGCGACTAAAAGCACAGGCACATGAAACCAAAATTTGGCTTGTTCTCCAAAGGAAAGTATATTACAGTATACAGACTCTTGGTTTTAATACAGGCTATATATCAACGCAGGGCATTACAGTTAAGTCCTGCATATTGCATATAAACAACAGACATCATTAAAGACAATTAAGACACTTAGCATACTATGCATGTACCATTCATGCAATAAATCAAAAAGACCCTGCATTGTTCAGCATCAAGACTGAATTACCTTCCCAACCCTCCTTCCCTCAATATGGGTGGTCTCCCTCAGTGCAGACTTGTGAGAAGATGGGACTCAGGTATTCTGTCCCTTACCACTCACCAGAAGCACTAAACTCATTATTTATATTTTAGGAAAAGAAAATCTAGAATCATCCACAAACATGTTAGGTACATTTGGAAACCAGTTGAACTTATAACCAAAAGCAGAAATAATTCATACAAGAGCTGTGGCAAACTGGTCTTTCCTAGACTCAGCCTGTGTCACTGTTACCAGCTTTCTCAATACTTTAGAAGTTGCCACAACTCAGCTTAGACACTCTTTGGGGGGTATTTCTTAGTCTGAATCCCTTCAGAGCCACTGCTCAAAAAGTACGCTTCATATCATGCTCAAGGTCACATGACCGACCCCTCTCTGTCACAGCTGAGAAGACCTTACTTTAGAAATAGATTATGGTAACAGTAGCCTTCTCTTTAGAGGTTGAAATACAGTTTTGTCATTTATAAATTAGTTCACTGTACCTCAAAAGAGTCAGTCACAGAAACATGAAGTATATGAAAATATTTATTACTTCAAGATATTACACATATAATACAGGATACTGCACACGGAGACTACAGGGAATAGTAATTCTACTGAAATGGAAAAGAAAATGCACACAGAAAAATAAACTCTCTCTCTCTAGCAAGGTAGATTGGATTACCACAAGACACTTTGAATCAGGGCAGACTCAAACCCTTAGATGGCAATTGTTTGTCGTCTCAATACTGACTGACTCTTTCATGTCCTGCCAGACCTAAATGCCCTCCAGTTGTGCCCCCCCAATGACTCATCATCCTGTACGTCACTCTGACATCACAGATTCAAAATACTTTCTCTGGAGCTTGTGTTGGAAAAACCAATTTGGTCCAGCCTTTTGGATAAACATATCTATAGTCTGAAGACATGATGAGCCCCAACAGGAATGTTTGTGTTAACTAGCTGCTTCTCGACATCAAAGACACTTCTTAAACCCAACCATAAATTGTCTGGATGTCCTGCCATGAGACTGGACAGCCAGATAGTAACTTTTTTAACAGCCACTTGATCCGTTTCTTTTCAGAAACACTGATAAGGAAGCTGGACTTTTCCCAGTAGCTGCTAAGTTCAAACTGATACACTTGCAGAAATAATTACATAACAAAAGGAATACCGTACAGGTATGCATAGCAAATTTTTACATCCCCTTCTCCCTGAGAAAGAAAAAAAAAATTTTTGGCAGCACTGTTTTTTGTGTGTATGTTTGAGCCAGCTGGCTCCACCTGCTATACCCTCTGCTCACTCTTTGTGTGACCCCACCTCAGTTTCTAACATCTCTCATACCTGAGGAAAAAAGAAAGAAAAGAAAAAAAAAAGGGCACTACTCTTGTCTGCACAGCCATGCTGTGACCCACTGTGGTGCCTAATGTCAATATTATAGGACTGCAGCGCCAGGCTCCATCTTAATCATTTTGAATTCTGGCCTCTGGTCCTATGCAACCATGTAAAGGGCTTGTGATCAGTAACCAGGATGAACTCCTTTCCATACAGGTATGGTCGCAGCTTCTGCAAAGTCCAGACAATCCCTAAACACTCCTTCTTGATTGTGATGCATGCTTCTTCTCTTAGCAGCAGCTTTCCACTCAGGAACCCCAAGGAAGACCCAACAATGCATACTCGAGGTAATAACATATTGGACCTAGTAATATCTAATGAGGGCTTTGATGTCTCGGATATAAACATTATGGCCCCCACTGGTAACAGTGACCACAATTCTTTATTTTTTAATATTCCTCTACTTATTCCTAAAATTAACAATAACACTAAATTTAAGGACTATAATACAGCTAATTTCTCACAGATTAACTTAGAATTAAACAGAATTAATTGGACAGAAATGTTTAGGGCCAAAAACGTTAACGAAACTTATAAATGATTAATACTATATACCATCTAGAAGACATCTATGTTCCTTTAAACCCAAAATATAACAACAAGGGTAACATTCTTGTTTGGTACAATAAAACTATTGATAAACAAATAAAATCTAAGGAGCGTTTATTTAAGAAATTAAAACAAAATCCTAGTCCATCTCTGAGACTTAAATATAAAACTGCCTTGTCTACATTAAAAAAGCTAATTAAAACTGCTAAGCTTAAATCTGAGTTTAAATTAGCTCACTCTAAAACTAACCAAAAATCCTTATATTCTTACATCAATGGCAGCAGGGGAAATAATAGAAAAATAGGACCACTTTGTGACAATGGAATTTTTTTATAACTTCAAATAAGTAGACGGCTGATCATTTTAACAGATACTTTTGTTCTGTTTTTGATCAACCTATTAATCCCTCAATTTCTATCAATAGTAGTGACTCCTCCATTCCTTTATTTCATCTGAAATTAGGAACACGTTATCTGATATCAAAAGATCTACCAGCTGTGGCCCGGAGAACATCAATGCTATATTTCTTTTAGAAAAGCTAGATTCAATTGCAATTCCACTTCAACTCCTATTTAATAAATCATTACTAGATAGTGAAATATCTGATGTTTGGTGTACTGCCATAGTCACTCCTATTTATAAGAAGGGGATAAAGTCCAATGTCCAGAACTATCGACCAGTTAGTCTGACCTCCATTTTAGGAAAAGCTATGGAACGTCTAATTAAATGTAGACTGGAGAATACACTGGAACAACTTGATATTCATGACAGCTCTCAACACGGTTTTAAATCTGGCTTTTCGTGTACCTTTCTATCATAAGATTACTAAATTAATGGATAACAATATTCCAGCAGATGTACTACTGTTTGATTTCAGTAAGGCATTTGATCACGTGTCACAGTCTTTGCTAATCAATAAACTTCACAACTTGAGAATTTCTTCTCAATTAGTTAATTGGATATCCCAATGGTTATTCAATCGTACACAATTTGTTAGAATTAATGGAGTAGTTTCTTTTTCTGGTATGGTTGCAAGTGGAGTCCCTCAAGGCTCCGTGTTGGGACCTGTCCTGTTTAATCTCTTCATTTATGATATGGACATTAACTCTAATAATTACCTTTCAAAGTTTGCAAATGACACAAAACTTGGTGGTAGAGTTGATACTCTAGTCAATATTAAACTTCTTGAGCAAGATTTATTCTCCATTGAGCAATGGGCCAAAAAAAACTCAATATTCTTTGACATTGATAAATGTAAGATTTTACACTTTGGTAGGAACAACTCTTCTCACAAATATTACTTAAACAGTCAAGAACTTGAATCATCTAACTGCGAAAGACAGCTTGGTATTTTGATCAATAATAAACTGTCATCTAGCGACCACTGTAGCAAAGTAGTCTGAACATCTAACATAATTATGAGACAGATCAAAAAACCTTTATAAGCAAATCTGAACATTATTTAGTACCTTTGTATAGAGCTTATATCAGACCGCATTTGAACTATGGCTCTCCCTTCTGGAGCCCCTATCTTAAAGCTGATGTAAATCGTCTTGAGCAAGTTCAAAGGAGGCTTACCAAATCCATCCCCAGATTAAGAAATAAATGCTACGATACCAGACTTAGGTAGACAAAGCTTTATTCATTATTAGTGAGAAGGCAAAGGGGCGATCTGATACTTATGTACAAGCTAGTATATAATCCCAAGCTGCTCAACATATGTGGACTATCATTAGTCAACAAGAGAATTGTGGGAAGACTACATTCTAAGCAACTAAAAGTTGAGTGGGCTAATAATAAAAAAATATGATTTCTTCAACATAAGAGCAGCAAAATGCTGGAACTCTCTGCCTCAGACTATTGTAGAACCAGCTAGCTTCGATTCCTTTAAACTTAGACTTGATTCCTGGCTACTTGTTCAATAATTTGTTTAATATCCCACTGTTGTGGGAGGACAATCTTGATGAGCCTTGTGCCTTCTTTTGTCCTGTTTTCATCCAGTAAATCCAACTGATTTGCCAAGACTCAGGAGAGCCAAACCCCTATTTTGCTGCTTGGGGGTGGGGAGTTGTGGTTGTAAACCTTAGCATCTCTTTTGCCTACTTTTGTTGCTTTAAACTGAACTCTAACTCATGCATTAACACCATTTTTTGCAATGAATTTATATATATATATATATATATATATATATATATATATATATATATAGAGAGAGAGAGAGAGAGCGCAAGCTAGGTAAATACATAGATATTCATTGCAAAAAAAAATACATTAATGCACACATTAGGGTTGAAGAATGCAAAGCGGATAAACTAAGGAAATGATAAACATTAGGGTGTGGAGTCTGGGGAGTCTTGGTAGGGTGCTCCTTGGGGTTGTCAACCCTAAGGAACACCACCTCCCCTTCATCCCATAGCCTAATGTCCAAAACACATGGTACAACTCCAAGCCAGTGCCTCATAGGCATATACTCTTTGGAGGCAGATAAGTAGGTCTCGCCACATGTTACCAACAGAATCCGTTGTAGCTTTCTTCACATGTGGGCCTTGTGTGAAGCAAGAGATCATGTTTATTTGCTCAGGGAAGGGGGTTGTGTATTAGGGTTGGCAACCTCAAAGAACACCTCACCACTGATTCATCAGGATTCCAGAGACTCCAAACCCTAGTGTTTTTAATTTCCTTATGTTGTCTACTTTGCGTTCTTCAGCCCTAATGTGTACATTACCATAGTTTCTTGCAATTAATTTCCTTTCTTTTTGTGATAGTAGAATTACATATCTTCATTCACAGATTCAGACCTGTAGGGCCTTATGGGCCCTGAGGCAAGGGGAAGGAAGAGTCCGTGTGCTTCTGGTAGTGCAGGACCCTCAGGGCCCTGCACGTCTGTGTAGCTATGAGCACTGCCACTTTAAATTATACGTGTGCTCTGTGTATTTAAGGATCCTTCATTATATGCAAAGTTAGCCTCCTGATGACGCATATTTTGCGAAACTGGTAGAGGTTCAGTGAGCAGGTGCTGGTCATGGCATTTGGCATTTTATATTGTCTTTCTAAATAAATGCTGTCAATTTGTTCAGTGCTGTGTGGTGCGGATATTTAATTTTTTCATTTTGTGGCTATGAATGCAAAGAATCTGTCAGGCAGTTTGTTGGGCTGGTGCAGTGTAGGGCCGTTCAATGTGGCTACAGATGCATGCACACAGAGCCAAGAGACCACCTGGCTTGTGAAACAGCAGGGTCCTTTGGGCAGTATGCCAAGAAAAGAGCTGTGTTCACTGTATGGCTACTTGTTGCCAGTGTGGCCAATGCTGCACCATGCCTCCCGTGACTGGGAGTGGTGCTGCATGGCAGCACTGTTACCCCAGGCTTGGTCCATTCATCTGGCTTGCTGACCCCACCCACAAACTTGGCTCACTGTCATGGGATTGCAATGAGCTACCCTTTCGGCCAATGGCCTGCCCTGCACGATTCTCTATAATTTTGTTTTTTTTTTTGCACTTTGACTCAAAATTTTCAAAATAGCGTTTTTATGACCCCCTTCTGAACATGACTGGTGTTATTTATAAAAAATACTGGCCATTTCTTTATTTTGTGCCACAAGTGCAAAAACACATTATTGAGCAGGATGTGATACATGACACCTGCCCCATTCATGCGGTGGTGTGAGAAAATAGCCATGGTGAAAATCTGGGTCTGGATTCACAAAATTTTGCCTGGGTGCAAACTGGGTTTTGCCCAGAGGTGGCATTCACAAAGCCTAGTAGTTTGCCCAGGACACCCGGGAATGCACCTGGGCAATGCAATGAGGTGGTCCACAATGCAAATAAGTGGGAGGGGATCTGCATATTCATGCAATCCCATTCATAAAACTTGTGATCCATGCAAAGAACATTTGCGATGGCCCTTGCGTAGAAAAACTACTGCCGGCAAAAGCCTGGTGGTAATCCACACAACCCTAGTAGTTTGCAGCGGTACTGCAGCCCCGCATTCCCCAATCCCTGAAAAAGATAAAGATCTCCCCGGTGGTCCAGTGGTCCCTTCCCCCTTTCCATTCCCAGACATCCCACCTAATCATGAAATACAATGTTTCCATAGTGTAGTATCCCACCCCATTCCCCTACCCGATATTGAAAATTCCCTTTTCCATAGTGTAGTATCCCACCCCATTCCCCATCCCGATATTGAAAAATCCCTTTTCCATAGTGTAGTGTCCCACCCCATTCCCCATCCCGATATTGAAAAATCCCTTTTCCATAGTGTAGTGTCCCTCTTCCTTCCCTGATCCCCGTCACTATAAAAACGAAGTCTGAATATTTTCCATAGTATAGCGGCCACCCCCCCCAGTTCCCAATTGCTTGCCCCATAGAAAATACCGATAATCCTGGTGCTTCAGTGGTCCCTCCCTCCCTCGAGCCCCGACCACGTGAAGTGGTCCAAACCTCCTGGCAGTCTAGTGGACCAATAGATTCCACAGTTTTCCTCCACGATGCAGCAAAATGGCTTGGTGCAGCACCGTAAGAGGTGGCTAACCTCCACACAGAACAGTTATTCGACTAACAGTGTGCACTCTCAGGATAAATGAAGCACGCTGAAGCCAGAGGTTACAAGTTTCAAAGTTTTTTAGTAAAAAAAAGTTGGTTAGCGTACAGCATGCAGCATAAGGTATACAGCTTTTTTCAGACTACACCTCGGTGCTGTCCCCTAGCACGTTGACTCTCGTGAGTCTTCCTTGGGGAACTGCTTATATAGCTCAGGAAGTGGGAGTGGCTGGCTGCTTGTCCATTGAACCAAAGGTGGAGCCTTCCAATTCAATGTCCTAAACAGTTAGTAATGTGTTATTGCAACTGTGTTACTTAGGTTTTGGCTATTCGCACACTCTGTTCCAGAGGAATTACCATCCTGTAGGGGTACCAAAAGCAAGGAACCCTCTAGAGGGTTCCACCCCTAGAGGTGCTGTGGAACGATTCCCTTGGCCAAAAGTACCTTAGGAAGGATCCCCAAAAAGAAGTAATATTATGAAACATAGGCAATCAGTAGTTGTGAGACATGGTAATGGATAAAACATCAGGCAGCTTGATAAGAACCACATGCAGATATTAAAACTAGTTTACAGCATCAGCAGTAGCTTAGCTGTCCTCAGAGTAGAACAGCAGTGTACAAAACAGGGAACAGCATCAGCTACGAGTGGTAGTATTCTATAAGCATGGAAGCAATGCTGTGAAAACAGCTATGACCACAGGGGAGGTAGATTAAGCAGGGAAAACATGATTAAGCTGCACAGCAATGGTTCAGACAGAGCTTGACTCAGCTGAAAACAGTTAAGCTTGATAGCATGGTGAGCAATTAGGCCTGTAGCATGGGAAGCAGCTTTGGGTTGTGTAAAAACACAGGTACTTGTTACAATAGCAATGGGAGTAACTAAGAGAAAGTACCTGGAGCTGCAAGAGCCAATGGTAGGAGCTCAGAAAATAAAGCCCCCTAAAAGAAAACAAAACTAAGACACGAACAGAGAAGAAACAGGGAAGGAACAAAAGGAAGCACACAGCCAGAGGCAAAATACAAACCAGAAGTAGAAGAACAAATTGCAGAGTCCAGTAGAAAGAAGCAAGGGGGGGTGGGCAGGCCTCAGACAGCTGCAGAGAGTAAATGGACAGAGCCTCCAGCCAGCAAAGAAAAAGTGCATCAGAAGGAGGCTGAGGAAGTGGGAGTGACTGGTTGCTTGTCCATCAAACCAAAGGCGGAGCCTTCCAATAGGAAAAACAGAACTAAACCTAATGTTTCTCCACCATAGGTATTACAAGGTCTGCCCCATGACTACAAGAGTCTTAGCACATCAGGTGAGTAAACATAAGACGAGGGCAACAGTTAGCCAGCTAAACCACCCCACTGGGAGGAGCTGCTGTGGAGCAGCAACATGGCAGACACAATCTAAGACTGCTTGGCTCAACAAAATAATAAAAATAACCTAATAAATAACAACTTACTTCTAATCAGCACAAGAACCACTCTGGCACTTAACCAAACTATCTCAGCACGACATGGGCCAGAAAAGAGACACAAAACGTGCTCCTCAAAGCCTTGATGCCCTTCTTTCTCCTACAGCCTCCTCAAAAGGATTGGTGCCTATGACATCTAGTGGGGCTACTGTGACAGACCTCCTGACAGCTAAAATCTTGGCTATACTCACTAAAATCCAAGCCACGGGTGAAGATGCCAATAAGCGTCTAGTGACTGTGGAGGCAAAAATCATGAAGAGTGATGGCAAAATTCAGGACAATGCCGCAGCGATAAAAGAACTTTCAGAAGCAAACACATGGTAATTGTACTGCAATGGTACCTTTGTATGGGACCTTCACTTACTACGAGTGAAGGTGGAGACACTCAAAAATGGTCAATGACAAGCCTATATCAGGATTGTGGGTCCAGTGCCCCCCCCCCCAAGTTCACCGGCAGAGCAGACATTCTAGCAGCGGTGAGTAAACTGATCTTTGATGACTTACAATTATTGTCTGTGGACATGGGGTTACAATGGTGAGAGCTTTTGCCATTCCACAATGGTCCTGGCCCCTTTCCAGCCATCAGGGCACCGGTGGCAGTGCACCCATCATCAGTGCACCAAATAGTAGTTCCACTGCCCCTCCCTGAGGTCCGCCCCCCGAAATTAGAATATTTAGAAAGGGGTGGTGCAGCCCCAATAACATGGGGGGTGGGTGGCACAATCCGCCCACAAAAGAGAATGGTGACATGTAAATGTGGCACCCTAATGACCGGCGCACTGCTGCAGGTGCCCTGAATAGGTGGAACCATCCCGGCCATGTGGTGATACCTCACAGAGACCTTTGACAGCATTTGCCACACTATTGGTGGTGAAAGCCCAGATCCTTCTTCTTCAAGCTGCTAGATCTCAAGGTGACGTTGTTTAAAAGGGAAGTAAAAGCTGGCATTCTTCGCTGACATTTCTTCTCAAACCCAAGCTAGGAAAAAAGGGGCTAAAGGTCACCAAAAAAGCACTCCTGCAAAATAAGGTCTTGGCCCAGCTCATTTTCCCAGCTCAGCTACAAGTCTGCTATAATTTAAAAACTCACGTATTTGTGGACTCTGACTCTGCAGAAAAATAAATTTCACAGCTCGGTCCATCTGAAAAGGCCCGGGATGATGAGGGGTGAATTAGGGTGCCAAGATGCTATCTCTACTTTGTTCTGTCAGAGCAGTGATCCTGATATAGCTGTGTTTTTAACAGATCCTCAGTCGAACTCTTAGTTGCATTCTTGCAGTTCTACTGTTTGCTGTGCTCTGCTGTTTATATAATTATAGCCCTAAACATAACAGACTTATTGGTCCAGTGTAAGAGTGAGCTGTGTGTTTCAGTGTTGTATAATAACACCACACTCAGTATGTGAACTTTTACCATATTCTTAGTATTTTATGCCCGTTACCACACAAGGCAGAAGTAGTCTGCCGTACAATGTTCTTTCATGTTTTAATCACAAAATGCCTGTATGCTTATTGTTTGGGTCTGCGTACCCTACCTTTTGTTATTGTGTATGCTTTAATGTCATAAAATCCATTAATAAAAAGTACAAAAAAATAAAAAAGCCCCCCACCACCTCAAACCTCCTCCATAGGACTGCGGACATGGCAGAGGCATTCTGCCAGTAGTATGCCTCTTTATGTATGTCAGACCTCCCCAGACATGATGGTGACTGATGCCTTTTTAAGCACTTTGATACTTCCACAACTTTCCCAGCAGCAGGCCGCCACCCTTACCTGCCTGCTACAGACCCAAGAATTTGAACTAGTACTATGCAAGGTGCACACTCAGAATGCACCACGGCCTGGTGGGTGTATTACAGAATTTTATAAATCCCAGCATGACCTGCTCCTTCCCTAGCTGGTGAAGATCTGTAATGCAGTGCTGTAGGAGGGGACATACTCCATACATGGCAATATGCCACAATTTCTATTACCCAAAAGCCAGAAAGAACCCCTCTGAATATTAGTCTTATAAGTGGATTTGTTTCCTAAATTTGGACTATAAATTGTTTATGGGGGGTTCTGGTCCAGAGGCTGGACCCTTTACTGTTGTCACTTAATCATCTGGATTAAATGCGTTTTGTCAGAATCTGACAAACAGGTGATGATACTCACTATACTTCATACCTGCTCCATTAGGTTTGCACTCAGACCACCCCTTCCTGCTGCCAGTCTAGATGCCAAAAAGGCATCTGATAGGTTTTTGTGGCCCTATGTCTTTGTTACTCTTGAGAAATTTGGAATCCCTGCTGACTTTATAACCCTACTACAAACACTAAAAAATAGGGCACTCACCACTGGTTTGCAGGAAAGACGACACAGGCTCAAAAAGGCATAAAGTGCGTGATGTCATAACACAAGGATGGCAAAACACAGACTGAAAAAATACGTGGCAATTCAAAACATTACAAACAAGTGTTCAAAATAAAAAAAGTGCCAAAATAGTGCTCACCATTGCAGAGAAACATAGAATTTGATGGCAGATAAGGACTGCTTGGCCCACCTAGTCTGCCCATTTCCCTACCTAATGGATAAGCTGCAGATCCTATTTAACCAACAGCTTACTTCCTCCTACACCCCCACTAGAATTGCCTTATGTCTGTCTCGTACATTCTTGAATTCCCCAACAGTTTTTGACTCCACAATCTCCTCAGGAAGGCTGTTCCATGCATTCACAACCCTCTCCATGAAAAAAATGCTTCCTTGCATTACCTCTGAGCCACCCCCCTTTTTCTTTCTTCAAATTGTGCCCCCTTGTTCTTGCACATCTCTTTTTCTGAAAGATGCTACCCTCTTGGACTTTGTTGATTGCTTTGAGGTACTTGAAAGTTTGTATCATGTACCCCCCTCTCCCGCCTTTCCTCGAGAGTATACATATTAAGCTCCTTTAGTCTCTTTTCATATGTCCTTTGGTGCAGACCCTGCACCATATTGGTTGTCCTCCTCTGGACAGCCTCCACCGTATGTCTTTACAGAGATCGGGTCTCCAGAACTGCATGCAGTACTCCAGATGGGGTCTCACCAACTGTCTGTACAGAGGAATAACAACTTCCTGTTTTCTACTGGTGATGCCTCTCCTATGCATCCCAGTATTCCCCCCACCACCTTACCGCCTTCTCACATTGCTTGCCCAACTTTGGGTCATCTGATATAACTACCTCAGCTCCTTTCCATTTTTGCTGTTGTCAGTATCTCACCCTCCATTGTGTACTCTTCTCCTGGGTTTTTATTTCCCAGGTGCAGTACTTTGCACCTCTTTGCGTTGAATCTAAGCTGCCATATATTTGATCATTCCTCCAACCTTGCCAAGTCCCTTCTCATACTTTCCACCCCACCTTGTGCATCAACCCTGTTGTAGATCTTTGTGTCATCTAAGAGACATACTTTTCCTTCCAGTCCCTCTGCAATGTCACTTATAAAGACATTAAAAAGGACCAGACCCAGTACTGAACCCTGCGGGTGCCCCACTATTAACCCCCTTTTCTTCACTGTGGACTCTGTTTACTATTATCCTTTGTGTCCTGTTGTCTGGCCAATGTTTTATCCAGGATGCCACCCTGGGACCCACTCCCAGGCTGCCTAATTGGTTTTTTAATGTTTTGTGTAGGACTGTGTCAAATGCCTTGCTAAAGTCTAGGTAGGTCATGTCCACAGCCCCTCCCTGGTATACTACTTTGGTCAGCCAGTCAAAGAGATCAATTAGATTTATCTGACATGACCTTCCACTGTGAATCCATGCTGTCTTGTGTTCTGTGCAGCACTGGCCTCTAGGTACTCAACAATTCTTTCCTTCAGAAGTGATTCCATAATTTTCCCTACCACTGAGGTCAAACTGGCAGGTCTGTAGTTTCCTGCCTCTGTCTTGTTCCCACTTTTGTGAAGGGGAATCACATTCACCCTCCTCCAGTGCTCAGGTACCACACCATCCTCCTGTGATTTGTTAAAAAGGGTAATCAATGGTGTTACTAGTTGTCCCCTCAGTTCTTTTAGAATACTGGGGTGAATCCCATCAGGCCCCATTGCTTTGTCCACCTTCAGTTTTAGGAGTTCTTTCACAACCCTTTCTTCTGTGAAAGGAATGATATCGACCCCCCCTGTCCAGAGTGCTTCTGTTGACTGGATGAGGTACCTCCCCCTCATCTTCCTTTGTGAATACTGAGCAGATGTATTAGTTCAGCATCCCTGCTTTTTAACTGTCCCTCTCTGCCCACCACCTCTCCTCTTTATTCAGCCTCAGTATCCCTCCCTTTGTCTTTCTTCGCTCCCTAATGTACCTATAAAAGGTTTTATCCTCCTCCTTCTAAACCGAGTTGGCTATCTTTTCCTCTGTTTGGGCCTTTGCTATTCTGACTGCCTTCCCCACTTCATTCTGCTTTAACTGGTACAGTTCTCTGTCCTTCTCCTTTTGTTTCCTTATACTTCCTGAATGCCATCTTTTTCTCAATATACTTCCCCGCCACCTCTTTTGAGAACCACAGTGTTTTTTTCTTTCATTTTATTTACTTCACACAAAGGCTTGTTGCCCCTGTGATGGCAATTTTGATGTTTCCCCATTGTTGTTCCACCCCCTCCTTCTTGCCTGTTTGCTAGCACTTTTCTGAGGCACTTTCCCATTTTGATAAAATCAGCCTTCCTGAAGTCCGGTACCTTCACTTTTGTATGACTTGACTCTACAGCTGAGTTTATCATGAACCACACTGTTTGGTGGTCACTTGTTCCCAGATGGCTACCCACTTCTAGATCCGAGATGCTCCCTCCGTCCCCATTTGACAGTACCAGGTCTAAGATTGCTCTCTCCCTAGTGGATTCCAACACTAGCTGTCTGAGGCATGTCACATAGAAACATAGACTTTGATGGCAGATAAGGATCACTTGGCCCACCCAGTCTGCCCATGTCCCTACCTACTGGATAAGCTGCAGATTTTAGTTAACCAACAGCCTACTTCCTGCCACCCTCCACTATAATTGCCTTATGTCTGTCCCATGCATGTTTGAATTCCTCCACTGTTTTAGACCCCACAGCCTCTCCAGGAAGGTGGTTCCATGCGTCCATCACGCTCTCCGTGAAAACAAATTTCCTCACATTACCCCTGAACCGTTCCCCTTCTATCTTTAAATTGTGCCCCCTTGTTCTTACACATCTCTTTTTCTGAAAGATGCTACTCTCCTGGACTTTGTTGATTTCCTTGAGGTACTTGAACGTTTCTATCATGTCCCCCTGTCCCTCCTTTCATCAAGGGTATGCATATTAAGCTCTCTCAGTCTCTCTTCATATGGTTTCTGATGCAGACCCTGCACCATTTTAGTTGCCCTCCTCTGGACTGCTTCCATCCTGTCTATGTCCTTGCGTAGATGAGGTCTCCAAAACTGCATACAGTACTCCAGATGGGGTCTCACCAACTGTCTGTACAAAGGGATAACCACTTCCCTTTTTCTACTTGTGATGCCCCTTCCTATGCATCCCAGTATCCCCCTGGCTCTCCTTACTGACTTCTCACATTGCTTACCCACCTTTAGATAATCTGATATGACTACCCCCAGGTCCCTTTCCATTTTTGTTGTTGTTAGTACCTCCCCTGCTATTGTGTACTCTTCTCCTGGGTTTTCGTTTCCCAGGTGCATTACTTTGCACTTCTTTGCGTTGAATCTCAGTTGCCATATGTCTGACCATTCCTCCAACCTTGCCAAGTCCCTTCTCATCCTTTCTACGCCCCCTTGTGTATCAACTCTGTTACAGATCTTTGTGTCATCTGCAAAGAGGCATACCTTTCCCTTCAGACCCTCTGTAATATCACCTATAAAGATGTTAAAGAGGACTGGACCTAGCACTGAGCCCTGAGGTACTCCACTAGAAACATAGAATTTGACAGCAGATAAGGACTGCTTGGCCCACCCAGTCTGCCCATTTCCCTACCTAATGGATAAGCTGCAGATCCTAGTTAACCAGCAGCCTACTTCTTTCTGCCCCCACCCCCTAGAATTGCCTTATGACTGTCCCATGCATGCTTGAATTCCACCACTGTTTTTGACTCCACAACCTCCTCTGGAAGGCTGCTCCATGCATCCACAACCTCTCTGTGAAAAATGCTTCTTAAATTACCTCTGAGCCGACCCTCTGTCTTCAAATTGTGCCCCTTGTTCTTGCACCTCTTGTTTTGAAAGATGCTACCCTCTTGGACTTTGTTGATTCCTTTGAGGTACTTGAAGTTTCTATCATGTCCCCCCTCTCCCTCCTTTCCTCAAGGCTATACACATTAAGCTCCTTAAGTCTCTCTTCATAGGTCTTCTGGTGCAGACCATGCACCATTTTAGTTGCCCTCCTCTGGACAGCTTCTATCCTGTCTATGTCTTTGCGGAGATTGGGTCTCCAGAACTGCACGCAATACTCCAGATGGGGTCTGACCAGCTGTCTGTACAGAGGGATAATAACTTCCTGTTTTCTACTGGTGATGCCTCTCCCTATGCATCCCAGTATCCCCCCAGCCCTCCTTGCTGCCCTCTCACATTGCTTGCTCACCTTTAGGTCATCTGATATGACTACCCCCAGGTCCCTTTCTATTTTTGTTGTTGTTAGTATCTCACCTCCCATTATGTACTCTTCCCCTGGGTTTTTGTTTCCCAGGTGCATTACTTTGCACTTCTTAGCATTGAATCTAAGCTGCCATACATTTGACCATTCCTCTAACCTTGCCAAGTCCCTTCTCATCCTTTCCACCCCACCTTGTGCATCAACTCTGTTGCAGATCCTTGTGTCATCTGCAAAAGACATACTTTCCTTCCAGTTCCTCTGCAATGTCGCTATAAAGACATTGAAGAGGACTAGTCCTAATCTGAACCTGCGGTACCCCACTAGTAACCCCCTTTCTTCAGAGTGGACCCATTTACTATTACTCTCTGTGTCCTATTCTCCAGCCAATTCTTTATCCAGGCTGTCATCTTGGGACCCACTCCCAGGCTGGCTAACTTGTATATTAATCTTTGTGTGGGACTGTGTCAAATGCCTTGCTAAAGTCTAGGTAGGCCATATCCACAGCCCTCCTGGTCTATTACTTTGGTCACCCAGTCAAAGAAATCTATCAGATTCGTCTGGCATGACCGCTCCGGCTGTGAATCCATGCTGCCTTGGGTCCTGTGCCCTCTGGCCTCTAGATAATCGACAATTTTTTCCTTCGAAGTGATTCCATCATTTTCCTACCACTGAGGTTAAACTAACAGGTCTGTAGTTTCCTGCTTCTGCCTTGCTCCCACTTTTTGAAGTGACCCCCTTTCTTGGAATGTGTTCCATTCACTATTACCTTCTGTGTCCTGTTGTACAGCCAGTTTGCTATCCAGGCTACCACCCTGGGACCCACTCTCAGGCTGGCTAACTTGATTATCAATCTTTTGTGCAGGACTGTGTCAAATGCCTTGCTAAAGTCTAGGTAGGGCATATCCATAGCCCCTCCCTGGTCTATTACTTTGGTCACCCAGTCAAAGAAATCTATTAGATTCATCTGACATGACCTTCCTGCTGTATATCCATGCTGCTTTTGGTCCTGTGCCCCGCTGGCCTCCAGGTACTCAACAATTATTTCTTTCAGAAGAGATTCCATCATTTTCCCTATCACTGAGGTCAAACTTACTGGTCTGTAGTTTCCTGCTTCTGCCTTGCTCCCACTTTTGTGAAGGGGAATCACATCTGACCTCCTCCAGTCCTCAGGTACCACCCCATCTTCCCATGATTTGTTAAAAAGTGTGGTCAGTGGTGTCACTAGGTCCTCCCTTAGTTCTTTTAGGATTCTGGGGTGAATCCTGTCGGGCCCCATTGCTTTGTCCACCTTGAGTTTTAGGAGTTCTTTCAGGAATTTCTTCTGTAAATGGACTGGTGTCAACCCCCCTACCCAGAGTGCTTCTATTGTCTGGTTTAGGTAACTCCTCCTCATCTTCTTTTGTGAATACTGAGCAAAAGTATTCATTCAGTAACTCTGCCTTTTCACTGTCTCCCTCTGCCCACCTCCCCTCTCCCTTATTAATCTTCACTATTCCTCCCTTAACCTTTCTATGCTCCCTAATGTACCTATAAAAGGTTTTATCCCCCTTCTTAACTGAATTGACTATTTTTTCCCTCGGTTTGGGCTTCTGCTATTCTGACTGCCTTCCCCACTTCTTTCTGTTTTAATTGATACAGTTCCCTGTCGTGCTCCTTTTTCTCCTTAACCTTCCCTGCCACCTCTTTTGAGAACCATAGTGTTTTTTTTACTCCGCTTTGTTTTCTTTATCTGTTTCACACAAAGGCTTGTTGCCTCTATGATGGCAGTTTTGATTTTTCTCCATTGTTCTTCCACCCCTCCTTTTTGGCCATTTGCTAGTGTATTCTCAGGTATTCACCCATTTTGCCAAAGTCAGCCCTTCTAAAGTCCAGTACGTTGTTTTTGTATGGCTCGCCTCCATGGTTGTGTATTATGAGCACACTGCAGTGGTTGCTTGTTCCCAGATGTCTACTGACTTCTAAATTTGTGATCCTCTCTTCATTTGAGAGTACCAGGTCTAGTATTGCTCCCTCCCGAGTGGGTTTCAACACTAGCTGTCTAAGGCCTGCCCCCTGCAGGGCATTGAGAATGACCCTGCTCTTGGATGTGGCTGCAGTACATGTCATCCAGTTAACATCTGGCATATTCAGGTCCCCCATCAACAGTATCGCCCCTTTTTCAGCCATTTTGAGAATGCATGTCCCCTGTAGGGCATAGAGAATGGCCCTGCTCTTGGATGTGACTGCAGCAAAGGTAATCCAGTTAACATCTGGCATATTTAGGTCCCCCATCAGCAATATCTCCCCTTTCTCTGCCATTCTAAGGATGCCTTCTATCATTTTCTTGTCCATTTCTTCCCCCTGAGATGGGGGGGGTCAGTATACAACCTCAGTGCGGATTGTGTGCCATTTCCAGTCTCCAGGGTGACCCACAGTGCCTTCTCTCCTCCCTGTTTACCCTTTAGTTCCATTGCTTTGATCCTTTCCCTTACATAGCGCTCCTCCTCCTCCTCTTCTACCCTCCTTGTCCATCCTGTAGATTGTGTACCCTGGTATGTTGACATCCCAGTCGTGGTTGTCTATGTACCAAGTTTTTGTGACTGCCAGGCATCCCTCTTCCATCAAGGCTACCAGTTCAGGAAGCTTGTTAGCACAGACAGGCAGCACCTCTGAGAAGGTTACCATGTATGCTACTTGTCTAAGGCCCCTCCCCAACTTCTTCTGCACTGCTCTGATCCCTTTCCCAGCCAGGTCATTTGTTCCTAGGCAGACAGTGACATCCAGCTCCCTCCCCTGTGTAGCTGCTCCCACGATCCTGAGGATTTGCTCCCTGTCCTTCCAAGCCATGGTGCTAGACAGGCACCTTGCCTCCCCTCTTGCCTTCCTCCCCCAGTTCTACCCTCCTAACAATAGAGTCCCCAACCAGGAGTTGTTTTCTTCCCCTGTGGGGTCCCATGCCACCCTCCTGTGGATCTCTTTTGTGGCGGTTCCCAACATCCTCCTTGGCTTCCACTGTGGGTGCCTTCATAGAGGAGACACACTCTGCCAGAATGGCATATGAGTTGGGGAGAGGTACAACTGGAGGGATGTGCCTCTGTTCCATCACCCTTCCCCTCCCTGAGCCCACTGTGGTCCAACCCCTCCCCTTTCTTGGCAACTTCTGAGGCAGCGGTGGTGACCCTGGTGGTCCCTGGGTGGGCAAGGAGGTCCCCCGAATCCTGGCCAACTCAGCCTGGAGATGAGCAGCCTCTTCCCTCACCCCAGAGAGGTGCCTGCAGATGGGACACCACATCCTCCAGAACATCTCCTGGAAGACTGCTGCTCCACAGGCACTGCACTGCACCACTCTCATCATCATGTCTTATTTGTGGCCCCTTAACTGTTGTTTTGTATACTTAATCTTTTCTCTATTTATATAATTTTTCTCCCCACTTTCCTACTGCCTATGTGCCCTTAAAGCTCCTGATCTTCCTGTTCTGGGACAGTTTAAGTTCCTATATTCCTCAGTAGTCTCCTTACTTGCTCAGAGTCAGACCTCCAGCAGCTAGGGGGGATGGAGAGCCACTCTTTTCCTTCTAGGATGGTGAGTCTTTTGTGCCTCTGTGATCACTCACCTCCTGCTCCCAAACAGGAAGTTCCTGTTGTCAGTCAAATCCTGTGCCTATAAAAGTAGAACTGGCTGAGGGAAAGGATGGAGGGCAATATAGTACCAGTAAAGTTCTAACAGCAGCTCCTTCCTCTTGCCACAAGCTATCTAGGCCAGTTTTTAAATGCGAACACCTGGCTTCCTTCTCTCTAAGCCACTCCCCCAATTCAGTTTCTTTTTCACCTAGCTAACTGTGCACCGGTAACAATTCCTTCACCCAACTTGGACAAACACACTCTTGTTTTGTTTGATTTTACCCTAAACTGAAGTTCCCAGTAATAGAGTTCTAGTTCTTTAGTCCAGCAGAGTAGTAAGGTTCTAACACCAGCTCCTTCCTCTTGCTGTTACATACACACATGAATAAATAAGACCTGTCTAACCATTATCAAAAAATTTAAATTACATATAATACTAATGCCGTTGTGATCTATTAATCTGAATATTAATTACATCACACAATGATGGAGCGGCAATACATAACCAAATAATGGATCAGCTGTATGCTCAATACCATGCGTGAGAAAAAAAAATTGTTTTACAGTAGCAATCTCATAAATGTGTAAAAGGTTAAAAGTAGGAGCATCTCAGAGGAGAGACACGTAGGCTACCAACTTCAGGATATAATTAAATGTCCTGGTGCAAAAGTGTAGGAGAGAACAAAATGGAAGGCATTAGTACAACAGGAAAATATACATGAAATTATTTACTTACAACTATATACATTTTTATACATACAGTAAAATCAACTATATATCTCTGATCAAAACACTGTATGGTCATTGGTCAGTTACTTCAAGAAGGGGCAAGATCAAAGCCATTGTTAATTCAAGGGTAATTACAGGCACCCAAGTTGAAGATCCAAAATGCTTCTCTCTTTAAATAATGAATTATCGAAGTCTTCCTCTCTCGGATTGGGATTCACTTTATCAATGGCCCTGTAAGTAAATTCATGCTCCTCTGTCTTCATAATAGGTTTATATACTTTCACAGGAAATGTGTTGTCTTACAAACAATTGTCTTCCACTGTGGAGATTAGTGAAGTAGGTGTCCGCTGAGGAGATATCAGAACAGTACACACATTTGTTGCATTTAGAACAGCCAATTCTGCCCCTTGTTAGCAAAGTATTTCTACTAACTTCCTGCCTGCCATATACCAAATTGTCACATAATACGAGTCCCTCCACTATGCCATTCTTGATGCTTCCTCATTAATTTCTTTCAGACCTGGGTCTCCCTGTAACACATGCCAGTTCTTTTTAATTATTCCTTTATTGTGGCTGGCATGAGCAGAGATTGTTGTGACAAACTTATATCTACTGGAATTATAAATCTCTTTAGTGGTCCCTTGAATGAAATCAGCTCTATCCTTAGATCTGGTAAACATTTCAGCCTCATCTGTCATATTTGAACTGTGACCCTATTCTTCAAGTCTGGCTTTCAGATCATCTGATGCTCTTTGGTAACTAGTGTGATTGCTGCAGCTATGGCAAATCCTTAAAAACTGTCCCTTGGATATATTGTTTACTGTATGGTGGGGAAGACAGCTGGAGGACATTAAGAGCATTTCTGTCTGAACTGTTCTGATATATATCTGTGCACTTGTTTCCCCCTTCATCTTTTGAAACACTCAGATCTAGGAAATTAGCTGTGTGCTCATCTGCAGTATAAGTAAATCTAAGAGTGGGACTGGAATGACAAAAACTCCACGAATTGGTAAAACTCGGACAATGCTCCCTTCCATACAATAAAGATGTTATCAATGAAGTGACACCATAATGAAAGTTTGTTGTAAAATGGGTTATCACTGTTGTAGACAGCCTGCATTTCCCATAATCTCACATATAAATTTGCCAGGCTAGGGCCAAAACTTGCCCCCATAGCCATGCTCTTAGTTTGTAGATAAAATGTGTGAAGAATGTGAAGGCATTACATTTAAGTCTAAATTCAGACAGTCCGAGTAGCTGATCAATAGATGGAGTTGCATTAGAATTTCTACCATTTAGATAAAATGCAAGTGTGTCCAGTGCATCATCTTGCAGCACTCACAGACCCTAAACTGTGGAACAGTCTCCCACTTCTAGTACAGGAAGCCCCTCGCTACCAATCTTTCGTACTAAGCTTAAGTCCAATTTGCTCGGGACAAGCTCATGCCACTGTGAGGGTATAGGATAATCACCTCCGATCCTAATCACAACACCCATCCCCCCTCTTTTCTCACCGTAACCTACATTAAATCATGCCTTAAATCCTTAAATCTTTCAAGTGTTGCATTTGTAGTCCACGATTTGAATAATTGCCTGTACTGTTATCCTCATTATCTTGTCTACTTCTCGTAACCCTGTATCACCTGACTGTATGTATTGTATCGCATCTGGATCACCTGACTGTATGTATTGTATTGCTTCTGTTCCCCGGGTCACCCCTGAAAAAGGGACCTTCGGGGCCCAGTGGGCCAACCTGGTCATCAAAATTCAATAAATAAATGTTTGTGCACAGGGATTTAGTATCCACAGTAATGAGACATGAGTCCCTGTCCACTTAAATTTGTAAGATACTGACAGTATCTTTAAGATGTGACCTAAAATAACACACAAATAGTCTAGTACAAAGATCTACGAATTATGATAGTGGCTCTGTGATGGAGACACTACCACTGGCATTGGGTCAACTTGTAGGTCGAATTGGGTGGTCAGTAATTGAAAATCTTGGGTGTTTACATCAATTTCATCTTTATTAAATGCTTCTTTAATAGTGTTGTCTATAGACCATTTAAAATCCCAGGTGGGATCCTTATCTAATTTTTTTTTTTTTTTTATAAAATATAGTGTCACTTAATTAATGCCATACTTCCGAATTATGATCTTCTGTATTCAGAATGACAATACTACCACCTTTGTCAGCTAGTTTGTAACTGTTGAGTCTTTTTTTAGGTTGCCATAGGTGTTATGAGGTGGGCCACAGGGCTACTAGAAACTTAGCTCACTAGGTGAGGAAACAAAAGAGTAAGGCAACAGTTACCCAGCTAAAGACCCCCACCACCTCAAATGTCCACAGGACTGGGGATATGGCGGGGAAGTATCCTGCCAGTGTTATGCTTCTTTATATATGCCTGAAACCCCCCAGACATGATGGCAATTGATGTTTAAGCATTCTGACACTTTCAAAACTTACCCAAAAACAGGCTGCCACCCTTACCCACTTGTTACAGCCCTAAGAACTGGAACTAGTACTATGCAAGGTGCACACCCAGAAAGCCCCGGGTCCTGATGGGTACATTATGGAATTTTATAAATCCCAGCATGACCTCCTTCTTTCCCATCTGGTGAAGGTTTGTAATGAGGTGTTGGAGGAAGGGGACATACCCCATCCACGACAGTATGCCACAATTTCTGTTATCCCAAAGACGGAAAGAACCACTCAATGTTCAAGGAGTGAAAGGGATCAGGGAGGAGTATGAGCAGACAGTCAAGAAAGTCACCAGGGTGGTGAGAGCAGCTAAGGTGAAAAAGGAGCAGTCTTTGGCCAGGGGGATCCTGAGGCGGGAGGACAAGGGGTACTTTAGATACATGGGGAAAAAAACGAAAGTAAGGGGGCAGATCAGCAGGATAAGGATAGGGAAAGGTTGGGCACAGGAGGCGGGAGAACAGGCAGATGTCCTACATGAGTACTTTGCATCAGTTTTTCCCAGGGGGGATGGAGGAGCTATGTCTTGCAGGGGGAGCAGGGTCAAACCAGAGGAAGAGATGGGACCAGTAGAGATCAGAGGCCCTGATGACTCTGGGGAAAGGGAATGGCCACCACAGACAGGTGGGGGGGGGGCAGCAGTACAGGGTGCAAAGATGGAGGAGGTGGAGGCTGAAATCCTGGTAGAGAGAAAGTAAGGGAAGCCCTCAGGGCCCTATGGATGGAGAAAGCACCTGGGCCAGATGAGATACATCCCAGGTTGCTGAGGGAACTGATGGATGTCCTGGCAGCCCCCTGGCAGAGCTCTTCAACATCTCTCTGAGGACTGGATGGGTGCCCCAAGACTAGAGGGTGGCCCATGTCATGCAGATCCACAAGGGAGGGGTCAAGGGAGGATGCGGGAGATTACAGGTCAGTTAGCCTGACGTCTGTGGTCGGAAAGGTGATGGAGGGTATCGTCAAGGATAGGCTAGGGGAGTTACTGGAACAAAATGGGTATTTGGATGATAGGCAGCATGGCTTTGTCCTGGGAAGACTGTGTCAGATGAACCTTGTGGAGTTCTATGACTGGGTGACAAGGGCCCTGGACTGGGGTAGGCCAGTGGACATCCTCTTTCTGGACTTCAGCAAGGCATTAGATTTGGTATCCCACAATAGCCTGCTAGCTAAACTGAAGGAAATGGGGGTAGGGAGACAGTTGTTAAGATGGATAGGACATTGGCTCTTTGAGCATACTCAGAGGGTGGTGGTTGGGGGGCTAGCCTTATCCCCAAGGTAGGTTACTGGTGGAGTGCCTCAGGGGTCAGTGTTGGGGCCACTCCTGTTCAACACCTATGTCTCAGACATAAGGAAGGGGATCAGGAGTGAAATGAGTCTCTTTGCAGATGACTCAAAGCTGGGAGCAGTGGTGGATGAGGAAGAGGGAAGGGTGGCCTTGCAGAAGGATCTGGAGGCTCTGGAAAGGTGGTCAGGAAAATGGAAACCAAAATTCAGTGTGAAGAAGTGCAAGGTTCTGCACCTGGGAGTCAGAAATCCAGGCCAGGGGTATACCCTGGGAGGAGACAAAATTCAAGTCACAGAGGGTGAGAGGGACCTGGGGGTAGTGGTAGATGTCAAAATGAACAACTCAGAGACCTGTAGGAGGGCAGCAGCAAGGGCAAATAGGATGCTGGGATGCATCACCAGGGGGATTACCTCCAGAAAGGCGGACATGATCCTACCCCTGTACAACTGCTTGGTTAGGCCACACCTTGAGTATTGTGTGCAATTTTGCAGACCACATTTAAAAAGGGACATTACACTCCTAGAAAGGGTCCAAAGGAGGGCAACCAAAATGATCTGGGGCCTGGGGGAGAGGCTCAGGGAGATCGACATGTACACTCTGGAGGAGAGGAGGGACAGGGGTGACATGCCTGAGGTCTTTAAGTACATAGAAAGAATCAATAAAGGGGGCCCAGTCAGGGTGCTCCAAAGGAAGGAAGAGGGGGCAATAGGAGGGAATGGGTGTAAGCTGGAAGGGGCAGGCTCAGAGGGGAGTGGAGGAGGTGTTATTTCACTGAAAGGGTGGTGGAGCCATGGAATGCACTGCCCAGGGAGCTGGTAGAGGTGGAGACTGTGGACGGGTTTAAGAGGGGATGAGACAGGTACATGGGGAGGGTAAATCTGACCAGGTCCAATGCATGTGGCACATCTGGGACTAGGGACAGTATAACCCAAGGGGAGGGGAAGACACCAAAATTGGCCCTCAGTGCGGGTTCTGAAAATCGAGCAGACTCAAAAGACCATTAGGCCTATTTCCTGCTGGCATTTTAGTATGAAATGTCAGTCTTATATGCTGATTTAGTCCTAAATATGGATTATAAATTGTTTATGGGGGTGCTAGCCCAAAGGCTGGACCCTTTACAGCCATTACTAATTCATCTGGATCAAATGGGATCCATGACAAAAACGCACTGGCCAGAACAGCGAGGTCTGATACAGCAACACCCTGACCATAGCACCAGCAGCAGTGCCATGAGGATGCAGTGCAAATGGGCACGCCAACAACCATAACAGCGAATGGGAACCAGCACCAGGGATGGCAACCTAAACCCAGAGCAATACCCCACTACAGCTGGCAGCACACATGGCAGACTGGGGCAGTGACCCCCCCCACCCAGTCCTGGAGCAGCAGCACCTACCCTGGTGGCACAAGACCTGCCCCCCCAGGCATGCTATGAGAGCATCCCTGACAGCATGTGCAGGGACCCACCACAGACTTGGACGGCCACATTGGAGAACTACCCCACACCACCGGGGCCACAGAGGACACCTGCACACCACATACACAGCCCCCCCAGGAAATGACCACAGTGCCACACGGGGCATGCACTGCCCCCTATGACCCCCATACAGGCTCCTGCATGGCTTGCTACAACAGGGCTATCGAAGACACAGACAGGCAGATGTGCAATGCAAGTGATTTATTTACACAGGTGCCCAAATACCCACAACCCAACCAACCCACCACCATGACAGGACGCAATGCCCACAGTTCATGTCTGGTTCTGCACCACAACCTGCCTTATACCTGGAGGCGGATGTTCAAGGCGATGCCCATCAGATACTCCCGCAGGAGTCGGGTTGCGTACTGCTCTACAATGGTCTGGATCCTGTCACTGGCAGCCCGTGCCCTCCGCCGTGAGGTGTCCATATTAGCACCTTGCATCTGCTGCTGCATTCTGAGTTCCATCAGTCCCTGCTGCCCACGGAGCATCTCGAGAAAGTGCCAAATCGAGGGATGTGTGGCCCCCATGAGGGAGTTAAAGCCCCTGTGCCACCCCTCTAGTGCAATGGTGGTCCTAAGCAGCCCCTCCGAGACAGCGTTGTAGACATTCCAGAAGTCTTAGGAGTAGATCTGTCTGTGCTGTACCCCGCTACGGACAATGCGCCCCAGCCAGGTGTCCTCAAAGTATTTCAGGTATGGTGCAAGATCCTCCTCAAATGGTTCAAAGAAGTCCCATGCTCGCAGCTCCTTGTAGGCACCGGTGACATCAGCGGAGGGCATGAAGGCAAGCGTGGCAAGCATGCGGATGTGTAGGGCAAACTCGTCGTTCTACACATACAGCTGTACTAGATCCCCATGCTGTTGCAGCTTCCTCCACAGGTACTAGGTGAAATGGAAGTAGCACTCAAGGAGCCGTGCCTGGGGGAACACTGTGCTAAGCGCCTCCTAGGAGGGCTGCTCGAAGTCAACCATTATGGTTATGGGCGACAGATTGGGGCACAGCTCGAGCAGCTTCCTCAGCATGGCTGTGTAGCAGTACACAGTCCTGCTCGACATGAGTACATAGACGGCGGGCAGCATGGCAGTGGATTCGACACCATGGAGGCTGTACAGCTGCTGAAACAGTAGCGGACTGGTGTGGAAGGTGCCATCGGTGTACCATGCCCCACACCGGGTCAGGTACTCAAGGTTTCTCTGGGTCGAGAATAGAAGGAACCGTTCAGTGCTGCCCCCGGAGTCATGCAGCAGGAATGGCTCCCTGCTGCCGTGCAGTGGTACTCTTCTGGGATGACCAGTGCCCCGAGTGTTGTTGGCTCCACTGGTGCCTGCCGCACACGTCGCCTGGCCCGCTGTATGCTTCTCTTCAGGGTACCAGCTAGGGGAAGACGTCCTCCTACCACATCTGTGAGGCCGCTACAGCATGCTGTCACCACCTGCTGTGTGGTCTCGGTGGTCTCCACAGCCTGGCGCTTCACTGCTGCCCGCACCTGCCGTACCGCGATGCCCGCACCATCGGGCACATGATTGTGCCACCCTCTCAGGTTGACCTCATCCTCCTCGTCCACAGTTCGGGCGCGGCTGCGACACTGCCCCCAAATGGTACTCGACGCACTTCCAGTAGGTGTTGTTCCCGAGTGTGCGCTCCCGCTGGTACAGGTAGCGGCGAAAAGCTAACAGGTCCTTCCCGCGTACGCTCTTCGCTAACTCGAGTGGTATTCTCCACTACTTCAGGCTTCCCTTCCCCGTGTCCGCCTATTATGCCCTGCCGCTATGCGCACCTGCACCCCGCAATTAGGTGGCGCTCACTGCACCTTTGCGGAATCAATTAGGCGCGCCGCTGTACTATCAGCCTGCTCGTGGCGCCGCTCCGCCGTATCCTGTATCGCCACTGTCGGTCCCGCGTTGTCGCCTTGGGGGGCCCTCGCCCCACTGGACCGGTCTACCGTGTCGCTGTGGTCGGTGTCCTCCTGCTGTGGGTCGCTGTGTTGCGGTCGAGGTAAGTGGGGCAGCATACCGCTCAAATGTGCTTTGTCAGAACCCTAGAAAACAAGTGATAATACTCGCTGTACTTTACATATTCTCAGCCTGGTTCATACTCAGCTCACCCCCTTCCTGCTGGCCAGTCTAGATGTTGAAAATATATGGACAGTAGGGATTTCTTTAATTATCTGCAGGTCCGCCGCTTCCTAAGAGTCTCAGCCGGCTGAAGTAAGGGACCGTAGTAAAACGCCCTTGTTAATCTCCACACTAGGGGCCCATACTAATCTGCTGGGGGCACAGCATCTTATATCCACTATATATCGGGCCATACAAGACACTCAGTAGCACAGTACCATTTATGTAGCTGCGAAGTGGTTAGAGGAACTGGCCAAGATATTGCATCGATAGGGAGCGGGGATGCTCAGAAGTGGGAAGGGTTACTTTGTCCAATATGTGGCATAAATTTGCTTGAAAACGTGTTTATCCAATATTTCAGGACACCAGCATTCACGGCTAGGTATGGGGCGGGGGCAGCCCAACCTGTTGGAGAGGGTGTGGTGAGGTAAATAAATGTCACCCATACACATGTCCTGTGGAACTGCCCTTCCTTTGCAGTCTTCCTTGTGGACTTGGAAAAATAAGTGTCTGAAGTTCGTCATTTCAGACTTCAACTGAGCCTAGAATTCTACCTTTTATACCATTACATAAGGTCTATTAAAAGCAGGCATATGAAATATTTATTAGGTATTGTGATAGCAGTGCATAAAAAGCTACTACACACCAGTGGTTTACTCAGCAGACCCTGGAGTTTGATCACTGGAGGGAAATAGTGAATACATCGTTCACAATGGAGAGGATCTCCTTTGGGCTAAATGACAGAACTGAGTTATTTACCTCTAGGTGGAACACCTGTGTCCTATTGTAAATGTTATGCAGCAAGACCTGACTGTTGTCCCATGAGAATATGGACTCGTTAAAGGGGGAGCAGAACAGACAGATAGAGGGGCCAAAAGAGGGAGTGGGTAACAGTTCCCCTACTGAGTAGTCTCCTGCACTCCTGAACGTCAATCACCATTGGAGCCACAGTCGGTAAGAGTTACTGACTGGGACTGAGGCCCTGGAACTTCCCTCTGTTGAACTGGTGAGGGAAGGGATTTTTGTTTTTCAGTAGGGACTAGACAGTTGACTGTGACTTGTTGTATAGCTCTGTACCATGTATACTAGCTGTACTCTGTGATGTACACATTATATTGCAATAAACATATTTTAAAAAAAAAAAAAAAAACTGTGATATATAAAGTAATCTGAATGCAAAGTCCCATATACCTGTGAAATATTACCAGCTTGGTGCCTAACATGCTTATAATTATGATATTGATAGTCACTTGATGGTAAAATGTTCTTGTATATGGCACTGCCATTAGATATTACACATTACTCTCTCTCTCTCTCTCTCTCTATCAAGGGGCAGCTGATATTTGAAATATCTTTACTAAATGTTGTTTGACCCACACTGGTCAGGTAAAATGTAATCTCTTTTGAGTTTTTAGGGTTTTTTCCCCCTCCGGTTTATAAGACCAGACATTCCTGGGTAGGCAGTTAAACTGCTGTAATAATCACACTTCCCAGGTGGTTGAAAACACTCGGCTGCACCTCATACCTCACAACCCACCAGGGACATGTTATTACAGTATAACATCACACCCTGTCATTTATTGCATACACACATATAAACTACTTGAAATAAGTTAATACAGCAATCGATAATTTCATAGGATTTTGGGATTGTTTTTCTTAGTTTTAGCTGCATTTCCAGTCAACATGAAACAATCCAGTGATTTGGAAAATTTTGTTTTTCATAGTTCTGCCTCGTTTAATGGAAAACACTCATTAGTGTGTTTTATCATTTTCTTTGCTAACTGGCATTGTTCTGAACAGGAGAAGCCGCAGTGAGCAAAGGACAGTACTGTCAAACATTGGGTCTTGCATAACCCAAAAGCTATGTGTTGGTTACGTACACATACAATATTTGAACACTTTTAAATGAGGAAATGTGAACAAGAAAAGAAAAAGTCCTAACAGCAAGTTGGTGTGGACCTTAACACCTGCCAAGTTGTCAGCGCCTGTGATACATCTGTGTATCTATTGACTGAGACATCCTGAGTCCACCTTTGAAGTCCTTGTTTGCACGGCCATCATGGACACTCACTTTTACTCAAGCAGAGCATGGAGCTGAACAGATTTACCACCAGTGGGAAGAAGGGTACTGCTAATGAATAGTTTGCTCCAGCTGTCTGCCTGTAACAAACACTAATAAAAGACCCCCCCCCCCACCACTGTGTGAAGGAATACAGGTGGACAAATATTTGACTTAGGCCCATGGAGTGCTCTCCTCCAACACCCAAGACTTTGTTTTTGCTACTAGGCTACAATAGGTGTACTGTTTGTTTTCTTGCATTTTAAATGCCCTTAGATGACATTCAGTTTGGCGCAGGATAAAGCCAGTCTTCCTAAACACTTTTTTTTTGTTAACAAGATTTGGCCAGTAAAGGCACACTGAGCTGATGCCGGGTTGGGGTTGCTCAGGGTCACACAGTAGGCAGTGAAGGTTGTGAGACTGAAACTCAGGTCTGCTGGATGTACCAAGCTCATTCACAGCCCGTTGTTCTAACCTGTAATCTATATTGCCAGTCCACCATCTTATCAGGACTTTGGTTTGCATACAGTAACCTGTGATGTCTATTTAAAGTTTTCAATGTCTGCACAATCCATGCATTACATAATAAAGCTATTCAGAATACAGAAATGTGTTTTGAGTTTTCCTTTCAAGTAGACCGGTAGTTATGAATAATGCAGTACGTGACTATGTCCACCCCTTGTTACTGCTCGGTGTAGAGTCACAGTAATAACTTATTTAACAAATTTAGCACACAGCTGTCAGGTTGGCATGTAACCGTGACATTTTAATCCATTCCTGGGGGGGGGAGGCACTGAGGGTAGGGGCCTCCTATTTAGGGAAGGGGGAGCAGCAGCGATGATTCTGCTGGTCACCCCACTTTGTGTGATCAGAAGGGAATGGGAAACATGATCACACCAGTTCACATTCACAGGCCTCCAAGTCTGTTATCATTCTCCTGTTCCCATTCTATGACAACATCTCTGTCCTTACTCATCACATGCAAGAGACACTGGTTCCAATGCAATGCACAGAGTTCCATCCTATCATTTAGGGAGTGGGTGTTTCTCTCCATACTGTAGATCTAATTTACCATGTTATATCAGATCAAGATCTTTGAAGCTTGTGGGTTTAGCCATAGTCTGGTGCTGCTATTTTTGTTGTTGCCGTGAGCAGGATACTCAGCTGGCATACTAAATTGAGGACCCATAGGCCTCTGGGCAGGTGGAGGAACAAGAACAGTTCAGTTATGATGGGATTGACCTGCTGTAGAGTTCTTCCAGTTCTCCCCGGAGGGCTCCAAAGAAAAGAAGTAGTACAGGGCAGGTCCCCGTGACATGAGAAAGGAGTGCCTGAGTTGCCTCACAGTTCCTCCAGCAGGGGGCATCTCTAGAGATAAGATAATGTGTTGAGATAACCGGGGTGCCAAAGAATCATAGCAGGTGTTTCCACAGATATTCTCTCTACTGATGAGAGTTTGTTACCCTAGAGGTTACCTGGCAGGCTCCCTGCCACATCTCAGGATTAAGTGGTATGTCCAGTTGCTCCGCTCATCTCTGGGCCATGGTTTGAGTGTTATTACCAATCATTTGCACAACAGCCCTATAAAACTGGAAGATCAGATGTGTTGTCTCCCCTGATCTCATGAGGGAGGTTAGGAAGCTGATTAATACTGAATTTTGAGTCCGGGTTATGAACAGCTAGCGGGAGAGTAAGTATATGGTGTTGGAGCTCTAAAAAATGAAAAAAGTCTGCTTGGTGCAAGCCATATTCTGATTGTAGATCAGCGAAAGATTTGAGTATGGACCCTGTCATGATCTGATACATATATAGAGAATATTGCATGAGCTGGTGTGCATTATGAGAATTTAATGTACACCTAAGGTGTGGAAGGCTACATAACTCCCGAGCGTGAAGCTCGAGAGGTCTATAAAAGCATCCCACACTGAGGGTGTGCATTATATTAGAGTATGCATACCAACTCGTGCATTATTTTTTACAATTTCTTGCCATCAATTTTTTTTCCTTTCCCCCGCAAACTGAAGGCAGGCATGTGATTTCTGCAATGTGTGGGAGTTTGCCTTCTGAGCTCACTAGAAGTTTCTGTTATCAAGGACTGTAGGTGCTGTATATCTTATAAAACATATAAGTGCTAAGCCTCCAAACCAAACCATGGTTTTATCTTTTTATTTTTTTATAGTTGGTGGCAAACTTACGAAGTAGTGACGTCCGTCTGAATGAGTCCGCTTTTGGTTTGTGGTCGAAAGTAGATTTGCCTGACCATTTTTGGCTTGTTGGTAGTGGGGGGTTTCTCATTTGGCAGGTTAGTCCATACTTTAAAATAGTATTTAGTGACCTCTGGTGACAGGCCGGTTTGAAACTGGGGGGGGGGGACATCCCACTGTGTGACAGAAGGCTGCACTCTGAGTGAGTCTTGAGGGGGAGCTGCTTCCTGGTTTGAGCACATGCTTGCTGTAATACCAGCCAGTTATTATGGCAAATAACTGGCCATAACCACTGAAAAAATTGATAGCCAGTTATTATAGCAAAGTAAGTCACAATCCCATGTTTGAAATACTGGGTCAGATTATGCTGGGTGGAAATTTTCCAGAAGAGCTATTGGGCAGAGAAAGGGAGTTAGGTGCTGGCACTTCCTAATAGTGTACCAGGCAATGACCTGGTGATGTAGCCAAGGATTTAACTCAGTGATGAGGGCCGCATTGGCCTCAGCATAGTACATAGATACAACGGCGTATTTTGGGAAACTCTTAATGTATTGCCCGATAGTTACGGGATTGCTTAGATGGAAGAAATGCATCTGATGTGCTGCCTAGTAATATAGCCTTAGCTGTGGCAGGGCTGGGCCCCCTGCCACTTTTGTGAGAGAAAGGGCTTGGAGTTTGATCCATGGTTGTTGCCTGGCCCAAATGAAGCTGGACATTTCTCGATTCCAGGCATAGAAAGTGGCTTGAATGAGTGAGATGGGGGCCCTGGGAAGAGTAACCGTGCAGCTCACTACTATCCTTCTAGTTAGGCTTGAGGGAAGAGTGTTCCATCAGGTGAGGTCCTGCACAATTTGTGCAGAGAACAGGGCTTAGTTATCTCTGTATGTTGCTTCCGAGGTTCTTGCCAAATGTACCCCATGGTATTTTAATTTATCTAAGTCCCAGTGGAAGGGGAACTCCTGTTGTAGCCATTGGGAGGAAACATACTGGAATGTGAGCAGCTCTGTCTTAGTGGTGGTGTTTAATTTGTAGCCTGACTAGTGCTGGAATTACAGGGAAGTTTACCAGGGCTTGGCCCCTCTAGCTCTGAAATGAGCCCCAGTAGCTCATGCATCACTGACTTTGACTTATAATGGGAAGTGGGACTCACTTTAAAAATAGGGTCCTTATGGATCCTCCTAGCTCCCAAAACTCAAAGTAGAATTCCAACACTGATGTCCCTGACACCTGTCTGAAGTGTTTCAAGATGTCAGCTACTGCTGGAAGGGTGTGCTCAGGATCATCTGTGTACAGCAGCATGTCATCTGCATGAAGAGCTATGCAATGTTCCTCACCACCTGTCTGTATCCCCCTGAAGGTTGTGGCATCTCTGATGGCCTGGGCCAGTGGCTCAGTGTATATTGCAAAACATATAAACATAGAAACAGAATCTCTTGACCAGATAAGGACCGCTTGGCCCACGTAGTCTGCCCATTTTCCCTTGCCAATACTATCACCGCAGACCTTATTTAATCTCCGGCTACAACCCCCCCCCACCTTCCTACCAAGATTCCTTTGTGCTTATCGCATGCATTTTTGAAGTCCTGTGCTGTTATTTTCCCCACCACCTCCACTGGCAGACTGGTCCAGATGTCCACCACTCTTTCAGTGAAGAAGCACTTCCTCACATCTCTCCTAAATTTCCCCCTTCCAGCTTCATTGCCTATCCTCTTGTCCTTGTTCATATTCTCTTCTGAAAAATGCTCCCGTCCTGTACCCTGTTCACCCCCATGAGATACTTATAGGTCTCTATCATCTCATTTTCCCTCCTCTCTTCCAGAATGTAAATATTGAGATCCCATAGTCTCTTCTCATAGGGCTTAATTTCCCATATATACAGTACCAAATTTTGCCATGTTCAGCTATTGAAATTATGCATTGCTATACCTATGACGAGTAGAGTTGCTCACAGATTATGTATATACTCGGTTATAAATCAACTTCACATATAAGTCAATCATAGTTTTCTTTTTATTAATGTATATATTTTATTGATGTTTTATGATAATACAAACAGCATATATAAATGGACACACAACATATCACCTTCCAAAAAAGAAAGCACATTGTTAAATTTGATAAAACAAATGCACTGCACGGCAGGAAATAAAAAATTGATACTCTTAGATAATTTAAAATACACACCCAAGGATGATTGAGTTACTATATAATTGGATACAGCTGTATCGGGTAAGGGGCAACAAAACTTGTACTTCCCGCAGTATCTCCAAGAGAGTCTGAGGTTGTGGATTTCATAAGATATGCATCCCACTTAGCCCACCATATGAAGTTGTGAAGGTTTTTGTTTTGTTTTTTGCTCCATCATTGACCATCCCCCTTCATCTCTACTTCTACCACCTAGCCCCATCATCTGCCCCAGAACATACCTGCTCCCATGTTCTCCCATGGTTGACCCCCTCCCCACGGGAAGGGCCACCCAGAGGTGGACCCCATCATCTATGAGAAGAGTTAGAGCATCGGTTGGTGAAAGGCAGTCCAGGTGATGGTGCAGGACATGCAACAGAGTGGCAGGCAGCATCCTGCGCTGCCGTGATCATTTTATGGTGTATCTGCCCTAGAAGGTGCGGCATGCAGTGACATCACTGCATGGCTGCCAACAAGCACCCCACCTCCCCATACTGTCAAGCTCCTGCACTGCTAGACCTCTTGCCTCTGTGAGGGGGCCAGTCATGTGTTGGACCCTGTCTCCCCCCCCCCCCGGAGAAGGAGAGCAGTCTCTGGGATGCTGCATCCTCCTCCTCCCCCTGGCCTGCCCTCCAGTAGCCCAGGCCCATTTCCAAACTTGCAGTGCCGGCGTCATGGGCAGATTCTCTGCCACTGTACTGGCAGGCAGGCCGTTAAGTATTTAATTGAAGTGTAATTCCATTCACATTTCTTCCATGATTTTCATTTCTTTCACTAAATTAAATACTAACCGTAGGAACAGCCGGTACAAGCCATCTCCTGGTGATGGCTTTCATTGCGGCCACTACAAATATGCAGTGTATTTGTTCTGGGAAGAGCTCCCCTCTTTAGGCAGTACCCCCAAACAGATAACTTCAAAGGTGTGTGTGTGGGGGGGGGAGGGGGTAACTTCTAGAATTTCTGATATGATGCTGGCAGTATCCCTCCAAAAATGATGTATTTTAGGGCAGGACCAAAATATGTGAAGATGGTCCCCTCTGGCCCCACAGTGTCCATCATCTGTCAGAGCCCTATTAAATGTAGACGAGTGTGCACATGGATAAGGTGGTGCTAAAGGAACTGCAAACAGATAAAAACACTGAGGTTTCAGGCACAAACCACGCCTATAAGAAGGACGCCATAACAGAAATAAAGTGCAAACTTACATTTTATTGCGTTAAAAACACCATGCCCGACACGTTTCGGAGCGAGAAACTCCTTTTTCAAAGGCTAATATGAACCAGAGCAAAGACACTTTTATATATAAAAAAACAGCACAAACCATGTGATACCAATCTAACTGAGAATTAACTAACCAAACACACCAGTGTGCTGTTAAACTCACTATTATATGAAAACACATCAAACAGACTTTACAGTACATACTAAATAGTTTGTAAGTTAAAAAAGACTTTTCCAACAAATGAAAAATGTGGCAAAGAACACTTGATAAAAGCGAAACAAATTAGTCCACACGCCACTATAAACAGATTTCTTTCATTAATAGATCTATATTTAAAGTTACTTTTAAAAAATATAATTAATCTTATCCTGCTTATCCTATTATTTAAAATGGTAAACACAGGGACAAGGGCTACCAGAACAAGCCATCTTCTTGTGATGGTTTTCATTGTGGCCACTACAAATATGCAGTGTATTTGTTCTGGGAAGAGCTCGCCTCTTTAGGCAGTGCCCCCAAAAAGACAACTTCAAAGGTGTGTGTGTTTGGGGGGCAGGGGTAACTTCTAGAATTTCTGATATGATGCTGGCAATATTCCTCCAAAAATGGTGCATTTTAGGGCAGGATCAAAATATGTGAAAATGGTCCCCTCTGGCCTCACAGTGTCCAACATCTATCGGAGCCCCCGGGAGTACAGTGCCAGGTTATAGTAGGGGTTTTGAAAAAGCTGACCATTACCTTCCACTGGAATGCCCTCCATGGATAAGAGCAAGTTGTCTATTGTATCCCCGCCCTATCGACCACACTTTTCCTTGTCAGTTTTAACAAAATTACGACATAATTTTTCTGGCCAAACTGGATGGAAAAATCTGTTTGTAGCCAACATGAAGCACAAACTATGCCTTTGTGGTCATTACTGGATGCTGAATTAGGTTTCACAGTTGCAGAAAAATAGTTTACCATAGTAAATCCTGCAGATAGGCTGACCTCACAGATAAGTCGAGTTCCCCTTTTTGTTGCCAGTTTTTAGCACCAAAAACTAGACCTGTATGTGAGTATATTCAGTACCTTAAATGGGCAGATACTATTGGATAGTATATTTTTGTTGGATTTTGGATTTTTCAGATGTTGCTACCAATTAAATACATACATACATATTTTTTGCTATTGGATAGCCACTATTTGATTCCACTATCTAATCATTTTAAAGTTTTTTTTTTTTTGTATTCCTGTTATCATAAATAGATATGATATTTGATTTTGAATGTTGGGTCTGATATCTAATTAATGAAAAAAAAAAAATCTAAAATTTGACCTGATCGGATTTTTATTGGCTTCAGATGGCTTCTCCAATGGAGACTGATGGGATGTTTCAATTTGTATCAAACAGTGATTGTTCAAACCACATGATTCTTGGGCTCTTCTGGGATTAGAACTCGGGACTTCTCGCACCCTAAGCGAGAATCCATACCCCTAGACCAACGAGCCGTTTGCATATTTCTGTGGGTAATTATTATCACAGTGTATAGTAGAGCATTGTTCTGTATAGAATTCCATCCCTTTCAAAAGGTTGTTGTACCACAGTTCAAAGGTCATGGAATGTGATTGTACCCTTCTGTGGTACAACAGCATTCTGGAACCTCTAGAGACTGCACAAGTCAGTTTCATTCTGAAAGCCAAAGAACTGCTGTGTGCACATTTCACATAATACTATAGACTGTAAAAAATACAGTATGAGCAACTTTATGCACAACCAGTGTGTTCTGCCACCTCTGGGTTCTGATTTCCATGAACCTCTCGAGCTTTGCTCTCGAGGTCAGAGGGAATCAGAACCCCTCTGTGGCAGAACACATTGGTTGTGAATAGTTGCCCTTCCATTATTCTCTGTATTTTTTGAGCAAAATGTTCTGAAAAAGATTAAAATAAGGGAGGCGTGAACTGATTCTAATTTGAACTCAGAAGGTTCTAACAGGTTCTTGTTTTCAAGTCTCTTTCTGAACCTAGTACTGTACTTAACATACATTTGCATTTATTTCTATTAATTTACTATACATGGAAATCGCTAATTGTCATTTCGGACTACCTGAATTGTCTTTTAAGAACAGGCAAGGCCCTATGAAGCTCTGATTTTTCAGAAATTGTTCAGCCTGTCCCAGTTCAAATGCTGAGTTTGATATTAAGGGAAAAACACACTAAGTGGCTGAGAGAGGTTTCAGCTCCTAGCACCTGATGGATGATCTCTTTGTTTTCCTTTACCTCTACAGTATGTAAATGATTTCCATCTAAAGGGCAGGTGCTCTTATATTAAGTCCCTTGAAATAAGAGCAGCTGCCCTTTTCTCGACCTGAGCCCAGGCCTCCTGAAAGTCAATGTGCATTCTAGGTGAGATTCAATGTAGCTTGGCTACATTGCATGGACACTCCATATATTTAAGAGGTGTGGGAATGGAAATCTTGGTAATACAGTCAACTGTGCATTTTCAATGCGATGGGGTGGAGGGAAAGAACCCATAAAACGGAGACTAAGGTCATTGATATGTTAACTTGCAAACATGTCTTTGACGTATAATGACTGTTCCTTGGTCACATTATTTGAAACTTTGCTTGCTTACGTATTATATTAGTTGCATACAAATAACGTCAAGGAAGAGTTAGGGCTGCTGCAGAACATCAAATATGCAGGTAAATGTGGCATTACAGTACAAAATCCGTTAAGAACCCTGGTAATTCTGTGTCTAGTGTGGTACAGGTTATTCGTTTTACTAAATGCTTCTATGGTAAATACAATAGTGTAAAGTCTAGGAACATATTGCAACACAATTATCAATTATCTAGAGTATTTGTACCATAACTGCATTTCGCTGAACTTGTGATGTTGCACAGGAATCTTAACCCTTGATTAATACACTTGTTTAATGAGTCATTTCTTTTGTTTCCATATAGCTGTTTCTCCATCAGTACTGGTTCTCCCAGTCTTGGGATTGGGTTCCTTTGGTGACCTCTCAGCCCCTAGCAGTTGCTACCCCCACTGTTCTGCCTACAGAGGTCAATGCAGATCAGGTCCAAGAGTTGTAGCCACTGCCGTGGAGATGGCATTGAGGTTTTCTGATTTATTCATAGTGTAGTATTACCCTCCCACCTCCTCTATGGTGCCAAGAATTGCTTGCTACAGAGCATGGACCATAGTGGTTGTCACAAACCCACTCAGCAGGTCAGGCCCCTCTACTCCCAAAGTGCCAACCTCTGAGCACAGTCTTGTGAACAGTGTAACAGACAAGGTAGCCCTCTTGTCTGTTTTGTGAGTTCTGATCAACCTTTGGTCTCAAGTTCTGGAGGGATTCAAACTGTTAATGTCTTGTTAGCATACCCAATGCACAGGCTCAGATATATCTGTCTTCAGGGGGCCAGATATCTTTGCCTACGGGCACCCAACCAGGTATACAGAGATGAACCCTTAAAAACTTTAATAAAGACCTCCGATTTAAAATGCTTCTCTTTCCAGTTTGGTACCACCATTCAAGCTTATGTTTAGTATCTGCAATAACCATATACTTTTCTTACAGCTAAAAAGAAGTCAAAGACAGACTAAGTAAGTTCTAAAAAGAATTTTACTAAAATAGTTAAAAATATGTAAAGTGCAAAATACAGAACTCTTATCACCAGACATACAAATCTTTTAAAAGAAACAAGGTTTAAACAGTGCAAATTCCTACTTACAGTACTTAGATTTGAAATCTTTCTAAATATCTGTTTACAAGTGCTCCAAAGATCTTTCCTCAGTCAGAGTCTAGGCAAAAGTGCCTCTGTGTAGTAAAACAGAATATTCCTTAAACAACTGTATGGGACAACCCATTTTTGTATGAGGTCAGCTAGCTCCTCCTCTGTCAGATATGTATAAAAAAATATATATATTTTATACAAAAGTATTACATTCTGCAACTTCAGCATAATTCATGTCCTTCAAATGACACTTCTTTTGATCTCATAATAAGCTTCCTCCTTCCAGGACATGAAAACATATTTGATTTCGCACTTCTATGTAATAACCTGGGTTTTTCTTCCAACATCATAAAATGGATATGTTATGGCAACTATGGTTGTAATTAACTCAGACAGACATGATCCTTAATTAAGGCCTTCCAGATAACACATGGTCTCTAAAAACTGAGTGTGTGTGAACTCACATGCTGTCAGCATTTTTCTTATGGCTTGCATCTTTCAGCTAAAATCTGGTGGGGGGGGAGATGAGTGAGGTCATTCTAAGAGCACCAGATTTTTCAGGAGAGACAGTCAGTAATACATTTTAGATTAAAAAAAAAAATGATACAGCACTCAGAGCTGGCTGTCTGTGTCACAGTGGTTAACCAGTCTTACACACATTTATCATAGGGGTGTGATTAACCCCTTAAGGGAAGACCATGCAAAGCGCATGGGCATCAGAAAGGGGTGCTATATTGCTGCACTGGTGCAGAGGCCACATCTGCACCTTCCTGTGGTTGCGATGGAATGCACCAAGTCTATGAAGGCTAAGCAACTGTTGACAACTTGGTTCATCCTGGAAACTTCACTCCTGAGTGCAACGGGTGCTGGAATGAGCAGGATGGGTACTGGCATGTGGTGGAGCCACTGAGGCTAAGTACAGCCTGGAGTGGAACACTTGTGATATGTACTCTTTACTAGCACTGTGCAGTGACACTGATGGGCTCCTCCGCAAGATGCTGCAGACTAGCTTTTATTATGTGGGTGCTCTTGTGCTCAGGCGGGGCATGCCCAGATGCTGGCAGGAGAGGAAGAAAGAATGGAAGGCCAAGGAGGATAGGTGCCTCTAAGAGGAGGAGTTGGATGTGGATGGCATAAGTATTCACCATGTGATGAGACCTGAGGCCATTGACCTCAGACAAGGATGACCCATTGGGAAGGCCAGCTGAGAGTGCTAGGGCAAATGTGAGTGCTGAAGAAACTAGTGGTTGGTAGGCCCTGACCTGATGTTTTAGTCCAGGGAGCCATGTGGTGGGTACACATGCACCCATGCACCCATGGTGTTCCCTAGTAACTAGGACAAACACAATTGGACCACTCCAGTCAGCCTAGGAAGCCATGTGGGACAGGTCCAGGTGTGGTGCTTCCTAGTCCCTGGGACAAACAGCCACGGGTGCTGAAGTGGTACTGTTCTGAATAAAACATGTATATTTCTGATACTATCACTGTCTGTTTTTTTTTTTGTCAGTATGGTGACATGTACATATGCTGCTTGTGATATAGGTGTGTGTGCGTGCGTGTGTGTGTGTGTGTGTGCGCATGTGTGTGTGTGTGTGCGTGTCACTGTGTACAGAGGGATAACAACTGTGCCTTCTGTGTGGTGGGTTCTAAACTGCTGTGTGAACACATGTGTGACACTGTTTGGTGCGCGCTGACTGCCCAGTATTGTTGCCTTTTCAGATGGTGTAGTTGTACCACTTTGTGTGTAATACACTGTCAAGGGGATATGCCATGTTTACTGCAGCTCCCAAGGTCACATAGTGTCTGGGCCCCAAATCGGCATATGCAGATGCCTATGTATTGCTGTGTGTTGGTATCTGCATACCCAACTCATCCTATTCTGTTCATGCCCCCTGACAGCATTCCACCCAGATGATGTGCAAAGGTGTGCTTTGAGTTCATTGGCATGGTGGATATGGTACACTGTGGATATGCATCTGACTGGTCTCTTTTTTTTCCTGCAAATGCCTTTGCACCTTAGCTGCATGGCAGCGTAGTCAACCTGGACCCTTTTGGTTTGGGCCATTACTCTTTTAAGTGATCTCCACGCTACTTACTATATATGTCAGACCTTAATAAAATGCTGTTCTGAGTCAACCGCAACAGAACATCAGAAGTTTCTGTTGAGGGGGTAGCTTGCAATCAAGCGTTTTTTTTCTTTCTTTCTTTTTTTTTTTTTTTTTAATAATGTCATATTTGAGCATACATCTTATGGTATGTGCTTGAAACTGTGTTGGAGTGTCATTTCAATGTGAAGGTTTGCATATCTATATGAACTAGAGCATGGCTGCTTAGGCTGACAGCAGCTCATCCCTCAAACGTTTGGTACCTGATTAGTGCATGATATGGGGCTAGAATACACCTACCTTGCAAACAACCAGGGGAAGGCTTTACAGGATCAGGGCCAGTTTGACACAGATTTTCAAAGCTCTGGCACTGGCAGCAGCAAAGTGGGTGGCAGCGTTAGGAGCTCCTGGCAAGGGTGATTGTGCCTCCTTGTAAAAGCTGAGGCAGACTGAGACTGAGACGGCTTTAGTGAAGCATGTGTTGCAGTCATTCTTTCCAGAGCCCCTGGAGAAATTTCAAGTAGATCGGCTCACCTACGGGGCCAACAAATCTCATTCTTGGCCTGCACTTACACATATGGCAGCCAAGTATGTTTCATGACATCAGATGAGTGCATATCTTCAGAAAATATTTTCAGCACAGCAGGGGGATGGCATAACTCTTCATTGTGCCGGGCTAGACCCTGAACATGTGCAACAGTCCCTTTTTGTGAATGCTAACACGCCACACTTGAACTGAATTTCTTCATAGCCAGTCCCTATCGTCGTCTTTGTGTGTCTGCTCCTTTGTAATTTTTGCTCATTGTTAGTCTACCATTAGTTTGTACTTTGTGCTACATTTACCTGTATTACTGAGTTTGGGTTCACAAATTCCCTTCTTTATACTGCCTGCTGGCTTACGTACCTTATTTTACAAACTGAAGTGTGAGAGAAATTGTGTGACCTACTGGGAACTGAACCCAGGTCCCCAGAATACCTTGTTTTAGTCAACTCATGTATTGTCATGTATTCTCCCAGGTCATGCCTGAGAATAGGCAATATATTGTCTAGTGTATGTACCTGGTTGACAAAAATGAAATAAATAAATGAATAGTTATGGCCTGGAACTTCTAGTGTGTATCATACCATTCCCATCTAAAAAGCACATAATGAAGAGAGATTGGGACTCTTTGTGATCACATTCTGTCATCCCTTTGGTACCCTGTTTGGCAGAAAGCTTTAAGTGTCAATCTGTAATTAAATTCTACTGCCAATATAGGTGTTCTTGTTAATACATTGCACAGCAGGAAAGCCCTGCATGCATCTCTGTTTGCCTTTTCTTCTCAATAAAATGCTTCTAAAAATCCTTGAAAAATGTATAGCGGACAGAATTAGCATTAGGGGCAAAAGTGAGTCTCTTCAATATTCCATAGTAATGTTAGAATTTCTTTAGAAATGTCAAGCTCATTTGCAGTCAGTTTCAGCTTGATTATGTATTCTTTTTTTTTGTTGAGATTCTGTTTGAAATTCTGATTTACCTAGGAAGATTGAATGAATGCAGTAGTTATGGCATCAGACCTCGCATAATTAACATTTACATTCCTCCGGCTCTGCCTGCTGTAGTACCCTACAAACTCCAGCATCCTCTTTTGTATTTAAACCACACTGTAAATCTACATAAATAATATATCTAGGCTATCTCTCTAGAGGGTACTTGTTGCATCTTTCACTCATATTAAATAGGAATGTTATAGTATATGATTGGACTTTGTTGTGTATAGATTTCCATGCACTCAGATTTCCTGTTGTGTGTGGCTAATCATTGTTGTGCATAGTTAAAAGTTCACAGAAAGGTTGTGTATGGTTGTGACATCTCAACCATGCACAAGAACGTTTCTATTTTTAGTACCTGTTGACTGGCGATGCTGTAGTATGAACAAGTAACAGGATTCTCTAGCAACCATATGCGTTAAAAATTAAATGCTGTATAGGCAAACATGCCCAGTCTGACTCAATTTCCATCTCGGGGTTGAGACAGTATCGGAGACCACTAGACCTTTGCTCTCGAGGTCCCTATGATGTCATCTCAACTCCCCGTTGGAAACACAGCATTTGGACTATATTAGGATGGTTTAGTGATCTCTCTTGTGGTATGAGACCCCACTACAAGATGTAACTACAGTAATAGTACAAGGATCCTGTATTTGCATTGCAACTGTTGTCCTATTTGAGTATGCTGTTACTCAAAATGTTTTCTTTTTATTGTGTGTAGTACACAATGGAAAATGAATAAAAATAAAGTACAAAAAAAAATCAAACATAGCATTGTGTGTTGTTGCTCATACATTATTCTAGATGTCTCAGTGCGGTTTGGGCAAGAGGACTGAGATGCAATCCTGAGTGGTTCTGTCAAACAAAACTGCACACGATAATGTTCTTATTCAAACAAGGCACATTACAGACACTGTATAAACATAAGAAATTGGTAAATATAAGATCAAATATTCAAAGATTTGAAAAAAGAAAATTGTTTGTTTTGAAGTTGTTTAAAAGTAGCTCTTGCACCCCTCATTTCAAGACATTACTTGGTATTTTCCAAAACCAACAAAGTAAAATGAGAGAACATCTAATGCCAGATGTAAGCTTCATGTTGGTTCTTGGTTCTTTTATTGAACATTTGCACGGTAAACAGAAATTAGAAACATGTCTTCAATTTAATACTTTTTCATTTGTATCAGATAATTTGTGGGGTAAGACTGATGTTGAGTGGGGTACTGGCAGTAACTGCTTGGAGTGTTGCCAGGGGCACACAAGAACACAACTGTGTGCTGTATAAGTGGTAGGTTGGTTGTGTGCTCTGACTGGCTGAAAAATGGCAAGTAGTGATGTGTAATAAACAAACAAAACTAAATTATCTGTAGCATACCTCTAGAGAACATGAAGTTGTCCATCTGTACAGACAGTTGGTAAGACCACATCTAGAATACTGTTCTGGATACCCCATCTCCACAAAGACATAGACAGGGTGGAGTCTGTCTAGAGGAGGGCAACCAAAATGATGCAGGGTCTGCACCAGAAGACCTATGAAGAAAGACTAAAGGAGTTTAATATGTATAGCCTTGAGGAAAGGAGCAAGAGTGGGAGACATGATAGAAACTTTCAAGTATCTCAAGGGAATCCACAAAGTCCAAGAGGGTAGCATCTTTCAGAAAAAGAGATGTGCAAGAACAAGGGGACACAATTTGAAGATAGAGGGGGGACGGCTCAAAGGTAACATGAGGAAGTATTTCTTCATGGAGAGGGTTGTAGATGCATGAAATAGCCTTTCTGTGGAGGTCGTGGAGTCAAAAACAGTGGAGGAATTTAAGAATGCTTGGGACAGACATAAGGCAATTCTAGTGGGGTGGTAGGAGGAAGTAGGCTGTTGGTTAACTAGGATCAGCAGCTTATCCATTAGGTAGGGAAATAGGCAGACTAGGTAGGCCAAGCGGTCCTTATCTGCCGTCAAATTCTATGTTTCTATGTTAGCCTTCTGCATTGTAAATCAGGGACAGGGCTTAAAAAAGAGACAAGTAGCCAAAATCAGGGATACATCTTAAAAAATGATAATATTAACTCAACAATTTTGCCGTAATGTTTGGCTTAGTGAAAGGCATTTTCTGAAGGAGAACTAGATTGTAACACTAAACTCTGGCATTACTGTATGTTTTGAATCCCTTTTCTTTGTAACAGAAATCCCACGTTTTGTAGGGATGGTGGAAAATGTTGAGGCAAAATCAGGTACAGTAAGATCTGTAGCACTAACTTAATTTTGCTCTAAAACTCTTCACTTATCAATTATGCTGATCTAATTGCAGGTCAGTTCTGACTTCAGATTGGCTGAAAAGTGAGAAGCAGTGGTTCGCATTAACAAAACAAAGAGAAGTTACTCAGGGAATGCTAGGCTGCTGAAGAAGGATGCAATTTATGTGAGGAGCCTGTTGTCTTGTGGGCAGATAAATAAGCTAAGATAAAAAGGAGGCAACTCAACCACCCACCCACCCAGATAATATTTCAAAATACTCTATCGGGCTAGTTTAGTGAAACTTTCTTTTATTGCCACTTGCCAACAATCCCTAGTGCTTCGTGACTGATGTTCTGCTACTTCATCAGGGGTGGTCCAACCACTCTTCAATCAAACATCAGCTCCTGTGGTCATATGCTTTTAAAATTTATCTGTCTGGCTGATAGTGCTGCATTATAGGCATATCTGTCTCAGTACAGCTCCATGTTTCTTCAGAGGACAGTAGCTCCTCAAACAGGAGGCAAGTAGTGTTGCTCATATAGTATCCTATTAGGTCCGATATATGATGATTGGATACTATAATTTTGGTCAGATTGGATAGCCTCGGATGTATAGACATTTGACCAAGGATCCGACCTCCTAGGATCTACTGTAACTGTCTGAGATATCCATTGATCCAACCTGGATCTGATGGATCCACCCATTGATCCAGCTATCTGAGGTTGGATCTGATGGATCCTAGGTCAGATACCAGCACTATCAGCTGGAGGATAGCCAGATCCACAAAAGCACTGTCCAAGCAACAGTAGAAGCAAGTACCCTGCTCCTGGGCCAAAAACATTTTTCAGTAATGTAGCCTGACATTTTGAAATATTAGCAGGCTAAGTGGGTCACCTAATTTTCTTCTTTGTTTAGTAGCAAAACAATAAATAAATGAACAGCACTACTAAAGTACACATATTACTTTAAAACTCTTTACTTCTGAGTTATACCTGTCCGATTTTGAAAAATAAAAAAAGTTGCCCTGAAGTCAAATTCGGATCTTTATAATGGACAGGCAATAGCTAACCGTGATTCTTCTGTTATGATCTAGCTATGGTTTACCATAGTTGTAAATAATCATGGTATACAATGGTTGATTTTGATTATACAGCCAAGACTGACTGTGGGGTCATTTCATATAATTTAATACCTACAGTCAACCATGGTTTTGCCATTGCCTTAAGCATGGCAAATTATGATGTTTAGCAAATGCTAACCAATGACAGAACAAAAGTGCCCTCCTACCTCAGTTTATTGCTGTGTTCCTTCTCCCATTTTTGTTTATAAGCTTATCTTCTTATATTTATTTTACAGTTTTCGTTAGATTATATTTATGTGAATGATCTTCATTTGATTAGTTACACAGACAATCTTCATCAGACTGTAGTTAGGTGAACAATCTTCATAATAGTTATGTGAATAATGATCAACATCCTGTTCCAGTGCCAGCAAGAAGCTGCATTTTTTATGGTGATAGTCCTATTGTACTAACAATGAGCTCACAAAAACTTCATTGGCCCTACAAGGTCATCATGGTACTGACTAAGTAGCCTGAAATAAGTCCAGCGGTGACATGAGGTGTCTCTGATTGAGTCAACTATTTACCCAATGGAGTAACATAATGAAAATCTGTGTGAAGAGAAACTGAAATCCCCCCAAATAATATAAAGAAACTAGCAATATAAAATCTTAAGATTTAGCTTGTAAGATAAAGAAAGATGAGCACTAGCAGAGACCTTAGAACTAAGACCAGACATTCCCTCATTGGGGAGGGGTGATCTGGAAGCATTAGGGGGTCCGTATACCAGGATTAAATGAGAAAATAGACGTGATTCCTCTCATAAAAAAGAAATAAGTGCTATTTGACTGGCTTAATGTCCGATTTTCTCCTTGCAGATTCACCAGCATATGTATGAACGGAAGGAAATTGCCTACCACAGGGGGCAACAAGTAACTTCACATGGTGCATAGTTCAACAGTGGAACTGTATCTAAACGAGCATTTGTCAATGCTGAATGTTTGCTTGCTGGTATTAGCATTGGAAATGCAGGAGTTAGACAGATGTGGAATAGGAGTGGCAGTGAAGGATTGAACTTCACGCCAACCCCACCTCCATCCTGCAGTGATGGAGTGGCATTGGGGTATGTGTTTGGGTCTTCACCCATGACGTTCATGCCATGACACCTCACTGTATCCTGCAGACACCGACACGTGTTGAGGTGTGCCTTGGGGTGTTCAGCTTTACAGTCATCCCATTCCATGATGACATACGCTGAATTGGGTGCAGCATAGGAGAATGGGGTGAACTCTGGGTCCCTAGAGTCCAAGGCACACCTCGATGCCTGTGACTGGCTGGGGGATGGGGGTGGGATGGCATGAGCATTACAGTCAGCAGTCCAAAGACACACCCTGATGCCTGTCAGTCTGTACATGGTAGGATGTCATGGTTAAACCCTAACGCCCCAGGTGTGTGTTTGGCATTTGTACTACAAATTTTCAACATTGCCTTTTTGTGACCACACCTCATGAAAGCATTTGGGACCTCTTCTCATGAAGCGTGGCAGTGTGATTTTTGTTAATGTGTCCTGAACTTTGAGTTCCAACAGTGACTGTGCCATTCTGTGCCAGATACTGTATATGAAAACACAGATTGGGCAGGATGTGAAGAATGACAGCTGTGCCATCCATAGGGAGGTGTGAAAAGATGGCAATGTTGAAAATCTGTGGTGGGAATATTAAAAAAGCTTGCACTTCCAAGCATACGTGGAAACTGTGCAACGCATGTGTGTAACAGTCAATCATTTTATGGACTTTCTTCACCAAATTTTCAACATAGGCATTTTAGTACCACTGCTCATGAACAGTGTCACTGTGTTTTTCTTAATGTGTCCCGAACACTGTTTTCCCACAGCGACAGCACTATTCTGCACCAGAAGTGCAAAAACACATTTTGGCTGGAATGTGAAAAATGATGGCTATACTGTTCATAAGGAGGTGTGGAAAAATGGCAGTGTTGAAAATCTGGAGTGAAAATATTACAGATTTGCGAAGTTACGAGCATGCGTGGAAACTGCGCAACGCACACTCGTAAAACAGTCATTTGTTTGATTTTCCCACCAAATTTGCAACATAGACTTTTTGAGAGCCCACCTCATGAACACTGGCACTGCCAATTCATTAATTTGTCCCGAAAGGTGATTCTGCGCAGTGACCACAAAATCACTTTTCGGGACAGAATAACACCATGACAGTGGCTGAATTAATGAGGAGGGGTTCCAATAACCCCATGTTGAAAATTTGGTACCAAAATTCCCCAAAATGCCTGAGATATGCACCAAAATTGAAAAAAACAAATTTATGCCATTATACAGCTTACTGGCATTTCTTCAGTTCATGGTTGGCTTTGAAGAGTGCAGACATGTTCCCGGGCCACCGAAGATCGTCGCACTGTGCTCCGTAGGTAAGTATGTGGTGAGGGGGTGTGGGGAGGCAGGGTGCGCAGAGGGTGGGCGCAGGTTGGGGGCGGGGACAGTGGACTCTACGAGGGACTGTTTTCTGTTTTACAGGTTACAGGGAAAAAAACATTGCGGGACTTTTTTTTTTTTTTTTGCAGGGACATTTGGCACGCTGGGGTGGGCTCCCAGCATGCCACCTGAGTGGTTCATTTTTTTGGGGGGCTGTAGCCGATGGGGGGATTGCACCCCCCCTTGGCACATAAATGTTTTGGTGGGACATTATGCCGATGGGGAGTGGCTCCCTGTCGGCAAATTACTGGAAGGTGGGGACTGAAGCCAGCGGGGATTGGGTCCCCCATCTGCAAAGAACGACTGTTGGGGGGAGCTGATGATGCAGAGGGGATTGGGCACCCCCTCGGCACACAACAAATGGGGAAGGGGTCACAGTATGCTGATGGGGAGTGGGCTCCCCTGTTGGCAAGTAAACTAGCGGGGGCATGATGGCAGGGTACCACCCTGCAATGATGGGTCACTCCCTCATTGCAGCGGAATGGCTGATGCTGCAATGATGAGGCTGATTCTCATTGCAGCAGTGAAAACGTTTCAATTTTGTGGCACTTTTGGACACCAATGTAATCGGCACAGTGTGCCTGCATTGGTCTACCAGTGCCAAGCCCCCAAATGCAGTGCGTCCGTTGGCTGCCACAGTGCCGCATCTCCTCAACCCGCTTCTATCCTAAGCTGCCACATAATGTTGCTTGCACAAGCATGCAAGCAAACATAATGTTACTATCTAAGTAACAAGCTACATTACAGGATGATGCTTCATTTTGAAATGCATATTGCAGTGCTTTAATTACCTTTAGTGTGTGCCTATTTGGTGGAGTATGTTTTCTAAATGCAATTGATGTGTATTGTAACTTTAAATTTTCAATTGCTCTTTAAATTGAAGTTTTCTCACCAGCTCTGTATCCCTTGAGAAACCTTTTGGGCAACATCTGTCGGGGGTCACAATGTGTTTGGCATTTTCTCCACCACTGGTTCAGGTATCTACCTGTTCTGTATGCTTTTTAAATATTTATTAAAGAGAATGAAGTGAATCCTGTTGCCAAGTGCTGGTGTTTTTGTTTGATTGTGTTAATCCTTGCTGAGCACAAGCTTTCAGTGGGGAGTGGTGTCTTGTGTGATTTACTCACTTCTATAGCAGAGGTGTCTTTGGTCCATTCTGTTACAGGCTTGAAAGGAATCCTGGATCATATTTTTCCAAAAACAAATTTGCCACAGGCTGGGACAAACTATTTTATGACATACCTCCTGGGCAGGGTCTGGAAGGATCGTCGATGAGGAGAGAAAAGGAAAAGAAAATTATATTGTATTTCCTGCTAAAGCTGACTAATGGGGCATGGTTATCAGGCACCTGCTAACTTGGCTTTGAGTCCTTGTCATGAGGGATGTACAGTATGTATAACTATCCCAGCTCTGTTTCTCTTCTTTATTTTAAATAGCCTAAACAAACATTAAGGGTCAAGAGGTCTCTCTGACATTCAGTGAAAAGGAGGAACAGATTGTTTAATCTGAATTTTGAAATTCTGGTAGTGGGGGAGTTCAGGCTGTGACTGCCAACCTGACTAGCCAAGGAGCTCTGCTCCTTGTATGTTAATATGAATGATGAGACCACTCTTATAATTGCAAGAGTGGTCTCACATGCATTCTTAGGGTATGAGAACTGTGAACCAAAGGTGAGCAGTTCTGATACCCTAAGAATTTGAGACCACACTTACAACTGTAAGAGTGGTCTAGTCACCTGTATTAATATATGATTGATCAAGTTCAATCAATATTACATTAAATATTTAAAACAAAAAAAAACATTACCTGTACATGCCCATTTCCAGGACAGCTGCACGTGAGACACTCTTGAAAGAATAAGAATGTCTCACACACAGCAGAAAGCACTCCAATTATTTGGGAGCACTCCTTCGATCTACAGTTAAGCAATACGAATAAAAAGGAAACACAAAGGCAATCTAAGTGCAGTGAAGTTCTGTCCGAGAGAGAGAGAGAGAGAGAGAGCTAGGTCAGATAGCTGCACCTTCACAAAATATTAAAGTATGAAATAAAATTAGGATAACAGCTTTAACTATCGAGTCTTTCTCAGCGATGTCTTTAAACGCTACACATGGATCTCTGCATATGTTGTAACCACTAAACATAATTAAGAGTGTAGTTAAGAAGCTGTGGTATATAAATGCTTTGAAGGAAAATGTAGGGAATTTTAGAAAAATGGATGAAGCAAGTTCTGAACAAGTGTTGGGAAAATTTGTTGTACATAGTTGTACAGAGGACCATTACATAAGTTCATATTCCTTTATGTTCCCACCTATGTTTAGACATGTATATACAAGGACACTCACACACAACGCATTTAGCATCCATACACTGATACAAGTTACAAACCACTGAGAGGCTAAGACAAGCTGGACAGCCTGAGAATGGGTCCCAGGGTGGTAAACTGGGTTAAAAATTGGCTGAGTAATAGGACACAGATGGTGGTGGTGAACAGAGTTCAATCCGAAGTGAGGGGGTGACCAGCGGGGTCCCACAGGGATCACTGCTTGGACCAGACCAGTCCTCTTTAATGTCTTCATAAGTGACATTGCAGAAGGGCTAGAAGCAGGGATCGACAAATCTCATAGCCCCGGACGTCGGGCTATCAGTTTTTGGACAGGGACAAGCATTTATTGCATAGCTGGTTGTCCCTGGACAACCTGCAAATGAAAGCAATTACATTTTTTTACCTGCATTTCATGCAGTTTGCCACTAGGGTCCATTCCTCCTAGTTCTGCTGCTGCGGACTCTGGGTTGGGTGTACTGTTGGGAGCAAATGGTGAAATCAGAGTGGCGGGACCATAGGCAACCAATGCAGGAATCTGACTGCTGTGGCTGCAGCAGTTGGAGTGACAGCACGGGCAGCAAATAGCAAGAGCTGCATTAAACTCCACCGTGTGTGCTGAGTCCAGTAAGGCAGGGGCAGAGGCAAGAGCAAATTGGTAGCGATGGCAGGCAAAAAGCTCAGTGAGTTGATGCTTGATGGTAATGGGATTCGCAAGAACGAGCGCTGAAGAGAGAGAGGGAGAGGGAGGGTGCAGCCAGAACCAGAAGCTGGAGGCAGAGTGGGCAGGGAGGATGAGCAGAAAAGAATTATTGGAAAATTAACCTGTTGGCCACAGTGGTGAGTTGTGGATTGTAAGGCTAGGCAGTCATTTGAGGAGAAAGATGCACTGTCGCTGTTGAGGAGGAGGGGAAAGCAAAGAACGTGTGCTGTGGTGGAGTCCTGGAATGCGGGGGAATGGCACAACACGTTTGTATTTTTGTGGCTGTTGGGAGTTCTGCATTAAGTGTGTGTCACCAGCCACTGAAAAATAAATGAAAATAATTATATATATATATATATATATATATATATATAACACTGAAAGGGAGGGTGATTGACAGTGGTGAGCTGGGGCGGGGAAGAGCGGGAGCAACGAGCAGGGCTGATCAAGCTGCTGATCAGTGAGGTCGTCGTCGGGCATGCAGACCTGCTGACTGCCCAATAAATCTGCTCCAAGAAAAGAACAGCATTAAAAGAAAAAGAACTAAACAGACAGGAAGCGTATTGGCTGGCCATGTCGGAGAAGAGAGGGGAAACAAATCTGTACTTTAGCGGGTGTGTTGCACAAGACTGAGCTGCCTAAGGAAATAAAATATAAAAGAAAGGTTAGACCAGAAAGAACACTCAAGGAAGAAGAGAGTAAGGGCTGGGCTTTGTATTGCCCAGAGAAAAGTAAAGGGAAAATTTGTGAAAAGCTGACTAAGGAAATTAAAATATAAAAGCAAGTGTGCGCCAGACAGAAAATCGCAAAGGAGGAAGACAGCGTGGGCATTGTATTGCCTTGAGAAAAGTAAAGGGCAGATTTAAAATCAAATATTAAAGGAAAGGGAAGGAGGGAGCAGTAAAGAAGGAAGAGAGTGAGGGTTGGGCTTTTTGTGTTGCTGTCACCCTAGGAAAAATAAAGGTACAAAAGGGCAAGAATTGACAATAAGGTAGAAGCTACCTAAGGAAATAAAATACAATAAAAAAAAAAAAAAATCTGTTCTTGTAGTGTGCTAGCTAGGAAAGAAACTGTGTCTGGTGTGTTGGGTGAGGGTGGGGCTATTGGAGCCTGCCACAGGATAAAGTGTAATGTAAATTATCAGAAGCAGGACCTAACTAATAAGAGTTGCATCTCAGCTGGGCTATCCTGAGTAAATAAACAGACCTACATCTATGAAGTATTAATAATACAACACCCCACCTTGTACCTTGTTGCTCCATAAGTTTTTTTTTTTTTTTTTATTTAATTTCCCTTGAAATATAGCCTTTCGATCACTGACTACCACTTGAAATGCTGGGACTACCATTTTTTGCTGGGCCAGTTGTCCTGGACTACCGTGTCATTTTGAAATTTGTCGATCCCTGGCTAGAAGTGAAGGTATGTCTCTGCAGATGACATGAAGATCTGCAACAGGGTTTACACTGCAGGAGGGCTAGAGAAAATGAGAAAGGACCTACGCAAGCTTGAGGTGTGGTAAAGGGTGTGGCAGCTAAGATTCAGTGCAAAAAAGTGCAGGATTATGCACTTGGGGCACAGAAATGCGGGGGGAGGTGGAGTATACGATGAGGGGGAGGTATGGCCAACAAACAGGAAAGGGACCTGGGAGTAATCATCTGATGACCTAAAGATTACCAAACAATGTGAGCAGGCTGTGAGGAGAGACAGTGGAATGCTTGGGTTTATAGGGAGAGGTATCTCCAGCAGAAGGAAGGAGGTGGTGAGGCCACTGTATAAAACATTGGTAAGTCCCAATCTAGAGTACTGTGTCCAGTTCTGGAGGCCACATCTCTGGAAGGACATAGGCAGGGTAGAAGCAGTTCAGAGGAGGATGACAAAAATGATGCAGGGGCTACACCAGATGTCATATCTGGAGAGACTAGAAGATCTCGATATGTATTCCCTGGAGGAGGGGGGGGGGTATGATAGAGACTTTCAAATACCTCAAGGGTATAAATAAGGTACAAGAGAGTGGCATATGTCATGAAAGAAGATGTACAAGAACAAGGGGACATGCTATAAGGCTGGGGGGGTAGATTCAAGGATAACATGACAAAGTATTTTTGAACTTAGAGTGGTGGTTGGGGAGACAAGGTCGTTCAGAAATTTAAAGTGCAAAGTTGGCAGTCACAATAAATTATAAACAAAAACTTCTGTATATGCCAGCGTGTGTGTTTCTGGATATTTACTTTGCAGTGATGATTTTGTAAACACTGCAAATGAGTTATGAAGCATGTTTTTCTTCCAATCATCATCTTGGCAGAAGAGCAACATAGTGATTTCACTTCTAGTATATATGACCATTCCAGGGAATTGTTATTACTAAAACATGTAATCAAGTTGTTCTTGCATTTCCTGATGAACATTCTGGTAAAACAAGTACATAGTAGTGGAAATTGTCCTCTGATGGTCTGGCAGTAGTCCAAAAGTATAGTAATTGTCTATGTAATACAGGGGACAAGGGGTTGCAGGATCTCTTTTCCATTTTGGGTGTCATTGGTAATATCAGATATGCACACAGAATTATTACCTATTTATTTTTTGTTCACATAAGCAAATTACTGCACAGTATTATGCCCACAAAATAAATTATATCTAATTTAATTTTTGTCCAAAAACATTTTCCATAACTGCAATCTGTGCACACCATATTTCATGTAACTGTGTATGTCAGTGTCTTTCCCATAGAAGGGAATTGATTCTACAAGTGGTCTCAAGAGGTTGCTCAGAGATGCAGATGGAGATGTTTCCAGGTGCATCCCAGGATACTCCTAGAAATATGTTATTCATAACTCGGTGAACCCTAATGGCCAAATATTTTAAATAAATAAATTTTGCTTATTAAATTATTTTGGTCAGCATGTACATTGCCCCCCCAGAATAATTTCAGCTAATTGTTGAATTCCTTTGACCAAAATGGTTGTAAAATATATTTCATTCAAACAGTAATATATGCTGTGTAATAAAGGACATCTTGCCCATATAATGGGTTCTGAAGTTTATTTTTCTTGCAACATATAGACAGGAAATGATCACTCTGTGGATCGATTGTTCTTCAGCAGGCAAAGTAGAAAGTCATAATATCCAGAGTCACTGTTAACATTTATGGTGATATAATGAGAGAATTTAGCCCTTATAGTACAGACAGTGGTGTTGGCTGCAATACAGCTGTGACAGAGTGTGTTCTGTTTTCTGTGTTAATGGTTTTTATGCATGGCCTGGGAGGTGCTGATGAATCATTCACAATTAGAGGTTTTGCAAACTGGGGAATAGCACAGGAAATATTTTGTTCAGCTACCTCCTCATCAACTCACCACGGTGTAATGGGAGCTTGGGAAGCATACAAGTCTTTAACTGAGAGGAGTGACATCATAGTTCAAGAAGTTATGTGACAGATGTATGTAACGGGTATTATACAGACAGTGCAAGAAAATTGTTCATATTTATTTTTTATTCCTATTCCTTTTTCTGTGTGTCTCCAAGATCTACTTCAATTGAAAGTCGTGTGGGGCAAGTAGCCTCCTCTGTGGGGGGAGGAACAGGACAGGCGTTGTTCACTTGGGGCAAGTAGCCTTCTCTGTGGGGGGGGGAGGAACAGCACAGCATTGTTCACTTGGGGCAAGTAGACTTCTCTGTGAGGGGAGGAACAGGACAGGCATTGTTCAATGATGATTAATGGCTTTATGAAGACTCACTTCAAATGTGAATGGAATGGAGCCTGGCCATCTGAGCATAGGCCAGTTCATAATGCCCCTTCCCCCACTGTGACTGTAGCTGGCCCTGACAATAACATATAGTTAAGTTAATGCGTTGTTAGGTGCAAGGCCCCTAATTAACATGGATAGCTGCAAAGCCATGCTGGTACAAACTGGTCAGTCTCATGGAAGTCCAATGTGTGCCTCTATGTACAAGTCTCTAGAAGGAAGTGGGCTGAACATTTCGAGTGAAGTGGTGGAAGTAACCATCGTAGAGGCATTCAGACACAGACAGGATAAGCACAGGGGACTCTGGGAGATGGGAAAAGGGGGAAGTAAGGACACAGATCTGAAGGGATCTGAAGTAAGAAAGTAGGAACTAAGTTTGAACCAGGGCAGACTAAATGGACCATGGGGTCTTTTTCTGCTGACAGCTACTATGTAACTATGATGTACGTGGTAAAGTTATAGGCTAAGGTCCATGATGTGGCTAGAGGGGCTGGCCCTGAAGGGTGCATCCATGCGGGCTTAGCACCAGCAGGCAGATTTGGAGCCAGACATAAAACCGGATGCCAGCTGACCCAAAAGAGGAGTTACTGGTCTTTTGAATCTCAGGTCTGAGTAACCAAAATTCTATCATCTGCTAAAAAGACCCATGGGAGTTTTTTAAAATTTCCCAGTGTAGTTGTGTTTCCTTTTAGTTTTCTGTATATCTTGTCAATTTAGTGTAAATATTAAATATGTTATGTTTAATATACATCTGTGACTGCTATATTTCAGTAAGTACTTGTACTCTTTATGTTGGGCAATTCCATGTTTCATTTCTGTAGAGAACACTACCAAACATAAAATGTAGAACCTGAATCTGATACAGAGAGGTTGTGAGGGTAACTGGAGAAACTGTGGAGGTTCATGTGCCCAAGAGACCTTGTACTGTGTCAACAAGAGCCCGTGGTGATACTTGAAAGGAGCAGCACCAAGAGAGTTGTAATCAGTTTGGTGGCAGCAAGACAGAGTAAGTGAGCTACTGTCGTCTCAGATCACAACACCCAAGGCATCTTGGGTGAGTTGTGACAAATTATAAAAATACAGGAGTTCATGAAGAACCTTGTAGAAGCAATTCTTCATTTTGGGAAGCTTATGTTGCCCCTCTATAAGAAAAAATTAGGATGAGAAAGGACAAATGAATGCATTTTTTTTTTTATCACTAGTGATCTTTATTGACATACATCACTAAGTACTACAAACAGAATAATAGATCGGGGACATAGAAACATAGAATTTGATGGCAGATAAGGACCGCTTGGCCTACCTAGTCTGCCCATTTCCCTACCTAACGGATAAGCTGCAGATCCTAGTTAACCAACAGCCTACTTCCTCCTACCCCTCACTAGAATTGCCTTATGTCTGCCCCATGCATTCTTGAATCCCCCCCACTGTTTTTGATTCTATGACTGCCTCAGGAAGGCTGTTCCATGCATCTACAACCCTCTCTGCGAAGAAATACTTCCTCACATTACCTCTGAGCCATACCCCCCTCTATCTTCAAATTGTGCCCCCTTGTTCTTGGACATCTTTTTCTGAAAGATAGAAACATAGACTTTGACGGCAGATAAGGACCGCTAGGCCCATCTAGTCTGCCCATTTCCCTACCTACAGGATAGGCCGCAGATCCTAGTTAACCAACAGCCTATATCTTCCTACCCCCCACAAAAATTGCCTTATGTCTGTCCCATGCATTCTTGAATTCTCCCACAGTTTTAGACCCCACAACTTCCTCAGGAAGGCTGTTCCTGCATCCACTACCTCTCTGTGAAATAATACTTCCTCACATTGCCCCTGAACCGCCTCCTATCTTTAAATTGTGTCCCTTGTTCTTGCAAGTCTCTTTTCTGAAAGATGCTACCCTCTTGGACTTTGATTCCTTGAGGTACTTGAAAGTTTCTATCATGTCCCCCTCCCTTCTTTCCTCAAGGGTATACATATTAAGCTCCTTTAGTCTCTCCTCATACGGCTTCTTTTGCAGACCCTGCACCATTTTAGTTCGCTCCTCTGACTGCCTCTATCCTGTCTATGTCCTTAGGAGATGGGGTCTCCAGAACTGGACACAGTATTCCAGATGGGGTCTCACCAACTGTCTGTACAGAGGATAACAACTTCCTGTTTTCTGCTGCTGATGCCTCTCCCTATACATCCCAGTATACCCCGGCCCTCCCTACTGCCTTCTCACATTGCTTACTAACCTTAAGGTCATCTGATATGATTACCCCAGGTCCCTTTCCTTTTTGTTGTTGTTACTACCTCCCACCCATTGTGTATCTTCCCTGGGTTCTTGTTTCCCAGGTGCATTATTTTGCACTTTTTGCATTGAATCCTAGCTGCTACACGCCTGACCATTCCTCCAACCTTGCCAAGTCCCTTTTCATCCTTTCCACGCCTCCTTGTGTATCAACCCTGTTGCAGATCTTTGTGTCATCTGCAAAAGGCATACTTTTCCTTCCAGTCCTCTGCAATGTCACTGATGAAGACATTAAAAGGACTGGACCCAATACTGAACCCTGCGGTACCCACTAGTAACCGCCCTTTCTTCAGAGTGGACTCCATTTACAATTACCTTCTGTGTCCTGTTGTCCAGCCAATGTTTTACCCAGGCTACCACCCTGGGACCCACTCCCAGGCTGGTTAATTTGACTAATAATCTTTTGTGTGGGACTGTGTCAAATGCCTTGCTAAAGTCTAGGTAGGCCATGTCCACAGCCCCTCCCTGGTCTACTACGTTGGCCACCCAGTCAAAGAAATCTATTAGATTCGTCTGACATGACCTTCCCACTGTGAACCCATGCTGCCTTGGATCCTGTGCTCCACTGACCTCTAGGTACTCAACTATTCTTTCCTTCAGAAGTGACTCCATCACTTTCCCTACCACAGAGGTCAGACTGACAGGTCTGTAGTTTCCTGCCTCTGTCTTGGTCCCACTTTTGTGAAGGGGAATCACATCCGCCTTCCTCCAGTCCTCGGGTACCACACCATCCTCCCATGATTTATTAAAAAGAGTAGCCAGTGGTTTCACTAGTTCCTTCCTTAATTCTTTTAGAATTCTGGGGTGAATTCCATCAGGACCCATTGCTATGTCCACTTTCAGTTTTAGGAGTTCTTGCAGAACCCTTTCTTCTGTGAAAGGACTGGGATCGACCCCCCTATCAAGAGTGCTTCTGTTAATTGGATTAGGCACTTCCCCCTCCTCTTTTGTAAATACTGAGCAGAAATATTCGTTCAGTATTCCTGCTTTTTCACTGTCCCCCTCTGCCCACCCACTGTTCATTCTATTCAGCTCACTATCCCTCCCTTTCTCTTTCTACGCTCGCTGATGTACCTATAAAAGGTTTTATCCCCTTCTTAACTGAGTTAGCTATCTTTTCCTCAGTTTGGGCCTTTGCTATTCTGACTTCCCTCCCTGCTTCTTTCTGCCTTAACTGGTACAGCTGTCTGTCCTGCTCCTTCTGTGTTTCCTTATACTTCCGGAATGCTATCTTTTCTTCCTGAGTTTCACAGCCACCTCTTGAGAACCATAGTGGCTTTTTCTTTCGTTTTGATTTGTTTATTTGCTTCACACAAAGTCTTGTTGCCTCTGTGATGGCAGTTTTGATAATTCCCCATTGTTGCTCCACACCTCCTTCTAGCCTGTTTGCTAGTGCTTTTCTGAGGCACTCTCCCATCTTGCCAAAGTCAGCCCTCCTAAAGTCCAGTACCCTCACTTTTGTATGGCTGCCCTCTTGGACTTTGTTGATTCCTTTCAGGTATTTGAAAGTTTCTGTCATGTTCCCCCCTCTTCCTCCTTTCCTCCTTTCCTCGAGGCTATACATCGTAGGCTCCTTTAGTCTTTCTTCATATGTCTTCTGGTGCAGACCCTGCACCATTTTGGTTGCCCTCCTCTGGACAGCCTCCACCCTGTCTATGTCTTTGCCTGGACTGTGTATAATATAGCATCGAGAGGTTCTGGGGACATGTGAACTCTGAGAGTGAAGCTCAAGAGGTTCCAACATGTCCCCAGAACCTTGAGATGGTATTATAGCCAAGTGACACACAATCCCCTATTTTTAATTTTTTTGTAATATATGAATCCAAGGACTTTCAAGTACTCAGCACCATTGAGCGTGTGGCACTACTGAGATGAAAGGCAGAGAGAGAGACGTAAAAATGCCAGTCTCTTCCTGTCTCTGTGAGCTGTTTTAATTCATTCACCACCAGCACCACTGCTCCTGAAGGGCTGATAGGGGCTCCACACAGTAGTACCATTTCCCCTCTACACCTCCAAGCACCGCTCTGATTCTTCTTATGTTTGCTTGCATGCATGCGCAAGAAGCATTATGTGGCAGCTTAGGACAGAAGTGGGTTGTGGAGGTGCGGCACTATGGCAGCCAATGCCGGAACTGCATTGTTGAGCTTGGCAGTGCTCAGCCAATGCAGGGCCAGTGTGCTGATGACACTGGTTCTGCAGAGTGCCACCAAGTTGCAAGGATTTCACCACTGCAATCAGGAGCCGCCTCATCATTGCAGCATCAGCCATTCCACTGCAATGAGGCAGCGACCCATCATTGCAGGATGGTACCTTGCCTGGTGTAACATTACCAGGACTCTGGCTGCTATATGCCACCTCAGAAGTGCATAGAAAGCCGATGGGGGTGCCCAATCCCCGTCAGCATGACTAGACCCAGTTCATTTGCTGATAGGGAGCTTACTCCCCGTCAGCATAATGCCCCCCCATTTCAGTTTTGTGCCGAGGGGGTGCACAATCCCCCTTGGCATCATGCACCCCACGTTTCTGTGCCAACAGAGGCTCAATCCTTTGGCCGGTCCCCATCCCAGTTCCAGTTGCCGATGGGGAGCCCACTCCCGTCGGCATAATTTCCCCCACCCTCCGATTTCTGCTGTATGCGGTGCCCAATCCCCTCGGCATCAGGCGCCCGCTTTCTGTGCCGACAGGGGTCCCAATCCCATTGGCTTCAGTCCCCAAATGCAGGTGGTACACTGAAGCCCACCCCAGTTTACCAAACAACACCTGCAAAAAAAGAAAACTGACCCTTGTCATTTTTTTTTTTTTTTTTAACCAGTAAAACAAGAAAACTGTCCCTCCCGGTCTCTCCTGCCCCCTCCCCAAACCCACTCCCACCCTCTGTGCACCCTGCCTCCCCACACACCCCCTCACCCCATATTTACCTCCAGTGCCCAACGGGATGATCTTCGGTGGACCAGGAAAACGTCTGCAGCCTTCAAAGCTGACTGCGAACTGAAGAAATGCTGATAAGCTGTATAATGGTATAAATAGGGGTTTTTGTTTTTTTTTCAACTTTGGTGCATATCTTGGGCATTTTTGGGAATTTTGGCACCAAATTTTCAACATGGGGTTATTGGGACCCCCCTCATGAATTCAGTCACTATCTTGGCATTATTCGGTCCCAAAAGGTGATTTCGTGGTCACTCTGTGGAATCACCTTTCGGGACCGACTAATGAAACAACAGTGCCACTGTTCATGAGGTGGGCTCTCAAAAGCCTTATGCTGCAAATTTGGTGAACAAAATCCAAAAAAATGACTGTTTTACGAGCATGTGTTGCGCAGTTTCCACGCACACATGTAACTTCACAAATTTGTAATATTTTCACTCCAGATTTTCAACATTGGCCTTTTTACACACCTCCTTATGAATGGTATAGCTGTCATTTTACACATTCTGGCTGAAATGTGTTTTCACACTTCTGGTGCAGAATAGCGCGGTCGCTGTGGGAAATCAGTATTTGGGATAGATTAAGGAAATGACAGTGACACTGTTCATGAGCAGAGGTCCTAAAATGCCTATGTTGAAAAATTTGGTGATGAAAGTTCATAAAATGACTGTTACAAGTGTGCATTGTGCAGTTTCCATGCACCCTTGTAACTTCGCAAATTTGCAATTTATTCAACCCAGATTTTCAACACTGGCATTTTTTCACACCTCCTTATGAACAGTACAGCTGTCATTTTTCACATCCTGGTCAAAATGTGTTTTCACACTTCCGGCGCAGAATAGCACGGTCGCTGTGGGAAATCAGTGTTTAGGACAGATTAAGAACGAGCGAGTGAGAGAGGGGGAGTGAGCAAGCTCAATGGCGCTCTGTCAGGACTGCTGTGGATTTCTTTGTGGGCAGAAAAATGCTCCAGCGCAGGCAGGAGCCCAATACAAAAGGGCAGCCTGCAGCGCTGGGAGGAACGGAACAAGCGAGTGAGAGAGGGGAGGGAGTGAGTTAGCTTAACTGAGCTCTGTCAGGCCTTCTGAGTTGCCCACCCTCCTGCCCAGGGACCGGTGTGGTCCTGTATTACAGCAGGGTCTCTGGGGTGGAGATAAAAGCAATGACTGGATACTTTTAGGATTGCTGTAATTATACAGATTTAGTTGTTCTGTTTATTTCTTTAACTGAGCTGAGTAATACTTGGAGTGCAATAGGATTTCTAACTGGGCTAAGTGAAACTATATGAGAGCTGAGAACAAAAAGTATGGTAGCTGAGGGGTGAAAAACGGACAAGGAGGCTTTAGGATTGCTGCAGTAATACAGTATCTAACGGCTGAGATTTGAGACTGAATTAACCCGGTCGGCAAGGGGGCAGTAGAGGGACTAGTGTGGGGGGGAACAGGAATTTGAGTAACTAGGGGCTTAACACTTGTAGTAGGGTACAGAAACTGAGAGTAAGAGCCCATAACATAAGATGAGGCCAAACCGGGGCAGGTGCCACATGTCAATAGGTCAGGTCATGCCTGAAAATAGTCAGTCTTGGCTAGCACACCTACCCAGTAAACAAACTAAATAAATAGGGCGGGCATCTTTGGAAGGGTGGTGGGGTGTACAGGGCGTGGATCCGCCATAATCCTGGACTGGGCTTGGAGGATTTTGGGGGGGGGGGTATGGTCTGTAGACAACTGGCTAGTTTGAGGGAGGAACTGTGGAGGTTAGGGAGGAGTCTAAGTGGCAGGACAGATGAGTATGCTAGGCATCCTGGCTGGGGAGGGAATAGTGGATGGCAAGGGAGGATGAGAGAACAACAACTAGGGACTGAAACTGACCCCAGTATCAGAGGCACTAGCAGAAAAGAGAGGAGAAGGAAGGGGGTGCCTAAGGCGAGGGGAGGCCTCCTGATGGGAGGAAGAGACCACAAGGAGTAGCAGGGAGAAAGCAGATGGCTGTTGGTAGAGAGGGACCGGGGAGCATGGAGGGAACAAGTCTGGGGGAACTGATGGGGAAGAGATGTAGGAGGGTATTGACTAAGAATAGATTTGAGCCTCTGCTATGGGACAGAGAAGGGAGCAGGAATATACTAAAGGGGAGGACAAGTAGGGCATGAGAGGGATGGCAACAGATAGGGGAAAGGTAGCGAGGACGAAAGAGTAGAAGGGGAGCTAGTAAGGAAGGGGGTGACCAGAGGAGAGAAGGCTACTGGAAGGGGGAAGGATGGGGGGCATCACTGTCAGGGTTGAAGGGAATGGGGGCTCTAAATCGACAACAGCGGGGATAGGAGAGGGGTTGGAAATCAGCAGGGGAGGAGGGAAGGTTGACATGGGAAGCCCAGTAGGAAGTAGTCAGGCTGGGAAGGGGGTTCAAGGGGGATGGGAGGAATAAGGCAGAGAAAAGGGGTGAGGCAGACATAGGGGGTGCAGATACAGAAGTCACAGAGGGTGCAGCTGGTGGGGATAAGGGGCAGGGAAGAACAAATACTGGGGCAGTGGAAAGGGCATTAGAAGGGAAAGGGGATAAGAGACGGAGGGTACTCATCCTGGGGGATTCTATACTGAAAGGGGTGAGGGGACGGAAGGGGGGAAGGCACAGTCATATTTGGGTTGAAGCTATCCCCAGGTTGACTGCAGAAGGGGCAGAACACGCACTGCTCAAATGTGCAGTGAGGGGGAGGAAGAAACCTCATTTAGTGTTGTACGTGGGTACAAACAACTTGGCGGGGGAGACTGTGCAAGTAGTGAGGAGGAGGTTCGAGGAGTTGGGCACAGTATGAGGGGATGGGGGAGTCGGTGACATTCTTGGAGGTACTCCTGGTACCATGTGCAAGCACAGGGAGGAAGGGAAGGATCGAAGACTGGCTGAGGGATTGGTGCCACACCAAACATTATGGGTTAGTGACTAACTGGGGTAGGGTCTGGGGGAATAGTGACTTGAACGTGGGGGACAGGCTACACTTGAGCAGGAAGGGGGTATTAAAGGCAGGATTAGAGGGGTATATCTCTGCTAAGGTGGATTTAAACTAGTAGAGGTGGTGGTAGTCAAAAGACTGAGGTTGTTAGAAAGGTCTGGACAGGGGAGCCTAATGAGCTCATCCTCCTAGATACAGGTAAAGGCAGTGGCATAATAACCCCGGGAGGGGGTAGGCAGAGTGGTCTGAGTGTAATACAGAAGGCACCACCACCCAGTAAGAATAAGGAGGAGAAAGGGTGAGGACTACCCGGAGGAGGGACACAGGCCAAGGAGAAGAATGAGGGGAAGGAGGGGTACAGGTGGAAGTTGGTCTCTCTCAACGCAAGAAGCCTGGGAAACAAAATTGCAGAGCTTCAGGAACTGCTTTCAGAGGGGAAGGTGGACATTGCTGCAGTGACAGAGATTTGGGCCACAGAGTACCATGATTGGGGCTTGTCAATCCTGGGATACAAGATATACAGGAGGGACTGGGGGGGTTGGAAGGGGGGTTGTACTCTATGTGAGGGAATGGATCAAATGCATAAGGGATGAGGGAGAAGAGGAGAGTACAGAGGCACTTTGGGTACATCTCTTGGACTCCAAGGGCAAAACGATGAGGCTGGGAGTGACGTACAAACCACCAGTCCAATCTGGGGAACTGCATGGAGAATTGGCAGAGCAGATAAGGAGGGTGTTTAGAAAGGGGGAGTGTGGTGATAGTGGGGGATTGTAACCTACCAGGGGTTGACTGGAGCACCCCGGCCACTAGCAGTACCAGGGAGCAGGTGCTCCTTGATGCATTCCAGGATGGTCTTCTGACACAATTGATAAGTGGGCCTACAAGGCTTGGTAGCACTCTGAAACTAGTACTGGCAAATGAGGAGGTGGTGAGGGGTTAAGGGTGGAGGACCCACTAGCTGGCAGTGACCACCAAACAGTGTGGCTTGTTCTCGCACTGGGTAGGGAGGCAGGAGACATGGACACTAAGGTGGTGGACTTTGGCAGGGTGGACTTTGCGAGGATGGGAGCAATACTGCAAGGGAGACTCCAGGATATAAGGCTGGGGATGGATGCAGAACAAAAGTGGGGAGTCATAAAGACAGGGCTAACAGAGGCCACAGTAACCTGCACCAGGGCCAGGAGTAAGAAGAGCAGAACCAAGAAACCATGCTGGCTGAACAAGGACGTGCTGCAAGGGGTGAGGGCAAAGAGGGCTGCATACAGGAAGTACAGGAGAACAGGGAAGGGAGAGGATAAGGAGGCTTTACGGGAGTTGGTCAAGGGAGGTGGCCAGGAGGGTGAAAAAAGCTAAGGCCTCCAGGGAATTAAGGTTAGCACAGGGCATAAAGGGAGGGAAAAAGGACTTTTTTTTTTCAGGTATGTCAGGGAAAGGAGGAAGTGCAAGGAACACATTGGGAGGGGATTGGGTGGAAAAGGTGGAGGAGCAAGTGGAAATTTTAAATGAGTACTTCTGCTCCATTTTCACTAAGGAGAGGGATGGTCCACTACCAGCATGGGCTGGGGGGTGAGGAAAGGGGGGGAGGAGGTGATGGACAAAGTGATCACATGGAGTAGGGTGTTGGGCTGAGGGCAGTAAGGGTGGACAAGGCACTAGGTCCCGATGGCATCCACCCCAGGGTGCCGAGGGGAGATGGTGGAGCTGTTGGCTGAGCCACTGGCAGATGTGTTCAGCAGCTTCCTGGAAATGGGGTGTGTGCCCCAGGACTGGAGGGTGGCCCATGTGGTGCCCATACACAAGAGTGGGCCTAGGGAGGAGCTAGGAAATTATCGGCTGATCAGTCTCACGTCCATAGTGGGTAAGCTTATAGAGGCGATACTGAAGGAGAGACTGGTGGCATTCCTAGAAAGTAATGGCCTCCAAGATGGGCGGAAACATGGCTTCGTCTCAGGGAGGTCTTGTCAAACCAACCTAATAGAGTATTGGGTAAAGCCGAACACCCCAAGACACACCTCAACACTTGTCGGTGTCTGCAGGATAGGGTGAGGTGAAATGGCATGAACGTTATGGGTGACAACCCAAACTCATACCCCAATACCTGTCTGTCTCTGCAGGGTGGAGGTGGGGTTGGCGTGAAGTTCAATACATCACTGCCATTCCTACTCTGCATCTGTCTAACTCCTGCATTTCCAATGCTAATACCAGCAAGGCAAACATTCGGCATTGACAAATGCTTGTTTAGCATTTATGGTCAGTGGCGAGTCAGCTTTTAATGTACACAGCAGTTACAGCAGATGCCAGCTTGCACTGAGCATGAGGAATTAATCAGTGCACAGTCCTACATCTGTCTCATAACACTACTGTTCAGAGCTCGGAATTATAGTATTACGAGCTCTGATGGATGGTAGTAAGAGTTTAGCAATGGCATTACAGGACAGGAAGTGTGGTATTACGGGTTTTTTTTACATTGTGTTTGATAATATCATTTGGCATCTTCATATATTACAAACAGAATAATAGATAGGGGATTTTGTATTTCAAGGCTATAATATCATCGAGAGGTTCTAAGGACGTGTAAACCATGAGAGCAAAGCTCAATTGGTTCCAACATGTTCCCAGAACCTCAAAATGATATTTTAACTTAAGTAATCCCAGTCCCTGTTTATTTTTTGTAACCTATGGATCCGAGCTTATTTGATTAAATTAAGCTCATTCAGGCACTTTAAACTTAGCCATGATGTTGCTTACATCTGGCAGGCTCCCACCACCTCTCACTGTGCTGCTCGCCCCAGACCTGCATGTAAAGCCGTGTGGGACATTTTAAGGAACAGCCATGGGAGTAGCTTTACTGAACGGTGTTTTCTTCAGCCAGTTTATAATTTGCACTTGTGTTAGCTGCGGTTATGACCAGCTTTTACTGTGCATGATGGATACAGTAAAAGCCGGCTCATAGGCAGCTGTGGAGAGTGTGTATGTGGCGTGAGGGAAGCAGGATTCTCATGGCAGTGTGTTAGGAAATCCATTGATAGTATTACAGGATCTCATAATACATCGAACGATAGTATTATGAGATCTGGTGATATTTTCGACGGATTTCTTTGATAGCATTGCAGGAAATTTATTGTATACTTTTCAACAGTATTATTGGCACCATCCATATATTACATTGTATATTGCATTTTAATTCTGTGTTCATTTCCTACATACCTATTTCTAAAAACAAAGTCTGCCTACAAACAACTAGATAAGTGGGCCTCATTTTAGTGCTTCTTCTATATCAGTGTCTCCTTCATCTCTCTCTATATCTCTTTAGATTTCAGCATACAAAGGTAATGCCTCAAGAAACAACATTAATTAGGATTGGGATGATAAATATCATTCATGGAATCCATTGATTGTCAGAAGCATCCTTTTTTTTGGCTTCACAATGTGTGCCAGCTTCTCTGTCTGATTAATCCCATTCACCTTGCCCGCTATTTGTGCCTGGTTAAAGAGAAACTTAGTTGAGCAATTTCTAGTGACATATTTCCTTGTGGATAATAAATATTTCTGTACCTCAGACAGTTGATTGATTACTTACTTGATCGACTGACTGATTTTATTTTACCAGGAAGGTACCTTCGAGTTAACATGCTTTTGCAATGACATGCTAGGCTTACAATCATTACTAAAAAATGATTCAGTTTTCATTCAGAATATGTACAGACCGACTAAACAGCATCATCTATGAAGTTAATTTACAAATTGCATTCAGCTGTAAAGTGTGTTGTGATTCATTCCATAAACTTAGGCACTTTACATAGAAACAGTAAAAAGTGATTGACAGAGAAAGACCTGAACAGTCCATCCAGTCTGTTCCAAGATTCCTGACTTGGAGCTCCTCTAACCTCTGTCCTCCATCCCAGTCACCCCTTCCCCTTTCTCCACTTCCCATCTGATAATTCCTTTATATACATTCCACTTAATCTTCAAACCTGACTTTTGTCTTTGCCTCCATGTTCTTGTCAGTTAGTAACAGTAATTATACCTAATTGCAAGCTTACCAATGTTTAGCTTATATTCGAGTACAGTAAAATGTAAGCAAAAAGAACTTCTTAACGTTTACAAGGAAGGAGGTGGGACAAGCAGGTTAGAGATGCACATGGGGAAAATACCTAGTGGGGGTTCATTGATCCAAAGGCATACTACACATGCGTCAGCCTCCTGACAAAATGAGAATCCAATTTACTGCTACATTAAGGGAATATTAGTTACAAGTAAGAGATAATGCATGACAGAGTGTGCAGTTATAAAGGGATAATGCACATTTCTGAAGGTTGTTAGGCGCAAGGCATAGCACCACCTGAGAAGTGTGCTCTTCCTGTATGATCACTCACCCTGGAGCGTGTTATCCCACTCACAAAATGTGCTTTTATTTGTAAAAAAATGTAGTACAATGAGGTGTGCAGCTATCAGAAAATATCAAGGGTCATGAGATGCATGTCGACTGGTGAGGTTACAGGATTTTTATGGCTTCTTTAGTAAAGCATAATGGCCTATAAAAGAGTGTATCTAGTTTAGTTAAACTGACAGTGTCCCATTGTGAATGGAAAATACAGCCCCCCCCCCAAAAACAAATGTGAAACATTTTTCCTGCTTTAGCAATTTGTTTAAAAAACACAATGATAAACATCTGTAACATAATATACATATTTCAACATTATTTCATCAAAGAAATTAAAATGAGAGACAATGTTAAAAGTATCTGTATGCACCAAGTCCAATTGTCAGAAAATACGTTCAAAATGAATATGTAACTGCTGTGCTGTCTATGCTCAACAACTACACAGTGAATACCGGCAAGCAAAAAATGTGGTCGGTGTTGGCCAATGCCTGTTGTTGTTGTTGTTGTTGTTGTTGCTGCTCTTAAACACATTTTCCACATGACTGACTGACTGACGCATCCTTGGAGCATTTTCTGGTATCTAGAAATCCTTTCCTCACGTCCATCGAAATAATGAGTGCCTTCTGAAACATACCGAGTTCATCTGGAAATGCAATAATTTTATTTTCACAGGGCAATGTTATTTAAAGGTTGGAAGTACGCAAAGGGGGCATTGTTTATCTTCAATGATGCCAACCGGTATCTATGTTTTTGGTAAAAAGAGGATGTTTTTAATCATGGTATTTAAAAGAAGAGGAATCCACATTTATGTAGTGCTTTCATACACATTTTATCACACAGTGCTTTACAGGCAATGCTAGACTGGTAGTGAAGTGACTGTGAACAGGCTATGGCAGCCATTTTGCACATCAGCACCTACACACAGCCTTAGACAGCTGCATGAACCAGTTTAAGCTATTTGTTTTACTTAACAGTTATTTACTTAACTTTACAGTTTACTTAAGCAATAATGACCAAGAAGTCGGTCATTTCCGAAGGATTACCAACCAGTTTGGGGGATGGGTGGACAAAGGTGCAGCTGAGGGCCACCTCCCTCCAGCCGGTCGTTAATCCAAGGAAATGACTGGCTTTGAGGTTGTTATTGCAATTATAAGTCTAATCACAATAACAACATTCATTTTTTTGCCAGGTTTATTTAGTTTTATTTAGATTTTAGCTGTGCAGCATGAGTTGTGCGTGCTAGACAGCATCAGTTTGCAGCTGGATCAATCATGTCTAAGACATTAATGACTGATCCAGTAGTTAATCAGGAGCCTTGCTAGGCTCAAGAATAATTATCTAGACTTGTAATAATTATTACTGTGACAGATTGATTTATGGAGACACTTTACTGATCACGTTCTCATAGTGTGGCAGGGGGATGAAAACACTTTTTGCTTTTATGGACTTTTTGCAAACTAGCAATTCCAACTTATGTTTTTCAGTAACAGTGATGACCATACTATCATTTTTTTGGAACTAAGAATAACAAAGAATTTTGATGGGCAGCTTGATAGTAATATTTACATGAGACTCACAGATCGGAATGCTGTATTATTAACTAGAAACTTCATCTCCCGCCACACCATTTAGAATATCCCAAAAGGTAAGTGTTACCATATGCACTGATGATGTTGATAAATAGACTGTAAATTGTTGATATTAGGGAGCTTTGAGGGCTTTTTTTCTCAATAAAACATTCTTGCTTTTTGGGATAATAATTACAACAATACAACATTTCATCTATCCAGGGATCAATAACTATACACAAGGAACCAAACAAGTAATAAATTTACAGTGCTACTTTTAAGTGGTAGAACCACGTTGCATTCCCTATGCTACCTATAACTTACTTACTACCCAGCTACTGCTGTCAATTATACCATTTTTTTTTGCTCTGTATTACGCTACCAATGTTTGCTGTAACCAGGTGCCATTAATGCGTGTCTGTTTATACTGATGCTCTTCTTTGTATGTACTCTGCTTTCTATTTTAACTGTATTATCTACCATTGTTGACGAGGTACCTTTGTAAATGAGCCGTTGGCTCAAAGGTTGTAAACTGATTACACTAATAAATAAATAAATAAGCAAAATGAAGTGGCTTTCTTTTTTTTTTCTTCAGAAACAAAGTACTTTAAATCATTTGTGAAATACCCAATTGTTGGTAGAACTAGAAAATGTTACCAGCAAATGAAACTGGGAGCTGTCTGGAATCTTACAGTTACAAAAAGGTAAAGTCAAGATTCCAGTTATAAAAAAGAAAAGTCAAATTTTCTGCCAGACTTCACTGCACTGCTGCTTTTCACTTGTGAGCAAAGGATACATTATTGAGAGTGCTGCCCCACCAGTGATTTTTATTGTACCTTATACAGTGGCGTGAAAAAGTATTTGCCCCCTTCCTGATTTTCTCTATTATTGCATATTTGTCACACTGGATGTTTTCAGGTCTTTAGACAAAATGTAATATTAGATAAAGGGAACCTGAGTGAACAAATAACACTTGTTTTTTTTTTTATTTCACTTATTTAATGAAAAAGTTAACTAACACCAATTGGCACTGTGTGAAAAGTAATTGCCCCTTCACTTAATAACTGGTTACGCCACATTTAGCTGCAATGACTGCAACCAAACACTTCCTATAATTCAATATCAGTCTTTCACATCACTGTGGAGGAATTTAACCCACTCTTCCTCGCAGAACTGCTTTAATTCAGTAACATTTGGTAGGTTTTCAAGCATGAACTGCTCGTTTCAGGTCCTGCACAGCATCTCTGTTGGGTTTAAGTCTGGACTTTGACTAGGCCACTCTAAAACTTTAATTTTACTTCTTTTTAGCCATTCTGATGTGGACTTGCTTTTGTGTTTTGGATCATTGTCTTGCTTGCATGACCCAACTACGCTTCAGCTTCAGCTGACGGAAGGATGACTGGACATTCTCCTTAAGAATTTTCTGGTACAGAGCAGAATTCATGGTTCCTTTAATTATGGCAAGTCATCCAGGTCCTTAGCAGCAAAGCATCCCACACCATCACACTACCACCACCATGTTTGACTGTTGGTATGGTGTTCTTACTGTGGAATGCTGTGTTTGCTTTACGCGAGACATTATGGGATCCATGTTGTCCAAAAGTTCCACTTTGGACTCATCTGTCCATAGAACATTTCCCAAAGGCTTGTGGATCATCCAGGTGCTTCTTGGCAAATGAGAGACGAACATTTATGTTCTTCTTGGTTAGCAGTGGTTTCCATGCTACTCACATGAAGCCCATTTTGCCCAGTCTCTTTCTGATTGTGGAGTCATGAACACTGACCTTAGCTGAGGCAAGAGAAGCCTGCAGTTCTTTGGATGTTGTTTTAGGATCCTTTGAGACTTCTTGGATGATTTTACACTGCGCCCTTGGAGTAATTTTGGCAGGCCGCCACTCCTGGGAAGGGTCACTACTGTTCCAAGTGTTCTCCATTTGGAGATTATGGCTCTCACTGTGGTTCGATGGAGTCCCAGAGCCTTAGAAATAGCTTTGTAACCCTTTCCAGACTGATAGAGGGCAACAAAATGTTTTCTGATCTTTCAGGAACTTCCTTTGATCATGGCATAATGTGCTTGTTGAATCTTTGTGCTGGCAATGTGACTCTCATGGTAAGGGCCAAAATAAGTGAGGTTTATATTGAGCAGGGCTGGCTGTAATCAAGCCTGGCTGTGTTCAATCAGCTGACTCTAATTATCCCTTTAATTGGGTTGATTTAACTAGGGGCAATTACTTTTCACACAGTGCCAGTTGGTGTTGGTTAACTTTTTTCATTAAATAAATGAAATAAGTAAAAAAAAAAGTGTTATTTGTCCACTCAGGTTCCCTTTATCTAATATTATATTTTGTCTAAAGACCTGAAAACATCCAGTGTGACAAATATGCAATAATAGAGAAAATCAGGAAGGGGGCAAATACTTTTTCACGCCACTGTACATAGTTCAAAAATGTTTATTGTTATTTGAGAACTGGTATAAAATGCCTTGATCCAACTGATAACAGTTGTAAATGTTCAATCTTCTTCGAGGACATCTCCCTCCATTTAACCACATCATGGAACTGTAAGCCATTGGTGTCAGGACTACCTGGAACATTTTGCTGGCTGTGGACACCCACATTAGCACCTATGTAATGTGGGCATCCCCAGCTTGCCTCAGTTCTTTCTCCCACCAACAACTGCTCATCAGACCACCGCTGCTGAAGAATGCCTTAGAAACTTTGCATGCATTTGCCAATGCTGCTAATTCTTAAGTTTTGTTATTTTAAACTTTTCTTTTATGCATCACCAAAAGAAAAGGAACTGTTGTTCCATTATTGCCATTACAGAGATGTTAAAATCTTCAAAGATGGTGACCTCTCCATGTAAGGTCATTGCCTGGGCACAGACCAGGATGTTAAGACCTAATCTATATACCAAGGCTTTAACCAGGCACCAGGAGACATCATAAGAAAGCTTTAGAAATTCACCTAAAGATGAAAGCAATGTAAGAGAAACAGGCTGCACTGAAGACAATATCACCTTTGTCTACTGCCTCCATTCCCGGTTTGCTGTCAACCCACTGCTCCCCCCAGTCGATTGTTTCTGTCACTCTTTGTCTAAGGGCAAGTCCACCACGTCAGTGGAAAAACACCACTATTTGGAGAATGGGAAGTTGCATAAAGATAAGACCATTTCACTGAACTGTTCACCCTTTCTAAAAGGAGGCAAGTTATCTGAAAAAGACAGGTCCCAGGCCAAGGCCTCAGGTCCTGCCACCCCCAACCATCTCTGACACCAAGGCCAGGGTCTGGCATTGGCTCATCTCCCTACTGGAGGTTTCAGAGCCCATACTGCTGTCTGGTACAGTCCCATCAATGGTTCAGCCAATATCGATCCCGTCTTGGCCGGTCAACGCAGAGTTCTTATATCAAATGAAGTTGCTGGCCCACAAGCACAAGTGGTAGCACTGCTGCTTGTGATTCTGGTGACCCGAGTTCAGAAAGGAGCCCAGAGCATTGGCTGCGGGGGGGGGGAGAGAACATTTGATGGACAGCTCTCCTTCTCTGGGGTGGATGACACATAGGTCATCAGCATTCCAACTGCTAGTGGTGTCTGGGGCTGGTGTGCTGTGCCAAATGTGAGTGTACCTTCAGGGGTTGAAATTGACACCTGCTCACTAGCCAAATACTGGTAGATTTTGTATCGGGCTAGTAAGATTTTCCTTTAACTAGCCCTGCGGGCTTGTACTGGAGAAGGTAACATTTCAGTAAGCACACCAGCTGGGCCAGTGGAAAAGTCTGATGGGCTAGTTGATTTTCCTTGTCACTAGCCATGCTGGCTAATGGCTTCAAAACTTAATTTCAACTCCTGACCGTGGGGTAGGTGGTGCAGCAGATGTCATTAGTGATGTTATTGCATGACCATTCTGCTGATGGGAAATGCTATAAGAAAAACCCCTATGGTAGCGCACAACGAAGCCAGGATCCACTGCCAGCACCACTCTGCCATTCTTCCTGGCTGTCTGCCTTCCAGATTAGCATCTCACTCGTCCCTCCCCTGTGGGAGCCAGGCCAAGGGAGCCCCAGTGTGGGGTGTAAGACGCAGTCTCCTGGTTGGCAGGGCAGTCCTGGGGGTTGGGGAGTGAACCTGAATCAGGTCCACCAACATCTGATATGGGGTAAGTCCCCCTGCCACCATAGGAACATAAAGAGAATTGAAAAGAAAACTGAAGTCAGAGCTGTTTCAACACTTTCTGCTGCCATTGTCACTGCCTCAATCAGTGCCATCGGGGATGCCATCATTGATTTTTATCATCAATGCAGCAATTCACAATCTCTGTAGTGCCAGGCCCTGATAAGCCTCTATCAACAATGTGTCCATCGACAGCACTTCCTCCGCTCTCTTCCCCATCCTGTTGGCCCAGTCCCAATGATGGTCAATGTCAACAATGAACTGAAATACAATCCAGAATTTACGGAAGAGGAGGAGGAGGCCATGGATGAAGACGAGGAAGTGACTGATGTTGTAGGCTCAAGTTCCACACTTTCTTCCTGCTCTGTAAAGAGTTTGAAAAACACTCCCAGATCACTCTCTGAGGATGTCTCCTTCCAGGCTTTCCTTAAGCTAATAGTGCTAAATTCTGGAAAACAATTAATAATATGATTGATCCCAGGACAAGCTTAGAGGTTACTATGATCAAGGGTGATGAAGAGCTAAGTGATCCGCTGTTGATTGCTAATGAGTTCAACAGAATGTTTGCCAGTCTGGTTGCCTACAAGGTTGATCCTGAAATAAATCTGACTGAGACCAATTTGAAAGAATCTATGGGTAGCCTACATTTTAATCAAGGCAGTAACTTACCAAGAGGTGTATAATCTTCTGAAACAACTCAAAATTGATAAATCTTGTAGTTTTGATGGATTATCTCCTAAATTATTGAAGCTGGCCTCAGCAGAAATAGCATACCCAGTTAGCTTAATTTTGAATCTGTTTTTCTGTTTGGGGAAGTTCCTGATCTTTGAAAGCATTCATTCATGATACCTTTTCACTAAACAAGTCCAACTTGTGAATTTACCAATTATAGACCAATCTCAATTTTATCAGTTCTGTCCAAAATACAAGAAAAAATTGTATATGGTCAGTTAATTGAGCATGTGGAGACATATAGCTTATCACAATGTAAACATGGATTTAGAAGGGGAAGGGGACAGAGAGTGCCTTGGTCGGGTTCACGAGTGCAGTCCACAAGGGCATGGGGAGTGGGAGCCTGACTGGGACTGCGTTCGTGGACTTGACCAAGGCAATCAATGTAGTAGATCATGCCTTCTAATAAAGAAATTAGAGTCTATTGGGGTGGGGACTCCAGTATTGGGATGGGTAACCAATTATCTTTCAGAAAGATTTCAAATGGTAAAGTTTGGAGGATGTGTATCTGAGAAGACACTTGTCAAGTGTGGAGTCCCACAGGGCTCCATACTGGGACCCATTTTATTTTCTATATTTTTTGATTCTATCACAACAGCTATTAATAATGCACACCTTATAATGTATGCAGATGATACTGTAGTTTATTGCTAAGAGGCATCATTATCTGGGCTTAATACAACACTGACAAAGGAACTTAACTCCATGCAAGAATGGTTGATGCATAATAATTTGGTGTTGAATAAACAAAAAAACAAAACTGTGTTATTTGGTACTTCAGCCAAGCTGAAAGAAATTGGTAATAGTCTATGAACTGGGTCAGTGGATGACACTGTCTATGAAAATGTTAACATTAAATACTTGGGGGTTGTTTTAGATCCAACACTTAATTATGCTTCTCATATTCAGGCAATTACAGCTATGGGTGCGTAACCTAGGCATGATCCTGGACAGCAGGCTGACCTTTGAAGATCAAGTGTCATCTGTTGTTAAGAGTGGTTTTTACCACTTAAGAAACATTGCCAGGATTAAGCCCCTCATTCTACCTGAGGACCTACCAACTCTAGTACATGCCTTTGTTAGCTCTAGGCTCGACTACTGTAATGCTCTTTACTTTGAGGTCACAGGAGGGACCCTCTGCAGGCTGTGGCTGGTGCAGAACGTGGTGGCCCGGTTGCTGATGGGCTTACCCAGATCATGTAATGTGACCCGGTCCTGTGTACTCTGCACTGGCTGCCGGTCAAGTGGAGGATCCTTTTCAAGGTGGGCTTGCTCACCTATAAGGCTCTATATGGACTGGATCCTGGCTACCTGTCGGAGCTCCTGACTCCTGCATCCTCTGTTTGCTCCCCCTGCTCCTCCTTGAAGGGCCTCCTGGATGTTCCCAGCATTCAGCTCAGGACTTCTGGTGACTGAGCTCTTGGTGTCTCTGGGCTGACCCTGTGGAACGCACTTCTATCTGCAGTCCGTGAAGCCCCTTTGATTGGTGTTTTTAAGCAGAGGCTTAAGGCCAGCCAGTTTAGCCAGGCATTTACTGAATAACATACTCCAACCCTGCCTCTATTACAGTTAATTTAAATTTTTCAGTATTGATTTTATCTTCTGCTGCTTTTAATAGTAATTGTATGTGTTTTGTTATATTCTGTATGGTGCCAGAGCCTCTGGGATTGGGTGCCTTAGAAATAAAATGTGCCTTGCTTTGCCTAAAATTCATTCAAAAATTGCCTTATTATATGGCTTTGCAGTTTTCTTACTGTTGATGCATGTTTGGCAATTGCAAACCAGTGTTTGCTGCCCATGTTGCACTATGCTTCTATTGTGGTGGATAATGCACCCATTAATATTGTGAGATGTAAATCTGTGTTATTACATAAAGTAGGTAGATTCACACTTTTAGCACCTGATACTGTTCAACACTGTGACATAATTGAAAGCCTTGGGTAGTTACCAGTTAAACAATATCATAAGTTTGTCATGGCCAAATTTATTTTCAGAGTACAATGTACTGGCATCACCCTTAATTTAAAAAAAACTTCTGGTACCTAACATAGAGCGCCACAGGGGATCAAACCTTGCTGAGAATCCCATTTAAGTGCACATTAAGTGGACAGTGTTCTTTTGCTGCACCGATAGTTTGGAATAATATCCCTGTACAAATCGGAAGAATAGTAAATTACAATTTATTTGCAAAGGCACTCAAACTACATCTCAGGGATCTATCAGTGTGATTGTTTTTAGGAATCGTTTTTATTATGATGTGGAATTTGTATTCCTAATTATGCACTTGTATATAATGTAAAACCTGTTCTTTTGTATCATGTGTGTATATTTTTATCGACCACAGGTCATACCTGTAAAAGGGATTGTATCCCAGAGTGCTTACCCGTATACAAATAAAAATCGGATCAAATCAACCTGGTCCATGCTAAACTAGGTTTTGAAGCAGATGAGAATTCCTTCGAGAAGCACCTTTGAGTTCCTATAGGTGTAGCCAACTCTGACTCTTAATTGGTAATCCTTAGTGGAGGGGGGGTGCAGCCCCCTGAGTGAAAGACACCAATATCGGACAGGCGAAAATTTGCCTGTTGATATTGGGAATGTCGCTATGCCAAACCTCAACAACAGTGTTGTTGATTCGGCATGGGTAAACCTTCCAGTGACCCCTCTTTTGCCAAACACATATCCTCCAGGACATCTTTCCCTCCTGCTGGAGGAGGTTCAAGCCCTCCTCTGCAAAAGGGCTGTGAAGCCCGTTCTGGTTTCAGAACAGAATGTGGGATATTATCCTGGCACTTCCTGGTACCAAAATGGATCTGGGAATTAAGGCCAATACTAGACCCTTGAGGACTGATAATCTGTCCATCGAATACAGGAAGTTCTGGTTCTGAATGATCTCTCTGTAATCTCTCCTTCCCCTCCTATTGAAGGGGGAGTGGATGGTTGCTCTGGGTATGAAGGATGTATACCTTCATGTCAAAATCTGCAAGTTTCATTGCAAGTACCTGCATTTCAGTTTTGCATATTGCCCTTTGGTTTGTGTTCTGCACCGTGTGCTTTTACCAAACGTTTTGCTACACAGAGGGCCTCTATGTCTTCCCGTATATAAATGACTGGCTTCTAAATGCCACGATGTGTGAGGCAATGATTCATACACTGATTTGAACTAGGCAGCTGTTGACCAGTTAGGTAGCCTGCTCAATGAGCCAAAGTTGTTCCTCACTCGGTGCCAATCTCTGCAATACACAGTGGCTGTAATGGACACTGGGCTTGGTCGGGTTTCTGCCCATGGACTATGCTACAGCACTGGTGGCCTAGGCTCAGATGGTCTTGACAGTGATTTTGTACTGGTCAGATGTCTGCAATGGCTCATCAGCCTCTTGATTGTGGCCATAACTACTTTCCCACTGGTATGTCTGCATATGAGAATCCCACAATGGTTCCTCTGGGCTCAGTGGGTACAGCATTCCAATGAGCCGGAGCATCTCATACTGGTGACTTCTCCCATTTCTCATTCCCTGCTCTGCTGGTTGGACCGCTCCAACCTAGAGGCCAGGTCCCTGTTACTCTGTCCTTTGCTGCTCCTGGTGATGACAATGGATGCCTTGGGTTCAGAATGAAATGCCCATCTGGGCCCCCTTCAGAACTCGGGGCTGATGGATCCCACTAGATTCAGTTCTGCACAGCAACACTCTGGAGATTAGGGCTGTTCTGTGTGTTGTCACCATCCTTCCAGGGCATCAGCTAATCCATACAGACAATATTTTGGTGATGTACTACATCAATTGACAAGGCAGAGTCCACTCGTATCACAAGGCGGTGTCCCATCGTATCCTCTCTTCAGACAGGCAGTAGGAGTTTGTGCCAAGCAATAGAATGTGAAATGCTTCTGTCTGCAGTGTTCCTCCCTGGTACCCTGAATGTCCCAGCAGATCACCCAAGTCTGTCCAGGGTGCTCTGCAATAAGTGGGAGCTCTTTAGATTTCATAATGGATGACCTGTTCATAAAATAGGGTCACCCAGACATAGAGCTGTTTGCGGCTCTGTTCAGGACAAAACTGCCACATTTCTGCTTGCTCACTTTAGGGCCTGGAGTTTTCTTGTGAGACATGTAGTCCCTCTCTTGGAAAGGGAGATTCATGTATGTCTTGCCCCTGCTCCCTCTGATACAGAGGGTTCTGGTCAACCAGAGGGCTGAGCTGGCCACCCTAATTCTGGTAGCCTTGTTTTGGCACAGACAAATTTGGTTTCCGCTGCTTCAGCAATTGGCAGGAGAACCCCCTGTCTTGTACTCTTTATAAGCACAGCTTCTGACACAGGAGCAGAGTGCTTTGGTGCATCTGGATCTGCAGTCCCTGTACCTTCACGCCTGACTCCTGAGAACATAGAGCTCTCCCATTTCAAAGTTTTTCCAATGGTTGCTGTTGTTCTCTTGGCGACCAGAAGGCCGTCTACATGGTACACCTACTCGCAAAAATGGAAACATTTCACAGTTTGGTGGGCTACTCATGCCCTGACTCCCTTTATGTGTCCAGTTAATCATGTACTTTACTACCTCTTGTCCCTTAAGGACATGGGCCTCAGGTATTCCTCTATAAGGGTCCACTTGGCCACAGTGTTGGCTTTTTGTGCCCTCACGGACTGCAAGACTGTGGCCCAGACTGAGGTTTTTCATAGATTCCTCAGAGGTATCCTACTTCTGCATCTCACGGTCGGCAACCTGGTTCTGGTGTGGGACTTTGATTTGGTCCTAGAGACCCTTCTGCAAATCCCCTCAAGCCTGCTCTACTTGTGAGTTGCACTTTCTCTCTTGGAAGACACTATTCCTAGTGGCCATGACATCTGCTAGATGCATTTCTGAGTTGCAGGCTCCGGTTGCAGATCCTCCTTTTCTTATTTTCTACGAGGATGGAGTTGCATTATGTACTAATTCTCATTTTCTAATGAAGGTCATATCTGAGAGAACACTAAATCAGACTATTGATCTTCCTGTTTATTTCTCAACTCCCACAGATAACTGAGGAATGTTGTTTTACATGTGCTGGACATCCGCAGGACGCTGCATTGGTACTTGGATCTTTGTACTAAGGATTATAGACAATCCTCACAACTGTTTGTGGCTTTTCCCCCAAATGGTGGGTGTCCCATTTCTAAACAGGGATTACATTCTGTTACCTGAAGCGTGGTAAGCAGCTTCCTGGTCCTGTCTGTGCTCACTGCACCCGTGGGGTGGCTGCTTCAGCAACTTGTTTCCATAATGTGTCCACTGCTGACATATGTGCTACTGTCACTTGGAGTACTGTTCATACATTTACTAAACATTATTTTCTGAACATTGTCTTTCCTAGACATGCCAGTTTTGGCCTTGCTGTTCTGCAAGGACTTCTTACTCGGGGCCCTCAGATCCTGCCTTCCTCCCTTAATACTTGGTGCTGGTTGGGAATTATTCCATTATGTGGCTCAGTGGAGGGAGATGTCTTCAAAGAAGATAAAATAGTCACCATGATACTAGATCTTCAAGAGAATCTCCACTGAGCCACATGTGTCCCTCCCTTCTTAACATAGACATTGTCAGCAGATAAGGACCACTAGGCCTATATAGTCTTCCCGTAGGCCCTATACATTGTATGTGGCCACTGACCCTATGTGATCAATGGCTTTTCATCACTCCTTCCCCTCTCGGGCTTCCCTTGTGCCTGTCCCAAGCATGCTTAAACCCCTCCACTGTGCTTGCCCCCACCACTTCCTGTGGCAGGCTGTTCCATGTGTCGACTACCCTTTCTGTGTAGAAGAACTTCCTCACATTGCCTCTTAATCTGCCCCTTCCAATTTCATATTGTGTCCCCTTGTTCTAGTACTTTTTCTACATTGGAAAAGCTCCCCTGCCTGCACCTTGTTTATGCCCTTGAGGTACTTGGAAGTTTCAATCATGTCCCCCTGCTGCCTCCTCTCCTCCAGTGAGTACATATTTTGTGGTGTAAGCCCTGCACCATCTTTGTTGCCCTTCTCTGGATAGTCTCCACCTTATCTATGTCCTTGCGCAGGTGTGGCCTCCAGAACTGCCCGTAGTACTCCAGGTGAGGCCTTACCAATGTTTTGTACAATGGCATCACCACCTCTTGCCTCCTGCTAGTGATACCCCTGCCTATGCACCCCAGCATGCCACTGGCCCTCCCTGCCACCTTTGTACACTGCTTTGATACCTTAAGGTCATCAGAGATGATGACCCCTAGGTCCTTTTCCGCTTTGGTGACAGTTCGCTCCCCCCCCAACCTGTAGCTCTCCCCAGGGTTCCCTCTACCCAAGTGCATTATTTTGCACTTATTTACATTGAAGCTCAGTTGCCACATCTCCAACCATCTTTCAAGCTTCTCCAGGTCCCTTTTCATTTTCTGTACCCCTTCTGGAGTATCCACCCTGTTGCAGATCTTGGTGTCATCTGCAAACAGGCAGACCTTTCCTTCCAGCCCCTCTGCAATGCCACTAATGACAACATTGAACAGGACTGGTCCTAGTACTGATCCCTGTGGTACCCCACTGGTCACCCCCTTCTCCCCAGATTGTACCCCATTTACCACTACCCTCTGTCTCCTGTCTGTTGACCAGTTCCTAACCCAGTTCACCACCTTGTCTTCCATGCCCAGACTACCCATCTTGTTAATCAGCCTTCTATGTGGGACAATGTTGAAGGCTTTACTGAAATCCAGGTAGGCGATGTCTACTGCCCCTCCCTGATTAAGTTCCCTAGTCACCCAATCAAAAAAAACAATGACTAGATTAATCTGACATGACCTTCCTTCTGTGAATCCATGTTGCCTCAGATCCTGAGCACCACTGGATTCCAAATGTGCCACTATCCTTTCTTTCAGCAGTGTCTCCATGATCTTTCCCACCACTGAGGTGAGGCTGACTGGCCTGTAGTTCCCTGCCTCCTCCCTACTGCCGCTTTTGTGCAGTGGGACAACATGTGTCCTCCTCCAGTCCTCTGGAATGATGCCCGTGTTGATTGACTCTGTGAACAGGGCTGCCAGAGGCACTGTTAGTTCCCTTCACAGCTCCCATTTTGGGTGATAGGTGGCTATCCTGCCTGTTCTTGCATGCCAGTTCTCTTTTGATGCCTCCTTTGGCTTTTTTACTCACGTTTCTATATCCTCTCCTGGGTGCCTCATTTGGTCTTAGTTGCTTCAATCCTTTCCAGTTTGATGATCCTCTGAGTTTGTCTTTGGTGGGGAACTGAGGCATGCTGGAGACACACTCATGACACATTATATAGACACCGACAAGGCACGTTAACGTGGGTGGCTCCAGCCAGCAAAAATGTTCTGGTAGTCCTGATGCTTGATGGCTTACAGTTCCAAGATGTGGCTCAGTGGAGGACATTCTCTCGAAGATCTACTGTTATGGTAAGTAACTATTCTTTTTGTCATGACACCCTATAAAAAGCCATTTTTGCTTCTAGGGCCATCAAAACCACATTTATTTTCTCAACATTTGCTTGCTGTTGTATGACCACAGAGTCTCCTAATGTTATCTCATTTCTATCTACCTATAACAAAACCTGCTAGATATGGATGAAGATATGGCTGAATCAACAGACAGCTGTGAGTATCCTCAGATCCACATTCAGGAGTGAAATGGGTCTGTCAAATTCTGAGATATGATAGTTTGAGTCCATTCCTTTGGTAGCTCTCCTATATTCAGCATAGTGTTGTTGGGCTCTTGTAATAGTATTAATATGCTCTCAGAAAACTACTTATCAAACTTGTTAACAAACTTTCTTCTGTGATTGAGCTCTTACTAGTGTGTTTATTAATAACTTGCTGAGACCGCTCTTACTGTTGTAAGAGTGGTCTTACATGCATTCTTAGGGTATGAGAACTGCAAACCGAAGGTGAGTGTTTCAGATACTCTAAGGATGTATGTGAAACCACTCTTAAAATTGTAAGAGTGATCTTGATAGCTGTATACGAACATACAAAATTTGCCAGCAGATAAAGGCCTAGAGGTCTGTCAAGTCTGCTCGAATGTGCAGCTAGCACCCCTTATTCTGCAGCTGCCCCTCCCTTCCATCCTTCCCCTCCATTGACCCTGCCTCTTGTCCTGTCCCATCCCCTTTTGAAGCAGTTCGCTGTTCTACTGGATACCACTTCTGCAGGTAACGCATTCCACCCAGCTACCACCCTCTCTGTAAAAAAAAAAAAAATAAAAAAGTGTCTCCTCATCTCCCTCCTGAACCTTCCTCCCTCCAGTCTCATATCATGGCCCTTGGTGTCCCTCCCCTCCCTTACTTTGAACAGCCCCTCTGTACCTGTCTTGTTTATTCCTTTCATGTACTTAAAGGTTTCAATCATGTTCCCCTGTCCCTTCTCTCCTCCAGTGAGTACATGTTCAACTCCTTCAGCCTCCTGTCGTATAAGTCCCCCAGCCCCTTGATCATCTTTGTCGCCCCGTGCTGCACCCCCTCCAGTAACTTAATGTCCCTCTTCAGATACGGGCGCCAGTACTGCATGCAGTACTCCAGGTGCCGTCTAACTATTGACCTATACAGTGGCAGAATCATCTTCTCTCTCTTCAAGGATTTACCCCTTGCAATGCAACCCAGCATTTTGTTGGCCTTTGCAGCTGCCTTCCTACATTGTGTAGAGTTGTTCATTGACCCTGTAATGAGCACCCCCAGATCCTTCTCCTCTGTCTGGGCTAGCTGCACTCCCCCCAGCTGGTAACTCCTTCTTGGGTTCTTTATCCCAAAATGCAGCACCTTGCACTTTTTGGCATTACACCCCAGTTGCCAGGTGTCTGACCAGGTTTCAAGCTTTGTCAGATCATCCTGCAACCCCTGCCACCCCCCTAGGTCATCCACCACTGCTCCTATCTTGGTATCATCAGCAAACAGACTGATGTTGCTCTTGATGTCCAATGATATGACTGCAATGAATATCCCAAACAACACTGGTCCTAACACTGAGCCCTGTAGAATACCACTTGTCACTACCCTCGGGTGTGAGAGCTCCCCACCCACCACCACCCTCTGTTGCCTTCCCTGAAGCCAGTTCCCCACCCATCTCACCAGCTTTGCACCTGCCCCTGTGCCTTCTAACTTACTTCCCAGCCTCCCATGCAGCACCAAGTTGAATGCCTTACTGACATCCAGATACAGGACATCCACTGCATGGCCCCTGTCCAGTTGCCTAGTTACCCAGTCATAGAACTCCACCAAGTTGGTTTGGCAGGATCTGTTGCATATGAAGCCATGCTGTCTGCTGTCCTGTAGTCCTTTGGCCTCTAGGAGGGCCACCAGCCTCTCCTTCAGGATAGTCTCCATTAGCTTACCCACAATGGATGTGATGTTCACCAGTCTGTAGTTCCCCAGTTCATCCTTGGGGCCACTCTTTTGGAGGGGCACCACATGAACCATCCTCCAGTCCTGAGGTACACACCCTGAGTGTAGTGAGGCAATAAATAGGTCTGCCAAAGGTCCCGCAAGGACCTCTGCCAGCTCCTTCAGTACCCTGGGGTGGATGCCATCTGGGCCTGGCACCTTGTCCACCCTCAGTGCCTTCAAACCCTCCCGAACTCTGCCCTCCATGATTTCCTCATCTGTCACCCCCCCCCATTTCTGCCATTCCTCCCCCCTTGGGTGTCACCCCCCCTCTTCTCCTTAGTAAACACCCAGCAGAAGTAGTCATTTAGTGCTTCTGCCTTATCGCACCCTGCTTCCACCCGACCCCTCTCCTTCCTAATCCTATATATTATCGATTGAGATCAATCAACATTACATTCAAATTTTTACAAAACCTTCCTGTATGTGCCCATTTCAAGGGCAACTGTGCATGAGACACTCTTCACAAAATAAAAGTGTCTCATGCGTAGAGGAAAGGAGCACTCTGATCAGTGATGAGCGCTCTCTCAATCTATAATACTTTTAATGATGTCCTGACTCTCTCCTTTTGTAATTGATTACGACAAATTTTGCTTTACCTCTTCAGAATCCTTGACAGTGCTAAATAGTCTACATGGGGCTGGATTTTCAGTAGAAGGGATGCAGGCACAATTTCCAATTTTGGGTGCAGCCCGTGTCACTACAAACATGCAAAAGTATTTGTGGGCTGTTGTCAAATGTTTGGATGCATTTGTGAAAATTTCTGCAATTTACAACAGAAAAATGACAGATGTGTAATCTTTTTAACCTATGTGTCATTTCCGTTGTGCAGTATGTCACACTTCAGGCATGACATTTGACCACCTTTTTGTGGTGTGAGTCACGTTGCAAGTACGGCAACTGTGGCAAAAATGTGCTGCAATTTTTGGCAATCCCCTTCCATTTCTAAACCATCTTTTCTTATATCTTCCTCATGATTTGAACATAGGGTCTCATAAAAAGCTGCCAATGTATCAACTATAAGATCTGTTTCAAGATATGAAGTATGGGTAGCATACTTTGATGGAAAGGATGGGCCCCTCCAGGGATGGGTATACCTCAACTTTCTATGGCTCACTGTGTAGACCCAATAGAAGCTACCAGGGTTATGTGTTGATATGACTGACTATTCTATTTTCTGATGGAGTTTTATATAAGATTGCTATGTTGTACTGTCCTATGAGTACGAAAAAAATGTAATAAACATTACATTTAAGCAATTTTTAATAAATATTACATTAAAAAAAAGATATGAAGTACGGGGATTATCACTTTCAGACCTGCTGACTTTGAATATGATTTTTCTGCCTATAAACCCACTGCTTTGCTGTTCTTGGACCAAAGTCATGGTGTCTTTGTTTTAGAAGTGTAAGGGTTAAATATTTATATCTTTGAGTACATTGTTGAGCTGCACCCTAACGCCTTCTCAGACCATCCTTTAGGACATTTTAAAGCAGCAGTATTTTTTAGCGACTACGTAGCATTTTTCAGCAATAATGGTTTTTTTTTTTTTTTTTGCAAAAACATCAATATACCCATTTTTCCTTTTTTCTTTTATTCCTGAACTAAGATATGGGATTTTAAAGTTTTTAAAAGTTTCTGTTCTGTGCCATACCCGCCATGAATAAATTAAATATCTTGGTACAGTGCTATGCTGTTTACCATCAGAAACATGTGGTAGCACCATCCTAATACAGTCACAGTACGGATCAAGTGCGTATGCTCAACAGATAACTTCAAAGAAGAGATTTTTTAAAAATTGTGAGTGGTGGCCATCTTTAATGACATGTTATTTCTTACAAAATGATCTACAAAAGCTGTTGTAAACATATCTGAAGGAATCAAAAATAGCCTTATGTTGAATCTAAGGATGTCAGAAATATGTTGACCAATGAGCATGTATTGTATACTGTATGCGCTCTGGTACAGTTCGGCCAGAAGCTGTCCATGGCCATGTGAGGAGGGCTGTGCCAGTCGCTGGCTCGGTCAGGTTGGGAGGGAGCAGGGTGGTGGGTCACTACCTACAGGGGTGTGAGGCCACTAGCCCACCAGGGATGTGAGGATTTATTTCTGCTGAATGGGATTGGGCTGGGGGACCACTAGACTACCGGGGGAAGTTTTTTTTTTCATTATTATTATAATAACATGGATCGGGACTGGGGGAGGAGGGACCAATAAACTACCAGGGAGAAGGTGTTTTTATTATAATAACATGGATCGGGACTGGGGGAGGAGGACCAATAAACTACCAGGAGAAGGTGTTTTTATTATAATAACATGGATCGGGACTGGGGGAGGAGGGACCAATAAACTACCAGGGAGAAGGTGTTTTTATTATAATAACATGGATCGGGACTGGGGGAGGAGGGACCAATAGACTACCAGGGAGAAGGTGTTTTTATTATAATAACATGGATTGGGGCTTGGGGAGGGGGATCACTAGACTACCAGGGAACTGGGGACATTTGTATTCTTCTTATTGCATGGATTGGGGCTTGGGGGGGATGCACACTTGGGCCTGGCACTCACATGCAGATGAGCTAAAAATAGGTATGCAGATGGCACCGTGCATGCCCGATAGGCTCATCTGCATGTTTGGGCCGAATAACGCCCATGGGGGCTGCAGCGCAAACCAGTGTACACTGCGCTGTACCCCTATAGGCGGTCTTCAGCTCTGCACCCTGGTAGCGCTGTACCAAACATGGTGACCACTTGCAGTGTGCTGCTCTACCAGGGTCCTATATTCAAACAGATATCATGGTCAGTTTGGACTGCACTATCTGAATATGGTGATAGAGCCAGCTGGCGCTATTTTTTTGTGTGGAGAACCTATTTACATGAGCATCCAGCTGGCTCTGAATATGGGGGCCTAAATACCTAAAATATAGTGCATGATGTGTTTTGTGTTTTGCTTTACTAAGATCAATCTATGTACTGTACTATTTTAAAGCAATAAAATATAATAAAAAAATACTGCTGCTTTAAGGTATTATTATAAATTTACGACCCTGGGTTGATCCTGAAAAAGGGACTGTAATTGTCTCAGTGGTCCTACCCGGTCACCAAAACTCAAACACATAAATAAATGCTCCTGACAGCACAGGAGGAGATGACTGCTTCAAGTGAGTCTGGAGTTATTTTAGTGTGCAAATGAAGTTCGGGCAGAGAAATGAAAAGAGAGACTCTGGGAGGGTCTCGCATAACTGTGTAACACCTAAGAAATGTTCCTGTGACCTGGACCATGAGCTTGTGAATGTATTATTATTGAAGTTAAAAATTTTATTGAGTTTAAAAACAGAACATAACAGTAAGCACATTAAATGTAACATATATGATATTTAGCTTGGTATATACATGGTAGTTACAACAAGGATCATATATAATTGCGAGTGAATAAATTAATAGGATAAAGTGACCACCTTGTTCCCTGAAGAAGTGGCCAATTATCATGAAAATTCAGTGGTTTGGTGGCAGTCATTGAAATACTATTGTTCCATTTAGAGCCAGGAGTTGAGCCTTCATTTTTTTGGAATATGAAATGCTCCTATCCGTAACATCATTGGTTAGAAAAAGCCATTGGTTTCTATCACTGACACCGCCACTGGCGAGGGCTGCTACATTAATTAAAATGGAGCAGCTCCTTAATGGGCTCAGTTTGCATCAAAGTAGCAGTACTAGCACAAGAGCCACTGACCAGTTCTAACTGATGATGTCACTGGTTGGAGGATTGACAATGGCACTACTGGGCACTACATGCAGAACTGTTTTGAATGATCAGGGAGACAGATTGCTACAGAAAGAAATATCCATATAGAAAGGGAAGAGAAAAAAGGAAATATGAATGGGATTGCTGCAGTGTTTTTCATCACCTTTATGGGCTGTTGGACATGGTGAAGGGGAAAGCTAAATTGTTTTGGTCCCAAATATCAAAGGATAGTCAGCTTTGCGGTGTATTGAGTCTTTCTCTTTCAGGGCCCTGAACATTGGCATGTACAGTATTTGGTGACATAAAAAAATATTCGTTCTCCATACTGGAGAATGTAAAAGAATGAGACGCCTTCTTCTATGGCCTGTGAGTAGCTGTACAGGTCTTGTTCATAGACATAGTCTACCTTGGCTACAGAAAGACATTTGGCACTGTGACGCATGACATGCTTTTGGGTAAAGTACACCAGTGTGATGGTAGAATGACAGAAATGAAGCATTCACTATCTTTTCAGAAAAAAAAAAACACCACTCCACAAATAGTTGATGTGCAAAAAAGTGCAGATTTTATTTTGGCGTCCAGGATGACCCACTGTGAGGATGACCCACCATGAATCACAGTAGGTCATCCTGGACACCAAAATAAATTCTGCACTTTTTTGCACAGCAACTACTTGTGGAGTGTTTTTTTTTTTTTTTTTCTAAAAAGGTGGCGAGGTGTCTGATTCTTTTTGTTTTACTGTCTCTGCACTGTATCATGAGCACCGCTTGTTCCAGTGTGAATTTTTTTTTTTATGTCACAAATACACCAATGTGGTATAGATGAGATATACTATATAGAAGACAGATTGCTAACTGGCTTTGGAGCAAGAAGCAGAGGGTGGTTGTGAATAGGCACTACTCCAAGTGAAACTGGGTACTCAGCGGTGTCACTCAGAGATTGGCACTGGAGCCACCGCTGTTCAACGTTTTTTCATCAGTGATTTCGAAGCTGGTATCTCCAGCAGGCTGATTTGGGTCACTGATGACAATTAACTGTTCATGGTGGTTGACCCCAATTATGGTTGGGGTAAGCTTTAGAAAATCCAGAACAAGCTGTGTCCGTTTTTGGATTGGTCTTCATTATTTCCAACTCTTTCTTCCAATTTTCCCACTGATTTCTCTAACTTTGATGATGCAACTTTAACTTATATTGAGTCCCTGCATAACTCCTCCAAAAGGGAAGGAAACCGTACGTATGTCACAGTCATGGACTGGTATCAATGGGTCCCGATAGGTAAACATACCAGTTAAAACTAAAGGATGGTAGTACAGCCTAGGCATTAGTGTAGTCAGGTGTGAATGAGCTTGGTGCATCCAGTAGACCTGGGTTTGATTCCCTCAACTTCCACTTGCATACTATGCAACTCTGAGCAAGTCACTTAACCTCCTTGTGCTCTCAGGATGTGCCTGGAAACAAGCATCATCTCATCGTGCCTTTCCTGGCCAGAAATTGCATGATGGAAAAGATTATTCTAGGTATGTACTGCTGCTAAATTTAATGTGAGATCTTGCTGATCCGGTGCCCTGGCACTACCCTCTGTCTTTTAGCATTTAAAACTGAGTAGCGGGTTGTAGTCAGTTGCTATAGTACTTTTAAAACTGGCTGGTGTCCAATGGGTTAAACTGCTAAGAATATCTGGAATAAGAATAATGTCATAAGGAGAATGGCACAGAGCTGGCAAGCCTGCGTTTCCTATATGAGCCTTTTGTAAATACCAATTCACATTCAATTATTATACCAACTTTACTGAACCTTTAGTAAACTCACTGAGTGTTTCTGATTTGCACACTGGTGCTAAAGACTATTTTAGAGCTGTATGATATACTCTAGTTTATGTCCGTGATCATGTCTTACATTGTTGTCATAATGTATCTGTGTTTTACTATCGACCTCTGTGGTTGAGAGGGACATAAACTACACGATTCAGTTCTAAAATGGTACTGACCATACCAGTGTGCAAGTGAGCAGTAACACCCAACAGGGTGTGGGTGTTGAGAAATACCCATGCATCTAGGGGTGCACTGAGGCCCAATGCTGCAGGCAGAGGGCCTTACAGCCCGTGGAAGTGCAAGTATCCCCCAACACCCCACACCCTGAAGAATATTACTGTGCTTAGATAATGGGTCACATTTTTCGCTGTATGTCACATTTTTAATAAAAAATAAAATATTTTAAAATATTGTTTAAAAAAGGAAGATCTGTATATAAAATAGCTCTTCCACAGGCAAGTGGGCTGAAGTTAGAGATGCTGGTGCTGTCTGTAAGCTGAGTCTTAGTAAACATTTTCTTTTGCAAGTGCAAGTGGGTAGTTGGATCCAGGAAAGGAGTGTGAGCAACCATTCTGGACTGGTACTTGATGACTTAGTGTATTATGGACAGGAAAGGGAAAATTTTTCTTTTCATTTTGTTTTCTACTCCTTTCTAGGGGCATACCCCCCTTTCCTCGGCAGCCCCAGCCATTTCACCCTCCCATTTGTAGGACTTACCTGGCTCCATCCAGTGGCCTGTGGTGTATCCACATGGCGAGGTCTCTGGGATGGAGGCTGATTCTGGCAGTGACCATATTCAGAAGTCCAGAGCAGTGCTAGTCAGTGGGTGCAGGGCCTGCAGGACACCAAGATCATCCTGCAGCTGGACCTTGCATTTCCTGTTTTTTTTTTTTTGTGTCCCAGGGACATCTTACATCACAACATCATGATGGGCTCCCTTGTGGATGTCACAGATGTCCTCCTTCCATGTCTGCTGCTCCCCACTGCACCTCCTCCCATGGTCACCCAGGGGGCTGTGTGGTAGTGAGGAACTGGAACCTTCCCCCCAAGGAAGGGAGCATCTACTCAGATGCTCAACCTTCATCCCCAGGTAACCTTCTGATGTCCTGTGTTTGCTCTGAACGTGGATCATCAGCTCCACAAGCGATAGTACTGCCACTTTGCTGGGGGGGGGGGCTGATTAATGTTTTTTTTATATGTTGCAGTTTAGTGGAGCAAGCAGTGGCCAGCCATGAATAACGTCAGGGTTGCAGTGTGAGTGAATTAATGGGCAGCAGCAGAAACAGGATTGTAGTCCTGGTGCGGCATTTTTCAGACATACAGCAAGAGACTTTAAGTGAACAGCAGCTGAGAGGTACATTGTTAAGAAAAATATCATAATGAACAGAATAAATTAATGAGTGAAGCAGAAAAATTAATGTAGAATAATGTGGTGCAATGATTGTGGAAAAACATGGTGGCTGATCAGAATGGTAAAGACAGCATAAACAATATTGTTTATGTTTTTTAATATAATTGTAAATTAAGGCATGTGTGAAGTCTATTTTATCACCCCAGTGTATTGTTTTGTGTTTTTGTTTTGAAATACTCCAGTTTTTTCCCTTATTTAGGGCCCCATATTAATGCAGGCTTTTCCCCACTCTGTATTCATTTTTTAATTATTTATTAGTTTCTGAACCCAGTGACACTGGTTGAGCTGAAGACTACAATAAATAAAATCCAATGACATTGGCTCAGCTTATGTCACAGTGTTCCTCTTCGTTGTAGTCTTCGGCTCAACTGATGTCATTGGATTCCAAACAGCTAAGTAATTAAAAAAATGAATACTGAGTTGGGGAAAGCCTGCATTAATATGGGGCCCTAAAAAGGAAAAAGATAGGACTATTTAAAAAAAAAAACAAAAAAAAAAAACACAGAACAGCACACTGGGGTGATAAAAACAGACTTCACACATGCCCTGATTTACAGTTATATTTAAAAATGTAAATAACGTTGCTCATGTTCCCTTTAAGGTTTAAAAGTTCTCCATTGATATTTTTCATATAAAGGTTGAGTTGGGACCGGGTCTTGTACATAAGATGGTGTTTGCACCTAAACACATAGCACTAGAATAACATTAGCTAGTCATATGTGTGCATTTTCCGACCCATTTTCTAAATCAGAAACTCCTAGAGTTTCCTAAATAGTAGCAGTAGTTGTGGCAGTGATCGTATTTGCTATGGCGCCCTTCCCTTGAGGCTCAGGGTTCCTAACAGAAACTTCCTGCTTAGCTCTCGCAAATGCAACTGCCGCTAGCCTAGTGTAAAAAAAAAAAAAAAATTAAATATATATATATATATACTCTGTTTGACAATGCTCACTGAGCGGCTCCCCCCCCTTCCTTTCCCTACTAATTCCTCCTCCCCTATCTCCCTCCCTTCTACTCCCACCAGCTCTCCTCACCATAAGTTTTGCATCTTTTGTTATCTTTTGCTTCGTTGGAGATTGTATTCTATTGTAACAAAATTGTAATTGAACTGTAACTTTTTTGTTTGTGAGTACTGTGTCCCTTGTACTACTGTTCTGATGTCCTCTTTGTGACGAGGTACCTTTGTAAATGAGCCTCTGGCTCAAAGGTTTCTAAACTGATGTTTAACTAAATAAATAAATAAATAAATAACAGAAGCCCATCATATAATACATAATTTACATCAAACTCAGAGTTAGAAATATAAAGCCACCACAAAATACATGGTAAATACATAAACCAGCATCAGTAGATCAGTAAGAAGACTGGTAGGGCAATCACGTGTTGCCAAAAACCTCTCTAAAGAGATACGTTTTGAGACCCCTATTAAAGGCCTCCATGGAGGTGGAGTCTCTCAGGGCTCTCTGAAGAGACTTCCAGAACACTGGACTGGCCACCTCAAAGGCCTTGTCCCCGGAGGAGTTCAGCCTAACCCGGGGGACAGTCAAGAGGCCCACCTCAGTGGAGTGTAGAGGGCGGGAGGATGAATGAAGACAGGAGCTCAGTCAGATAGCTCAGTTCTAACCCATGTCGAGCTTTATAGGTTAGTAACCCAACCTTAAAGGTGATGTATCACTTCACTGGCAGTCAGTGTAGTTCATGTAGGACCGGGATCACCTATGTAGGCCAGTTAGTAGCCTAGCCACTACGTTCTGCACCAGCTGAAAGTGTCTTAGGATACCTCCATTGACCTCGAGGTATAGAGCACCATAGTACATAAGCCTGGATGCTAAGTGGTTGGGAAATTTTAGAATATACAAATGTTTTAAACCTTAAGAATCTATAGCAGGAAATGATGTACCGGTTCAATGCAGTTCTTCTACAATTATTTTAATGAGTTAGAGTATGCTGACAGGCCTTACCTGTATAACCTTAAGCAGTGACGATGACCTCATCTTAGCGTGTTTTGACTAATGGTACTATGCATCTGGATTTTATCTGCAGAGTATAAATTCCCCCACGTTTTCACTCGTTAAGGGGGGTAGGGGGCAGAAGCTACTTGTTTATTCAAGCACAAGTTTTCCATGCATGACTGCTATCTGTAAAATGAATATTCTGTACTTTCATGTTTGAAAGGCATTTGGTTAGGGGATCTTCATCTGAAGTTTGTGTTTAAACCCTAAATACATGATGTTAACCTTCTTCCTAATCCTTTATATTTCTCCCATCTGTTGCTGTAACTTTGTAGCCTGTCCAAAGACTGTGCATTTGGTACTGACTAGACAAAGAATCTCAGTGGAAAGGCATGGTTTATGGTTTGAACTGTAGGTTACCATTTTAGAAGAAATACAGACCACTGACATAAAAAAGACAAAAAACTGATTTTAAACAGCACAAACAGAGCCTGTGAGCCAAACATGTGGAGGTTCCTGAGTTAGGATAATGTTTGCTTGATCTCGGATTGCTACACTATATTACTACAGTAAATCTGTCATCTGAATCAATTGACTCAGAGGAGGGAGAGGGAAAAAACAGATTGGAGCACAATAAGAGTTGGGTTTCTTTTTTCTGTTTTTTAAACAAATTTACCCAGGAAAACATAGCAGAGATGCAGGAGCTCAAGTCATTTTCAGTGGGGTTTTACCTTTACCTGTGTCAGACTGAAACACTATGAGGGTAAGAGACTTGCTCAGGAACCCTTGGTGAGTAAGTGGCCATGGTAAGATTTGTACCTGGGTCTCCAGGTATGCAAGCCAGTGCTCTATCAACTAGACCACACTGCCTCTATGTCCCATAAACAGATTTAATGAGAGATGGACAGGACAATAAAAGTAGTCAGTCACTTGTCTAAGCATGACTAAGGGCCCAATTCATAAATGGATGCGCACCCATGGATGGGCTTGCATGACCATGGGCTGCCCCTACTGCATGTGCAGGATCCCCCACAGCTTCCAGGAAGGGCACACATACCCCCTCCACACTCGATCCGGTGGCAGATGGTGGAACTCTGTGCATGACTGGACTTGGGATGGCTGTAGTGCTGGGGATGTGCTGATACGCCATTAATGAAAAGAAATCAACTACATAGATGGCTGACAGAGGAGGCACAGACTAGGTGGGCTAAGCCCCTGCCATAGTGCTTACATGCCCCCTCTGCTCAGCTATATCAAGTCCTCAGGTACCTGATCATCCTGTACTTAACACTCCCGCAGTCCTGCATGCTAGTATGTAGGGCTGAGGAGCCTACCGAACTACTTTTGTTTTCACATTTGACGAGGATACGGCAGTCCTTTGAGGATTGCTGTTCCCACAATCTCTTGCTATGCCTGGAGCAGAGGATACACAAATAAGCTGAACCAGGCTTCTGACTGGATGTCTGGTGCCAGGTACAACTCTGTCCCCCAGAATGACCCCTCTCCCACTCACAGCTCTGCAGTTTTGGACAGCAGCATACTGGGGCTGTGGATGCCATGTGGTGTGGAGTGGCTTTGTGGTGTGGGGCTCTGCAGCTGGCACATGTGCAAATGTCATGTATTCCTACCATTCTGTGGATCAGACCATTAGATTTTGCTAGATTCTGTGTAACAAAGCAAAACAATATGTAATGCTGGCAATGGAGGCAATATAGCGCAGTGGTTTAAGGCTCTGAGCTGCAAATCTGGTGACATTCAGCAGACCAGATCTGGGTTTGAATCCCACAGCTTCTACTTGCATACTGTGTGACCCTGAGCAAGTCACTTAACTTCCCCGTGCTCCCAGGTCACACCTATAAAAAAGCTTTCAGCTTAGTGTGCTACTCCTTGTTAAAAAAAAAAAAACTTATTAATTCAGTTTTGTTTTATAAGTTAATAGGGCCTCTGCTGTGGGTCTCTTACAGTGTAAGAAACTCTGAGTGGGATATTTGGGTGAGAGGACCATGAAGTTATGCTGAGTAGTTCTAGCTGCCCAAACCTCATGAGAAGAGTCTCTTATACAATAGGAAACCCCAAGAAGATGCTATTAACTTCTTTATGATGTATGGGAGAGCCTTATTACCTGTCAAAATCAGCAAGATCATTTCCTTGTAATCCCATCACTGTGACATCAGGGTGCTGTTAAGCCCTCTTGAGTACATCATACTGATGGGATTACAACTGGAGCTGATCTGCGCATGCATGCATTTGAAGGTAGTGGCTCACAATAAATGGCCGTGGTGGTGAGAGCTCACCCGTATGGATTTTGGTGCTATGGGAACAAAAGGAAAAAAAACAGTAAGGACTTGTCTTTCTGTGCATTTTTAGGTTACTTACTTGTTGCCTCCTAATGTGTTTTTTTTTTTTTTTTTTACCCCATACACTATAAAAGACTATGCCTGCGGCTCGGTTGTCAACCTTGCTGTAATCGCCTATCATGGCTGCCATGACAACAACCGCTTGAGGCGATTTACAATGTGGTCAACAACTGATCCTCAGGCATTATCCTCTATTTAAATCACTCGAGTTCGCTAGAATGATTTATAATAAGTTTAAAGTTGAAGTTTTTCATATTGTAAATTTGAATGTAGGTGCCCTCCCTCTATCTTTGAAGCAGAATGCACCACTCCTAACGTTCCTGCACGAGAGACCACTGTACGTTGGGTAAATGGTGCAATGGCTGTATGCACTGATTGGCTGAAATCATGTAAGTGATTGATAATACAGTTTTACTCTTTGTTATAGTTGCTGATTTAGTATCAAAACTGTTTATGAAGGTCAAAAATTCATCAGACAGGTTTTTAGCAATAATGTAGTTCTCCCATCCTTAGATTCCTCATCGGTGTATTCCGTTTCCCTCAAATAGTTTTAAAACAGCTTTAAAATATTATAATTAATGACTCAAGTGAATAAATATCACTTCCACTAGCAAGTCTTTGTAATTATATTTTAATTTGTATTCACTTTCATTAACTACAGTATTTTTTTTAAACAATTCATAATACAATATAATCCAGAAAAAGTAAGAAAACAAAAATTAAATACTTTGGAAAGACATGTCCTTAAATTAAGGGTAAGTAAAATACATGAACTGAAAAACACTTAAATATAAAACATAAATTAAAGACATTTGATAAGGAATAATTTGCGGAAACTTGATAGACTGCCAAATAAGTTGACTAGGTTTGTACTTGGCCTGAAGAGATCTTATGCTGAATATCGTCACCGTCATATGTTATCCCAACTAAACTGGGTTCCATTGCAAATGAGAAGAGAGAGAATATTGAGTTGCATTTTGTACAAATGCATAAATGGTCCTATCCCTGAATATCTTAGGGTTAAATTTATATGGAATTCCAGTCCTTACTCGTTGAGAGATGTAAGAGGGAGGGGATTAAAGGTCCCTTACATAAAATCAAAGTATGGGAAGCAGTGTTTTGATTTCATTGCTGCTAACAAATGGAATTCAATCCCTCCATTGGTTAGAAACAAGCATACATTTGCAGCATTTAAATCTGCTTTTCAGGATTTTTACACATTTACTTGTTCTTGTTATTGATGAATTTTGCACAGGTGTTATTATGTATATGTGACTTGACCTATTTTGTATATGTATTTGTTTGTCACTGTTTATATTTATTGTGTAACAGGACAGCTCTAAAAATAGGTTTTGCCTAGTGCCTTATCCTGGTGAAATATAAGAATAAACTGAACTGATGTAAATAGTACAAATTTTTGCTATATAGATGTTATTTCTTTTTCTTCTTCTCTTTTTTTTCCTATTATTTATTTAAAGCAGCTCATACTGAACTCAGTCGTCGGCTGGCCATGGAGGTGAGAGGTGGGCTGTACCAGTCGCCAGCTGGGGATGGGTAGGGGGGTGCTGGGTGGGCTGGCACGGCTGGGTGGGGGGCCACTAGACTACCAGGGAAGGGTAATTGCCACATTTGCGGCTGGCAACTTGGAGGTCGGGGCACGGTTGGGGGGGATGGCATCGCTGCCCTGCGGGGCTTCTACCAATGGGTGTTTTGAGGGGCTGGAGGTATGGGTAGTCCTGTGAGGCTTGTGCCAATGGGTGTTTCTGGGGGCTAGGGGTATGGGTAGCCCTACGGAGCCTCACTGGGGTATGCTGGCATGGGGGTGGACAAGGTGGCATGACTGCAGGTGGGTCTACAGGACCCCTGGGGGGGCGTCCGTAAGTTACACCAGCTAAATGCTGGTGTAACTTACATTGCCGGTTCTCCTCTGGGAGTTCTTGTAGAATCCTGACATTGGGGACTTTGTTGCTGCCCTTCTGGACTGGGGCACAACTGCTGCCATAAACCCCCTAGTGCCATGTCCCGGGGGGGTTTATGGTGCAACTGCCAGCCTAACTGCTGTTCGGTGCAAGTGGCCTGTGCCATGTCGCAGGCCACTTTGTAGAATTGCACATGTCGCAACTGCTGGCGTAAGTTGCTACATGCGCCATTCTACTTGGCGCAACTGCTGTTATGCCAGGCGTAACTCTTCTAGAATCTGGCCCACTGTTCGCAAACCTGATCTATGCTTATGGTATTACACAGCAAAAGTATTGAATAACTAATGAGTTTTATTTTTAAATTATATACAGGCATCTTGGATCCACCCTTAACTAGCAGTTTTAAAAAAAAAACTCTTCTGTGAAGGCTACATTTTGACAGCACATACTAGGGTGATACCAGAGTCATACTGTGGGTGTATTAGAATGTGCTTAGCACACATTTCTGATGGTATAAAGCACAGCACCATGCCAAGTTATTTAATGTATTATATGGTTGATGTGGTCATAGCACAGGAACGTTTTAAAAATTCAAAACAACATATATCAGTTCAGGAATGAAAGGAAAAATTGGTACATTGAGGTTTTTGCTAGACTTAAATAATTTCTAAAAAATATAAAACATGTTGTCGACTAACACATTCTGTTGCTTTTAAGTCCATTCTGACATTTGTTACTCATAATAATATGATGGGACCAGAATACTATGTAACTATCCGAACACTGAGGCATGATGGTGTCCTTGTTGGCTGTTGCCAATCTATCCCAGAGTAAAGTACTGCCTGATTAAGGGCAAGGTTTGCATGCATTCTTTCTAACATCTGCAGCCCATAATGATTGGCTGAAACAGATGCAGGATGGCAGGGGGCTAGACAAAACACACAGTAATAGCTTGGAGCTATATGGGGATCTCAGAAAAAGACACTGAAAGCATTATGATTTAAAGGAAGGTACTTCTTCCTGTTGTTTTATCTAAAAAATGCATCAGATCCTTCCTGCTGTACCTCATTTCTAACACTCTTTAAAGGTCTTTATAGGGCGAGGCTTGAGACCCTCCCCCCATGGTGTCATAATTTAGTGACACCTCATCTCTGTCTTGTGAATGTCTTACATTTGCTTGGAGACTATGTAAAGTTCTCATTTGTTTCTGCCTGACTCCAAAAGTAAATGACAACATATTCGTAACTCATGCACTCTCATGCATGGGTGAGACTACTGAAGCAGTGTTGGAATTATAGTGGGGCTTGCCAAGGCTCACCCCCCCCCCATTGCTCTGAAGTGAACCCCAGTAGCTCATGCATCACTGCCCTTGACTTATAATGGGAAAGGGGTCTCAGTTTAAAGGTGGGGTCCTCATGGGCCCCATATTTCACAAAGATCTTAAAGAATAATTCCATCACTGCATTGAAGGTACAGTATATTGGAAGAGGCATGCTAATAGGGTAGCCCGTTACATGGGCATCGGCAATTGAGCACCTGCAATAATGGCGACTCAATCTCCGGCACATGTCATCTGGCTACCAATGAGGTAGGGTGATGGGGTCAGCGAATATAGCGATGGGGACGCTATATATCATCACTTGGGGAGGAGCACACACAGCAAGGGCAGGAGGTATTGTGAGGGTGGTGCCATGGTGGGTTGCTGAGCTGGCCCCGTGGCATGCTGGGTGGGTTGGCAGCTTTTGGCGGTTAGAGTGCTGGTTTCGTGGCCAGGCGCTATTGTATTTTTGTTGTGCCCAGCCCAAATCATTTTTTTTTAATGTTTTTGCACCCCCCCGGAGTTGAGAATCCTTAAGTAGGGGGGTGCAGGGGCCAAAGTCCCCCGTGGGGTGGTGCAGGCCTCCTGCATCAAATGGTTAAAATACAAGTCCCCAGTGCTGTTTTGCTGTGCGGCAGGGAGTCAGGGTGCTGAAATTAATTTTTGACACTCTGGCTTTGTGATAACGGCGATCACCTTTAGGCTTTTGCAGTTATCACATAAATCTACTAATAGTGTTCCAAGCACTATCAGGTGCACAGTATACTCCCTGTTAGAGAAATGCAAAACACAAACCCATATGAAAGCACAAACCACAGTTGTAACCACACTTGCAAAGCACCTCACATAGATCTTCACTTTGAGCAAGCTGGGTAGTTTGCAAGGCACAAACCCATTATTATTTCAGCACAGAACATCAATATTTGTACATAAGATGCTAATGACCCTGAATGATTCAGGGTAAAAATGATTTATTTGCAGATACTAGTTAAAATGGTGTGGGATGGGTATAGTCGAAGGAGTACAGGGAATGAAAATAAATCTGACAGAGTGGAAAAGTTGTTCAGGACATGGCAACTCAAATTTTACCTCAGAAGATGTCAAGTCATGCACATTGGCACTGTATGTCTTTTGTCATATTAACTGTTGTTTAACTGGTCACATAAGAGTACGAGCAGTTGTGCTACAGTATGTTTACCAGTATGGTAATGAAATGAAAAAACAAAAACAGAGTATGGGTTGGGGGTGAGGGTGGAGCAGAAATCAGAGGAAAGGGACCTGGGGATCATTATTAGTGACAATCTAATGTGCCATGCCCGATGCTGTAAGGCTGCAGTGAAAGTAAGTTGGATATTAGGGTGCATAGTTGGGGGGGGGTTGCTAAAAGAATGAAGGAGGTGATTCTGTCCCAGTACAGATCCTTGGAGAGACCTCACTTCGGATACAATGCCCGTTTCTGAAGCCCACACCCAAAGAAGGATAGGGACCTCTTGGAAGCTGTTCACAGGAGGGCTACGAACATGATTCTGGGGCAGCAGGGGAAGATGACTGAGAAGAGGCTGGAGAGTCTTGATACGTACACACTAGAGGCCAGGAAGGAGGTGTAAGATATGATAGGGACTTTTAAACACCTAAGGGATAATAATAAAGTGAACAGCAGTGCTCTGCTCACAAGAAACGAGGGCAAGGTAACAAAAGGTCATGGATGGGTACTGGTGGGGGCAGCTTTGGGGGGAATGTAGGGAAGTTCTTCTTTATGGAAAAGGTGGTGGAGAAGTTGAATGCATTGCCAGAAGATGTGACTGGTGCAGAATTCATTCATCAGCTTCAAATGCAGGTGGGACATGCATCGGGATGCAATGGTCAAAACTAGAGGAGTGAGGATGGGCAGTCGATGGAAGGGGATGAGTAAATTAGGAAGGAGGGTATCAGAATACAGTCAGGGTCATTGGTAAACTAGCTGCAGTGCGGCATTAGGCTGGATGTGAATGCAGGCAGGTACTGAACAAACTCAGTGGGCCATTGGTCCTTTTTCTGCTATCAGCATTTATGTTTCTATGTTTGTATATCATAGCCATGTTATAAATCATCAAACACAATGGTCTAAATTTTCAAAGGGTGGCATAGAGTTTGCATCAAGCCCTGCATCAGCTCCTTACTTTGATGCAGCTGCGCTGATCCCCTTTACTGCAACTGCACCCTATTTTGGTAGGCTGGATGCAGCTACGACAGCTTACATAATTTATGGCCGCTTGTGCCGACTGTTTGGTGCAAGCACCGTAAAATGGGTCCCTGGGATTGCTGCAAGATAGACCAGAAAAAGGTGGTCTAATTTGCGGTGGTTGGCGCATGGGAGTGAAAATCCCGCTCGCTGGGAGACTGCTGCACACCCCATGTGCCATATCGTTGGCACACCTGGAGCATGTGGCAATTGTCAGGTTTTGAAAAATTGAGCCCCGTGTGATGATTTGTAAGTTTAGAGGTGTAACAGTGTCACCACTGGCATTCTTAGGTACCAGAATTTCTCTCCTTTAGTTCCCAGTTGTCTTGCCCTACGAATGCTTGGGTAGACACTCTTATAGTCATATGAGACTGTCCAACTGTCCCTATAAACTTATACAGAAGAATTATTTCTATGGCAACACACTGTGATGTTATAAACAGAGGATTATGCCTTCCTGGTAGGAAAAAGCCACAAGAACAGATGAAGCCTAAGGGAAAAGGCCCTGTTTTAAAGAAAATGTCTTTAGTAATGAAAAGTGGAAAGTCACGAAATTCCCATTTTAGGGGAATTTTTTGTAACTAAGTTCTGCTAATGTCAACTGTAGAATTTTTCCTGGAAACTGGAGCATCTTTTTAAAGGGAACAGGAAATTAATGCTAATTGACTGCAGTTGGTAATGTTCCTAGTAACAAATGAAAGACTAGACTTGCCTCCAAATGAGTCATTTTTAACTGTACCTGAATAAACACTGATGTGAAAACATTTTTCAGTTGTTCTCTTTATATGGACAACATTCTGCACAGTTCTCTTTATGGAACCAGTCATCTGGATTTCTCATTGTGTCAAAGTTTATGTACAGAATGCCAAGCAGGAGTGGTCCTATCAGAGCCATGCTCAGAGTCCTGTGCACAAACAGTGACATAGTTAAAGAGCTGGTGAGATGATTTGGGCAGGCAACTGATTCAGAAGTTACCTGCCTGATTAGCTAAATAAACTTGTGCCGCAATTTTTTTGGTCATGATGAATACTAAATTTCTTTTTCTATATTACTTTTTTCCATTCTTGTTTTCTCCCCATACACCTCCTCTCCATTGCAGCATGAATGTGCGCATGTGAAGGCATGCACACATTGTGTAACCGCGCTTCTGTCTCCTGACCTCTGGCGCTGCCCTCCAACCTCCACTAGGGGGCAGCCAAGGAGTGGGATGACAACCCTTCCCTCCTCGGGAGAGGAGAGCAATCCTTCGGACGCTTGATCCTCTCTCTCTCTCTCCTGCTGACCCCCAGCAACTTGAGGTTGCTTCCGATCCCGGGTCGCCGGTGTGGCGCAAAGTGTTGTGTCCAGCACCTCAACCCTCAGCGGCACCAGGCTGGCCTGATAAATAGTCAAATTTTACCTTACAGTGCCTGGCTCATAACTTCTGTGTATGAGCTGAGTGGCCATCTCAGTGCTGCAGCCCCACCTTGAAAATCAGCCTTTTGATGATGATAGGTATGGACCGGGGCTGCAAGCACTCTATATAGTAAGTAATAGGATGGGAATAGGATCGGGAAGGGGGGGCTGTCTAAATGTACTAATGTTATCTTTGCTGGCAGTTATACATGTATGGGGGTGATATATCACATATGTCATTTTCCCATACTGAGATGGTTGCTTGGCTCGTACACGGATGGTACAAGCTGGGCATTGTAAGTTAAAATTTTACTATTTATCATGACCAAAAAATTGCAGGCAACTTCCGAATCGGTTGCCTCCCCGGATCATATCACCAGGTCTTTTAAACTTCCAGCTCACTGGTTCCATGAAGAGAACTCTAACCGAATACTGCCCATAAAGACAGAACAATGCAAAGTACAGTTTTTCACATCACTTTTTATTCAGGTACAGTTAAAAGCATCATTTAGGTTTATGGATATAATTTAAGTAAATGGGAGCATTATAAGAAGCTGCCAATTAGAAATCATTTCCTGTCCTCTTTAAGCACCAGCAATACCTGAGGTCATTGCCCTGCATGCATGCTCAGCTGGTGGACAATGTGGAGGTGCTGTATATCCAGTATAAGGCCAGAAACATAGAAACATAGAAGTTGTTAGCAGATGGGAACCGTATGATCCATCAAGTCTGTCCTTGGCTTCCTACCCCCTACTTAGCTGCCTGCTTGTGTATCCCATGCCCGCTGGAATTCCCCCGCTGTCTTGACTCCCACCACCCCCTCCGGTAGACTATTCCATGGTTCCACAACATGCTCTGTGAAGATGAATTTCCTCGTATTGCTTCTGAACTTTCCTCCTTTAAGTCGAAGGTTGTGACCTCTCGTCCTGCTGTAGTCCTTTACCTGAAAGAGGTTCTGCATGTGTACCCTGTTGTTGCCTTTAAGGTATTTGAATGTTTCTATCATGTCCCCATGACTCCTGCGTTGTTCTAAGGAGTATAATTTGAGGTCATCCAGTCTTGCCTCATATGGTTTCTGATGCAAGCCCTGCACCATCTGTGTTGCTCTTCTCTGTACCGTCTCCAGCCTATCTATGTCCTTCCTGAGTTGTGGCTTCCAGAATTGGATACAGTACTCCAGGTAAGGCCTGACCAGGGACCGATACAGGGGCATGATTACTTCATGCCTTCTGCTCGTGATGCCCCTCCCTATACATCCCAGGATATCACTGGCCTTTAGTTCTGCCTTTTCACATTGCCTGCTGACCTTGAGCTCATCTGATATGATCACCCCTAGGTCTCGCTCCTGCCTGGTAGCCACAGCTGCTCCCCTACCATTGAGTACAGTTTCCCTGGGTTACACTTTTCCAGGTGCATAATCTTGCATTTTTTGGCACTGAATTTCAATTGCCAGGTCTTGGACCACTCCTCCAGTTTTCGGAGATCAGCTTCCATGCTTTGCTGTCCCTCTGTTGTGTCTACCTTGTTGCCAATTTTGGTGTCATCTGCAAACAGGCACACCTTTTCCTCTAGTTCATCCGCAATGTCGCTGATGAATATGTTGACTAGTCTCCTGTGAGGAACAGAATCAAAAGCTTTGCTGAAGTCCAGGTAAACCACAGCCACTGCCCTACCCTGATCCACTGATCTTATCTGTATCAGTCTTCACCATTCATCACAGGTGGGTATGTGAGTGGAGGTCACGACCCTGCGGGAGCTCTTTTTTTTTTTTTTGATGGGTGGAGCCAACGCAGTGATGGCGCCACCCTCGAGGCCGACGATTGGCGCTGCACTTAGCGGAAGTTGGCCGTTAGCTGTCACTCACCCTGCGCCATCCCACCAGTTCTTTGTCTCCTGCTGTAGAAGTCGCACCTCATGGACTTGTGAAGAAGACTGCACAGAGCTGCGTCTAGTTCGTTGGTCAAAAAGTACCATCAGTTCTGTTTCGCCACCTACTTGATGCCGCTGACTGGTAAGACCATGCTTTTTCTTATTCCCAGCAACGTCGGGTCTGTTTTTTGCTTGTTTCACTGTTGATCATGTCTGGTTAGGGGCGCAAGAAGTCATCAAACAGGGTGGCCTCCTATGCATTGGTGCCCCTGCGGCCATCATTATTCCATTACTGACCAGCATGATCGTTGCCTCACCTGTCTTGGCCCGCTTCATGGCATGGATTCGATGCGATGCCTGCTTTACCATGGACCATCGAGTTATTGACTTCGCGGCGGAGAAATCGAGACGGCGTCGCTGACTTTGGGAGGTGAGCCCGCACTCGTAAGACCAAGACACGGTCTCTTGACTCTTCCTCCAGGTCCCTTTCAGGTTCTATATGGACTGTAGATGGGGGGGGCTTCCACCTCTCTGAGCATTGTTGTGGCAGGGGCCCCTTCCATGGTGCAGGAGGCCCAGTCCATTCCTCTCGGAGGCGGGTGGAAGGCACAGCTTCGGCAGTCTCCCCTTTGGGGGTGAAGGCACCCCCGGTGTCCGCGTCCTGGGACCCGCGGGCCTGGACTGGCACCGGCCTCTACACCATCCGCCGGTGCCGTTTTGGGTGTCAGCGTCGCTTGCAGTGCCGAGCGCCCAGACGGCACTGTGGTTGGCGCTGGTTCATCATTCGGCACCATTTCTGTGGTTGGTGCTGTTCGTGGCACTGATGGTGGGAGCAGCACTGTGGGAAGTTCTATGGCATCTTCTGTGGCTATTTCTGGTCTTGGCACTGTTCGTGGTGCCAAGATGGGAGACTGCACCATTTCCAGCTCTGGTGCCGTTCGCGGCACTGTGGCGGGTGATGGCACCATAGGTGGTGCTGCTCTTGCTCTCAGTGCTGTTCGTGGCACTGAGGGGGTCTCTGCATCATCGACGGCACCGTCTCTGACTCCGGCGCCGTTCAAGGTGCCATTGGAGGGGATGGCACCGTGTCTGGTGCCAATTTTGGCCTTGGCTTAGTGATTGGAGCTGTCTCTTCCTCTGGCACCATTTATGGTGCCCGGAAGGGGGTCAGCACCAACCATGGTGCCAGGCCTCAAGTTAGCAGGTCAATTGGTCCAGGAAGGGGCAGGGGTCAGCGGGTGGTCTGGCATCGGATCTTGGTCTCCACCTCTTCGGAGGGGGATTCTGGGTCTGATCCGGACTGGCTGCCAGACTCCTCGGAGTCTGCTGTCCTCTCTGTAGTTTCTCCAGCAGTCTGGACCCAGCCTCCCTCTGAGGAGAGGGCAGTGGTCCCCAATTCTGGGGTTAGTGGCACTGACCAGCAGGCAACTGTCCAGGTGGCCATTGCTGTGCAGCCTGGACTCGGGGGATCTACTGCCCCCTCAATTGGGGTACCCCCTCCTGTGGTGTGCCTGGATCACCCAACATTAGGGCCGACCAGGGCACCCTCGGAAAGGGAGGGTGCTGCACCCTGGGTGGTCTCCTCTGGGACTGCTTGGAGTTGCCAACTGCCTAGGCTGGTGTTTTTGAGGTGGAGGGCTTTTTCAGAGTCTGGGGGGTTGAGGGGTCTGGGTTCAGTGTGGTGGCCCTTCTTTTGGACCCACCGGGTCTCGGGGAGGAGCCGCAGTGCGGGCCCTTATCCTTCCTCCTCTGTCTCTTCGAGAGTGCCCTCCTCTTTGGAGGCCAGGAGTCATCCTTCTGGACTCACACAGTCCCGGTTGCCTCACAGGGGGGACTCTTCAGGGCACGGTCTATGCAGTTCCAATCTGGTTGATCAGCTGTCAGCTGTTGGGCTCCCTGGAGTTCCTCCTCCTCCTCCTCCTCCCTTGGGAGCATCTGGTGGGTTCTCTTGCCCGGGCAGAGGACATTCCTCATCTTCTGTGGATCTGGCCTCCATTCCTCTGTCTTCATCTCCTTCTCTTCTTAGTATTTCTGGCCCTAGGGGGCCTCTGATCTGGGAGCAGTTGAAGGGTGCAGCTGCTCATTTTCCTACTTATGTCAGGGTGCTGGATGAGCGGGTGTTCCATCCTCCCCCTGAGCAGCCACCCCCTGAATCTCCGAAGTCTTCCACTTCCTCATCCCCATCTTCTGAGGGAGAGGAACAATCTGTCCACATCTCCCCAGCCTCTGATCTTGCTGTGTATCAGCGCTTCCTCACGAGGATGATGGAAGATCTTAGCATCACCCTTTTCTCTCAAGACAATCCTGAACACGTGGCATGTGCCTTTCTAGGCGATTTCAGTGCAGCCACCCTTGTGGTGCCCGCCTGGCCTGCTCCCTTCCGGGAGGCATCACTGCGCTTCTGGCAACATCCCTTCTCCAGTGTCTCAGCCCCTGGGGAACTGAGCCAGAGGTATTGTGCTCCCCCGGAGTCTCCAGGTTGTATGTTTCACCCTCTGTCAGGGTTGACACAACTGGACAGTCCTGATGGGCTTTGCACCCTTCAGCGTGACCGGCCCCCAGATCAAGACTCTTCAGATTTTGACTTCTAGGGTAGGAGGACCTTCTACTCAGCACAGATTTTACTGTCCATTGCTGCACATCAGGCACACTATGCTTCCTATGATAGGTTCTTGGCGTAGGCCTCCTAGGGTTGCCCTTCGTGTCTGAGCTGTTGCTCAGAAGGGGATTAGCGAAGCTGTTTATTCTCATCCTTCATCAGACATCTGTGATATGTATCTCACCAGGCTCCAACCACAAGGCTCCAAGCTGTGCACCTATTAAGAGGGCTCAGGGAGGTATTGGTGGGAGAAAGAGCAGGCTTCAGCAGGGGAGATAAAGTCTCTGCACCCCCAACATTCACAGAGGGGTTATCACACTCTGCCTCCGCCTTACTAAGTCCTTCCAAATGGCTCCACTGTTGACTCAGTTGTGTACCTAGGAAGTTATTCATCTCCTTGGGATCCTCCTCATGGGGAGCTAGGACTCCAGAAATGAGGGGGTAAGATCCTTGACCCTTCCTCAAGCCTGGAAGGAGAACCTTAGGCTAGACTTATGAAAAATAGAGGAATAACTAGAATGTAGTAACAAAAAAAACTACCACAAATATAGTCATTCTTTGAAAACTGTTATGCTGAAGCATGACTGTGATCATAATGGCACACATTTTGTCCATCACAATTAACCAATGAGGCACGACAGGTGACAGGGCATGTGTTATTGTGAGATAAGGGCATGCCACAGGAAGTGAGGCATGAGGCAACTGCGAGTGTCTTACACTCCTGTAAAGTACCACAATCCCATAATTAAGCACATGCTGGAGTGACTCCTTGTGATTATAAAATGATTCCCCTGCTTTTTAGCGTTAAAACTGAGAAATGAGGTTCACAGCACTAAGTATTTCTGGCCTGCGTTGTTGTACCGGACTAGTGAACATTCATGTAATCACATCCGACCAATGACAGGTTTTGGTTTCTGTTACCCATTTTACAATCCAATATCTTGTTGGTGTTTGGGAGCAATACAAAATCTGGCCTCTTGCTCTTAAAGGACAACTGCGCTGAATCTATAAGTCAGTTTTCCCATTGGAAGCTGTTTTTTAAATGCTGGTTAAAATATGTCATTGCTCTAGCTAGTCATGCTTTTTAGTTATTTTAGTGGGTGGTGTTGATTTATATGGTGCTGGTAAGAACCATTTTAGAATTGTATGATGTAGTTTATGTCCCTGTTCTACACTTCTGTTGTTGGCACAATGCATTTATGTTCTACTACAGAACTCTGAGGTTGTTTTGGGACATAAACTACATCAGACAGTTCTAAAATAGTACTTACCACCAGAGTGTAAAACAGAAGCACCCACTGAGGTTACTAAAAGGCCTGTATAGATGGAACGATAACAGAATTTTAACCAGCACTTAAAAAGCAGCTTCTGTTGGGAAAAATGACTTAGAGGTTCAGCACAGTTCTCCTTTAAGAGTTATGATTTGGGGGATGGCCCAGCAGCATGGCAGTAGCGCTACCTTCAGCCATGCTGGTGACCCAGGATTAGGATTGGTCTTGGGTTCCTGGGGCTGACAGGAGGGAGAGGATCAAGCATATGCTGACTGCTCTTCTCTCTTGGGGAGAGAGGATTTCTGGCTCCACCCTATGACTGCCGCCAGGTGGAGGCCTGGTCATAGGAGGGGATGGGAGCAGCACAGAATGGGAGGGAGCTGCAGGACCTCTGCAGTGTATGCATACGTCAACATGCATTGGCCAACACGTGCACCCCAGCTATGGGGAGTAATCAGAAAATGGAGGAATAATATGGTGAGGCTGGTATGTATGACGTTCTGTGCACCAACCCTTCAGCCGCACCTCCATCAGTGTCCAGCCAGCCCAAACTCTGGATTAGTGACCCAGGGGAGCAGTCCTCCCCTACCTAGCCTAGCCATGGAGGGAGTCCGTGGGGAACTAGGCTGATTGGTAAGTCCTGGGGTCCTGGGGATGTGGTCGCTGTTGGTGGGGTGGTGGGGTTAGGACCAGTGGGAGCTGTTTCTTCTCTCTTTGATCATTGCACAAACTGGTGCCCCATAAAAAAAAGTTGTACCCTTTATCCTCTCACTAGAAAGGAAGCAGCATGTAGGCCATACCATGATTTAAAAATTCAGTTGGGTTGCAGTACTCCAGTGCCTTTTCCTGTTATGTGTATAACATTTTGCATCAGTTAATCTTTTCTCATGGGATTCTGGCTTATCCCCAAGATTCTTTTATGTCACTGAGATAGATAACATTCCAGGGGTTGTGGCCCACAAGCCTATTAAGGCAATCTGTCTCCTGGAATTTGGTTCAGTCTCACAGTTATTTGCTATAGGAATCCTTCTCTAAGTGACAGAGCAGGGTCTTCCTGACTTAAAAGACCATGGGCACTACTCACAACTGCACTGGATGGCAACACAAAAGTAGGGGGCAGACAAGCTCCATCAATAATTCTTGCTGTGCACAAACATTTGACTTAGCTGCTGGGGAGGAGTGACTAATATACAAAGCAAATGGGTCCACCAGATGTTATTAGGGCATAGACGAAGCATTCCTGCTAACATGCTGGACAGCAACAGTCACAGAGCACTGTGCATGGCATAGTACCGATCACATGGCATTATGCTCCACAAAACACCCATGGCGACCAGTGGTACCACCATAGTCATTCCCCACCCATTCACTTTGTACCTTTACTTCCTAGCTGAAGTCTTCCATAATTTTGCCTACATTATTGGAATTTTCCTGGTGGTCCAGTGTCCTACCAACTGCTCCCTAGTACTGACATGATACATGGCATCTTGTGGAATCCCTTCCCAGCACTGTTTCCCTGCTTTGCTCTGCCAAACTCCCAGTTCCAGCCAGGACAAACTCTGGCCAGATTCTCCATAAGAACTATGTAAAGGGCACAGCTATTTGCATATGTTGCTGCGTCATCGCCCTCGCTGCACAATGGATGTCAGCTTCCAACCAGGAATAGAAAACTTCCTGACCATTTGAAATGACACCACTTTAAAAATGCTGTATCCTTTGACCTCTCACTAGAAAGCAAGCTGCATCTTGATGAATTCATGATTTGAAAATTCTACGTTGTGTTACAACATTCCAGTGCTTTATTTATCTTATGTTTATAACATCTTGCAACAGTTAGTCTTTGATCATGGAATTCTGGCATCTGTCCAAGAGTCCTTATGTCCTCGAGATAAATAACATGTTTTTTAAATAACTTTTGTTGTCCCTACAAAGCTGCACAGACCAGGCATTCAGGCATTCAAACTAGTAGTGATGACTGGCCTAACATAGCCTCCAGACAATGTTCAGAAGTGTCTTGGACTCTAGCCTGGTATAGTAGGTAGCACTCTTAACTCTAGACCAAAAGGTCATGGTTTCAACAACAGCAAAGAGAAGGAGTTCTATGTCTTTTGAGGTTACCACAGAACATAGAATTTGATGACAAATAAGGACCACCTGGCTAACCCAGTCTGCCCATTTTTCCCTACATACAGTGTCACCGTAGATCATACTTGATCTCTGGCTCTTTCTCCCCTTTCCTTTCCACTAAGATTCTCTTATGCCTATCTTATGCATTCTTGAACTCCAGCAGTGTTTTTCCCCCACCACCTGCACTGGAAGACTGTTTCAGGCATTTACCACTCTTTCTGTGAAGACATACTTCCTCATATCTCTCCTGAAGCTACCTCCCCTCCAGCTTTATTGCATATTCCTTTGTTCTTAAGCATCTTTGTTCTGAAAAATACTCCCCTTCTACCTTATTTACTCCTGTGGGGTAGTTAAAGGTTTCTATCATAACCCCCCTCCCTCTTCTATTCTAGGGTGTACATATTGAGATCCTTTAGTCTCTTCTCATAGGGCTTCTGATGCAGGCAGTGCACCATTTTAGTTGCCTCCTCTGGATAGCTCCACTCTATGTCCTTCTACAAGATGCGGTCTCCAGAACGGGACACTAAACTCCAGGTGGGGGTCTCATCAATGATCGATACAGAGGCAACACCACCTCCCTCTTTCTGCTGGTGATACCCCTCTCTATGCACCCCAGCATCCCACTATTCCTCCCAACTGCCTTGTTGCATTGCCTGGTCACATTTAGGTCATCAGATATGATTATCCCCAGGTCTCTTTCCTGTGTGGTGGTCATCACTACCTCTTCTCCCATTCTGTACTCCATTCCTGGGTTTCTGTGTCCAAAGTGCATGATTTTGCACTTTATTGCCTTGAAACCCAGCTGCCGTACCATTGACCACTCCTCAAGTTTCTTAGGTCCCTGTGCATTTGCTTATTCTTTCCACCCCGGAGCATCAACTCTATTGCAGATTTTGGTGTCATCCACAATGAGGCAGATCTTCCCTTCCAGCTCTGCTGCAACGTCACTTATAAAGACATCAAAGAGGACCAGTCCCAATACTAATCCCTGAGACACTACCACTGGTCATCTTCTGTTCTCTGGAATGAAATCCGTTTACCATCACCCTCTATCACTTATCCCCGATCAATTTCTTTCCCAGTTTACCACTTTTGGACCCACTCCTAAGCTGCCCAGTTTTTATGCGAGTCTAAAATATGGAATAGTGTTGAAAGCCTTACTGAAATCTAGGTAGGCCACGTTCACTTCTCCTTCTTGATCTACTTCCCTGGTCACCCAGTCATAGGAATTTATCAGATTCAGTTGACATGATGACCCCCCCTCGTCAGCCCTTGCGGCCCTGGATCTTGTAACCCATTGGACTCAAGATATTCCAAAATTCATTCTTTCAGCAGTGATTCCATTAACTTTCCAGCCACCGATGTCAGTCTGATTGGCCTATAATTGCCAGCCTCCTCCCTGCTACCACCTTTGTGAAGTGGTACTATATCTGCCCTCTTCCAGTCTTCTGGAACCACTCCTGTTTCCAATCAGCTATTAAATAGGACGGTCACAGGTGCAACTAGTGCCTCCCTGAGCTCCTTCAGTGCCTTTGGATGCACCCCATCTGGTCCCATCCCTTTGTCCACTTTCAGATTTGGAGTCCTTTCTGGACTCTCTCCTCTGAAAAAGGACTAGTGTCGGAGGGCGCTGTTGAGCCTGAGCAAGAAACCAGCTCTTAGACAGTGCTCTGTACAATACTTTGTTTTGGGAGCTAAAAAAAGTGATTTTTAGGTCACCTAAATCGGTATAGAGTGGCTATACCTGTGTTGGAACACTGGAGTGACCAGATGGGAAATCCACATAAAGATCGAAATCGGTACGATGGAGTAAAATAAAAAAATGTTAGTGCAACTGCTGCCATGTGGTCTGCCCTGCACCATCAGGCCACAGACATGGAGACAGAAGGTGAAGAAATGCTGCAATCTCTAGGTCTAAAAATGAACAGACTGATATCTTCTGTCTCAGGTTTGTCTGACAAAATTGATGGCATTGCCAGTAGATTTACTAATGTGGAAACTGCATTGGAATTGGTAACAGTGGAGTCTTCAGAGGCTAAGAAACAATTGGATGCAGCAATGGGGGGCAATTACTAATGTGCTTAAAGAGAACGGGCACTTGAGAATGCAATTGGAAACCCTGGAAAACCAAACCAGGGCAGTGAATATTCACCTACTAGGTCTCCCGGAGGGTTCTGAAGGGGACCACTTGGTTCTATTCCTTCACGACTGGCTACAACAGCAACTTGGAGATAATACTGCAACATGTATAAAGGGAATACAGAAGGCCTACAGAATAGCAGCCAGAAGTAGGCCAGAGAATCCGGAGGCTCCACAGGCGGTCCTGGCGATAACTGATGGTGTGGCGATCAGAGACTACCTACTCACACTAGCCAGACAGAAAAAGACACTTCTTTGTGAGGGGGAGATGGTGTGATTGTTTCCCAATATTAGTTTTGCCACCAGGCAGTGATGGAAACAATTTAATGGCACCAGGGTGCTTTTGTGAGAGGCGGGAATTCAGCACAGCATCATTTTCCCTGTGTGTCTCTGCATAACTCACCAAGGCATGATCTTTATTGTTTCTGACCCAAAGGACATGATGAAATGGTCACAGATACATGCCCCAAAAAGAAGACGTCCGGTGAAACAGGAGGACAGCTCCTTGGAAGACAACGGGCATGAAAAAACACATGGATTATTTCCCAGAGGAGAGCGGAAACAAGAAGTGGCCCTGCATAAAAAGTACTGCAACCACTGATTAGGGCGTGAGTACCTCTCCAGACCTCTTTCGGGCCTACAATTTCAGCTGTTATGATTTCTGGACTCCAGTTGAGTTCTATAGTTTAACATTCTCATATGTTTTAATTGAGAACTGCACTATAGTTTAGGCTGAACTGTTGCTCACCTAGTTTATGGAAATGACTGCTGTTTATGTTAACAGTCCTATGTATTTGCTCCCAACATAGTTACTTTGAAAATGTATTAGCACTGTCACTCTGGTTCTAGCACTTTTGTGCTTATATAATAGACGAAAGCATGGACTTATCCTTAGTCCCTCTTGGAGGAGAAAGAACATTTGGAACTCATATAGTTGACCTGTTTGCATTTTACCATGCAGCTCCTAGGCTTTAATTTCAACTATTTTGCATTGACTTAATTTGGCAGTAAAGCTTTTAGTAACCCTCCCAGACGTATCTTACAGCAGTAGAAGAATTACTTTTTGGTTGTTAAGAGGAGTGGCGACCTTAATGTGTCCAGTGTCTTTACATATGATATTTCACTGCTTGGAATGTAATCTAATTGTTTTACAGAAATAATAAACACAAAGTATAAAAAGGAAAAAGGACTAGTGTCTACCTCCCTCCCGCCAATGAATACAGCATAAATCTAGAATCATGCTGAAGCAAGTCCTATTTAAAAAAAAAAAATGGCAAAAGTGAATTTTAGTGATTGTATAAAAAGTTTGGCAGCACTAGAGACAGAAGTCCTCTGTTTGTTCCCATTCTCAAAGTACAGTATGGGTTGTAGCTACCATGTAAGCTTTCACATACTATGCTTCCACTGTTCCTCAACGCTACCTTAAAGGGCTACATCTTGTGAATGAGAGGGTAGTTAAGTCTGTGTTCATTGCATTCTTGTCTCTTCATGTTGGACTGCCAGTAGGGGTGTCAATTACTGTCAACTGAGATAGTGCTTTTGTGGTATAAATCATGATAACATTTTTAATCAGTGAAGAGAGCTTATTTCTACACACTCTAGATGCTCTTGTAACCACAATAGAGTATCAGTGCCCTAATGGTACCAAAATTCTGAAGTTCAGTTGACATAGTCCATTTCCTATACAGGAGTTGTTTTCTAAATTTCTACAAAGTGAAACATTTTGTTTTTAAATTCAAATTTCATTTTTTTGCAAACAGAAGTCTTCAATGTGATTTATGATTTGTTTATATGTGCAGTTATGGCATATCTCATGGTTGTAAAAAGTGCCTTGTTATGTCCTTTGTATGCCAGAGCAGCCAAGCTTCATTTCACAGTTCTTGCACCAACAGAACTCCAGAAGGAACTCGTATAACCACTGTCGATTGAGGCAGTGCTCCCGATCAAATGGATGCCCCTTTTCTCTGCACATGTAACACGTATTTTATAGTGTCTCACGCACAGGTGCCCTGGAACTGGGCACATTAGGTGGAAGTTTTTTCAGTTTTCGTTAAATATGGTCACCCTCAAGCTATAATAATTTTACATGATCCTGATGGCACACTTACACGTGTAAGACTGCTCTCATTTACAGTCTTAGGGTGCCAGAACCGTTCACCTTTGGTTTGCGGTTCTTGCACGTTATAAATATACATGAGACCACTCTAACACTAGTAAGAGTGATGTTGGAGGACACATACAGTATCCATCTATATCTATATCTATATCTATATCTATATATATATATATATATATGTATATATATCTAGATATCTAGAGATATATATATATATCTAGATATCTATCTAGATATATGTGTATATATATCTATATATATATATATCTATATATATATATATATGTGTATATAAAGGGATATGCAGGGAGTCAGTGTGGGATAAAACATTTATGTAGTACAGTTGACAGTGTCCTCAAGTAACCTCACAGTGCGAGGCTCGAGTGAGTACATGAGGTCACTGTCAACTGTACTACATAAATGTTTTATCCCACACTGACTACCCGCATATTCGATTTATGCAACTGGCACATTTTATTTCTGGGTGGTGGTGTTTCTGCTTCGTGGATTTTTTTTTTGTTTTATATTAATGTTTGTGGGGTTATTTTGTTACGCGGGTGGTTCTTCCGCATTAGGGTTAATGTTGTCTGTGGTTGAATGAATGGGACTGAAGCTGTGTGTTTTGACTGGGTGAGGATTGAAGCTCAGTAATTTGATTGGTGGATTGTGATGTTAAAGTAGGTTTGGGATTGGTCATTTTTGTAAGGAGGGTTGGCTTGTAGGTGCCGTGATTGACATGTTTAAGTGAGTTGTGATTGGCTGGAGGGCGTGGTACTGCGTGGAGTGTGATTGGTGGGTGTGCCTGTCAATCTTGTATATCGTTTTCTATTGGTTGATGGGCGGGTCTTTAATTTGTGGCGCAGTTCGAAAAGGATTGGCGGCTGTGGCGTGTTGGAGGAGCGCTTCAGGGAGCGGCGCGGTGTCTTCAGGGGAGCCGGAGAAGAGTTGCTGCTATCGGGTGGATGTTGATAGGGAGCTCGGTGATTTCAGCGGCCTGTTATGGATTTCCTCGATGTTTTTTCTTCGGTGATTGCTGGATGGAGGTGGATCTTGGCAGGCGGCGTTTGTTGGGGAGTGCTTCCTTTCAGTCACTGTTGGATTTCTTCATTTTGGATATTTGTGTACTTTGGATTCGTGGATTTCTGCTGTGGATGTTTCCCATGCTTGGATCATGCGTCCCTCTTCATGTCCGAGGTCTGGAGATTATTACGAGGATTTAAGTTTCGGGAGACTTTTTGTTTATTTTTAATTTTTGTTTGGGAGGTGCGCTTTGATTTGTGGACTGGATTTGTGCATGGAGAGATACATGACAAGGTAAGAAAGTTTTTTTTAAGTATTTATTGAACAGTTTACATGGCATAGAAACAGAAAGCTGACAGTGCACAGGAAAGATTTACTCTTGTTTGAGTTAGAACGTTTAAATGTTATATATGTTAGCATATTATCTAATACTGGAGGTGGTTACTACTTACATAAGAGAATATTGTAAGAGGTAGGGTGTTAGAGCTGGAAAGGTAGGATTCTGAAACTTTATTGAACTATAGAGAGATGCAGAACTTTGTAAACAGTTTTCTTTCTTTTTATATGTACAGTGATTCTTATCTTGAGATTAACTGTAGAGTTAATATTTGCAAAATAATGTTGTCTTTTGGGTAATGGTATTGCATTATTTCTTCATACCAATGCAGAGTTAATCCAGCAGTTCACATTGTCATTTGGTGGTACATACATGTAGGAAGTCACTTCAGGATATGCTGCTGAAATGGTTCTTCAAGGTATTTGGGTTGATGTTTGACTTTTTTTTTTTTTAGTCCGTGTCACTTTCGGAGTCCAGTACCATGGCCCTTTTTTTTGTATACAAGTCATATTTGTTGCCTGTAATAAAGAGAAATATACATTTTATTTGCATTACTATTTTTTTTGGGGGGGCGGGGAGATTGTGTTACTTTTTATATGGAGTACATTTATTACCTTGAATTATGGTGAAGTGGATGTTTCTTGCATGGATAGAGGGTTGGTAGAAACAGGATCCAAGAATGTTTGGTTGATTTTGTGGTTTCTCTTTTAGTTGTGGTTCTGTTTCTGTTTGAATGACTTTTGAAGTGCTGGGCCTGCAGCTCAGGATATTTGAGATTTTTGCTGTTGTTCTTCATTTAGACGTGAATAGTCATTGAGGCTCTGTAGGTTTTATGGCCTGAGATTTGCATTATCTCAGTGGGAGGTATCCGAGTCATTTAGCTTTTGAATGAGATGCTTCCTCACAGAGTGGTTTGTTAACCGCTTTCAGTTTGTATGGATGATTTGGCTATCATTGTTTTTACTATTGATGCAAGCTTGTGGATTCCTATGGTTGGTTTTTGAACCATATGGTTGGCTTGAGCTGCTTGGTCTGGTTGTTTGTAGCAAGGAAGAATGGTGACTGATCTGTCAAGCACTGTGGCGGTCGGTTGTCTTTATAGGTTGTGTAGTTAAGCACTGGGCATTTGTAAGGATTGTTTACTAGTTGGTAGGCCCTGGGTTTTATTTTCTGGTATCCTTTGGGTTAGCTCCAGTGCGTGTCTTTGTTTGGCTCTTGGTCATATTGGAGTACTTTTGTCCGTTTTCATCTGTTTTTAATGATATGTCTCCCATTTTAAGTTTCTCATTTCTGTGTTTCTCTAAGTCCGAAATACATGCTGGTGACCACCCACATTGTGTTTAGTAGCGACTCAGGGTTGTAGGGTCCCAAGAGATGTTCTTCATACAGTTTCTCTATGATGTTGTCTGTTAGCTCATCTGCCGCCCTGGGCTTTGAACCCTTGCCTTCTGATTTTAGGTTTTTCTGTTTTGATAATAAGACTTGCCTAGCCTTTTCGAATACTCGTGAGGAAGATAGTGAATGTGGATAGTCTTTGGTTTTGAGGTGTCTTTCGATGCTTTGAAATGTTGAACGCAATGTTAGTGGCTCATACTCTGAACCATCTCTTTTTGTACAGTTTATGAAGTAGTGGCATAGCAAAGTGTTGAGTGAGTGGGCTGAATATCCTGTAGAGGACGTTCTTCTGAGAAGTTGTCTTTCAGGTACTGTTTAAACATTGTGACATCTGTTTCGTTTTCTTTGCAGTATTAATATTTTTGGCTTTTTGAATGTAGCTATCTATGTCTTCTATGTTTAGATGTAGTTTTCGTTGCTGCTGTAGGAGTCGCTGTGTTGGAAAGTACTGCTGGTTGAAGGCATGACATGCTGGAACAGGTTTTGCTCTGCGGTTGTTGGGATTACTGTGCCCGTTGCAGTGGTTGATACTGTCGGTGGCTCAAGTGGCTCCGTGTCTGCTTCAATTTGCGTCATTATTTCCTCAAGTTCTAATTCAAAACTACTGTTCAGTTGCTGAGTTCTGGACATCTTTTTTCACTTTTGTTAGCCTTTTAAATTGCTGGTCTGTGACGTTATGTGTACACTGTTTTCGCTAGTGGGTTGGTGCGCTTATGTTTAGCAGTTGCTGTTTGGTTCAGCACGAGGATTCAAGGGGCATTTTTACCAGCTGTGCACGAGATGGTATTTGTGCTGAATTTTGATTGGTTTGCTTGTGGTTGCTATAGGTGTTTTAGAAGTGAGGAAATTAGGTCCGGTCTGTTGTATGTTATGACGTAGTTACTGTGTGGATAAATCGAACGTGACGTAGTTACTATGTGGATAAATAAATTTATCCACATAGTAGCAAAGATAAACGGATTTATCAGTGGAGATTTATTCAGACCCCTGTTGCATAAATATATATATATATATATATATATATATATATATATATATAATACCCAGTAAAACTAAAGTTTAATACATGATCCAAGCAGGATGCTCAGAAGACGTTGACCATTAAACCATTCAGAACATTGTTCCAAACCTAGCTATGCTTCATACCAATAAACCAAACTCTACTTTCAGGGAAGTTTTGTAGAACAATACCCTCAAGCCATGCTGAATCTCCCACATTGCTTAATTCATTCGTTGGTTTAAAAAAGGCAACCTACCAGACTACAAAACAATCAAGCTCATCCTCCTCTCTCCCATAACCTACTACCTAATTTCCACAAACAACTTTTATCTCCCAAAAAGCATGACAGTTGTTGGGCAGCTGGCATTCCTGCTTCGCTCCCCATCTATCTGAACAACCTCCCTGTTAATGCATAAACAGCAACCTATTTACACAAAACTCATTTTATGCATGCATATGCAAGTCTGTTGGATTCTTATGGTCCCCTCTATCACTGGTGTAATTACAGGGGGGGGCTCCTAGTAACCTGTAAACCTCTGTGGTTGCTATAATTGCACACCCTTGTTCCCCTCAGATTTGCCTGTAATATAGTATTACATATGAATAATATAAATAGATGCTCTGAATGAAATGTGTAATGTTCTTACTCTAGTCCTCAATGCTCCTGCAAACAAGATTAATTTCAGTGAGCTTTTTGCTGGTTGTTCAAATACCATTTTTTTTAATTAAAATAAAGTCTACATCACAATATATAATAAACTGCAATGTATATAATTCAACACATGGCATTGCCACCATTCTGAGTCATACATACACAAGTTTTCTATTTCTTTTTGGATGCTGACGTCCTTTGACCAGTAAGTGTGATGACATAGCAGCATGTGCAGATGGCTGTGGTCATACAGGCTTTTTAAATAGTTCTTAAGTTCTTTTTAGGCAGAATTTGGTCACAGATAGCCCTGGGACTGAAGGGTTAACAGAACCAAGTGTGAGTATTGTATTCGGAGGAGGTGGGGTTCCACATGATGCCAGGGATTAAATTGGCACCAGGGAGCAAGTGGGGGGCAAGGGACCACAATTCTCTTGATTGAGGCAAAATGATGGAACTGAAGTGGGCTTAAAGGTTCAAAGTGACTGGGAAGGGGGTGAGAATGACTCTGGCAGTAACGCTTGTTCCATGAGTGCTTTGCATTACACAGTGCCATACTACTGATGCTATGCCATGCACAGCACTTTGTGGGTGTTGTAATCCAGCATGCTAGCAGGAACGCTTGTCTATGTCCTGCTAACATTTAGTGGCCCATTGAAATTACGCATTAGTCACAGGAGAGACTTACTTTCAGCTCCATCACCTGCTCTTGCTGTGCACAAACATTTAAACTGGTAGATGGAAAGTTCCTGCTTCCTAATTGGCTAAATAAATTCTGATGTCCATATGTTAATACCCCTCAAATTCACAGTTATAACATGTTTTGGCAGTGGCATTTGAAATTTGGGCAACTCGCATGCAGAGTTCATGAGCCCTTTTAGTCATTCCTGATTGCCATCACAAACATGGCTGCTACCTCTACTCAATAAAAACCTTCACCTAGACCTTATGAAGTAAAACTTCCTTAAATCTAAAAATAAAAAAATAAGTGTTATTTCCTCTCATGATCTCTCCTTACATATACACAAACAAGTTAAACAAATGAAATCATATTCACATGTTTAATTTCTGGTGTTTCTTTGGTGACCATGAAAAATACTCTATCATTATCAGCTTGCCAGGGAAAACTCTGCTGCTTATCCTGCCCCAGATAAAACTGATGCCTTCTCTTGTCCACCCGTCTGTCTCTCTGTCTGTGGTTGCTGAGCCTTTCTGCCAGTGGAACTGAGCAGAATTTTAAATTCTTGTATTCCATGTCATCCATACATCCTGGGTGAATTCTGCTTATGGAATTTTAGAAGGTCTTTTTTTCTCTGTAATGTAAGGATAGATTTTACAGTTTCCAATTAAAAAGAAATGTTTATCCCCAAGCTTGTCTTTTATATATTGTTAAAGTTGTACCCATTTTATAATCCAAATGCGACACTCCAGGGTGTATTATATGGTGGTTTAAAGTACTCAATGATGCCCTGTGTCTCACAAGACATCTTGGGCCTGATTTTCAGAGGGGTTGTAGCTGCTGCACAGGACCTGTGGCTGAGAGTATGTCACAAGTGGTGACTTGCGGAAAACCTGTGCCTCAGTACAATTTTCCAAAAAGCATACCAAAACCCCTCTGCCGCAAGTCTCTTGCGGTGACGCAGTACAGTTCTGCCAGCTCCCCCCTACCATAACTTTGCTTTCATGGGGGAGCCGTTTTCCGGGGTTTGTGCCACTGCTTTGGTGCAAGCTGCCATAAACTGAGGGTACTGCTGCAACCTATGTCCAGGATTGTAAAACCGGGTTCAAGTTGCGTCACACCCTTGGATGCAGGTGTGGCAAACTTTGCGGGGATGCAGGGCTTGGTTGCAAGCCCTGTGTCCCTGTTTGAAAATCAGGCCCCTGATGTAAGCACTTATCTCATAGCAGCACACATCCTGTCATACCTTACTGCTTGATTTGGAGTCAAGCCAGTGCCTGTTCAATTTATCCAAGATCAGTTTACTCGTTACAACTTTCAGATCTGCTGCTGATGTGCAGATTTAACTGTTTCTCTTTGATTTCAGCTTCTGGCTTTAGTGTTGCATAGAGCTGTTGTGATGCCATCTGCATTGTGAAAGCTGCTCTCTAAATGGTGCAGTGTTCACTGTGATTTATCCAGTATTAAAGAAATTTGTAACTTACTCCACAGCAAAGATATCATGAAATATTTAGGTTAGATTGGTCATTTGCAAAGATATCACCTATTATCTTGTCCTCTTTACCTCCATTGCTGTAGTATGAATTGCAAGTATAGAACAAATATAGAAACAATAAATGGATAATACATTCTAGATATAAAGTTCATGTGTGTTTCATACATTGTCCATACATTATGCATGTATGTGCCATATGCACATCATATAGTATATATTCCCACTCTTTTTATATTTTAAATATACCCAAATGGGTCAATTTTGGTATACTAGAAAACATTTTTGTCATATATAGAAAATCTATTTTTTTTGTGTATAGGAGGTAAAAGAGCCACACAGATGTTTTTTTTTATACAAACTCCGTGGTATATATAATAACCTGAGACCGGTACAGTGTGCGAAGTGGGATCTGTTTAAGGCAGAAATCATCTGTAATTTTTCAAGTAATATGCACTCAGCATTTTGGTTTAGCAAAACAGGATGGAATATTGTTTTGATGATGGTTTAGCTACTGTTTACTTTAGACTAGTGTTACTTGAATGGTACACATCGGATGGGAAGTGGGTTCCTGTCTATACTACCAGACTACTTCATATGGGAATTTCACTAATCGACTTACAAGCCCACTGACCATGTCAAATCGAGTTCAGGGTCCCAGTGGAAAGATGGGAAACATAAGGGAACAATGTCGCTATCAAAACAAACAAGCAAAATGCTTGTTTTTTCAAAGCAAGAGTTAATAATTAAGCCCTTTAAAACAATGCTTATCAGTTTTGGTCCAGTTTGATGATAAGTTTGCGAACAGCATTAGCCTGAACGTTGCCTAGGAAAAACTACAAACACAGAATGCTCTTATAATTACTGAAGTGCTGATGTTTCTTACTACATTTACTAAGATCCAGATTGTTACTGATGTCTGTCTTTCTCTCTCTCTCCCACTCACTCAACATTTCAGTAGGCAGTCCAGATTGTGTATTCATGTAGGCTACAAAGCACTCAACTTTGTCACCACAGTTTGCAGGTAGTAGAGGTACTTCCTTATCCATACAGATTAAGATAAGCACTGTTTATGTGTTGCAGCTCCAAGAGGTATCAGGAAAGGGCATTTGCTGTTCCCATGCAGCACCTTGTCTGAAAACTTGCAAAGGTTATCCATCTCCCAAAAAACTGGTGATGCCTCCATGCCTGGCAGCAACTATCCCATTTCCATTCACCCTGCCCTTATCAAACTGTAGGAATGCTCGGTCTATGCCCAACTCTTCTCACTCCTTCATTCCTCCTCTTTCCCCAGCCCCATTCAGCATGGTTTCAGAAAAGAACACTCCATGGTTACCTCTATCCTCATGCTGACAGGTGTCTCCCACAAAGGGATGGACTGGGGCATGCTTACCCCAGCCATCCTCCTCAACCTTATTACTGGAGATTTGTCGGGCACACCTCATTCTGCATTGCACACCTTATTTATTAGTGTTCACTAACGTTGCAGCTATTTATGTGGGTTCACCTGCCTTTGTAGTGTTGAAAAATGTTAATTCATTTTAATATATTTATTTATTTTGAAAAGGTTCACCAGGAAAGGCATACTGAGCTGAGTAGCAGCTCGTTTCTGGATGCATTCTGGGAAGGGGGGCAAAGTGTAACAATCTGAGCAAAAATATACAATAAGGAGAAAAATATAATTTATACCAAAAATGTTTTATTTATAAAACAAAATGCCACACATCCCTGCCAAGATGAGGTGGTGAGTGCTGGAAATTTTGTTAAAACATGTAATGGATACTCTTATAAGCACCCCACATCCGAATGCGGATCTGTTTGTTTTTCGGATTCTTATCACAAGTGTATGTATTTTATTTAAATTATCTAATATTCCTGGAACTATTCCCAGTGCATGGTATTAGTTTTTTGCTGTTTTGTTTTCCCAGTCTTAAATGGTCACTTTTCCATTGTTATTTCCAGTTATGTTTTTGCCACTGTCTGCTGTATTGTTTTGGCACTTAGTATTATTACTGTATTGTTTCTGTCACTCTCCCAGGTAACATGTGAAAACAGGCCCCTGCATATCTAGTGTACTTACCTGATATTTAAAATATAAATTAAGCCGGCCCCATGGTGCAAGCAATGGGACATTGCTCTGGCACACTTGCAATCCGGGTTCATGCTCTGAGCCCGGATGCCAGGAGTGGAGACTGGCAGAGAGAGAGTTGACAGTGTCCTTTGGATGCTTCCCTCCTGAGAGGTGGGACATAATGAGCTGCTGTAGTAGCAGCTCCTGCTGGTGGTTTATGGAGGCATACTTGGTGGCATGGGTGACCGCATGCTGCCAAACATCCCTGCCCCCAGAATTCTACCATGGCTGCATGCATTGTGGGTGGGGGGTGGGTTCCCCAGAACATGGGAAAATGAGTGCCCATGGAGCCAGATAATGGCCCTCCCATAGGAGCCGTCTTACCGTTGACTACCTAGTGCACCGTGCCTGGCCCCTGATTGACCTCCCCGGTGTAATGCTCACTTACTCCCCCCCCCCACTTCCCCACAGTTGGGGGGGGGGGCTGGCAAGGATAAGCTAGACCAGTGTGGGTAGTTGTCAGCAGAGCTCCGGGGGAATTTGAGACAGGTGTGGCAGTGAAGGTTGGGTCCACGATGCAGAGGGGCACCAGCATGAGAGCCCAAAGGAGTGGGGCTGCAAGGACCCAAAAGAAGTGTTAAAAAAAAAAAAAAAAACACCCCAAAAAAACACAACCACAAATAAAAGCCGGTGATATAGTCACCAACTCCCTTGCCCTGTAAAAACATACTGGTGTTGGCCTCGGGCTATGTGAGTTAACAGGTGATTGATTATGTCTTATCTCACCACTTCTAAGCAGTATACAATTAATTTCATTTCTGTTTTTGCCAGGTGATATACTAGGTTAAATCCCTGCTCTCAGACATACCTGACATAAAAACTACAGTAAAGTACAATGCAATGTAGAAAACAGTTACAAGTGACATCTCTTGTAATTAAGACATGGGATGACAATTCTAAATTAAATAACAGGTAACTGTAGCACACTGTTTCTATGTGCAGTTACAGTTAAGGTGCTGGTTAAGTCTACACCTAACAATGGACTTGAAAGTATTAAATGACATTTCAACATTCACACCATCTGGAAGATAATTCAAAAGATAAGAGCCATAAAAAGAAAAGGCCCTCATACCATATACCATACTTTTCTCTTGGAGTTGCTTACGGTGGGATGATCTGGTCTGGTATACGGGCTGTAGTTCCTGTAACTTTTTAAAATGCCTATGCAGAGATTTACAGTTATAGACTTATGAATCCGTTGGTACTGACTCAATAAAATCCAGTCACATTCCCTGCAAGGAAATATTGAATTTTTTATAAAGCTTGCATGGTATGTTCTTGTACTGGCTTAGAGTGCAAAACAACAAATATTGTTTGATACTGTTTTATATTATTTTTAGTGCGGCTTTTGGTGACCATATATAGAAGACAATTATCATAGTCGAGTATTGATAAAAGGACCAGTCCAGCAACCAATAGTCAAGGATTATTTTGTGTTGAGCTGCAGATGATTAGATTGAATTAATGAAACCATTGCAGGGCATTGTGGAGATCGTGGCTGGATCAGACCTTCCACAGCTGTAGTGGAAGGGCCACAGGTGTAAATGACTGTCATCTGCATACATGTGGATATGCAAGTTGGTACAAACTGTGGGGAGGTCTTTAAAGAAGATGGAGAACAGCATGGGCCTCAGGATGGAGTCCTGTGGGACTCCCACCTGGATGGGGAATAGAGGTGACAGGACACTACCTTTTTTTCCCATTAAAAAATGTTATTACATTTTTCAAACAGAAGAATAAGAATTAAGTAATATATTTTGCATTAATTGCAAATGGTTTATAAGATATATAACAGTAACGCATTTTTAAATAACAACGTTGATAGTTCTAATACATTCTGTGCAGTCTAATCAACCTCTGTATCAGTGTCATCAGAAATGTTTATTAAAATAAACAAAAGGCATCTATTAGTCCAGTTGCATCTTTAGGAAAGAGGACCGCGTCTTGTCAAATACATTTAAATTACCTGATATAAGAGAAGATATAATTTATTTAGTGTTTATATCTTTACTTGAGACAAACATATGCCCCTGCTTATTTTTGACACCTGCAATTAAAGTCTGAGATCTTCATTTCTTAAGTTGAAAAGCCACGAGTTTGCCTGTTTTTCTTCTTTCCTCCCAGTAAGACTGCTTTGTTTTAGTAATTGTAAACTCGGCTTTTAATGAGTAAATCTTATTTATTTCATATTTTAGAACAGTAATCATATATAATAGCTGTGGATTTTTAACTGAGCTTCTCTTATAGTCTGTTTTCATTTGCTTAAGTTTATTCTCTTTTTCTTGCAGTTCTCTCTCTCTTTCTCAATCTTTCTTTTTATTAGCAGCATACCCAATTATTCTTCCTGTTTAAAAATGCTTTGTCTGTGTCCCATAGACAAGCAGCCATAACATCCCCGTTATCATTGTTTTTGAAGAACTCAGTAGATTCCTTGTTAACCCACTCAGTAGAACTGTTGTCTTATATTAAAGAGCTATTGAATCTCCACTGGAAATCTTTGTCCCGCTCCCTGCCTAATGTAAGACTTAGAGTAATGAAAGCACTGTCATAAATCACAAGATTGTTAATTTCAGCTGTCACAATATCTTTACTCAGATCTTCGGATATCAAAAGGTAATCTAGGGGACTGTAGGAGTCATGCCTGAAACTGAGGACTCCTGTTAGTCTCACTATGTTTAAGACCTTATACTCAAAATACATTACAGAAGCCTACAACTGCTTCCAATGATCCTAGCTTACTTACTCACTCTCCCCTTCCACATCCTCCCTGCTTTTCCCATCTTCCTTCCTTCTTGTATCAGTGCATAACTTGTCCCTGAGCCACCTACTTATCTACCACCCTAAATCTCACCTCCTCACCCACCTATTCCTTGTATACCCACAGCATCTCATTCCTTCACTCCTAGTATTATCCCAGTTCCAGACCCCCCACTGGCTGCCCACTTCTCCCAACACATGTCTCCCCCTTGATACACCTGGGTCTTTTTAAACTGACTATGTATGTCTCTTTGCTTGTAGCATCCACTTCAACTAATCTGTTCGCTGGACTATAATGCCTTTATCTTACAGGAATACTAAACCATGTATGTTGTTGTATCTGGTATACATTTTTACTGACTTGCTACCCTATTGATATGTATACCCTTACCGACTGTCTTTTACCTGAACCCAAATGTATTTTTACTTATCCTGTCTATTGCAGGCCTACATGTACTGTTATACTCTTGCATCTACTGTCTATTTGTCTGTATATATGCATTGTTACTTGACTTGTATAATGCAGGTCCACCTTGTAAATGAGCTTGCTCAATGGTGTTCGCCTGGATAAATGAAGAATTTGATTGATTGATGCCTGGAGGAGAAAAAGGAATAGTCATGGCCTTGTGAGTTCAGTAGTCTCCATATATCTACTATACATGAGTGGTGTAGGGAGATTGTTCCCTGAAGACTGGTCTGAGACCAGTTTCAAAGCTACCTGGTCTTAGATCAGTTTCCATGCCACCTGGTCTGAGACCAGTTTCTCATTCCAGCTGAACTGGTCTGGGATCTGTTATTGTGACATATATGTCTAACCACAGGCTTGATAGGCAGCAGCCAGCATAATGTAGTGGTTAGTGCACTAGGCTGTGATCCTCAAAGTCTGGCTTTGAATCTCACGTTCCCCTAAAGCTCTCTTGACTCCAAATTTCACTGGCGTGGTGATCCATGGTGGTGTGGAGTTAGTAATAGTAAATCTACAATAAAGGGAGTTGGTGCAGGGGAAAAAACTAAGTACACAAAGAAAGCTCCTGTATAGCAGTGAAACTGGCCCCAGACCAGGCGACTCAAACTAGTCTCAGACCAGGTTGCATGAACACTGGTCTCTGACCAGTCATCAGGGAAACAAACTTCCTCCAGTTACCCAAGTCCTCAGTTAGCTTCTTAAAAGCATTTCCTGATCTGAAAACTTCTTTGTTGACAAGGTATCATAACCTGTCCAGCCACTGATCTGCTACCTCATAGAACTCGCCCTCTATAAGAAGTTCATGATCCGTAACATCACAGAGTTGTCTCACCAGATTATCGAAGAATGGTGCTCTGTCTTTGTTACGGGCATAAATGTTACAGATAATAACCTTCTTGCCATCTATAGGTCCCCATAGTATCTCGTATCTACATTCTGGGTTTGACTGATATTTGGCTTTTACAGAATGTACTCCCTTTATAATTAAAATGGCAGTGCCTCTCCTTTTAGTATTGAAGGTGCTAAATTCCACCTGGGCAACCCAGCCCTAGGCTAATTTGGCAGCTTCTTGCTGCAACAAGTGTGTTTCTTGCAATAATGCAGTATTTATTTTATTCTATTGTAAATACCCAGTAACCTTTTTTCCTTTGATTGGAGATACTAACCCTTTCAATTTTTTAATGATGCAATCTTATAAGTGTTAGAACTCATTTTGCTTGATGACAAATTGGAAGACAACAATCTAGATAGCTAGAGGCTCCAATTACATAATAGCTGTAAATGTAAACTAAGAACACTGAAGATGTGTATCGTTTACTACCAGACTTATTTCCAGAAAAAAATATTCTAGGTACTAAAATCAGTAACTTCTATTTATGAATCTGTTATAAACTGGGTGTACACTACTAATTTCTAAATGGGATGGCAAACAGTTACTAGGTACTATATGTTACCAATACTATCCACTATTGTTTCTAATAACTACAGACTATAAAGATAAAGTTCAAGGCAATAACTAAATAAAAATTGTTTGAAAAGGAAAGAAGAAGTTGTATACCAAACACAGGTAATTATATACTAATCACACACTTGTCACACTGAAATAAATAGAATTCTACACAGGGGACTGTGTATTATGAGGCTATATTACTATCAAGAGGTTCTGGAGACATGTGAACCTCGGGCGGGAAGCTTGCGAGGTTCCAACATATCCCCAGAACCCTTAACATTGCATTATAGCTGATAAATCACATTTCCCTATCTGTTATGTTTTTGTAATATATGAATCTGAGTTCATTTCTTTCCTCATTTCAATTTTTTCTCTGTTTATTTTTCTCTGTTTTGTGCCATTTTGTTAGTGTTGCAGTTTCACTAGCTGAAGAGCCAGCCAGCATTTACCGTACGTGACAGCTACAGTAAAAGCTGGCTTGCTTGTGCTCAGGTGAAGCAGTGCATGTGGCGCAAGCTCAAAGTTCTTTCTCATGATACCATCATTGGAGCTGCATAGATAGTATTTCGAGATCTCTGAACACTGTTGATTGATCTCCAATGATGGTGTTATGAGAAATTTAGTGTGTAGGATTTTGTAATATTTTTAATATGCTTATATTACAATATTATAACTAATTTAACTGTCTCTGATTGTGAAACAGAGAAACTGTAGTGGTTGCTGAAACAACACCAGAAAAAAAAATCCAAGGTGTCAGCGAACACAACTACCTCAGACAGTTAGTGATACATATATGATCCAATGTTTTTAAGTTTAAAAATAAAATATCTCGGATCATCAACCTTAAATGTAAACTTTCCATTGATGCTAGGCATTAAAAAGGTGGAGAAGGCCTATGAGGAATGCATAAAGTAGAATACAACTCCGTCTAGTGGCACACACCATTCAGTCAGAACTTGTAATCCATGAAAAACACAAGGGGGTGAAAGGCTTGTCAAGAAATTTGGCTAGGTGGTTCCCTTGGACTAACCTGAGATATAGGCTCTCCATGGGAGGCATCTTTGCCAGTTTGCTAGTGACACAAGAAAATACCCTGAATATATGTGGGGGTATTTTATTCACACTCCCTGTACTATGCATGCTTTTGTCTGCATTTCTGTTGCATAAGTATTTATTTATTTGGTATTCAGAAAATAACCTTTGAGCCAAGGCTCTTTTACAGAGGTTCCACGTCATGTGAACAGAGTATAGACATTCAATCAAGAAGGTTACAGAGTTTTAGGACATTTGAGACACTGAACAGCACAACAATCAGGAAAAGGTTACAGAGTTTCTTAGACATTTAAAACACTATACAGCATATGGACATCAACTTTTAGTTGATTACAAGTGCAGGTGAGGTGAAGAGGCACTAGAGGTTAGGTTAGGTTGGGCAGAGGGTCAGTAAGGACAGGAATTTGGTAGGGGAGGAGGGAACCTCTAGTAAAAGTGGTCAAGAAAGCAGGGCTGAGGCCAGGGAGGCAGAGACTCATCCTAGTGTGGAGACGGGGGGGGGGAGGGAAGAGGGGGGTGAGGGGTGTACAGGAGCAGTGTCTTAGAGTGATTCAGAGGTATTGTCAAGGAGCGTGTGACTTCTGTCTTGTGATGAGAATAGTTGCTGTTAGGAGAGCCAGGCCTTGTCATGCAGAGTCTGTCAGCTGTTGGAGAAGCAGATGCATACAGAGCTGAGGTCAGGTAGTGCTTAAGGTCTGATTTGAAGCCGGACAGGCCAGTGGAGTTCCGAATGGACTCGGGTACCTCATTAAGCCACAGAGGGGCTGGATGTGTGACTAGAGGCTATTCTGTGTATTCTAGGCAACCTCAATTGGCACCTCTACCACCCTGAAGATTATTAAAAAGTAATCCAGAAAAAAATTGACCCCATTGATAAAATGATAAGATCTGATTAAAAAATTGTTGTTGTTGTTGTTAATAACAGACTGCCTGCTACTGACCACTGTAGAAAAATAACAAACCAGCTGTCGAAGAATGTATAGTGTACTTTTGCCTCCAGAAGTGAATCTTGTATATTGCCCCTATATTGTACCTATATTTGTCCATATCTGAACCATATCCCTTCTGGAGTCCTTATTTAAGACAGGATATCGATATATTGGAGAAAGTACAATGCGGGGCAACCAAATTAATCCCTCAATTAAGGAACTTGACTTTCACAGAGAGCTTAAAAAAACAGGATTAGTTACCCTAGAGGACAGAAGGAAGTGGGGAACTTACTCCAGCTGTATAAAATATTGAAAAACCTGGAGTTAACCGCACAGTGCAGTTTTGAGTTTGCCACACAAAAAATCTATTTGAGGTCCCATGATAAACATCTAATCATTCCCAAAGTAAATAAATGCAAAAGGGACAATTATTTTACCATTAGAGCAGTAAGAGCCTGGAACCAATTGCCACAGGATCTGGTTGACTCAACTATATTTACTGGTTTCCAATCCAGGTTGAATAAGTACTGTAATGGACTATAAGCAGGGATTAATTTACCCACCAAGGAGTGGGAGACAATCTAGATGGGCAGTTGCCTACTATTGTATAAACATACCAAACAATACCAAGTAAAAAAAGCTCAGTATGCTCAGTTCTGTGTTATTTAGTTATTAAGGCCAGATTAGAAAGCCAATTAAGTTATTATATAGATTGCATGTAAAGAGATATTTTGAAGAGATCACCTAGGTATACTGGGTAGAATGATAACTTTACACAGAGAGACTACTGCACCTCCAGTTCCATTTCAAAGTATTTTTTAGTTCTGTCATTGGCACAACACCCTGTTTGGTCTGATTCTATTTGAAAAGTTGCAACCGAAATACTCAGGTCTCTGCATGAGGTCATTTGAGATCTGGAAGGTACCTATCTTGCCAGTTTCAGTCCAGGCTGTTGTGTCACTTAGTTGAGAGCTTTGATGCAATCACCCTCAGAGGAGAGAGACTGTAGTCCATAAATTCCAAGAGAACACAAATTCAGAAATTAGTAAAACTAGAACATTAAAAAGGGTGTCTATGTAAATGAAACATCACGTTGACTGGAGAGTGCACCCTGTCTCTTCAGCAGCCTTCAGTGTTAACTTGACCCAGGGGGTGAAAGTTGAAATGTCAAACCAGAAGAGACGATTCCAGGGTAATTCATCCGAGTCAACAAGCACAAGATGCAGCACTGATTGAAGGACTTTAGCAAATTCTTCACTTAATTTCAAGTACATGTTTCTTCTGTTACCAAGGGTGGTTTTCTGGCTGGGGCTGGTGGAGGTTTTGGCAATATGCTAGCACCAGGTGAGGATTTATTCTCCTGGCTCCTGCTGTGGGAGCATTTCTTAGGATGAATCTTGGACCAAGGTCTGTTACAGAGCAAACCACAAGCGGGGGCTTACTTTTTCTGTATATGTTGGACTTTCAAAGTTTTTCTTGATTTATACTTGACTGAAGTGTGGCAGCAAAAGTATCAGGTGATTGTGACTGATTTGCTGACTTATTCTGTCCCTTAGAGTTGGTGTTTTTGCTACCATGGTGAGCAGACTTGGAGTTTGAGTTTGTGTGAGTGATTGACAGCACAGCTTCAGCAGTGTCTTGCAAAGTAGAACTGGCCCGCCAGGATACCTGAAAATTTCTGGGAGGACCCCCCTTCTGTGGGGTACCTGGCCACCACCTAAACTCTCCAAATATTTGGTTTCTTTATCTATTTTCTAATTAAATGGGGTATTTTGGGCCCTGCAAGTAACTGTAAGATGCAAGCACAGAGCTAGAGCATCAAACTAAAGTGAAATACTGTTATGAGTTTGTCACCCTGGGCCCTGCCCTATTGATTTTCCAGGTGAACCTCTGTGCCAAATTTCCAGGTGGGCCCCTGGTAGCCCAGTGTGATCCTGGTGTTTTGTGCTGCAGTGGCAGTTTGAGAGTCATTTGAAAAGGTCTGTTTCTGATTACCATGGCCATTGTTTATAAGTTGATTGTTAATTATTTCCCATTCTCTCTCAGGATTTTGACATAATATAGTGGTTCTGAAATAGTCTGAATTAGCAAAGTAGCATGGTACTTCATGAAGTACCCTATGCCCAGCTTTTGTAAGGTCTGTCTAACTTCAGTGAACTCCCTGCATCTATCCATTATCTCTGCTGAGAAATCTTGAAATGGTGAGATTTTCTCCCCTCCTCATAAGTCCCCTTCTCTCTCTTGCTAGTCTTACTAAATACTCTTTAACAGAAAAACATAAAAATGCTATAACTGGCCGTGGTTTGGCTCTGTGTTGTGTCTTGGGTACTAAAGAACAGTAGCCAAGGTCTGTTTCAAGAGGCCACTGGCATTGCTGCTGAAATATTTCAATTAGAAACTGCTGAAAAAAGGCATTCATTGCCCTCAGCCCTCGCTGGTATACCTAATATCCTGATATTGTTCCTCCTTCCCGTTATCCAGGTCATCAATTTTTTCAAGTAAATAGTTTGCCTGGTATGAGACTCTATAATCCTTTCTAATTGTAACAGTATCCTCAGTTAAAGCCAATCCATTTTCATTTACCTCTACTTGTTTTTGTATTTCAGTTGTATCCTTCCTAAACATGGCCGTGGACTCTTTCATCTCTTTAATGATTAAGTTAGCTGACATCTCTTCAACTGTAGACATATCAAACTTGGCATGATTTGTTGTAGCTGAGTCAGTGATGTTTCTGTCTGTGCTAGGCTTGGCGGTCTCTTGCATTTCTCATGGCAGGCGGCATTGCGGGTGCGCAGCAGTGTGATGATTCATGATCGGCAAACATTTGAAACCAAGAAAAAATAATAAATGAAGCTGCTGGCATCAAGGAAATGAGTATTTTATTAGACAAATGGTGAATCTAATGAATAAACATAGAAGCTGTGACTTTACAACTATTGAAACAGATATTTTGCAGGATTTTACATGAGCCGACAGCTACCTCATGTTTAAGTTGCCATTCCTGTCAGCACCAGCTGACATGGCAATACCAACCTATACTGACTGCAGGTGGACGGAGAGGTAAGAACGGAACCAGTCTACAGCAGGGGCTGAGAGGCCAGCAGCACTCAGATTATCCAGGAGGAGAGGGTGGGACACTGAGTCAAAGGCCTTGGTCAGATCAATGAAAATGGCAGCTGTGAGGTGCCCCTGATCCATCCCTGAGAAGACAGAATCAGTTACACATAGCATGGAGGAGACGGTGGACTGATGCTTCTGGAAGCCAGACTGGACCGGTGAGAGAAAATTGGCAGTGGATAGAACATTGCAGAGTCTAGTATAGACAAGCGTCTCTTACAGTTTAGCAAGGGAAGGGAGGAGGGAGACTGACTGGAAGTTACCTGGGGAGTAAGGGCACCCCCCCCTTTGTGGAGTGGAAGAACTTTGGTCAACTTGCAGGACTGAGGGACATCACTGAGGGAGAAGGAGAGGCTGAGTAGGTGAGTCAGTGGATGTGCTATGGCAAGTGTAGAGATTTGGAATAATTTAGCATCCAGTCCATAAGGACTGGTTTTACGCAGGCTGAGGGAGTAAAGGGCAGTTAAGGATGTCTGGGTAGTAATGGGGGAAGAGGAAACCAATCGAAGGGAGATGAGAGGGAATATGATGAGGAGGAGGAGGAGGATGGAAGGTGAGTGGAAGAGAGAGCACAAGTGGTAGAGAACTCACTGAAATGAGCAGTAATAGAGGAGGGGTCAGACACAGGTGAACCATTTTACAAGAAGGATCGGAGGGGTGGACTATGTGGGAGGGTCAAAAATGGAGTGAAGTACATTCCAGAACTTTTGAGGGGCATTAGGGTTGTTCTGAAGGTTGGCCTTGAAAAATTGTGATCTTGCAGCCTGGGCAGCCTTAGTGCAGGAGTTCCTGATAGTCCTGTGTAAGAGGAGGTCAGGAAAGGAGTGAGATAGTTTGAATCGTGCTCAGGTGAGGTGAAGGGACTTGCATTGGTCAATGATTTCAGGGGTGATGGTGATTTTTGACCCTAGATTTTCTGAGCGGGGCCTGCTTTTCCCATATAGAGGGGAATTTGGACTGAAACACATCAATAATGACAGTGCACCTTTAGAAGTAAATGATTCTAGAATCTGACATGCTGGAACCTTGTAATATACACCACTGGAAAAAGGGAAAAAGACTGACACTCACCTTTCCTGTGGGTGTAGCATTAGCTTCCGGCATCTACAGTCACAGAGATATTGGTCTTTAAATTTATATCCACGTGAAAAAAAGATATCGAGATATATATATTGCATCAATATACCAATACAATACATCACTGAAGCAATTTAATAGATGTTTTTATAAAAAAAGAATTTGTAATGTTTTAATAGCATTCTTGTGATTTTTGGTTCATGTACACAGAAAATAAATGGCGACAACATGAAGCTGGGAATTGTACAGTATTTCCAATGTGATCTAACCAGATTACATAAAATCTTAATTTTATTTGAGTAACCCGTTATATACCTATGCTTTCACAGGAACATCCGAAGATAATATTGCCAGGTGAATAGTAAGTAGTTATCCATACAGGGCATGCATTTCTTGGGAATCGGTGCATGCCCCAGGTGCATTGTGAGGCATGAGACCAAGCACAAGTGTCTTTCAATCACCTGGGAAGTGGTTTCATTTCCAATGAAATGCATGCCCTGGAGTGCATTACTGTACTTATATTTTTATTTAATTCTATTTATTTCAGTTTGGGATTAATACCTTTGAATCAAAGACTCATTTTCAAAGGTTCCAAGTCAGAAACAGTGACGTGAACAGGTAGCATACAAATACAAACAACATTGCACATTACTAGGGTACAAAATGAGGCTACATTGAGTTTGAACATATTTGGGGGTATCAATAATACATAGATGTCTAACATTGCAACTACTAGCATAGCATGCAGGCAGCTTTACTGCTAAACAGGGCAGTGGGGGTGGGGGAAACAGGCGGGGAGGGTACACACCTGGGGTAGCCAGGGGCATTGTGGGGAGAGGGAGGGTGAGCAGCCATAAGTAGGCATTGTCATTAGAGCACATCCAAGGCAGGAGAAGAGGTGAAGGGAGGTGGTAAATCCATTGCGTGGTGGTGGTGGGGTGGAATTGAAGGAGTGATAAATAATTGGTAAATGGTAATTAATTAAAAAAAAAATACAGAAACATGTTGAAATCTGAGTAAAACTGATATGAGTAGGCAGTTACTAGGCAGAATAATTTCTTTAGGTTATCAACTGTGCATTTCTTGGCATTCTATCACAGTCATGTGATGTGTTTTAATTAAAGAAATTTCTAGGATTCCTAGGTCTTAACACATCCATTTTATAAACTCAACCATTCATTTACACACGTTTGCTTTATTTCTGGTGTACTGTGCATCAAATTACATGGTACAGTATTTTTACTATGGAGAAGCCCAGGCCTAAGAAGTGTTTCATAGCATAGCAGAGGTTCACTATGACATAGTTTGAGAAATAGTGTTATAGGAAATTTGGTGCAGAATACCCGCTCGCATTCCTTCCGTTTGTGTCAGTGGTAGTGATCAATGGCTGTAAACAATGACAGGGCTTGATACTTAATTAGACCAGCAAGTCCCCTGTTCTATTATTTTTGTTGGCTTTTATTGACCAGATAAGTACGTTAGGCAGCAATGCACCTATTTTCAGGTATGACCGGGGGAGGTTACAAAACAAAGCAATACAACAAAGGCAAGTAAATACAATAATACCTTATCAGGAAAAAGGAACAATAAAACAATAATGAATACAGAGTTGGTGAATAATATTACAACCCAGAAAAAAAACAATACAATAATAAAAATAACAGGCAGGAAAAGAAAAACTAAAGCATGATTAAAAGGACTCTCAACCATTTTTGTATCATATGATTTCTAGTTAAAACCCCACATTTTATGACTGCTTACCTTCTCTAAAATTCAGTGATGACGCTTATTGTTTTATCTGCTGCTTTTCTGAGTAGAACTGAAAGATGTACTAACAGGGTAATTATACCCCCACTTGTTTTTCTTCAAATCTTTGATATAGTCTTTTCGCATACTTCCTGGACATTAGGAACACCCCCAAACAGTGCAGCCACTCATGATGCAATAGTCTCCTCTCCCTCCACTGCATCATGAGTACATAGACTCTGTTGGGGGTGTTCCCAAGACCAGGAAAGATGCAGTGGGTGTTGATCAAAAAATGTAACCAAACATGCTTTCGTGTGGTAACACCAGCATGGTGGGCAGTCTGTTTTTCACCTTTTAAAAGAAAAAATGAATCTGAATCAAACTACCAGCTACTTCAGCAGTCTCTACAGAATGGGACCTATCATAAAATGTTTTTTTTTTAACTAGACACTTTGAGGCTTAAAGGAGTTGACAGTGTCCCTTTAAAGACAAATGAAACATGTATCAGCTGGTCCAGTATAGGTAGTGCATCTCACACGTGAGCCAGTTCAGTAAGATCTTCCTCTCTCTCACCATGCTTGTTCCATCAGTTACTCAGTTCAGCTCCATAATTTGATGTCAGTCTTTTTATGATGGCACTTCTAGTCAGCCGAAAGTATTTATCTTCGCTGGTGATCTCAGAAACTTAAGATGGACTTTTGTTTTCCTTTCTAACGCTTTGTTCTCCATCGGAGACAGATGTTTTGTTGGAAATGTTTAGCTCCTAAGCAGACTGTTCTGGCACAGATCTGTGCTTGGTAGACAGGGGGTGATTCTCAATTAGATTTAAAAATAAACCATCTTAAATAAAATTCCTGACCTTTCATGAATAGTACCACCGGTCACACTGTACAAAGTAAGGGAACTTAAAAGGGGAGGGCTGTCTTCTTTTTATATTGGCATGTCAGCTTCCCATCTTTTGGAATAGGTTTCAATTTTCCAAAAAAAGTTTATACTTAAAAAATGGAATATTCACTTAAAGTTTCTTTTTCTACTATGTCTTATTGGACATGACAGAATCTGTCATTCCTGTTTTGTGTTATACAAATTCATAACATGAATGCTATGCTCTCTGTAAGTTGCACTCCTGCTTGTTTGTATGTAGTTTGCACCCTCTAAAATCTTCCAATCTGATTTGCATAGCACAATTGTGGCAGATTGAACCCTGTGGGTGGGATATTCAGAAGGGTTGCGCATGGCGCAACACAGTTGACCATGCGCAACCCACTGATGCGCCAAGGTGCGATATTCAAAAGGGGAAAGTGCCTTTGCACAAATCCTGATGCGCCGGAGTGCATCAGTAATGTATGCTGTGCAAGTAGGGGGGATAGTCCATGCATGCTCCGCACATCCCGAGATTCAGCCTGGGATGTTCTGAGCCCATGCAGGCGCAACTCCTACTTGCGCTGCACACAGTTGAGCAAGAAAAAAAAAGAGCAACAGCTGGCCACTTACAGGTGAGCTGCCATATTGCAGGGCACAACATGGCAGCTGCCAGCTGTGGGTGACCATCCGAGCCCGTGGTACCTCTTCTGCGTAGCGCCCTCCCCATGCCGATCACGGGCATATGCATCTAATAACATCTCCATATCCCTGGTGGTTCAGTAGACCGTGTGCCAGTCGATTGCAGGTTTAGTAATAAAATAACTTGTTCAATATTCCTGGTGGTCCAGCGTGCCCTCTCCCCACCCGCTGACTGAGCCCCACCACCTGCTCCCCGTCGGCGGCGGTGGCAGCTCCCCACCAAGAAGCCGCCCCCTGCCGCCGCCGACTGACTCGTGACAGTAGGATGTACACCCATTGGTCCACAAAGCGTGCCATCGGGCATGCTCAGCCCATATCAGACATAGTCCAGAAATGTGAATGGATCCATTCACATTTCTGGACTGTGTTATGGTATATGCGTGCCATTGGCCCATGCTAGGGACCAATGGGCATACAGCCCACTGTATGCAGTCAGTCGCGGATGGTGGGGCGGCTTGCAGGTGGGGAGCTGCCTCCTGCCACTGACTGGGGAGCGGGTGGTGGGGTTCAGTGGGTGTGGGAGGGGGGGGCACCGCTGGACCACCAGGATATTGGACAAGTTATTTTATTACTAAAGCCCGCGATCGGGCTGGGTGTGGTCCACTGGACCTCCAGAGATATAAGATGATCCATTATGATACTAATGCCCGCGATCGGGCAGTGGGGCACTTTCCACTTGTGCAGGGGGCATTGGTCCCCGGCAGCTGCAGCCTGGCAGGACGCCAGGCGCAAGTCACTGGGGATCGGCACACCTGCATGCAAATGGGGCCATAATGACATGCAAATGGCCCCATTTGCACCTTCCATTCATTATGGCCCCATTTGCATGTGCACTTTTAAATATCATGGTTGATGCACCTAGCGCAACGGCACTTGCGCTAGCACATTCCCCTGCCCCTCCCTGGCCACTTGCGCTGGTGCAGTGCCACTGCACCATGCGGGTGGCCACAGCGCGATATTCAACGGTGCTGAGCCATGGCATAGCACCGTTGAATATCACCCCATCAGCACCTTGGCACATCCCAGTTGCACTGCGCCCAGGTTTGCACCACAGCCTGGCACAGTCTGAATATCCCACCCTTTGTGTATAGCACACAGTGGTGGCAAGAGTGTGTGTGTGTTGAGAGGAGCTTAGCTCCAGGAGCGAAATTAAAAGCTTGACTCAGTTCCAGCAAGGAAAACATGGAAGAACTGCTCCTGGATAAAATGACCCTACTAAAGACATACAAATGAGTAAATAAGATGTACAAATGCAATGTATAGTAAGGAAATGTGTCCCCAGACCCCTGTCAGCTATGGTCAAGCTTTCATTAAGGGTGGTGGGTTCCCCCAATTAGTTTGTTTCCACTTCCAACACTGATAGCACAGATGGATGGTGGCACAGTGGGGCAACAGTTCCCCCAACCCCCAATCAGAGCTGTAAATGGGGCCACGTGAGTTTATAATCCTATGAAGTATAATATCTCATCAGGATTGTGCAGTACCTTTCACCATTTGCATGAAATTTTGGAACAACAGTATGCAAGTGACTGCAGTTACAGCAAAATACATGGTGAGGTATTTCCTGAAATTTCTGTGATATCTGTAGAGACGTTCCCCACCTGCCTACAGTACCATAATAGGGCCACCAGAGAGAATCTCTTTAGAAATATCATGAAATATCTGGAACCCTCTGACCATGGGCCGGATTTTCAAAGGGTGCCGCGGGGCTTGCATAAAACCTTGTGTCAAATCCATCGTTTGCCGCAACTGCACCCGATTGTAGTACATCGGGTGCAGTTACAACAGTTTTCTACTTGACAACTTGCACCTCCTGTGAAAAGGGTATACAGGATTGACACATGCTAGACCAGCAAAAAGCTGGTCTAACTTGTGTCAATTGGTGCATGGGATAGAAAAGCCTGACTGCCAGCCGGGAGAATGCTGCTAGCCCTGTGTGCCAGGATTGAGCATTTTTGGAGCTTTGAAAATCCAGCCCCATGTCTTTTGCTGGCTAGCACGTAATAACAGCTACTCAATAACAGTAACACAATAACGTCGAAGTCAGAATGGTGATTACAATTATGGCAACCATGAAATAAAGGCGACCATGTGATTACGGTGACCCCCACTGAAAGGCAATAGTACTTGGCAATGTGCACCTCGGAGTTGGTTATAAATAATTTGAGGGGGTTCGGGGGGGCACAGCCCCTCGTGGGGGTGTGGGGGGCAGAACCCCCTACATTAAAGGTGGACTATGAAATCATTGTTTCTGTAATTTAGCCATACTGTAGCATTGCTGTCCATGTCTGCACCATTCTGGAATTGCCATTTTGAAGTTGCTGTAGTGTAGTCACTGATACCACATGGAACCCTTTTGCTGCAACTGTACTCTGAGTCTGTACCATGTGTCAAGGTCCTTACATGGCGAAAGGCCATATTACCAGATTTGAGTGTAGTAAATTCATTGCCTTACCACATACTGTAGCTCCCATTTTAGTTTTAGTACAATCCATGGAAACATTTTTCTAAATCCCATATAAGTTTTTCCCAAAGTAAAGTGAGCCCCTTATAGAGCTCCTGCTCTTCATACAGTACCCTGGTAAATGGGACTAAAGTTAGAATAACGGTTTGTGCAATAAAGGATTAGTCTAAAAGTCTTACATTAGTGATCAATCATCCACGGGCTGTTAACGTCTGGCTCTTGAAGCATGATCCCAGCCAGCAGTGTTTTACTGCTTAAACTCCAAAAGCTAATCCCTCATGCACCTTGGAGGGTTTTACAAGATATTGTATTAATGTTCCATTAGAGCATTGGAGTTAGCTACTTATCCCTTAGAGAGAGGAGTTGGTGGATGTTTCTTAGAATAGTTTAACTGGTGTGCTCCATCAGCAGAATCCAAGAAACTACATCCTCCTTTTAGAGGACTAGGGTTCACTCATGTATGTCTGCACTCTGTATGAGTAAGTGCTGTCTTCTGGCTGCTTAATCATACATTGATGAATGGTCCTCTTATTCTCTGCAGGCTGTTTTCTTTACTCTCTTTCGATCCTTAAGTACAATCCAGTAGGTTCTCTACTGGCTAGCCTTTTACCCGAGTTTATAGCATCTTAACTCCATACCAATTAGGAGTTCTGATTTCTCAGATGTCAGAAGCAAAAACTCAGGCCAAGAGGAATTACTTTGTAAGCAGTGACCCGCACAGATTCGAACTTGCCCACCAGAATAACTGGAAATTTCAAGGTGGGGCCCCCCTGTTGTGCACCTGCCTACCATCTAACCTCTGAAAATCTTTGCATTTATTCTCCATTTTCTAATTAAATGGGGGTATTTTGGGCACTGCAAGTAAATATAATATGCACACATAGCTAGTGTATCAAATCAAAATAGAATATTGATGTGAGCGTGTCACACCATGGGCCTTCCCCTATTGAGTTTCCAGGTGGACTCCAGTATTAACTTTCCAGGTGGGCCCCCTGTACCCCAGTCTGACCCTGTACCTACAATAGGATATGCAATTGGTTTGGTTTTTGTGCCACTTTCCAAACCATATGTACACAGTCTTAAAATGTCAAATTCAGTGCAAGGCATCATGGGTATAAAATTATTTGAATGGGGCAGGCTCATAAAGCTACAGCAGAACAGAAATTGCCTTCTAGACAGACTTTTCCCATGATGCCTTGCTCTGGGTTTTTTAGAGAGATGCACAGACACCAAACAAAACTGGATATTTCTTGACTCCTGGTATCCTTTTAGGGATCATACACACTGCTGTTCTTGCAAACTGCCTCTTCAGTATGCCACCTCCGAGTGTACTAAATGCCACAACAGCACAGGCAGCAAGACAGATCTTTCCACATGTGGAGGTGGATTGTGAGGCCTGAGGCGCTGCTGTGTGCCTTCAACCATCTGGGAAGTGGGGTGAGATCTGTCTTACCGCACACCCTGGAGTGAGCTAGTGTGCTTATAACATGGCTCATTAATGCAGAAAAATGTCTTAACAAGATGTTTTGTAACTCTAAAAGAGAACTGCTGATTTGATTGACAGCAGCAGTGTAGTAAGACAAATCTTACTGCACAGTCATGTGATGTAGTTAAGCCTATCACATTCTTCCTTTTCTCGCTACTGTTTTATAATTCTTTTCAATAGTCTAATAAATAATATAAAAATGTATGCATTAAGATAATTTATTACACAGTTCCCTGATAATCTTTCCATCTTTGAATCTCTTTGTCTTTCACATCCCTCTTTGATTAGCATGCAAATGGGTGAGTTGTATTTTTTCAGTATGAGTAACATTTGCATTGTTTCAGTCTGTAACTACACTGTAAATACCCTGCTGCTGTTACTGCTCACACTTGAACTCTAGGTGCTGCACCTGAATTATCTATTTGTTTGTAATTTTTGACCAGGAAAGGCACGCTAAGCTGCGACAGCTTGTTTCAAGATGCATCTTGGTCGGTGGGTTACATGCACACATTTTATTAACAGGGAGTGTTAACCAGGACATGGGAGAAAATCTCCTAATTGTGCAATAAGCACCACAGGGTCTTTAACTTCCACTTGAACAGCCACCAGAGGTTGGAATAATGGACCTCAGTTTAATGTCTGGTCCTAAGAATGGCACCTCACCAGTGCAGCACAGCCTTATTACTGCACTGCAGTGTCAGTACTGGGTATGAACCCAAGTTGCTGGTGTGGGACTAGAGTCCATGATCGCCCAATCTGGCCCCAGAGGCAAGTGTACAACCTACTGAGCCACTGACACTGTAAATACGGCTATCCTGATGTTTAAAATTTCAAAATAAAAACAAAAATTACTTGAGTCATCCAGTTTAGTATTTGTGTAAATAACCAGTAAGGTGATGTCACTAAACTAATTGGAAGAGCTGGCTGGTAGAGGAGCTTCACTATAATTTTTTTTTTTTTAAACCAAAGACACTCCCTGTAGCTCTTGAGTCCAAATGGGTTGAAGTCCTGCTGTCGGAGTCTGATTTAAACTCTTTGGGCCCAATTTTTAAAAGGTCATTAGACACAGGTGTGCCCAATGGACTTAAACACTGTCAGTGCATCCTTGCTGTGGGATGTACCTGTGTCCTATTTTACAGCTGCTACTGACTGTACAGTAGTTGAAGTGCTTTGCAGTAGCTTGCATCCAGGAATAGAAACAAAGGGCTGCTAGCAGATATGAAAGACAAATGTGGTCTTGTGGGCACCTCTTAAACGCAGGATCAAAAATCCTGATTTTTTGGATTGAAGTCCAGTGACATCTGAAATCAGTTACAGTTGGGACTCATGTCCCAAAATCTATTTTTAAAATCCATGCTCTTGGTGTTTGGATATGTTTAGATTCTGAGAAAGGTTTGCAGACTACACCTACATGGGTGTCACTTGCTTGTCAAAATAAATCTTGGGTTTTAACAACTTTTTAAACATTTTTTATGCACACTTTATCCTCCCTCTGCCTCTGGCTGACCCACCCCAGCCCCATCACGTCAGTATCACCAGGACTTACCCATGCCTGATCACCGGGTGCAAAGCCTGCGGGAGGTCAATCGTCATCTTGCAGTTGGAGGTGGTTTTCCTCTTTTTCTCTCTTTCCCATTGCTTGGGTGCACTTGCAGGATGTGCGCATGTAGAGGCATGTGCTCATCTTCAGAGGTCCTGCAGCACCCTCCCTTTGTCTGGCCCCTCTAATCTGCAGTACCCTCTGGCCTCCACCTGGGAGTAGTCATTCAGTGGGAGTACCAGTCCTCCCTCCCAGGAAGGGGAGAGGAGAGCTGTCCTCTGGATGCTCGATCCTCTCCCTCCCCTGCCGACCCCCTACAGCCAATGCTCATTCCCAAACATGGGTTGCCAGCATGGCATGATGTGTGGCATCCAACGCCTCAACCCTCAGTGCCACCAGGCCAGCTATGGGTTTTAACAACTTATGAGAATTAAAGCTTTATGACCAAGGCCAAATCAAAACTTTGGGACATGACATCATAAGGAGGATATCTGAAGATTGATCAACACCTTTCTGGCACAGTTCATTGCAAGAGGATGGACAGATTGTTTGGTAGTCCTTGCAGAATGTTTAATATGCCACATCACCACTATGACTTGGAGGCCTATCACATACAGTTGCAGGTAATGCTGTCCCTGTAGGAGTTTGGACCACTAAACATGGAATAATGTATTGGAGACAGGTATGACGAAGTATTTGTATATACCTGAGGTTTATGATGCCCTCAAAATCCGTGAGAGTAAAGCCTGAGTGGTTTGCAATGTCATCACAAAACTTTGATGTATGCCTCCCTAGAGTGAGTGACTGCGCAGGTGATGCACAAGACACCTGACTATTAAAAGAGTCGATCATTCTACCTGTAGTTGGTTAACACCCCTTCACCATTCTGAGCTGCTTCTTCCATAGGGGTTTTGCTCATACACATTCCCAAAGCTTACGATTAAGGTTCCTCTGCCTCTGCAGGTGGGTTGCACTCATGTCCTACTTGTCTAGTATCCTGTATTTATGGAAATGGTATCCAGTTTAGAGTACTCTTTTACAATGACTTTGTATCACAAGTTTTCAATTGACTCTGTCATACCATGATTGTTTCAATACTGCCTGTCTTGTTGTGAAGTGGTGAAATACTGTGAGTATTATCTGCTTTAAAATGTCAATAAAAAGTTTAACGTTAAAATGACAAACCTTTGATGCATAAAAAATGAGTTGACACTCTCCTAGTAGTTCTTTGTATGCTAATACTGCCGCTGAGACCACTCTTACAGTTGTAAAAGTAGTCTCATATGCATTCTTGGGTATGAGAGCTGTGATCTACAGGTGAGCAGTTCTGATACACTAAAGATATAAGTGAGATCACTCTTGCAACTGGAAGAGTGGTCTCGGCAGTGGTATTAATATATTATTGATCAAGATCAGTGTTTTAAAATACTTATCCCAAATGTGTCCATTTCCAGGGCAGCTGCACTTGAAACACTCATAGAAACATAGAAACATAGAATAAGAGTGCATCACACAGAGAGGAAAGGAGAGGGCAGAATGATAATGTGTGTGTATATGGTGGGGGGGGGTTGATATGATGGAAGAGGACAGGAGAGTGGGGGGGCATATGCCAACAGACATTTTGTAAGATTCCAAATGTCCCATTATTCATGGATATGACATCACAACTGTGTATAACAGGATTTGTGATGTTATGCCTACATGTAACAGCAGCCTACAGCTTCTGAGTATCGGTTACATAGAGAATAATGGATGGGTAGATAGTTATAACAAATATTTTACACATCCCTGAGGGGTGGAATGCCACATAAACCCCGAGAGTGAAGCTCGAGGGGTTTATTAGGGCATCCCACATCCCACCCCGAGGGTGTGTGTAAAAGCTGAGTTTTATACACCTACCCATTCTTTATTTTGTATAATTGCTAGGGACTGTTTTTTTTGCCACATCAGTTATTCATAATAAATGTGTATCTCTATGGAGCCGAGCTGCGGACCGTAGGGGTTCCAGCACTGTCCACAGTGGCTCGGTTCCTGACCTAAACCACTGTTTAGTTTTTTTTTTTTTTATTTCCGACTGAAAAAACGAAAACATTTAATGTGCCCAGTCGTATATTTGCTTTTTAAAAAGAACTTACCGCCGACTCCTATTGTTGGCGAACTGCAGAGAGTTGAGGAGTGGGATGGCAGAGGACATGCAGAGCTGAGGAAGAGCCCAGCTAGCACATGCACTGAGATAGGGAAACTGGGCGCGTGTTTGTTGTTTTAACCAGCTGGCTATAATGATAAAATTACAGCCCAGTTTCCCTATGGGAAAAAACAAGAACCAGTTATTATGTTTACAGTACATTAAATCAGTTATTAGAAATTATAATCTACTGGACACTTGATCCACTCCCCCAACATAATGGTAATGTTTTGTGCCATGGGCAGATCCCAGTTGGACCCTTCTCCTGACCAATCCATAGGATATACCCAGAGTTGCTTGGATAGCTTTACTGTGAGAAACAAATGAGTATTGCTGCCATAATAAATTATCTCATTGTTTTCCTTTTTGCTCTAGACTTTAGGGACTAATGGGGATGCATGCATATGTACCCTTAAATCTTTGAAAAGAGATGCATGCATCTGTACCCTTCAATCTTTGAAAAGAGATGCATGCATCTGTACCCTTAAATCTTTGAAAAGAAAAGAGACCATATCTGCCTTCCTCCCAGTCTCCAGTGTGGGAAAAGAAATTTCTCTTCGATGCCTTCTCCCACTGTGACTTTTACTGTTTTGAATATTTCATCCCCTTTGTTTAATTTACATCCTGCAGCGCAGTACTTGTGCAGATGTTTAAACTAGAAATAGTTTTCCAGACTGTAATGCCTTTTGGACTACTATGTATAGCATTAGAAATTAGAGAAGAAAAAAACAGCTGCTGCATTTTAAGTTTTGATTTTATTAAATAATACATCGTATACCTGTGTAATACTCAATTTATTTAATTTAAAACATATTTTACCAGGTAAGCAATTAGAATCCAGGAGGGTCCATTTCCAGTTGCAACCAGGGTGGGGGCAGATAACAGCAGAGGTGTTAAACATCGATAAATAGTGCAGATATACATTTACATTTAGACTGTTACTGAGTTAATACATACATATACATTATTGCACCATGGAAGATTATTCATGTTGCCAGATATGTTAAAGACACATACATAGTGTTAGTAGGTAGAGTTACATCCCCGAGTAAATAAGGAGGAATGCAAGAGTGATGGTATGCAGTGGTTATACAGTTTTGATGTCTAAGTAGTCTTTGAACACCATGTCTAGATGTACCCAGAGATCCTGGGCAGAGACGAAATGTGTCAGTAGGCAATGTCGGAATTATGGCTTCAAGGAAGGACTCCAAAGTCGAGACCACTTCAGTAGGGCTGAAGTCGGAGAATCTTGCTGATCCATAATGATGAGAGGGAGAGGGACTGGGACTGACCTAGAGGCAATTATGACAGGACAGTGGGACCTTGTAGTAGGTCTTGAATATTTTTTGGTTCTAGCCTTTTTTCTTTTTAGAATAAACTTTATTTGTGCTTGTTGCTTGCAAAAAGAATAGTGCTTGCTAAGTTAATTAGGGAAGTAGTCTCCCCTTTTTATGTTTGCTTGCACACATGCACAAGAAACATTATGTGACAGCTTAGGAAAGAAGCAGGGTTTTAGAGGTGCGGCACTGTGGCAGTCAATGCCCCCACTGCATTCTGAGGCTTGGTCATGTTCCCCCAATGCAGTGGAATGCTGTTGCTGATACTAGTTTCAGCAAGCATGCCACCAAGTTGAAACAAATTGGCTGCTGCAGTGAGGGAGTGACACGTCATTGCAGGGCATGCCTTGCCTGGTGTAACATTTCAATAAACATGGGGAGTGGCTCGCTTCCCTCCAGTCGCTCACAGTCACTAAGAAGCTGACTTTTGCGGTGCACAATCCCCCTGTCAGCATATGCCCCTTACTGCAGCTGCGATCTGCTGAGGGGTACCCAATCCCATTGGCATCGTACCCCCCAAACAGACATGCTTGCCGACAGAGGGCCCAATCCCCTGTCGGCATGTCTTCCATTTTCCTGGCACTGCTCCACCCAATTGTGTGCCACACTGGGGCCCACCCCAGTGTGGCTAACATGACCCCTCAAATGTGCCACACTGGGAGCCCACCCCAGTGTGGCCAAGACCTGTTAAAATAAATAAATAAATGGAAAATGATCCTGGTGAATTTTTTAAATTTTTTGCCTGAAACAAAGGAATGGTCCTCGTCGTCGTGTCCCTCCCCAGCCCGCACCACCCTCTGTGTAACCTGCATCTACACCCCTCACCCCATACTCTCTGGAGCCTGGCACGATGATCTTCAGTGGACCGGGAACACGTCTGCACTCTTCAAAGCTGACCACAAACTGAAGAAATGCTGGTAAGCTGTATAATGGCATAAATGTTTTTTTTTTTTGTTTTTTCAACTGGGGTGGATATCTTGGCCATTTTTGCTCCAAATTTTCAACATGGGGTTCTTGGGACCCCACCTCATGAATTCAGTCACTGTCATTTCGTTACTTGGTCCCGAAAAGTGATTTCGCGGGCACTGCACGGAATCACCTATTGGGACCAATTAATGAAGCGACAGTGTCAGTGTTCATAAGGTGAGCTCCCAAAAAGCCTATGGTACAAATTTGGTAGAAAAATTCCCAAAAATGACTGTGTTACGAGTGTGCATTGCATAGTTTCCATGCACGCTTGTAACTTTGTGAATTTGTAATATTTTCACTCAAGATTTTCAACATTGGCATTTTTGACATCTCCTTATGAACAGTGCAGCTGTCGTTTTTCATATCCTCGCCGAAATGTGTTTTTGCACTTCTGGCACAGAATAGCGTGGTCGCTGTGGGAAAACAGTGTTTGGGACACATTAAGAAAATCACAGTGACACTGTTCATGAGCAGAGGTCCTAAAATGCCTATGTTAAAAATTTGGTGACAAAAGTCCAAAAATGAGTATGTTATGAGTGTGCATTGCGCAGTTTCCACACACCCTCGTAACTTCGCAGATTTGTAATATTTTCACTCCAGATTTTCAACATTACCATTTTTTCACACCTCCTTATGAACAGTACAGCTGTCATTTTTTACATCCTACCCAAAATGTGGTTTGTACATCTGGTGCACAATGGCACGGTCACTGTGGGAAATCAATGTTTGGGACAGATTACAAAAATCATAATGACAGTGTTCATGAGCAGAGGTCACAAAATGTCTATGTTAAACATTTGGTGAGAACATTCACAAAATGACTGTATTATGAGGGTGCGTTGTGCAGTTTCCACGGATGCTTGTAACTCCGATGATTTAAAATATTTTCAACTCCAGATTTCCAGCATTGCCATTTTTCACACCTCCTTATGAACAGGATAGCTGTAATTTTTCACATCCTGCTCAAAATGGGGTTTCACACATGTGGCACACAATGGCGCGGTCACTGTGGGAAATCAGCATTTGGGGCAGATTAACAAAATCACAGTGACACTGTTCATGAGTGGAGGTCCCAAAATGCCTATGTTAAAAAGTTGCTGAGAACATTTCACAAAATGACTGTATTATGAGTGTGGGTTGTGCAGGTTCCACGCACACTTGTAACTTCAAGGCTTTTTAATATTTTCACTCCAGATTTTCAACATTGGCATTTTTTCACACCTCCTTATGAGCAGGATAGCTGTCATTTTTGACATCCTGCCCAGGCTGTGTTTTTGCACATCTGGCACAGAATGGTGTGGCTGCTGTAGCAAATCAACATTTGAGACAGATTAACAAAATCCAGTGCCACTGTTCGTGAGCAGATGTACCAAATACTTTCATGAGGTGGGGGTCACAAAAAGGCTATGTTGAAAATTTGTAGTGCAAATAGCAACAAATGCCCAGGGCATTATGGTTTCTAACTATAACATCCCGCCCTGTACAGACTGACAGGCGTCAGGGGTGTGCCTTTGGATTGCTGGCTGTAATGCTCATGCCATTCCACCCTCATCCTGCAGACGGTGACAGGCATTGAGGTGTGCCTTGGACTCTTTGGCCCCAGAGTTAACCCCATTCTCCTATACTGTATCCATTTCAGCGTATGTCATTATGGAATGGAGTGACTGTAAAGCTGAACAGCCCAAGGCACACCTCGACACTTGTCAGTGTCTGCAGAATAGGGTGAGGTGAAATGGCGTGATCGTTATGCGTGATGACCCAAAGGCAAACCCCAATGCCTGTCCATCTCTGCAGGGTGGAGGTGGGGTTTGCGTGATGTTCAGTACTTCACTGCTATTCCTATTCTGCATCTGTCGAGCTCTTGCACTTCCAATGCTAATACCAGCAAGCAAACTTTCGGCATTGATGAATGCTTGTTAAATTCTCCTTCTGTACAAGGCTATTTTCCAATTTGACTGTAACACACCTCCCTGTCTAACTGCTAAAATGATGTAAGAGGAGGGGTAACCTGGACTGCTTGCTTACTGATCAGACATCACCACTCTCAGAACAAGTTAACAGTTGGAAGGTAACGCACAGCACATGTGGATCTCCCAGTTCAGCCTGACATTTTCCCTGCAATCATAGGGTATTTTTCTGTCTTTTCCAGTACACTTAATTCCCTGTTGAACATGAAGTTGTTCAGTTATCCATATGATCTGTCCTGGCATATGGTAACAGTTTTCCTGCAGACTGTTCCATTTTCCTGTAAAATACAGGAATCTGTAGATTTGGGAGCCTCAACAAAAAGAAAAAGGAAAAACATTAGCTCATCATGTAACTGTTCTTGAGGGAAGTTAGAGAATGTGTTTACCAGGAAAAATCCACCTATGAGGCATCTATTTTTGTAACATTTTCTCTCTTGGTATTTCTATTATCCCCTTTTACCTCACTCCACTTCCCCTTAGGACCCGAACAGAAAAACAGACATCAGCTCATGATGTAACTCTCTTTGACAGAAATTAGAGAAAATATATTTACCCAGGAAAACACACCTGCGATGCAACATCTATTTTTGTTAAATTTTCTTTCTAGGTATTTCTATCATTCACCATCTGCCCCCAACCACACCTTGGTCCATACCTCTCAACCCTTTGTCCCCAAAATGTGGAACATTGCCTCTCCAAATGTGGAACAAATTAGCAAAATGTGGAACATTTAATCAAATCTTTACCTAGGAGGCTTAGAACACTGTTAAAAAGTTTGCATTTATGTTCAGAAAGTCTATTAATTGAATAATACATTTTTTGCATCATTTACTATAGATTTTTGCTTTAAAATGTTAATACTGAATGTGGAACAAATCTTCACAATGTGTAACAGGGAGCTTTTGTGAAGTAAAATGAGGAACGTTCCTTGTAATGTGGTACAGTTGAGAGGTATGCCTTGGGCCCCATACTGCCATGTTACCATCTTCATTAACCCTTTGCTACCTCTGCAAAGCCTCCTACTCCTCCTGTGTCCTCTCAGCCATCCAGGAATGAATCACTACCACAGCAGGACCCTTATTCAGCGTGTAATGATGTGAATCTATGTTTGGCCAGGGAGGAGCTCAATGAAGCACATCAGGATGTTTTCATCAGGAGTGGGATCAGGGTTGCCTCCACAGTTGCATCTTAAGTCCTGCTTGCATGTCTGATTTGGAAACCATATCAGTGAACTTTAATTACATGACTCCTGCCCCCACCCCTGGGTCACCAGGGGGCAGACAAGAGGTGCATGCTCCCACCAGGCACTCTCTAAGGTTGTGCAGATTCAAGCAGACTGTGCAATACCTTTCTGCCAGCTACAAAACAAACATCCAAGGATAGGGGCACAAACTCAGGCCCTCCCTTGGGGGTGGCTCCCTGTACAGTGACACCACAACTGTGAAAACTGAAAAAAAGACCATTCCAGCGAAAGTCGCTGTAATGGTCTGCGGTTCACCGATGCGGCTTTTCCCAGTGTTGTGCCCCCTTCATGAAACAATTCCAACCTGGAGCTGATAATATATAAATACGGGGGATGCACCACGCAAAAAAACCCCACTTTGTATCTACAGCACAATACGCGTGTTGGCATTGTGCCGTCGCTGTACGGGATATCGGCAGATTTGCTGTTGACAAACAGTGGTGCTTCCTCCACTTAAGTGAGCTTGCTAGCCATTAGCTCATCAGGCACCAGCTAGATGGACTAGAAGCAAAAATATGCTGCTCCAAAATAAGGTAGAGCAGTGGAAAAAATCGTAAGTCCAGAACAAAAAATGTAAGCTCTAATACCACACCAAACAGGATGGACAATGCTAAATTTCGTAAAAGATTTATTCCTCCATATTAGATGCAAGGTTAAAAATGCCTACTAGCAGCAGCATCAGCAACTGTAGTAGCAGTGTAAGCACCCTCCCAAAACTGTGCATACGAGTACACTCGTTTATGAGAGCATGAACAAGCTCAAGGTCCCGGGCAAGTGTGCACACTCACAAAGCTTTGGGGAGGGTGATTGCACTGCCACTACTGCTACTGTTTGCAACTGTTTTTAACCTTGTATCGAATATGATGGAATAAATCTTTTATTAAATTTAACATTGTCTTTCCTGTTTGGTATGGTATTGGAGCTTGGATGTTTTGCTGTAGGTGCTAGTTGAAGCATCTTTTTTATTACAGAAGAGTCCTGCCTCTACCCAGTACCACAAATTGGAGGGACTATAAATGCAAGAAATGCAAATGCCATGTCCATGGTAACATAGTGAGTAAAGGGTTCTAATGGAATTCACAGCTTCCTGTACTTTAAACAATAAGAAAAGCAGAGGTGATGGTGTCTGGCACCATATGCACTGAAGAAAAGTGGAGTAGTTCTGGAAGCCAGAATTATCTTAAAACTTGGTGGCCCACAGTGGAGTGACACCAAAATCCCAAAGGACGAAAAACTACCATTACAGCGAAAGTCGATGTAATGGTCTGCGGTCCCCCAGCATGGCTTCTTCCGATGTTGTGCCCCCTTCCCAAAACAACTCCGACCAGGAATTGATTATATTAAAATGCGGAAGTTGCAGGGGGCAGAGTCCCTCACGTGGGGGATGCGGTGGGCACAGCTCCCCGCAAAAAAACACATAATTTATGATGGCACAGTATAGAGTGTTGGCATTGTGCCGTCACTATACTTTATGTCGGCAGATTTACTGTCGACGAAATGTGGTGCTTCCCTTAAAACTCATTCCCTTCCAGAGTGTGAATATGCGTCAAAATGTTCTTTGCTCAACTTGATTAAAAATGGCCCCTGCAAATGGAATGAGTTGAGCTATCAGTACTGCTGCCTGACATCTCTAGCTGAGCTTTGCACAGACAGGAACAGTCTATTAGTAGGTAGGTAGGTATACCTTACTGTTTGACTTTGTTGAAGTCATTACAATTTTCACAAAACATTAAAAACAGTACTTAAAAAATAATCTTATCAGTAATATAAACATCCCTGTGTCTTAAATAATCATAAGGCACAGGGTGGATTTTAAAATATCTGCAATGCAATGTCTTTGAGCACATAAATTCTGTATTTACATATAGCAATCATTTATTTAGTATCACAGGCAAAATACAGAGTTGATACAAAAAATCCTGCAAGCATATAAGAAGCTTTCTATCCTAACAGTACTTGAAATTACTTTGGATTTACAGTTAACATATATTTTTTGTGCTTAACAATATCTGCAAGATATCTTGCCAGTCACAGCAAACTTATCTCATCTGTTGTATGAAGTAAAATATCTATTATTTCACTAGAAGAGGCTTCCACATTAGAAAGGCAGTCTCCCAAACATCTATCCTGAATCTTATGGTACCATGCGTATTACAAAATTATATGGACTGCACTTTCTTGCTGACCCAATACGCATCCTCATAAGTCTGAAGATGATCGTCCTATTAGTCCCCGGAGTCTGACTGTTTCACTGATGTCATTTCTTATGTATGTATTTCAGGGCTTGAAGCCAGCGAGTTTTATAGAAGTAAAAGGTTTTACTGCTTGCTAAAAGCCAATGTATTCTTTTAATAATTTCTGAAGTGTAGTCTACAGATTTTTCCAATTATTTATTTTTTTGTTAGAAATGTTAAATGTTCTTTCTAGAATTCCTAGCTATATTAGGAAAGACATTCAAGGATCATGAAAAAGTGTGAAAAATAATTTCTTTAAAGAAAAGACATTGACCTTTCCACTGGAGGAAAAGCATGGCAAAATGAGTCCCCTTTCATTTCTCCTAGGGCTTCATTCTCATTCAACTAGTAGGGTTCCCATTTCCAAGACCGCCACCAAGGTATAAGGTATTAGTTCACAAAGGACCATGACCAGCCAGTTGTGAACCTACAGCAACTTTTGGGTGGACCCCAGCGTGCCACATTAATAATCCCAGTTATAAAATGGTCTCAGAAATGCTGCAATCTGATTGGCTTTCAGCATTCTGAGACCCTTGCACTATCATGTACAGCCTGATCACCATGGCACATTAATTCTTCCTGGCAGCAAACCATTATCTAGCACTGCTGACTGACTGGAATGATGCATTTTAATTTCTGAACCAGTATTTTTAAACAGTTGGTGGATGAATTTTTTTTATTAAAAAGTTCTCTGTCAATGAGGAAAACATTCAAAAGTTACACTTCTAACACTTTCCTTTTGGAGTAGTTTTTAAGGTTGCCTGTTGTAGTCAGGACAGACTTCTTGGAATTACTATTAGGGAGTCTATTGAATCTGAAAGAGGCATTTTATCCAATGTTACTGCTGCAGCTGAGTGAGGACTACTTTCAGCATTATCACAGTAACAGTGGTAGTAGCATGCAGATAGCACCTACCAGTCTCATTCACATCTGCCATACTGGTTACACACAAAAATAAGCTGCATTCGGTGGCTTCTCCAGTGTCCCTCTCAGGAGAAGGACACTCTGAAACAAAGTCACGACTAGCAGAAAATCAGTCCACACTTATGCTGCATCTCTGTAGCTGTGGTTGTGGTAAGCAGCTTCTTCTTCTGTCGCATTCCCCCCACACAAACAAGAAAGAGGGGGTGACAATCCCATACTTAGCAGCATCGCTTCCCTTTCCCTTCAAATCCCCCAAAGGAAAAACGCACTAAGGGGTGTCTGTGCCCCCCCACCACAAAAGAAGGTGGGAATTGACCTGGACCCACTACACAAACATGCGCGAGTCTCCTTGGCGCAGCTGTGACTTTTCAGGAAGTGGAGACCATAGTGCTTATGACTTTGATGGCGGAAACTAGTCAGCATTAGAAGCAGCACTCATGGACCAGAGAGGGAAGACACCACCCGAAGCAAGCAGAAACCCAGTGCAGTGGTGGTGGTAGGAGCAGTGGCTGTGGACTGGAGAGGGGAGACGTTACTTGGAGCAAGCAGAGATGCAGTGCCACATGACCATGCTAAGTACAGACCTAGCTGGGACAGCACACAGCTGCACCTGCAGCTTTAATGGGCTGGAGCAAAATGGCTGCCCATGAGCCTCCCCAGCACGAGCAAATGGGAAGTCCACACAAGGCAACCCGTCCTCCAAAGATCAGGGGACTACGTTTTTCTAGTGGTACAACATAAACGTGGCAACCAGCAATATCACTGAAGCTATCTGCATGCCTTTGCAATTTGAGTTTTATTTGAATTTGTGATCAAAAATGTGTGTACCTGACAGAAACTCCTTTGTGCAAAGCCAGATTGACTCTGAATGGCTGCAAAGTGTGTGCTCCCAGAATCGGTGAAAAAAAACCCATCTTTACTGCTGCATATTTCACTTAAAGCAGTTCTCAGACAGTCAAACCCCAGAGGCTTGCAGCACATGCTGCTTGAGTTCAGTCTGTGCTACCAAAATATTTTACTGGACAATAATTTGAAGACGTTTTGACCGTCTGCTGCCCCCAAATTGCAAGTAGAAGCAGAAAGTCTAACAATGTCCAAAGTTTGTTTATTAAAAGATGAAATTACGGAAAAAAAGATGCATAATTTGTTACTGCAAATCATGACTTTTTGTTGCAACCATGCATCTTTTGAAAAAAGAAACTGCTGCCTTCTCTGGTGTACTCAGGTTGATGAAGAGACGGGCGTAACACACCTTTTGTGTCCATGTCTGCAACCTCCCTCTTGAAACTCTTGCCCAACTTCTTGAATAGCAACTTTCTGTTGTCTTATAGGTGTAAATCCATTTTAGGGCCATATCAAAGAAGCCTTGGTGTTGTAGCTTGCTAAGTAGCATTCCATGCTTAACTGTGTCAAACAGGTCATCTGAAAGAGCCTGTGATGCCTCCGTGAAAATTTTGTAATTACTGTAATTATATATAATTTTAACTGCATTTTTCTGTTTTTTCCTGTATTATATGTGCCTTATTCTTTATTACTAAATGCATTTAAATGGAAAAAGGATCATTGCCCTTTGCACTTTGTTCGCTCCTGCTGCTTGTCTACAGGTGACGTCATAATAATTTCCACAGCGATCAACTGTGATTCATAAACAGATGATTATGATGTCACGTGTAGACAGTTGGCAGGAGTAAATTAATTCTGATGGATAAGGCTAGTATTTTCAGGTAGACTTGCTGAGTAGAAAGAAAGAGGATTAGATGAATACAGAATGTGAAATATAAGCAGAATTGTGCGTAAATGTTATGCTTTTAAAGTTATCCTAGAGATGTCACTGTCTTTGAAAGGACACTATCGACCCCCTTAGTCCTCAGTTTCTCTAGTTTTTAAAATACATTTTATGATTGATCACATTCTGATGAAATTAATTGATCACATTCTGTAGAAATTAATTGATCACATTATGTAGAGATTGCTGATGTAGCTGGTAGTTTGATTCTGATTCTTTTTTTCTTTTGAAAAGTGAAAAACAGACTGCCCACCTCACAGGCATTACCATACAAAAACATGTTTGTTTACAGTCCTTGATCAACTCCCACTGCATTTTTCCTGGACTTGGGAACACCCTAAACATAGGGGTAGAGATAGAAGGGTACGTGGCAGAACTCTGTCTGCCTGTTTTAGCTTAATCTCTGTGTGTGATGTGCAAATTTTAAACAGTTTTGTATAAAAAAAACAAAAAAAAAAACTATCCCCCGTCCCCCTCATTCTGTATGTCTCTCTTTGCATAGCTAGGCATTCTGGGTAGGAAGAGGATCAGCCTCTGACCCAGTTAGAAACCAGGGAACAACTAGCACAAGGGGAATTCCCTCACTACAAACTGTAAAACCCTTCCAAAGCCTCACAGAGAGGTTCTGTATTTTAAAAACAGCTTTATTGTGGATCATGAAATTGGAAATCCAATCAGTGGCATTTCCAGTTCAGCAGCATTTAAGTCAGTTGCCCAGGGAGTGTTGGCGAGTGTGGGTGGAGGCAAAGGTATCTGCCACTGTCTGCTGGAGTAGACAGAGTAAAGGCATGGAACACTGCTGGTATTTCAGGGTAACAACCTCGCTGGAACATAACATCACCGAATAGCAGAGAACCAGCTAAACATGGACCCAACAGGGGATATATTGGCCCTGTTATATAAAGAGGGATCTATCATAATGGGGTCTATGAATGACGCCTACACGCTGCATATGTGAGGCACACAGACAAGCCTAAGTGGGAAAGACGCGCAGCAGGGGTCCCACAGACCCCTGGTGGCATTCACAATCTGTTCACCAGCCAGTTGTGCACTGGATTCCCTGGGTGTGTGAACAGTTATGCACTATGGGTAGTCCAGGGGGAGTGTCAAAAGTGAGCCTGAACTATGTGCAGTTCACAAAGGTGTGGAGTACAGTGCAATGGGGATACAAGTTATGGCAGGGGGGACCATGCCATAGGTGTTATGCATCCCCCAATGGACACCCACTACCAGTGGCCCCCGAACCCCTGCCACACTGCTACCCCAGCCCACTGGACAGATGGGGAGGGCTGTGATCAGCCATTCGGGTGAGTGTCCATGTTTTCTAAAATACTGGATCCGTGCCTTCCCACACTCCCGTGCTCCCGCGGTGCAAGGGATCCACTCTGGGACCCAGGATGGGCATCTGATCAGGCGCCTTCCCAGGTCCACTGCACCTGTCTGCCCCCCATGATCCTGTATGCCGGGGGGGGGCAAGACCATGGACAGGTGCCCTGCAGATGCTTGCGGTCATGAATAATGTGCACCCTGCACCTGTCTGGTGCCATGTAGCTACGCGGGAGGTATACGCACCCTTGGTGTGCATAACCCATGCCTTTTGTGCATAGAGCCCAATATGCAGGAAATGCTCTATGTATGCTGAGAAACGTAGTTATGACATCATAGCAGAATACTTATGTGGGAAACGCCTAACATACCAAGCATCACTAACTGAAACACAGTCATTAAAACATGAACCAAAAAATGTCCTGGCAATAAATCAGATTGAGACGTTTGTCAAATCAGTAGCAGCAGAGAATGTATTAATAGCTGGTAACAAAATCAGTGATGGATGTAAATCAAGTTTAAAAAAAAGAATTAGAGAGGAAGATGACAAGACTGGTAGCCAGAAAAGTGCAGAGAGGGAAAATAAAAGATGCAAGGACAAACTAGATGATTCGACGAGTACTGAATGGTGCACAGTCAAACCTAGACAAAACTTTAAAAAAAGGGAGAAGAGCGGAGATAGCCAGCGGGCAAGGGCTGGCACTTAATATTAGGGATGCTATATTAGACATCTTAGACAATGATTACACAGGGCCTACAGAAACATGAACTTTGCTTTTTTCTCTTTTAGATAATTCCTGAAGAAAGACCTCTGGTTGAAATGTCGATTGTAACTCTATTTACTATTTTCAACTTGCATTTAATATTACTTTTTTGTTTTGTTTTCTGCCCATATGCTGATGCAGCACTGCCTGTAGAAAGAACTGAAAGAGCCACATGTACAAAAATTTATTTATTATTTATTTATTTAGATTTTGTTTACCAGGTAAGCCCACTGAGACCAAAGGTCCCTTTTTCAGGGGCGACCCGGGGTGAATACACCACCAACTTTACATTAGGTACAGTATACAGCTTCGAAAAATATATATACAATTTGTATTTTAGGTACAGCATACAGCTTCAGAAACAAAAATAATATATATACGGTTTGTACAGGAGGTTGTGTAACAAGAAGGCAGAGGCAGAGAGCATGTAGCAAGTAACAGTATTCAGAGAAAATTGCATTGCCCAGGGGGAAAAAAAGAAAAGTCCATGGGTCATTCAAAAGGAAAAACATAACACAATTTGTAAAGAGTATACAGTTAATAGAGGTTAGTTGGTACACGGGGTGCCAAGGATTCGTAGATAGCCACATTAGGTCATGAGGGGTAGGGAGTTTATCTAGCGGTTACAGCAGCAGTGGCTCAGTTCCAGGATGTAGACTTTGAGACCAGCCTTGAAAGAGGAGAGGGAGGGTTTGTCAAGCAGGGAAGAGGGGAGCGAGTTCCAGAAATGAGGGGCGGTGTACTGGAAGGAGCATTTTCGTTGATTAGTGCGGATGCGGGGTATGTTCAAGTGGACTTGGGTAGACCGAGAGGTTGCGGAGGGGACTTAGGGTAAGCAGGTTGCTAAGGTGAGGTGGATCGGTGTGGAGAGGAGTTTGTAGGAAAGGCAGGCAGGGGAAAGGATAGTTTAAGCTTGAGTGCCGGCCAGTTTAGGTCCTTAGAACTTCAGTGGTGCCGCTTAGAGGAGTGGGGTTGCAAGTGAGCAATGCGGTGGTAGAGGGTGGAGAGATTGGTTAGCTCAGTCTCTCTGAGGGACTGTAATAATGGAGAACCATACAGTAAAGAGGGGAGGAGGTTGAAGTTAGCAATGGTTCTACGTGCCTCTCCAGAGAGGGAGTTCCTGAGGCGGTATAGCAAGCCCAGTCTCTGGTGGATAGATTTAGTTAGGATATCTATGTAGGGTTTGAAAGTTAGCTCCTGGTCAGGGGTAACCCCAAGATACTTAAATTGGTCACTGACCTCAACACGCATTCCTCGAGCTGTTATTATAGGGAGAAGACCACAACGGTCTTTGCCCAGTCGCCGGGTCCTGAAGAGGACAGCTTTTGTCTTGTCCTCATTTAGCTTGAGGTGGTTGGCAGTTAACCATGTTTCGTGTTTTGCCAGGCAGGCTTGAAGTTCAGTTGCGATAATGGAGGATTGGGGGGCACTGTGATAGATTACAGTATCATCAGCATAGAGCAGTAGATTGCAGAGAGCACACACCTCAGCTATGTCATTCACAAACAGGGAGAACAGCAGGGGTCCTAGTATGGAGCCCTGGGGTACCCCAGTGATCACAGGTCTGGGGTTTGAGTGGGCGCCTTGCCAGCGTACTGTGTGAGTTCTGTTAGTCAGGTAGCTAGTGGCCCAGGAGAGAGAGAGCTGATCCAAGCCAAGCCTTTGAAGCTTTGAGAGAAGCAGCTTATGACTGACCATGTCAAAGGCCTTGGAGAGGTCGATGAAAAGCACCCCAGTAGGGGTGCCCTGGTCCATGACGTCGAGTATATCGGTTGTCAATCTGACTAGGGCAGTGTCCGTGCCATGATCTTTCCGAAAACCATGCTGGACCTTAGAGAGGAGTAGGTGCTGTTCCAGGTAGCATTGGAGCTGATCATAGACTATTCTTTCAAGGATTTTCCCCAGAGGGCAGATGAGGGAGATGGGCCTATAATTCTCCACCCTATCCTGGGTTCCTTTTTTATGGATTGGAACTATGGTGGCACCTTTCCATTTACTGGGCACTGACCCTTCCTGAAGGGATCGGTTAATGAGTAGGGCTACAGGGTAGGCAATGGCTGGTGCCGCAACCCTCAGTAGGTGAGGTTCAAGCTGATCATTACCAGTAGATGATTCAGGGTTAATTTTGCAGAGTAGTGGTAGCACCGTGCAGGGGTCCACAAGTTTCAGGTGGAATAAAGGACGAGAGAGCTCTGTGTCAAGGTGGGTGGGAGGAGGCTGTCCTGGCACGGATGGAGAGCAGGCAGGGGGATAGGAAAAAGAGGCACTGAACGCCTCAGCCACCTTTGTGGAGTCATCAATCGGAGTGTTTCTGGCTAAGATCATGGCACTTTGTTCCTGCACGCGACCCTTCAGGAGGGAGTTTATATGGCCCCAGAACTTCTTAGGGTCACTTAGGTTGCCCACTTGGAGGTCTCGGAGGTATTTAGATTTGGCCAGTTTTGTGGCCTGTTTACACTTGTTGCATAAGCCCTGGTAGTTTTCCCAGTCAGATATTGTGCCAGAAGATTTGTAGAGTCCCCATGCCTTGTCCTGGAGCCGCATGGTGTGTTTTAGCTCTGGGTATAGCCATTTATGGCACTTGCCCTGAACCCTTAGTTTTTTCCAGGGGACATGACAGTTTACTATGCCCAGGAACATCTGGGAAAAGTATTCAAGGGCCGTGTCTATAGTGGGAAGGGAGACAATAGGCCCCCAGTCCACCTTTAAGAGGTCAACACAGAGGCTTGCTGGTGCAAATCTGCTGTAGTTTCTTGCAACAATCAGCCTGGCAGCCGGCCTGGGAGGTTTATTAGACCAGATGCAGTAGATGGGGCAGTGGTCACTCAAGGAGTCCGCCATAATTCCAGCAGACAGTATCTGAGCAGGGTTGGAGGTAAGTGCCCAGTCAAGAAGTGAATGGTTGCCAGTTTTCCCGTTGTGCCTGGTTGGTATGTTGATCACCTGGGTAAGGGATGCATCCAGCACGAGGCTTTTTGCTCGGGAGGAGTTAGGGGCGAGCCAGTTGAGGTTGAAATCCCCTAGAAGGATTTTCTCCTCTGGGGGGAGTTGAAGGACGGCACTGGTAAGGGATTCAAGGAAGGGGGTAGCAGATTGAGGTGGGAGATAGGCACATCCGATATAGAATGGCTTTGTACCTCCGAGGACAAGTTTGAGAAATAGTACCTCAGCCTGAGTTTCGTCTAACACTTGTAGGTCAATCAGGGTGGCATTTAAGGTGGATTTTAGATAGAATAGGGCTCCCCCCCTTTTTTTAAGAGTCTGAGTGCAGAAGAGAAACTAAATAACATGGCATCTTGTTTGCCAGGGGCTAGAATCCAGGACACAGGAAAGAGACTACTGAAAATCCTAAAAAAAACTATGGTACAGCACCCACAGTAGTGCTTCACACTGGAACTAATAACGTGGGCAAGAATCATGAGAAGGACTTCTGCCATGCTCTTATAAATATGGACCAAGACTTAAAAAGAACGGGATGTGTGTGAGGTCACTATATCTGGGATACTCCTAGTATCCAAAGCTTCAGATGAAAAAACAAACCAACAAAAAAAACAATATATAGGATAAATATCGGATTGGAAAATTGGACACAAAAGATGGGCTTCTCATTTATTAGAATTTGGGACGATTTTCATAAAAACAAAGGACAAAGTTAAGTCTACTTAGTAATATCATTAAACATAACATTTTACATAAGCATTTAAATTAAGAAGGCTGAGGGAAGGAATGGATAATTGCAAAAACAAACCGAAAAACTCAGATCCCCAAATTAATATAAGGGCCAACTTAAATCAATACAGAAAAAGACACTTCCAAGATTTCTACAGACATTAGATATAATAATATAAAGTGTATGTTGTGCAACACACATTGCATAAGCAGCAAGAAGGATGAGCTCAAGGCATTTGTACCCATAAATAATTATGATATAACCTGCATCATCGAGACTTGAAGGACAACTGATGATCATGGGGCACAGAAATAAATGATTATAAATTATATCACAAAGATAGAATTAAAAATGGAGAGTTGGCATAGCTATCTATATAGCTAATAACTTAACTGCTACAGACATCAGAACACAAATAAAGGGAGATAACACAGAAACAGAAATAATATGGATAAAATTAATAAATAAAAACACTACAGCTCAGATATTCAGAAATGCGCCAAAGTCCAGTGCAAGTCCGGTGCAGCGCAACTCCAATGTGCCATGGTGCAACAGGGGCCATATTCAGAGGTTGCACTGGACACACTGTGCCAGCGCAGCACGGCTGAATATAGCACAGTTGTGCCATGGCGCAACCAGAGATGCACCATGGCACAAACACAGTTGTGCCATGGCACAGACAGAGAAGCCCCAGCACAACTGTGGGAGCAGAGCAGCACAGCAATGGGGGGGCACGGCACAGAGAAGAGACCCGGGGACAGTGCCTGGGAAGCACAGTGACAGGCTACAGGAGGCCACCACCAGCAGGGCACAGCTGACCACACACATGCACCCAGACCAACCCCCCCAAACCCAACAGGGTCACAGAGAGTAGGCAACAGAAGGTGCCAGTGGAGGGCCAGCAAGGTAACCCCCCCCCGCAAGGCAGTAGGCTGTGCCCCTCCACCACAGCAGCCCACACCCAGGACAAGGCAGCCAAGCACACATACACACGCCACACAGGTGCACACAGGCGGCCCACGCAGCAGGCACAGAATGTGCCGGGAGGCACGTAGCATGGCAGACCACATGGGACAGGCAGCACAACGCCAAGCAGGGGCCCCAACATAGCGTATGCCCAGTACTCAATCACAGACCATGCCTGTGTACCAGCACCATGCACACACCTGCCACATACCCCTGGCAGCCACCCCATGGACACCCCAAGGCACAGCCACCGACTGAGGGGAGGGACACCACCACAGTGGGACACACCACAGCACATAGCAGTGAACCACAGAAGCATAACATGTGCCCCCAACACATGCACACCACATGGACAGTCACTGGACCATTGCACCATGGCTCCACACACCACCTGCAAAGCAGACACAGACACAGGCAGGTAAGTCAAAAAAATACATATTGTAAAAAAACTGTACAGCAACAAGGGGGTGGGAAAGGGTAGGAAAGTGAGGGAAGGGGACAGGGAACAGGGACTGTACAGTGGGATGGGGGACTGTTGGGGGAGGTACAGCTGGGGTAACAGGGGACTGCTGGGGCCCGACTACCGGCAGCCATGTCCGACCACCCCTTGCTGTGTTCGGCGCCTTCGGCCACCTAGCATCATTCTCCTCATCTGTAGGACTGCCTCCATTGTTGTGGACGTGATGAGTATGAGTTGGCAGAGCAGCCAACAATACAGTGGCATCCCACGCCTCCTCTGGACACCTATGATGAGGGACAGGACAGGTGATCAGTGCAATGTCCCAAGGAACCATGCCCACCCACAGCACGCAGTGGGAACACATACCCCTGGAAGGCCTGTACCAGCCACCTGCAAGCGGGCCAACGCCTGCCAGCAACACGGTACACCACGACAGTGCACAGCGGTCCCCGCTGCACAATGGCCACCCGACTGCACAATGACAGTCACATGGCACAGTGCACTGGCAGCACCACAGCAATGTCATTGGCAGCCGAGTGCACTCCCAACCCACCAACAGCTGCCACACATGTGCACTGGATGTGCCACAGTTTCGAGCACCACGCACAGTGTGACACACACAGCTGCCATGGCACACAACACAGGCAGCCATGCCCGCACCCATGCCCCCGCCACCCCCCATATAAAGTGCGAAAGACCATGACAGTGCCTACCTGCCCTCCGAGGTCCCGCTGGTGCTGGAGCCGCTCCTGCGCTGCTTCCCTGGCCCACTGCAGCCTGCTGTCCTGCTGCTGCTGCCCTCCTGTGATTCTCAGGCCCTGGGAATGGAACATAGACAGGTACACATCAGTAAACATCCACAGCAGCTGTCCACCACCCCCACCCCTATGCACAGGGTCAGCCCCTGTCCGACACATCCCACACAGCTGCATCGCAACACAAGCGGTGGCTGGCAGTGCCACCCTGTGATGTGCACGATAGCAGTGCACCACTCTGCAGGGCATGCCAGGCAGCCTAGCAAGCACCACAGTACAGCACCAGGGCACACATGCATTATGGGCCTACTCACCTGGCTGTGGCACAGCCCCACACCTGACTCATGCCTCCAGCCTCCTCAGGTGCTCTGGGTCCCTCCTGACAAGGTCACCATATCTGTGGCAGTACTGCTCCACTGTCCTAGCCACCCTGCTATGCCGCTGCAGTGTGGCAGCAATCCTCTGCCACACTTCCACCCTGGGCTGCTGCAGGGGCACCTGGCCAAACAGTTGGGGTGCATGGGGCTGGACACAGGTGACCAGGTTCACCAAGTCCACCTGTGTCCAGTTCTGTGCACGGGGTGCTCTCCACTGTGCCATACTACGCTATGAAGCCAGTGAGCAAAATGGCGGCAGTAGGCGCACGTGGCCATGGCATGCAGCAGATGCACGATCCGAGGGAACATGCACTGTGTCCACCCATCGCACAGTCTTTGAGATGCGTGCCATGGGCATGGCTAGGTGAGGTCATGGGTGTAGGGGTCACCCAGGGGTAGAGGTCACAGCAGGGGTCAGGGGTCGGCCACCTCTGCAGAGTGCACACGTGCATGATAGCAGGCCTGGCGCACCATGCGCCATGGCCCCCATCACGCAGTCGGTGCACATTGCACAATTGACAACGTGATACCATTCGGCACATGCGCACTGCAGGCCTGCACACTGCACATGCACGTGCATTGTACCGCGACTTGCTCCAGAGCAATCTCATTTCGCACAGAGCAAAATTGTGCTATTCAGATGCCACATACAAATGAGCTCATTGGCCAATGTGTGGTGCACTGGGAGAAATAGCATGTCATTACTGTTGCGCCAAAGCTCATTTGCATGAGATGCGCTATATAAGCACCACAGAACAGCACAGGCCATGGCCTGGCATTGCATCCTTTCGGGGTAAGTTGTGCATGCTGCTGCAGCTCACTGGCAGCATCCAGCACAGCAGAGGGGACAGAACAGGGTGATGATGCTGTCACTGACACACTGTGCTGTCCATGTCCATAGGACGGGACATGTCGGAACGTGAGGAGGGTGAGGAAGTGTGGGCCTGCTCGCAAGTGCAGACCCAGTTTCACAAAGGCAGAGACAGAGGCCCTGTTCGAAGCCTACCTTGACAGGGAGCTCCTGTTGAGTGGTGCCACAGGCACACCATAGGCCAGGGCTGGGGCCTGGGTGGAGGTGGTGGCATGTATCAACCAGCAGGGCAGCCACCAGCACTCAGCACAGGAGTGCAGGAAGAAGGTAGGCACGGACAAGAGGCACATCAAGGAGAAGGCGGTGGCCATCTGTGCCTCCCGGAATGCCACTGGAGGGGGGGGCCTGCAGCTGCGCCACTGCTCACGGTGCAGGAGGAGTTGGTGGCAGCCACCGTGTGCCACAGAATGGTGGAGGATGTGCCTGGTGGCAGATTCCAGACAGGTGGCAGTCCATCACTGCATGGTAATTATGTCAGCCATGCACAGCTGGGGGCCTGGAGGGTGCATACACGGCCATGCTGGCGTGCATGCAGCCAGCATGCCTGTCATGTGCAAGTGTGCGCACCCACGTGCATGCCATGCTGCAGGACACAGGCAGTGGCAGTGTGGGGGCACATGTGGGCAATGCATCACTAACATGCCTCGCTTTCTCTTGCAGCACCAGTATGCCTCCATGCAGATGATGGGGCGCCGATGGCGGCTACAGCCGTGGCCACTGGACCGGCCCCGGAGGACCAACCTTGCACCTCCATGGGCATCCAGGGGTCTGGCAGGCTGCAGCTCATCACTGCTGTGCAGGTGGATGTCCTGGACCTGGATGTGTTCCTGCAGGATGCCAGCCTTGGGGTCCTGTGCGCAGAGACACAGATCAGGGCGGGGTCCAACACCGATGATGACGTAACACTCATTCTGGACAGCATGGCCACCATTGTGGGGGAGATGCTCCTGCTGGCCACTGACACAGGCAGCATGCTCAGTGCTCTGCCAGTGGCAGAACAGCTGCCCGCCACCACTGCAGGCGCAGCAGTGTGCGCTGTCCAGGCTGTGCCCTGCTATGGAGGTGATGCAGCCACACAGGTGCTGGGTGGCATGCAGTGGCTGGATGGGCAACAACAGTGGGCTGCGGGTGCCACCAGGCAACCGGACACGGGGTCCACCGCCGGTGCACTTGCCGTACCCAATCTCCCTGCAGATCCCACTATGCAGCATCCACCAGAGAGGGGGCTGTGCAGTGTGGCCGGTCACCACATGGGGATCGGCATCTGGCTCGGGAGCCCCAGGACACCGACCCGCTGGCTGAGCACACCCGTTTGCTGTGGGAGTCCATTCAGCAACAGGTGCTGCTTGCCACTGGGGTCTGAGCACTGTGTGTGGGAGGTGCGCCAGTTAGCTGAGCAGCAGGAGAGGGGCACTGCACAGATCCTGGCGGGGATGCAGCACATGCAGGAGGCCATGACTGCATCCCTGGATCACATTGCCACTGCGATCTCAGATGGCTTTGCGTTGCTGGCTGCCACAGGGCATGGCCGGGCGCAGATGACCCCTCCGCAGTGCGCTGTCCACCCCGTGTACCCAGCATTGGGCGACCCCTGCACAGTCGATGCCGTGCTCAGATGTCTGCATCCCAGGCACGCTCGGGGCTGGGCTGTTTGGGCGCCTCGACACCCCCACGCGGACACGGTCACGGTCCAACAGTTCCACCCCTGGGGGGCTGTTGCACACACCCCCATGGCTGTCAATTAGCCTAGGTGCAGCCACCCCTTTGGCTGTGGTGGCCATGGTTTTGCACAGCAGAGCTGATGTGCAGCCCACCGCGCCTGCAGTCTGCAGCTGCTGCCCAGTGCACGCATGGGCAGTGTGTGTGTGCCTACTGCAAGTGTGGCACCTGTGTGTTATGCCACACACTGCCTGTGTGCATGCCTGCCCAGTCGCTGCGCCATGTGGTGTGGGCGTGATGACAGCAGTCCTGCACCGGTTGCGCCTGTGCATCTGATCCATGCCACATACTCACGCCTGTGTGTGTGGTGGGGCTGTGAGGGGTGCTGTGTGTGGGTGTGTGCCCGTCACCCGTACCCCCTGCTTCCCACCTCAGTGTGTGCATGCCTGGTGCCATGCACACCCCTGCATGTGTGCTGTACCCGTTTGTGTGGCCAGTGCATGCGTATCACACCACCTACCTGTGTGCAACATAGTGCTCCCGTTCTATGGTGTCCCTGTGCCATCTTGCCTGCTGGATCAGCCAGGGATCCCTCCACCCAGGGGGTGGCTGTCCACCTCCCTCCAGCCCATTGCCTCCATCGTCCCCACTACTGTCACCCTCATCGGCCTCGACAACTATCCCACGGTCAATGTCCATGTTGTGCAGTATGTAGCAGCCCAGGAATAGGCCACACGCTTTCGAGGGGCTGTACTGTAGGGCACCACCTGACCTGTCTAGACAATGAAACCATGCTTTCAGAATGCCAAAGACTCGCTGAATGATGTTGCACATGCTGGTGTGTGCCGTGTTGTAGCATTCCTCTGCTGGGGATGATGGGCACCGGTAGGGGGTGAGCAGCCAGGGCCGCAGTGGATAGGTGCTGTCCCCTGTGTGGATAATGACATTGTTAGCCCTCTGCTATGCTATGCTGTGCCCCTTGCCTGTTCCTGGTGCCCATGCCAACATGCACACCCTGCCCTTCCCCATTCCAAGGTATGTTCTGACCATCGCTTCTTCCTCGTGCCCTACTCACCCACTAGGTGGCCAGTGGGGATATCCCCACATTCAGACCTGTGACACAGTGCAGAGCTGTGCCAGATGAATGCATCATGTGCACTTCCAGGGTGTGTGGCACAGACATTGGTTATGCGCCCGTGGCATCACACACCACCTGGAAGTTGACACTCGGGCACCCCCTTCCTATTGATGTAAGCCACACCCTCAGGGCCAGGTGGCATGTGGGTGCAGTCAATGGCCCCAATCATGCCAGGCATACGTGCTACCCTGTGGAAGTCCTGCATGGTTGCTGTATGCTCTGCCTGTGTGCTGGAGAAATGGATCTATTCCAGTGCATGTGGCAGCAGAGCATTGAGGACCTGTGTGAAGAGATGGGATGTGGCCAACTGGGTTATGCCTGTGGTATCCCCTGTTGGTCTCTGGAAGGTGCCCATGGTGAGCAGGCACATGACAGCTGTCACCTTCATCTCCACAGACATGGCATGGCTCTGTCTGGTGGGTGCCTGCATCTCCTCACTGCACAACTTGCAGAGCTGCCTCAGAATGGCCCTGTTCAGGTGGTACTGGCCCACGATCTGTGTGTCACCGTATTGATTAAAGGTGATGCGGACGCGGTACCACCTGTGTCAGGCATACCACCGACGGGCCCTTCCACGGCCATGTCACTGTTCCTGCTGCCCCCTCACACCCCTCATTATGGCCTCCATCATGAAGGGCACACTATCCATGGCCCTTGTTGTCCTATATCCCCCTGGGCAGTTGGCTGCTGTGGGCTGTGTGCCACCCTGGTGCACTGCCTGGCAGTGTCTGCCTATCTGTCACACTCTCTCTGCCCCTGTCTCCTTCTCCACTGCCACCTCTGTCCTGCTCCCTCAGTGTCTGCTTTGGTCTGTCTGTCTCTCTCTGTCTCTTTCTTTCTTTCTTTCTTTCTTTCTTTCTTTCTTTCTTTCTTTCTTTCTTTCTTTCTTTCTCTCTTGCTCTCTCACTCCCTCTCACATGGTGCAAGTGCTTTCTGCGTGCTTGTGCCCTGTATTTATAGGAACAAGTCTGTTCTGCACATCTTGGATTTGCTCCGCACTTTTGCCATGGTTTCACGGTTGAATATTGCACTGCGCTGGATATTCATGGGCATGCCCCCTGCACTTGCACCTGCATTCATTATAGTTGTGCATTGGTGCAATGAGATTTGCACTGCGCACTGGCTTCCACTGAATATCGCTCCTTGGCGCAAGTCCGAGCTTGCGCCAGCTCAACTGCTTTGAATATCCAGGCCTACAAGTACAATAATCAGCCTATATTGCAGACCTCCAGACAAAGAAAATGAGACTACAGGTGCTATTCTTCAGGAATTAGAAAACAGTTGTAACTCATGGTGGGTAATCTCTCTAGGGGACCTGAACATGGAAGATACAAATTGGGAAACAGGAGTAGCAACATCTAGAATCAGCAGGCTGTTCCTAGAAACTATTAATGTACTGAAGTTAATCCAACATGTTAAACAGCCAACTCATGGCAATATATTATGGATATTGTGCTTCCTCAGAAAAGTCCAAAAATAACAAACTGTTATATAAAATCACCACTGTCAAACCGTGGCCACATATGGTCAGCTTCAGTTTTAATCACTATACCAGAGTAATTAATGGTATATGATATGGTACCATATCTGTATAACACAGCTAATGTAACAAAATTAAATGAATCACTGAATAACATAAATTGAAGGGCAGAACTTAAGGATATGTAAGTAAATTAAATGTGGGTGTTCTTTAAAAGTACAATACTGAACATATGTGATAAACACATTACTAATATATAAGAAAATAACAGGAAAGAAGTAAAACCAAAATGGTGACATAAGAATGTTAAGAGCCTAATTAAAAGGAAAAAAAAATATCAGAATTACTTAAAGAATAAAACTACAGAGTTCTGGATCAATACAAAATCATCTTAAAAAATGCAAACATAGAATAAAACAGTTAAAGAAAAATATGAAAATTAAACTAGCAAAAAATGCAAAAATAAGTAACTGCAAACAATTATAATGGTGTGGTAGAACCCCCCCCATAGTTTGGGTTGAGCAGGGGATTCTATGTTAAACCCCAAACTTTGCACTTTAATAGCAATTTTGCGTGTTGTTCTATTTTTGGGGCAAGATCACTTGACATGTCAAGTTTTGTTCTGGTCGAATGTGCGGATTCCGAGATCCGGATAGCAAAAAAAGTAATAAAAAAATGTTTTTTTGCAATCACCTAGTACCCAGATGGTTTGGAATTTTGCTCTGAAAGTTTCAAGGTAGAAGGAGCTTGGGCCACATTGATGTGTTTTGCTGGTTTGATGAAAAAATATTAATCTATTCCAAAGTTATAAGAATTTGAAATTTTGGTTCTGAGCATGCTCAGTATGGTCTTTTGGATAGCTGTTTCATACGGAAAAAAAATTTTGATCCATATGAAAAAAGATTCTGTTTCATATGGTGGTGGGGGGGGGAACTTTTTTCATGAGAAAAAGTTCTTTTTTATATGGCCGCCATCTTGTTTCTGTCTAAAAAATGTTTTTGAAAAACTATAAAAATGATATCCTGCAGAGACACCAGCACATGTACCTTGCTAATCGGGACCCCCTTAGGTGGATTCTGCAGTCACTTTTTGGAAAAATCACCCAGATATTTGTTTTTAACACATTTTTAAATCTTTTTTCGTTACCTGAATTTTTTTTTTCTTATGGCCATACAGAAAAAAAAAAAGAATAGGGTTATAGGAAAAAAGATTCCCTTCATATGAAAAAGAATTTGGGCTTAGTTTTTTTCACATTCTTTTTTTTTTTATATGAACGACAAAACCTCATGAAAAAATAATTTGGACTTAGTTTATTTTCACATTCTTTTCTTGTATGAAGGAATCTTTTCTCACTTGGACAATACAACCTTATGAAAAAAGATCCCTTCATACAAAAAAAAGAATTTGAACTTAGTTTTTTTTCACATTCTTTTTTAGTATGAAGCAATTTTTTTTTGTGTGAACAACACAACCTCATGAAAAAAGATCCCATTATATGAATAAAGAATTTGGATTTCATTTTTTTTTTTCACATTCTTTTTTCATATGAATGACACAACCTCATTAAAAAAGATCCCTTCATATGAAAAAAGAATTTGGTCTTAGTTTTTCTTCCACACTTCAACTTTAACAAGCCATAACTTTGTCAATATATGCAATTATGGGACCATCTGTATATCAAAACAAATGTCATTATTGAGTGCTACAACAATAACACATAACAGCCCCCTCACAAAATGTAGGGGCCAATATAAAAACCATCAAGATTAAAAAAAAAAAAAAAAAAACACATTACAATTCCTAAAGGATAACAGTGTAGCTTTAACAAGCTTTAACTCTGCCAGGCTTTGGGGTTAGCAGACTATATATATATATATATATATATATGTGTGTCATAATGTCTAGTACAACCCTAAGCCCCGAAGAAATAAGAACTAAAAATGGTCCATCCCTTAAAAAAATGATAAGGAATCGCATAAATTGCTTTTCTGGAGGAACGGAAACACAGGGCTCAGAGGGTCCTGCACTTCCACAGCTGTAATCACATGGATGTCTTCATGCAGGTCCTTTCAGGTCCTGCATTAATGACAATAGGATTGTACTATCTCAAAAAGTAAGGAAATTTATTGCAAAAAACTTAGTTAATGCACCTTTTAGGGTTAAACCGACAAAAGTAGGGGAATGTGGTGTTAGGGTTTCCAACACCCCACCCACCACCTGCAAGCATCCACATTTTTTATGGTTTGGCTGTCCTGAGTCTTGGCAAATCAGGCCTGGGGTCTGCCTTGGGGTTAACACTAACGCTCACCCAATTCTCACATAGTCTGCACATCTGAGCTTATTTGCTGATGGAATGGGGAAGCTTAGGATTGATAAGCTCAATGAAGACCCCAGGCCTGATTTACCAAGACTCATGTCAGCCAAAACCATAAAGTTTTTCCTTTTGCTGCTTGCAGGGTAGGGATGTGTTGTTAGGGTTGGAAACCATAAAGTCACATTTCTCTACTTTTGTCAATTTAACCCTAACTGGTGCATTCACAAAGTTTTTTTTGCAATGAATATAGTTATATGAACACACTAAAACAAATGAGAACTACAATTTGCTCTACAGTCTGCAATGGTCAAAAAATTACCTATCAATCTAGTATGGCAAACATATTTAATAATTATTTTTACTTGATTTATTTAAAAGAAGATCACATACCACAGGTCACATCATTTATTAAAGCTGAACTGATTATAACATCACAGCAAGAAAGAGGGGAAAAAAAATAAAGGCCCTGAAGAATCACAGCTCCCCAAAGCTGGATAGAATATCTCCTGAAATATTTAAACTTACGTGAATGGAAATCTGTGAGCCATTAAAACAAATATTTGATTAAACTCTTGCAATAGGTTCTGTGTCAGATGGCTGGAGAACTGCTAACATAGTCCCCATCCATAAAAATGGTCAAAAAAAAGTACAAAACTATTGGCCCAAAAGTCTAATATCTATCCAAGGCAAGATTCTAGAATCCATAATAAAAGAAAAAATAAACACTTTAATAAAACAAAATATAATGGATGACACACAGCATGGATTTGTGAAAGGTAGGCCAAGCACCACCAACTTAATTTGCGTCTATGAAAAGATCAGTAAAACTCTCGACCAAAACATGCCCATTGATGCTGTGTTCCTCGACTTCTGAAAGGCCTTTGATATGGTCCCTCACCAGGCCATCTTAGAAAAACTAGAGAAAATAGAACTATACCCACTCATCATAAACTGGATTAATAATTGGGTGATGGATAAATAGTGGTGATAAATGGTCATCAGTCATGACCAGGCTATGTTATCAGTAGAGCACCAGATGATTCAGTATTGGGACCGATATTATTGCAGATATTTCTTGCTGATGATGGAGAACATAATAAATTGGAGTACAAACTACAATGGCAACACTACAATTGGGAGACTGGGAATATAAAGCAGGTTGGTGATACTCGACTTCACCTGATTCACAAAGGTTAACACAGGGCTTGTGTCAAGCCATGGACAAACTGCAGTGTTTGTCGCAGCTACGCTAAACCTCTTTGATGCAACACAGTGCAATTTAAGTAGGTCTGGCACAGCTGCAGCATTTTCCTCACTTTACGGCAGCTTGTGGCAAAGCTTTGGTGCAAGCCCTGTAAAGTGGGTCCCCAAATAGTGCAACATTAGATTGGGGGGGGACCTGTTCTAATGTGCTATGTCCAGCGCAAGGGACTTGTGTCAGGGATGTGTGGCATGCTTCTTAATGAATTGCACTAGCCCCGAAATTTGACACAAGTCGCCCCTTGTGTCAAACTGATGCAAGTCCCTTGCATCAATCAAAGGGCTTTCATGGATGGGGCCCACTGTCTCAATGGGCATACAGATGGGAAATGCAATTCAGTACAGAGAAACATAGTGTAATGCATCTAGGAAAAAACAACAAACACAGCTATACATTGTGTTACACTGCACTAAAAATCAGCATATATGAAAAAGGCCTGAGAGTAATGATATGACCTCAGAAAACAAAGTAACTCCTAAGTCAAGTCTTCCTTCCCCAAACAAAATGTTCCACTTTTGATTGGTAACGGATTCTAAAAAAAAAAAAAAAAAAATACTTAAAATTCTTTCAATATTATGGCTTCTTTATTTGTTCATAGCTAAGGTTTAAAATGGTTCTGCTGTGGCTGAAGTCGTGCACTTGTGACCAAGAAGTGTTATAAAAGTACATTTTATTTAAAAAGTAAAAATATTGTGTAAGTTACTAATTACAATGGTGCTCAGTTCCTTCTTGTATAGTCATGTTGTGATCCTGTTGTCACGATGCCCTGAGTGATGACTAGATTTAATGATTGTAAAGTCATAATAATTAAGCAACTAGCAGTGACAGCTCTGTCCATTCTTGCCAGTTTGTGTCTGAAGGTGCTGATTGTTATGAGTAAACAAGCAGGAACACGATGCTGAGCACCACTGTACAGGGTATCTACAATTGCAGCGCAGTAAACTAGAAAACATATCATTGTTGGTTAAAAACATCAGCAAAGAATTATTGTAAACAATGTGAAACTGCAAAACGTGTGTTTTGGCTGCTAGCACTGATTATTTTATCTTTTGAGCTATAGATAATCTTCAAGATATTGCTAGGTGCATACCTGTTGAACTGCATTAAGATAATAAGCTGGTCTCCCCCCCCAGGACTATTTCCAGTACACGCCTTTAAACAAAAAGGAATACTTAAATTTTAGTGGTGGCATAAAGAATCTGCAGTCTGATGTTTCGTACGTGCACTTTTAGGACTCGTGGTCTAAAAGGTCATATTTGTGGCTGCTTTTATCTTCCAGAGCAAAATGACTCTCTGCTCCTGGAAGGTTGAAAAATGTTTCTTTCTGAAGATTCCATTCTCCAGGTCTTTAGTTTCATCCTCTGCTGTCACTTGCTGTTAGTCTCTTAGGTTTTTGGAAAACATTTTTGGTAAGACCTCTCTTTTCAGGCTTTGTTTCCTTGCCTATGGACATCCCACAAATTTGGTTCAGACATCACAGACCAGATCTCATTTGTTGCATTTTTATGCAGATATCGAGAAAGAAGGGGTGAGAGAGAGAGAAATATTCCCTGCTACATCTTAAAGAGATGAAGTTCATGAGATGGCCTCATGCCTTTCAAGTTCTTAATAAATATTTCTGAAGAAAAACATTTCCATCTGTAATTTTCTGAAGGTTCTACAGACATCTTTCTCATATTGTTTAGTGGCTGGTGCTGTCCTTTATAAGAAGGTTAACCCACTGGGTGTACAGTGATATGAGCGAGTATTACTGAGCGGCTCAATATGAGTGACTTAATAATACTGCTCATACTGAGAGCGAGTGGTAGAAGAGATCTATATATCCTGTAGAACGAGTGTAGCAGTGAGCTACATTTGCTACAGCAGGATATAGGATGTTGTTTGGCCAAGCCCTGTCTAGCTGATCATTTAGCATAGTGGTGTAAGCCACTTCTCCTAAAGCCAGCACCCCCATGGAGTTGATTATATTAATTTTGGGAGGTGTGGGGGGCATAGCACCCCCCTGCATAAAATGTTTTTTGTTTTTTTTTTGTTGGGAAAGTAAGTGACCATTGCTGTTTGTGGCAGTTGCTCTGATATTTGTTGCCCTTTTGACATCGGGTGTTTTTTGAGTTGGTGGTTTTGGTTGGCAAAATATAATACTCACCCTCATCACATAAAACCATACCACTGTTGATCATAATATTTAGCAAGACTTGGTAAAATATAAAAGATCTTTGACTGGATAAATTCTTTGTAAACTCTGGTTTTAAAGATGGTTTATTTCACAACACTGGACACACACTCTGATCTGAATAAATATACCGCTATCAGATCGCGTCATGATTTAAAGTCTCTTATCTAATGGAACTATTGGTACAAAATACCATAGATACAAGGCATGGCTGGTCCATGGTTCAGCTTTATTTCAGTCTTAATTCTGTGAACTCCGTCACTGGAGATGAACTGTTTCCTTCCCCACATGTGTCCTTATGTGTTTTACACTGAGTTTTCCTCTTTAACCCTGTTTTTATATAATAGTCACTTTTGCATATGAATTGCAACTTCCTGTCTTGCATATGTTTGTACATGCATTACTTCATCATTCTACTTTTTTATAATGCATGATAATAGCACTAGTAATAAAAACGATAAAATAAATAAAACTCAGTATTATACCAGATTAATTTCTAATAATTAAATATTTTGCATCCTATCCTAATTATTCCTACAGCAGCCAAGCATTGGAAGTAGAAATCCACTTTCCTTGCAGCAGGGGGAGCTCAAAGTGGATGCCTATCTTGCTTGGTTGGTCGATTTCAGATGTTCTGGGCTGACAGTGTGAACTTGGGTCCCCAGCGTGGCAAGTGGCAATGCAGTCACCCATATGCTGCTGAGCTGGGCACAGAATGGGTTCAAAATAGAACCAGAAATGGTCTGTCAATGGTAATCCTGAAAGGATGTGCAGATGATCCTATAAATTCCTTAACTTACAAAATTCCAAGAAATGAGAAAGGGATATAGGCATTTCCTAAAGAACTTCTTAAGACTGGAAGGGAGGAGAGATGAAATGAACTAAACATGTACTCCCAGGAAGAGGGGGAATATGACAGATATCTTTAAATACCTCACTGGGGTGAATAAGGTTGAAGAGAAGTAATTTTCAGAGAAAAAGATGCACAAGAACAAGGGGACATGCTATGAAGCTGGGGGTGTCAGGAAAGATTGAGAAAGTATTTTCTCACAGAAGGGGTGGTGAATTCATGGAACAGATTACCAGCTGAGGTGGTGGGGTGAAAGCAGTGGTGGGGTTCAGGAATGCATGGGATTGGCATAAGGAAATCTTAACAGAAAAGAATGAGAGGAGAGAGAAAGAGATGAAAATGAAGAAAGGTGTACGGTGATACTGTAGGTAGGGAAAAATGCGCAGACTGGGTGGACCAGGCAGACTTTATCTGCCAATAGATTCTATGTTTCTGTTATGCTAACTGTAACGTATACTTAATGTTACTAACAACTTAATGTAATTATGCAACGAGACAGACGGAGAATCAAAAAGAATTTATTTAGCAGTGGTATTATAGTGCCACTTGCACTTAGCTTTAGATGTTACATGATTCCACTTGATGTTACACATACACAGCTTATATACATAATTTGAAAGTTACACCCAAAACAGGACTAACGCTATGATTTGCTCCTAGCAATCCTATTACGTAATATGGTCATTTACTGTGTGTTGGTGATACACTGCCTGGAACTGGCTACATGACCTTAGTCACGGACATGTTTGAAGAGCCCAGTTTGATACACTGCCTGGAACTCACATTTACCTGCATAGCTGGTTGCACCATACTACAGTGCCTTTATTTACAGCACAAATACTTTTGACAGGGCACCGCCTGTCAAGTTCTGCTTTACCTGCCTTATTTGTTTACTGCCTCGTACATTTTATCACAGACCTTGCCTAGGCTCATTATGTGACTTGTATTTTGTATGTTTTTTCGTTTAACTTAGTTTGAGCATTGAGCCACACATTTCAGTCACAATTGTGGCCATTTAGCTTTTGCCCTTACAATTCCCCCTTTGGGACCGAAATTGGGTGTGGTTTTCCCGGACAGAACATGAGTGGGTAAGGCTGGAGACCTCCGATAGGGACCCCGCTCCCGGGTTCACTGGATGACTTGCTGCCCTGTCGACCTTGCCCGCCCTATTAATAGGAGCCACCATTAACCAAGGGCACATTGTTACAACATTTGATATGTGGCTGCTGACATTTTGAGCATAAACATATCATGATGCAGGTTGCGTATTACGCAACACAAATAACATGTACTGACTAACAAAATAAACACTAATACCAATTGTAGCATCCATAACACTTTGAATGACAATACCCCCCCCCCCAAGATCCTCCCAGGTTGGCATATATTAAGTGTTCCTTATCTGCATAATCTAACAGCACATTAATGTCTTGTTTTATTTTACAGGCAAAGTTTTGAATTTGAATAAGATATGTGTCTTTGTGGTATAATAACCTTTGCACATCTAACGTTAGGGGAGGCATAGGCACTCTGAAAGCAGGTGCATATTCATTAATTTTAGTTGCTTGATTGGGTTATAAGTGTTAATTTGTGACATTCTTGGGGTATACTGTATAATAGGATGGAAGGTGTGCCCCTCAATTTGCATATCTCCTTTAGGAATAAAGCAAAAGTTTGGCTGGGTTATCGCACACTTTTTCCCTTGATGAGTCATTTCTCGTTCATTGGTAAATATACAGTACTGTGTGGTGGAATTATACACAAACACTACCTTAGGCACTGTCCACCTTTGCAGTTGAACAGGACACCAAAGCGAGGTGTTAAGGGCTTCTTGTATAGGTTCCTCCCCACAAACAGGCTGGTCCTGGGCCATAACATCACACTGCCATACCCACTGCGCACTTATCTGCTCATAGCAGTGTAGATTGGGGGCCACCCAGGACCCATTTTTGTTGGCTACTAAAATGTCAGGTGGGCTTATTCTATATGCATAATAGTCACCTATTAAATTCCCACCGAATGTACCTTAACAATGTGTGTGTACTCCTCATCCTCATAATTTACCTGGGGGAATTTAACTGTAAATGACACCATGATTGTTTGACCTAGGGTGGTGTTTTTATTAAAACAGCATGGTCGTACGTATACTGTTGCTACCTTTCTTACCCATGCTATTGGAGGCACCCTTTGTCGCGCACACAGGTTTAGGCACTTACTATCAGTAGTACCATTACACATTGGGCAGTACCATAGTTTAATTTGTGCATCTGGTGCCATATCGGGTAGCCTTTGTTCATCTAATTGATTTAGCAGTTTACACAGTGGTTAAAACATAGGACCCATAGGCTGCACATATTATGGACTGCTCGATAGTGTGATTTGTGACTTGAACATTATGGTCTGTGATAATTTCATTGATTTTGCCTTGAACTTGTTTTAACAATTTGGCGACATCATGCATATTGTATACTGTCAAACGTTCTTCTTGTGCTAAACCCATTTGATTTACAGCAAGGGGCAGTAACACTCTTCCTTCTATTTCTTGATTTACACTATTTTGGTGCTGCTCTATAGCATCTAAATCTGCTCTATTCCATATACTCATCCCAGATCCAAACAGGCCGGTTATGTCCCCTAATAGGTCTATCTTGCATCGCCTATTAGAGGTATTGTTATGGTTACCACCATTTGTGGGGACTGGGGTGCATCCCCCTTGCTTGGCCTGGGATATACTAACCATATCTAATAACATAGAAACATTAGTATCGACGCATTGACCAGTGCTATTTAGATCCCAACTCGAAAAGTTGAAAATGACTGGTAATCTTATATACTGTACGTTATTTATGACAGTCTGGTCCATTGGTGTGGAAGTTAGTCCACTAGGTGGCCCTTGTGTTACATTGGGGCACTGTGGTGGTCTTACTGTTAAAGTTATATTTCTACTGGTGCGATTGGCATAACAGTTATTATTGTCACATGTCCCATTTCCAGTGGTGCCCTTTCACAAGTGCACCCTCCAATAATGTTATTCAGATTTCTAGTACAGTAGAAAACAGTTACTTGATATGTACTGGAGTCTTTTGGTGTGGGTTTCTCCAATATTAGTGATCCGTCTTCGGGTTACACATATCCTCTGTGTGTGTTGAGTTGTACTGGGATGAGCAAAACCGTGGACTGGCCTTCCAATCAGCCATATAGCACCACCGTGTGGTAGTTACAATTAAATCATTATTTGTCCATACTATTTGCCACAGACGTACAGTAGCATCTGCTTCTCCCTCATCCCAACTCCATGTGATTGGTAGGCTCACGGGTTGTTTATAATCCCGGTGACATGCGGGGTGCTGGTGTTTAGATGTAGAGCCCCTGTACAACTCACTAAGTTCCCCAGCAGGGCCATGTACGGTGTATACTTCCACATCCTTTACCTGTAAGAACAAGGGCAGTATCAGTCGTCATCGTCAATACTCTGATACATTTTACATGGCAGTTTTTTTTTCTTTTTTATCCCCCCAAGAATTATTTTTTTTCAAATGTTTATTTATGACCAGATATTTTGTATTATGCACTGTGGCTATATTTGTCACTGCCATGTGTTCTAGCATTACCCTTTGCTCGACACATCAGGGTTTACTTGATGTGGGGTGAGACCAATGTTGGCTTGAACAGTCCCCTGTACTGCCCTTAATATTCCTAATATGAATATCAAGCACAACCCTCCCGGGCTTATAAATGTTTTTTCTTAAACAATTTATACTGATCTACGTGTACCCATGCTAGTGGTCTGTTTCCCTTTCCTAGCCTAGTAACGTGTACAGTGGTGGTACCGAGGCATTGATCCACCACGTAGGGTCCCATCCAATTTGCATCCCACAAACTCTTTTTATCAAAGTTTTTTTATCATTACCTGGTCACCAATTGTGTACACCGGTTGTTCCAGCATATCTTTATTTCAATACATTTTGTTTTTCCAATGTGCTTGCGCCATATTGCTGGCAGCAAATTTTAAATATTTTTCCAATTGATTCTGTACTTGCTGTAGGAATACCTCTGCGTTGGCATTATCTCTTACACTTGCACTCACTTTGGGGTCTGTGGGATAGCTCAATTGCATGTCCCGTCCAGTCATATTTATTTATTTAGCTTTTGTTGACCAGGTAGGTACACTAGACAATCTGTATGCCTATTTTCAGGTACGACCCGGGAGACTACAGTGAAAATACAGGTTCAAACAAGGTACATAACAACAAGAGGGGCAATATACAGAGTTACGAGAGAGCAAGATAAACATAGATAGTATACAGTGAGCAGTAATAGGTAAAATATACATATACATACAGAATAAATAGACTAACACATTCAATGGTAATTACATTGCATGAGTGACCCTATTTACCAGGGCCACTTAATACATAAGCAGATGGCGATCAATCACATGCTACATAAGCTGATGAGGAGTAATCCCTGTACTGGTGTGTATGGTACCTCTCACTCCCATGAGGATTCCAGGTAGATGGTTCACCCATCCCTTTCCAGTATCCAACGCTGCCTTTTTTAAAGCTAATGTTAGGGTCCGGTTCAGCCTTTCTATCATTCCAGAAGACTGAGGGTGATACGGTAAATGGAATTTCTGCTGTATTCCTAACAACCCACACATGACCTGCATGATTTGCCCAATAAAGTGTCCTCTGTCTGATTCCAATATCCTGGGGAATCCCCATCGAGAAAACACTTGTTCCCACAAAACTTTGGCTGTCGCTTTGGCAGTGTTAGTGGTGAGGGGGAAAGCCTCCACCCATTTAGAGAAAACATCTATTACTACTAACAAATATCTAAAACCCCCCTTGGCAGTGGGCAAGGGACCTACATAATCAATCTGCAAAGCCTTCCACGGCCCTTCAGCCACCGGCACGCATTGCAGTGATGCTCGTTTTGCCTGGGGACTAGGCTGGTTTGTCTGTGCACAGATTAGACATGACTCCAGATATGTCTTTACATCTGTGTCAGCCTTTGGCCACCAATATTTAGATGTGACCATTTGACAAGTTTTATGGAGACCACAGTGTCCTCCGATCCTGTGGTTCTCCATGATAATTTGTTTCCTGAGATCAGACGGCGGGATCCACTTTAACTGGTTATGGCATTCCCAAAAAAGCATGTGTTCCTGTACTGTCAGGTTTTTGTAGCTGCATTGCCCCGCTTCTCTCCATTTTTGTTTTTGTTGTGATAGCCTGGGATCCGTCATCTGAAGTTGTACCAAATTAATTAATGGATTTTTAACTTGGATGGCTGCCATGGAGGAGCCCCCGAGAGGATCTCTCCATGGTTCTCCATCTCTGGCTGCATCTTTGGCTAGTTGGTCTGCCACCTGATTTTCTCTTTTATGAGTCGTGGGGCTTTTGGTATGGGCACGGACCTTACAAATAGCAATTCTGCCTGGGGTGGCATTTGCCAAGGCCAACAAGTGTCATAACACCTCTCTGTGCTGGACATGTTCCCCAAATGCATTAATCATCCACCTCGATTCCCACAAATAAACCCATTCAGTGAGGGACATAACAGCAAACTGGGAGTCTGAGAAGATGGTAATTTCTCCCTTGGGATATCTAAGGACTGCCTCTCGGATGGCTTCTAACTCAGCTCTTTGGGCAGAGAAGTTCGACGGCAGTTTTATTTTGATGCTTCGCTGTTGTGGGGGGATCCATACCGCTGCCCCTGTGTGGAACTGGCCATTATTCCACTGTTGGGACCCATCAACATAGATCTCCAGGGAGGCATCTAGGTGGCCTTCCACGAAAGGAGACGACACAACCGTCCCGTGGTCTATGGTCCCACAGTCGTGTGGCTCCCCTTCTTGCCCCAGCTGGGATGCTATACCTCTATCTCTTACCTTTTTAACTTCAATGTTTTTTCCTTGTAAGGCCGCTTTGCTCTCGATGCCTCACCTCTTACCCACCACTGTGACCTTTACCGTTCCCTGGCACTACCGTCCCTCGGAAACCACCGCATTTCACACTGTGCTAAATATGTATCTAATCTATGGCTTGGCACCATCCCTTCCTACCTCTCCTCCGTGATCCCAGCTGCCCCTTCCCCCACCCATTTTCTTAGATCCTGCGACTACCACCAACTATCAATCCCTAGGCGGAAGACTACTGCCGGGCAAGCTGCCCTCTCACACCGGTTACCCAAGCTATGGAATGATCTCCCACCTCAAATTCGGCATTCCTCCTCTGCCCACTCTCTATCACCCTAGCTAACTTCCTCACCACTAATTGCTCCTGTACCTGACTCAGCCATGTGCCAATTGCTCCCCTCCCCACTGCCCGACCAGCGGCCTTAGCTTTGCTGTAAATGCTGACATATAGCCCCAACCTATGCACTTTAGTCCTGTGCCTTTTTGTCCTGCACCATCATGTGTTCTATGTCTGCTGTTGCTTATACCTGCATATTACTGTGTGTTAAATTTTCCCTTGTATTGCTGCTATATGTCAAGTAATTGTTATATGCTCCATACAATATCCAATGTACTCCATGTGTTGTTGCTTGTCATTTAATGCAATTGTATCCATATGTTGCTACTTGCCTCTGTTGTTTGCTCAGTTGATAACTTGCGTGTTATCCAACCCCCTTGTACCCCTTCCCCCCAAGTCACACTGGGAGATGAGCATCTTGTTGCTCAGTGTGCCTTTCCTGGTGAAACTATTTCAATAAATAAATAAGTAAATAAAGTTGCTCTACAAGCTGAAAATCTTCTGGCCAGTCTCTCAAAGAAAATAAGTTATTATCAAAGAGTGTGGGCTCCCCTACATACACTGCATACCCTTTAAGTTATTACTTATGCTGCTTGCTTTTTCATTTATGGCTCTATTAGCCAGTCTGTGTATATTTCCTTTAGTAGTGCAGTTTGGGGAGGGTGGGGAGGGTGTTTTAGTTTATGTTTCTTCATTGTTCACTTGTAATTGACACAAGTGAACAATGACTAAACATAACACACACACACTCATTCCTTATTGCTTAATTACAAAATGGCAAGGAAAAATCATGAAACCACATTGGCTGAGAGACATCACCTGGCTGTGTATTAACAAGCTACATTGCATGATCAGGCTCCAGATCTCTGTACTAAGGCAGAAAAATTAATTACCAACAAAATCAAGAACCATTTCATGTAAATATTTTATTTAAAATGTAGCCAAACAAAGGATTTTATGTAAAAAAAAAAAAAAAAAAAAAAATCATATTAAAATATTTCACTTTACTATATGATTCATAAGAGCAGTGAGCCATTCTAAAATGTTCATTAAACAATTTTAATGCACTTCCCAGAAGCATAAGGACACTCCTAGAGATACGTAGATACTTAGATCATGATGACAGAAAAAGGCCCATCTGCCCATTTGGTGCGCCCACCCCACCTAACTACTCTGCACTGTCCTTAGTGTCTGCCACCCATTCTCTAACTAATCCCATATGCCTGTCCCATTCCTGTTTGAAGCTGCTCACTGATTTGCCCTGTACCACTTCTTCTGGCAGCTTGCTTCACTTGTCCATCACTCTTTCAGTGAAAAAGTGCTTGTGGATATCCCTTTGGAATCTTTCCTTTGCAAATTCCAGTGAATTCCCCCTTGTGTCTGTATTCGAGCTCAAGGAGAAAAGCACATTGGCATCCAGCAAGCAATAATACCCGACAGGGTGGGCGGTATTGGGAAATACTGGACCACCCAGGGGCATGATGAGGCCCGATGCTGCAGGCGGAGGGCCTTGTAGCTCCTGGAAGGTCCAGTATTGCCCATACCGCCCACCTTAGAGAGTATTATTGTGCTTAGAAAATGGGCTGTGTCATTTTTTCCTAGGATTAAAAAAAAAAAGTAATGCTATAAAAAATGTTGCAGATGATTTTTTTTGTGTTTTTCTGGAAAATAGTCCCTGCCAGTAGAGGGCACTGCAATGTGAGGCAGGAATTAGGAGGGGTGGAACCTGAGCTACTACATCCTTGATCAGGAAAACCAAGGAGTGTATGGAAGAGAAGGTGAGCTGACTGTTGTTGTTGCTGTCACCTTGGTCTTTGCAGGAGTGTATAGTTTTGACTACTGTATTTCTGTTATTTTAATCAGGTGATCCTTCTTTGTACTGTGAGGCATGGATAATGTGAACTGCATGGTTGGTGGGGATGGTCGGAGGACATGGCCAGGAAAAGGATAAAGGGGGCCGGGCAGCCATAAGATGGTACTGTGATGTATAGTTTAATTACTTAATTACAGTCAAAAAGGAAAACTGAAAAAAAACTGAATTTATATGTGAGCGAGTCAACTCTTGAGGTTAGCTCCCGCTGTAGCGTTAAGCTCCTGACAGTTGAAGTGCTACAGGTTGGTTTGGGGAAAACTGTTTGTTTAAATTAAAACAGGAAATTAGTTAAAATTATTTCCTGTGTGACATGTCTGCTTGTATGGTTAATTAGTTCTATACTTGGTGGTGGCGGTGGGTGGGGGTCCTTTCGTTAAGGGAGTGGGAAATTGGTTTGCGAGTGGTAAAATAAATGGCAGCTAGCGCATTTGAAAATTCGGGGTGACCAAGAATACCCAAAGTAATGGGGCACCCTGAATTGGCACTTGTTTTTCAGTGGGCTCTCACATTAAATTAATGTACCCCTGCCAGTCAATCAGATTTGTAGAATTCTTAAGCCCATTTCTAACCCTATTATCCTATTCAGGTTTTGATCATGTCACCCTTTTCCCTCCATTATTTCAAGGTGTACATGTTTTGCAGCCTCTCCTCATATGTCTTGCCACCCCATTGTGGCTCATTCCTTAGATAATTGGACACACCTCATCTTACATTTCATGAATTTTCTATATCAGTCTCTCCGCTTTCATTATTACGGAAGACATTTGCCTAAACAGGATCCTTGGGCCCCAGACTTTGTCTCATTCTCTTGCTTTTTCCCCTGCTGAAGTGATGCCCATCTCTTAGCAAGAGCATGGCCATGTCTTCAGCAACAGATCATGATCTCGCAAATGGGGAATTGAGGCCACAGCAGGAGATGAATGAGACACAAACATCCTGCTTTCATGAAATCGTTCACAGCAGTAGGAGGAAGACTCTCAAAATACAGAAAACAAATGATATGATTTGAGTCTGAATATGTAAACGATAGTACATGGCAGGGTGTGCAGCTATAAGGCAATAACACATGACTCAGGTGGTTGCTAGGCATGAGGCATAGCCGAGTACCAAAACTAACCAAGGTGAGCATTGTTCCCTTTTTTTTCCCTATATAACTTTTTACCATCAGGGCTCCTGGGCAGGCAGGCTGGAGTCCACCTACAGAGGATCTCAATCTGCTCTGATCTCAGGGCTTCATTGAGCCTTCCCCATTTTCTGTTTTCTCCCCCCATTATCCCAGAATCACAGAACATGGTCACGCATATGCGTGGAAGTGTGCATGTTCCCGTGACTCTGGTGATGGCCCCTTCCTCCCACCCGGCCTAATGCATGCCTCCCTTTTTGGCTTGTTGCTGCCACCTAGCCTCCATCAGATGATGGCCAAGAGCTGGGAAGCCCACATGCCTCCCTGGGAGACCCCGGCCAACCCCTAGCAACTCAGGCTCATTCCGGAACCTGGGTCGCTGGCGTGGCAGGAGGTTAGGTGTCCAGTGCCTCAGTCCTCTGTGCCACTGGGCCATTGCATTATTCCCTTTTGACCACATACCCTGGAATTTGTTATCCAACTTATAAAAATGACTTCTACTTTCCAAAAACGTAGGCAGTTCAGGAGAGTTGTGTGGTCATCAGAAAATAAACTGCCATGTGATGTGTTTTGACCAATGAGGTTACAGGGTTTTTATGGCCCATTTTATAATGCGTTTTGAAACATTTTCCAGAACACTGGAAAATCGATTTAATGAATGTTCTGGAAATTTGCCATTTCTGAAATTTAAATTGGAGCTACAGAGGTGAACTTTGGGACCTTTTCACCCTGGATTCAATACTGCAGAGTAGCTTTACAGTAAGAATGTTGGCAGCTCTGTAACTTTCCTGAAATTGTCACAGCTTGTAAACCCAGGAGGTGGCAGAAGGTACTAAGAGCCTTTAAGGAGATTAACTCAGAATTTGTGCAAAAGAAAGGAAACGCTTTCACTGACAGGTAAAAAAGCAACAGAAACAAATGCAGTCGAGTGAATGTGCTGTGTAATTTAGACTGAGATACTGCTGAATTAAATCTTTGTTGTAATGATTGCAACGGATGGCATAGAAACAGACTGTTGAGTGAAGGAAGGTAGCTGAATCTGCTCCAACAACATACAGAAACACAGACAATGACAGCAGAAAAAAAACAGTGGACCATCCACTCTGCTCGTAGTTCCTTATCACACCCAGGGAACTATTTCTTTACAGGGTACTAGCCCTCACTATCCACACACATGTTCCCCTCCATACTATTAGTGACCTGAGTAACCACTATACTCTTTAGTCTGTCCCAGAAATGCTTGAAACCATTTATGGTGTTGCCACTCATCATCTCAGCTGGCAGACTGTTACACAGTTCTACCACCCTTTTTTTTTTTAAATAAAGCTTTCTCACATCCCTCTTGAACATCCCCCATCAGTTTCCACTTGTTCCCCCATGTCCTTGAACTGCTACTCATGCTAAATATTTCCTTGCAGTTCAGCTTGTTGATTCCCTTCAGAAACTTGAAGGCCTCTATCGTATCACCCCTTTCTCATGTGGTCTCCAATGAGTACATATTCAGTGCCTTAAGCTGACTGCTGCCTTGATGCCATTCTCTGGCAGGAGCCCACTGTCTTCCCTTGTGAAGACACAGCAAAACTAATCATTAAGGACAGCTGCCTTTTGCACATCCTCCTCTATCATCCACCCTCCCTTCCTCCGATAGCCTAACAATTCCCCCTCCTTTTCCCCTAATATATCTGAATAAAAAACAGTTACTCACCATAACATATCTTCGAGAGAATGTCCTCCATTGGGTGACACCCTTGAAGCTGGAAGCCGTCGGTGTCAGGATTACTCAGACCCCCCCCAACCCTTTAGCCTGTTTACATAAAGCAGGAATGGACAAATGAAGAAAAATTAAGCAGAGAAAGCATTTTAGCAATTTTTCCTGGGCTGGCCTATACCAGGATTGCTGTACTGCATGGGGTAGGGTGGTGGCAGAGGAAGTGGATGCTTACAGCAGTGACATAACACCCCCCACCCGGTTACCGGTGGATGCTGCTGTGCACCAGCAGGGAATTATTGTAGGAAGAATTGAATGAGACACTACAAGCAGACCCTACAGGTACTATGCATTGCATATTATTCTACACCAGTGCTGTGCATAAGTTTCTAATTTTGACAGAATGGAATTCTGTGGAATTTTAGAAAATTCAAACTGATTCTGGGGTATTCCATTAGAAAAAGAATTCAGAAATTGCATAAGCGGATCTTAAACCAGGATCAGTAATTTATAGTTTGCATAAACTGTGGATTAGATTTCCACAAACTACGGAAAATGACAACACAGTTTACATAATCAATAGAACATTAACCCATGGTTTAAATGAAATGATTTTTGGAATTCTATGAAATTCTTTAAAGGTTTCTGAAAAGCTTTTGGAAGTGCAGTTGTCATTTTGCTGGTGTTCCTCCAGCAGAAATCCACAGTTTGAATGACTCCATGCTACACAAGTCGCACTTAAATTGACCTTTGCTCCATGAGCATATCCTGAAGTTCAGCACAATGTTGGAACTATTTTTGGAATAGTAACTATTAAGAAAGTAAATCGGCTTGATGAAAAATATTTTTTTTAACTACTGTACTTTTTCCCCTTGTCACCTGACCTGCCCCGCATCGGCCCTGCCCTGCACCTGCCCCCGTCATCTGCCTTCTCTGGGACATACCTCTCCTGTGTTCCTCCTTGGCGTACCCCCAGAGTGGGGCTGCTGGGGGGACCCAACCCCACTGAAGTTTGCAGTGTCGGGAGAGCACCTGGGTTTGTGGTTCAGTGCCTGTGATGCTGGCGTCACCCTGCTTCCATCAGGGGTGTTCCTTGTTTCTTCCCATGGCCCCATGATATCAGTGGAGCATGTGACATGCGTGGTGATGCACACACACACTCACACACGCTGATGTCCATCCTTCCTGATCCTTGGCTCCTGCTGCACCTCTACCTGTGATCACCCAGCTGGTGATGCTGCAGTGGAGATTCAACCCTTCCTCTCCCAAGGTGGAAAGCATCCTCTTGGGACACTCAGTTGACCTCCCCTGGCAAGTCCTCTAATGTTCCAGGCTTGTTCCTGAACCCAGATCGTCAGCATCGCAAGCTGTGCCGGCAGGCTCACCTTATAGAAACATTTTCCAAAGCCGCAATGCAATGAAACTGGGATATAAATTTGACCCTTTTTGCACTGTAAAAGTTTCCAGGCATCTTCCAATTTTTAATTATTCCCAGACCATTTGAATATTTTATACATTTTGAATTTTTTTTATCAGGAAAAAATGATGGCTGAGACAGTTGGCTTACAAATAGCAGTGTAGTCCTGGTAATAAAGCTTGGGACTGAGAAAATAAAAGAAAGAAACTAATGGTGCACAGCATAGGAAGTACCTAGAAGAAAAGTAGATTTGACATTTTATGCTAATATTTGTATTAATTGTAGCTGAAACTAGCTTTTTGGAAAAGCATTTTTTATTACACTGCTGCTTTAACACTAATCATATGATACCCACACTTTTTATTTTTATTATTCTTTAAATTATGAATCTGCTTCACATTTTTTCCATTGGCTCTGCACTTTAAAGGCTATTGCAACACATTTTATTGTGCAAAGATTGACAGGTATAATCACGGACATTGTTAGAAAATCGTAAGAAAATTAACTCGGTTGGGAGCAGCCTCCTCTTATACATAATTTAGCCTGACTATACTAATTCTAGAGTAATGAGTTATGGCTATAATGATTTTGGGCAGACAGTCAAACTATTTAAATACAGGTTACAAATAAAAAAAATATTTAGTAGTCCTCCCTAAATGAGAAGGAAATATTCCCTACAAAATACTTTGTTTCATCCTTTTTTTCAAACCTAAAAGCCCCATTTGCAGCTCATTTTGCATTGACCTCTATTTAATTTTGGTGAAAAGGGATTAAATGTCATCCAACTGCTTATTATTAATAGCACAGAAAGAAATCCAAGTCTCATCTGAGTTGTGTGTTACTTGGAGAAAAGCCAAAAGGTAGGGCCACAGCTTTCTTTTCTCAGTTCTTTCCAACTACTTCTGACCTATGCCCCTTAACTGGGAGAGAGTCATCTTTTTGCCAGTTTTAGCTGTTGTACCTTATAGATAATCTGATAAATGAACCTCAGAGGTCTTCAAAAGTTGTGTAATGGTATTTTAAGATTAGTCTAACCTTATCTTAAAACTGTACACCACACTCTACACTGAAATTAAAACACCAAATCAGTGAATGCTGTTTTGGGTGTCTCCTATAAAGTGGGCCATAACCTTTCTTCCCAAGCTCGTCTTACAATTGCCCATGGGATGCTACTTCCCAAACTCCTTTATGGCACCCCTGTTTTCTCTACAGCTTTAAAATCTACTCCTCTTAGGTTTGATGCCACTTACAATGTCTGCTGATTTGCCCTGGCATCCCACTGACTCATGCATCACTGCTCCCTTTATGATAGGCTTGGTAGGCTTCCTCCATCCTCACTTCATGACTTCACTCTTGGGGGTGTAATTTTTAGCACCCTGCACAATTGTATGCCCTTACCCTTTGCTTTCCTTTTCAAACCTGTGCACAGTACTTGCCTTTGAAGACTGGTAAAAATGCCCTACTGACTGTCCCCAAACTTAATTCTAAGGCTGGTTAATCATCTTTTACCTATGTGGATTCTAGGTTATAGAACTCTATACCCTCTGATGTTTGTCTCTGCCTTTTGGCAGCTTCATTTTGTTGCAGGTATTGTGAACATCTTCTTGACACGGTAAGCTGCGCTTGCCCTAGAATTGTACTGCTCTGATTGGTGTCTAATTGTCTAATCATGTTTGTCTTTATGCTACAGTATTTCTATGTCCTTTGCATGCCTTATGTCAGGTGACATGTTGCTGTTGTCTTTTTTTTTTTTATGGTCTCTTGATACTAAGTAATGTTTGCTAATCCTTGTTCTAATCATGTTAAACTGCATCGCCTTGTTATCATATTGTATATTTTGCCTCATAATCATTTTGTATGTAACCTCCTGAGTCGTGCCTTAAAATAGGCATTTGATTGACTAGCACTTACATGGTAAACAGAAACTAAATAAATACATGTTTCTGTCCCCTCTCAGCCTTCTTGTTTCTTGGATAAATAACTGGGTGTGTCAAATCTCTCCTTGTAACTTGAGTCTATTAAATAGCTATACTAATAATCTCTGTTGCCATATGGTGGACCCTCTCAATATCTCCCATACTGTTTCTGTACTACTGTGAGCAGAAGTGGATGCAGTACTGCAGGACTGACCTAACCAAGACATTGTGGAGAGGGGGATCCTTTCCCTTGACATGCTCCTTACTCCCTCCTGATGCATTCCAGCATTGGGATTGCTATCTTGATTGGGGCAGCACAGTGCCTTCCAGACATCAGCTTCCTGCCCAAATTGTTTTGTTTTTTTTTGCATCTCTTGAGCCATACACATACTCTCAAGCCTCATTCCCAGAGCAAGACATTGTGGGTATGCATCTCCTTGTGTAAGTCGAGTTGACAAGGCTTTACTAGAAAAGCTTACTCTCCAAAATGACCGCTAGATTCTTCCTGTCAGTAGTGTTATTTGCTGTTGCCACACAGGGTGTACGTGGACACAGATTCCTTGCCTCTTGATAGAGTACCTTGCACTTCCCCACATTAAATATAAGCCCCCATCTTTCAAACTACAGGACTAATTTATGTTGGCCCCCCTATAGTGTCTCTCCCCTGCAGTGTCCATCCCATTTGCCAATTCAGTGAAACCTTGACTTTAGCAGACTGTTGCCGACCCCCTCTCCCAAGTCATTAACAAAAAGAGCACTCATCTTTATTGTTATACAATTTGAATTTTTATTATCATACAATTAATTTAAACCCAGGCAGCCCAGCTGAGGTGCAGCATTTAGTTTCCGGGAGTCTTTTGCTTTTTTCCATTTCTGCACCTGGACGGACTAAGGAACTGAGAGATTTCAATCAATCAGTCAATCAATCAAATCTTTATTTATTCAGGCGATCATCATTGAGCAAGGCTCATTTACAAGATGGACCTGATAAGGTCAAGGTTCGAGTTGATGCACAGCAATTACATCACATACTTATGAGACAGTTATACATACAGAAAAAAGAAAATGTTATTTATAAGACAATAATATACAGCGAATTCACATGTTAAAGCTTGGCAAGAAAAAGTTAAACTAACATCTACAATATGTACAGTACATATGTATCACAATGAGGGCTATGACAGTCACTCACATAATGAGTACAAGGATGGTGAAGGAATATTGGGTGCCATATACTGGCGTGTGTCTGGTTGGAAGGAATATGCCTATATGTTATTGGAATATGGTTTTGTGGGATGACTATTCTATCTCTAGCGGTAACAACTGCATTTCTCTGTGAAGAAGGCTGTACAGTGCTGCTTGAAGGATGTAAATGGAATGATAATGGACAGTTTTAGGGATTTTGTAGGGTGTTCCATGCTATGGCTAGAGAATAGCTGATTGCTGCCCTCCTATTTTGGTGTTGACTTTGGGCAATTTGAGCAGGATGATATTGTTGCTTCTTAGGGCATAGGAGCTGGGAGTGGTCAGGTTGAAGCAGTCCAGGATATAGCTTGGAAGTTTTTTTGATAAAGCTCTGTAGATCCATAGAGCTGCATTTCTGCTCCTCCTGACATGAAGGGAAACCCATCCAATTGCATCACAGAGAGAACAATGGTATTATATGGCAGGTCTGTAATGAACCTTATTGCTCTATGGTATAAGGTATCCAAGTTTTGAAGGTAGTGGGGCAGTGACTATAGAGGAAGTCTGCGTAGTCAATGACTGATAGAAAGATGGCCTGGACTAATCTCATCTTTGAATCTCTATTAAGGAAGGGTTTTAATCTGTAGAGGAGGCCAAGCCTTAGGCAAAGCTTTTTCAGCAGCAGTTCTAGATGCTGAGTAAAGTCAAGTCTGTTGTCAATCCACACACCTAGGTATTTGAAATTTTCAACATACTCCAGATTTTCTCTAAGTATAGTGCATAGCTGGGGGAGACTGATTGAAGAGGATGTGTTGGTGGAGTTTTGGGCTGTGAACATCATTGCTTTTGTTTTCTTTGCATTTAGCAGAAGCTTTTTCTCTAGAAGCTGATGTTGTAACAGGGAGAATTCTGCTTGTAGGATTTCATGAGCAACTTTGGGTGAAGGGTTGCTGACATACAGTACAGTGTCATCGGCAAAGAGATGTACTGAGGACTTGGTAAGGGTTGAATCAATTTTATTTATATAAATGGCAAAAAGGATAGGACCCAGATTAGGCCTTGGGGACTCCTCTTGACAGTGGTCTTAATGGGGAGAGGTCACCTTCAGCTTTTACCTGCTGTGATCTACCGAGAGGTAGCATCTGAACCACTTAAGGAGGATGGATCTAGGCCAATGGAGTGTGGATGGAGAGTAGCAGTTCATGGTCCACAGTGTTGAATGCTTTGCTCAGATCCAGGAATACAGCACAGACATTGTTCTTTTTATCCAGTTCGATTTGCCAATCATTGGTGACCTTGGCTAATGCAGTGATAGTGCTATGTTTGGCCCTGAATCCAGATTGAGCTGGATTTAATAGATTAGCATTGTCCAGATATTCCCTTAACTGAATATTCACTCATTTCTCCAGCATCTTGGATAACACAGGTAGGATGGAAATGGGCCTGTAGTTATTAAGATCCATAGGGTCCCCTGATTTTAGAAGGGGGACCACTTGGGCTGTCTTCCACAGCGTGGGAATAGAGCCAGAGTTTAGGGAAAGGTTAAAGAGGTGAGTTGGGGGACTGCAAGCACATGACATGCAATCTTTAGAAAGAATGGGTCCAGAAGATCTGCTCCTGCACTTTTTTTGGTATCTAGATGCCATAAAAGATCCTCAATTTGTTTCAACAGTATAGGTTTGAAGCTAAAGGAGGAGTCAACTCTTTGTTCACCAGTATAGTGGGAGCTTAAATGATCCTTTAATAGGTTAGCTGGGGAGGAGTCAAAGGCAAGGCCAGCTGTTGTGAAGTGGTTGTTGAATGCATCCAGGATTTCCAATGTGCCAGTAATGGGGCCATAGTTACTGTGTAATTGGGCTGGAAGGGTTGTTAACATCCTGGCCCATCATACCCTTGATGGTGCCCTCAACATTAGCAGTATTATGGTAGGAGGAGTCGAGCTGGGCCAGTAGTAGGCAGCCTTTGCATCCCTAACTTTCCTAGTGCATTTATTCCTGGCTTTCCTAAAGATCATCCAGTCCATGATATTCTTAGTTTTTCTTGCTACTTTCCAAAGTTTATCTCTCCAGCAGTGCAGCTTTGAGGTCAGCTGAAAACCAGCACAGGATTTGTTTTTTTCGGATACTAGAGATTGGGCATGGGTGTTAAGGGCATTTAATATAATGCTATTTAGCACCTGCTGAGCTTTTTCTACAGAATGCAAGATAGAACTTTGCCAGTGTGGAGAGTAGGCTAGATCATGCAGATATCCTTCAATATTGATGTTTTCTTGGATCTCCTCATGAGGAATTTTGCAGGATCTGTTTTAATGTTGTTGGATCTTACCCCTGCGATGGGCAGTGGTCACTTACGCCTAGGAGCACTCCAGCATGTGTGAATAGATGTGGTTTACTCACTATCATGATGTCAAGTAGAGTACTGTTACTACTATTCCTTGCATTTAGTCTTGTTGGTTCATTAATTAACTGTGTGAGCCCGTAGGTGTCACAGAATGATACCAGAGATGTAGCTGCCTGGGTGAGCCAGTTGAAATTCAGGTCCCCTATGATAATGACTTCTTCAGTACAGGACTTGACCAGGTTTCCCAGGTGGGATAAGAGCTTGTGTTCAGCAGAGGGGGGTCTGTAGCATCCAATTAAATGGAAAGCTGCTGTATTGGCTAGAGAGACTTTTAGAGATAGACACTCAAATTCCATGGGCATAGATGTTGCAGCAGTACAGGATACAATTAAACCAGCCTTTACATATATGGCTACTCCACCTCCCCTTGTTTGGCGATCAGCTCTGAATAGCTGATAGGTAGGTTAACTTCCCTGTCCATTGTGGTGGTCTTGAGCCATGTCTCAGTTACCACAAGAAAGTCTGGCAAGGTATGGGCAACCCAGGCTTGTAGCAATGTAAATTTTTTCAACAGACTGCATACATTAATATGCAGGAAACTGAGGCCTTTAATTGAGGATAGGTCTGATGGAGAGGTGATGCTTCAAGAGGTCCAGGGTTGATTTTACATTACCAATACAGAGCAATAGGAAGATCAGTAATTTACAAGGGCTGCCAGTGATATGGAGAGGGGCTGTCTTTGGTCCTCCTTTTTTATTCCGTTGCCACTCTTTGTTTTGGGTGCTCTCTGTGGATTTAAGGTAGTGTGTCGGGATACCAATTAGCAGTTTGACGACTAGGCTTAGTGGGGATCTATATACCCAGTAGTGGGGCCTTGGCTGAGACATATATGTGGTGATATGTGTAACTTTATGGTGATCGTACCACTGTAGTATCACTGTAGATTTGATGACTTGTCCAAAATCACAAAGTGAGTATTTGGCTCTTGCAGGATTTGAACCTGTGACCTCCTGGTTCCTAAACTGATGTTCCAATCACTGGATCACACCGCCCCTAAACATGTTATACTCATACCTTTTTTGGCTCCAGTACTATTTCACAATTTTTTTGGTTTTGCTTCTCATTAATCTGTATCTTCACCTACTACAGTTGTATTAATTTTCAGCATAGTAACATAGTAATTTAAGGTAAGAAGGCACTCGAGGTCCATCATGTCCATCCCCCTGAATCCTAAGCAGGAATTAAAAAAGAATACTGTGAAAACATGTACTAATTCCATAGGCATTCCCTACGCACTCTACTATGTGGGGTATCCATTGATTCCCTTATAAGTAGAACAATGTCCAGTCTTGGCCTGAAGCCAGTACTGTTTTCATTCGGCTGTCTCCACTGGCATGCTGTCTTGCAGGTTCACCACCCTCTGAGAGATAAAGCAAATCCTAACCTTACCCCTGAATTTACTCCCTCTGAGCTTTAGTGCTTGTCCCTGCATCCTGCTGATGGGAGCCACCAGATCAAACATCTCTGTATGTTTAATCTAGTGAAAACCCTTTCGTATGTAGAAGACTGAGATCATATCCAGCCTCCAGCTCTTTTTTCCCCCCAGGGTAAATTTTTTTTTTTTTTTTTGTCAATAGGATTTCATTTGCATTTATAATATAGTTACCAGACAGAATAAAGCATTATATTCATAACTACAGTGCCTTGGTTAAATATTAACTTGCAAGTAAAATGAATATAATAAATAACAATAAAGCAGCTTAAAAACATGTTGATTTTCTACATTTGTCAATTATAATATTCGCCCTCAATTCACCAAAATACAGTCTATTCCTATATATAGAAAACATAATGATCCATTTACCCCATCCCTCGATTAAACTCAAATTTATCTATGTATGTATGTATCTATTGTTTTTAACTCATCAATCCATGGAGAATGAAGAAAAGAGAGAGAAAAAGGTTGGAAGTGAAAATATAAAGAAAGAAATGAGACAGCAGAAAGAAGAGTCGGACAGAATTCCAGGAGGCTTTAAGGTTAGAAAAACTAGCACACGGTTTTAATGGGAAACTGGACAAATTTAAAGCAGCAGTGCAACGAAACAAGTTATTCCAAAAGTCTAATTTTCTGGTATGGTTATGAAAAATATTGGCAGAACTGTTGATTTTGGGTTTTCTGGATGTGTCCTATGCTGTGCACTGTACACCTGCATTTTTGTCTGGTTTGTTACCTTCCTCAGGTTCTTAATGTTATTTCTATGTAAAAATTAGGCAGCCATCTTTTTTTCTTGAGAAATAATTACTTTAAAACTTTTATACAATTCTTAAATGATGATGAAAACTGGAAATGTTACCACCAAAATAAAGTGGAAGACATCTTGCATTGATTAGAAAGAAAAAACAGTGGGGTCAAATTTTAACCCATTTTTGTTGCACAGCTGCTTCAATCACATGTGGGTCCTCTTTTTGAATCTGTCACCAGAACAAACAGGAATGACGCCTCGTTCCCAGGGTAGGCGTCTTAAGGGCCTCTAACCGGTCCTCATAGCTTTTGCTCCCTATACCGCTGCTACCACATTGTGTGGTATTATGATTGCATCATCTGCAGTGCTCACTTTGCATGTTTATTTTTTGTGTTCCTATTTTTTGTTAGTTACCTTGTGTATCACTGTACATTTACATGGTGCTGTATTGATTTGTATTGCAGTTTCTTGTGCCACCCATATTCCCTGAGTTGCACCTGGGAAAGTATAAATCAATGAATCAGTCAATTAATCAATACTGCCCGACAGGGTGTGAGAAGTAGTTGATAATCACGCTTCAGGTGGTTGGGCACGAGGCCGCAGGCCGAGTGCGTCCAACAACTGAGGCGTGACGTTATCCCAAATGACACACACCCTGGAGGGCATTATTGCTATTATACAATGGCTCATTGTTATATGGAATAAAAAAATAATTTTAAAGATGTTTTTGTGTGGAAAAATATTTTTGTTTTTTAAGAGAAGATGAAACAATCAAGCAGAAAAAAATCAAGCAAACAATCATCTACAGGTTCACAGTGAGGCTGAGACTAGACCCGTGATGTTGTACTGGGATAACAACATGGGTCCAGCCCAAGACTGACCAATCAGAGTCCAGGATTTTTTCTTGGCATTGTGTAATCAATCAATAAAAAATTGAAAGAGAAATTGAGCTAGCACTGAACCATGAGCTATTCCATTCAGAACATCCTTCCACTCTGAATGTTGGCCACTCATTACCACTCTCTGCTGACAGTCAATGTTCTCTTCACTTCCCGTACACTTTATGGACTCCGTATTGCACTACTTTCTCCACATGTTTTCTATGGGGTGCAGTGTCGAAGGCCTCCTTAAAGTGCATGCAGATTGCATCCATCACCCGGCCTCTAGCCACCCCCCTAGTTACCTGAGAGGGTTTTGCAAGAGCTTCCTTTTGTGAAACCATGTGCTGAGCTAGAGAACAGTGCATTTTTCATTCATGCTGTGAACTCCAACATCTTATATGATTGACTCGAACACTTTGCCAAGCACTGAGGTAAGGCACTCGGATCTGTTATAATCGTAGGATAAACTGAGTACAAGCATTATATAAAAGGAGAGGTTCCCCATACTGATAACCCCCTAAAGAAAACGTAGAATGCCACAAAGCATTAGGGCTTTTATTCTTGCATATCTGTCATGGCAGTTTTGATAATAAAGTTGGTACTTTGCATGTCATTCCACAGCTTATGTGTGCTGTATTTTGTATCTTTTTTCCAGTTCCTGCCTTTACAGCAGCACGATAAAGTCCTTTTTAGTAGAATGTTGATCTGTATGTGTTTTGTTTCTAATGAAGGCTGGTGCCTTAACTGCTAGTCCCCCTAGGCAGCTTACCACGATTTCTCTTGGGTGGATACCATCCAGACTCTAACTTTTTCCTGGACTCACTCCCTTCAGATAATTACCTACTAGATCATGCTTGATCCGAAGCCTGAGATTCAGAGTCACTTGTATGGGTAAGGCACATTTTGTAGCATATTTCAGCAATTATTACATTGCTTTGCCCCGTGCCTTGCCCTTAAAACAGAAAACAATAAATTAAAACCAACCACAACTTGAAGGATAAAAGAAGATTAAAAATAGAAAATTTATCCTAGAATTGAAAAACAGACATGTAACCCTAATACTCATTTCTATACCTTAGAGTGATGCAGACATTGCATGCAACACAGTAGTCTGAAATTTTTTTCTATAGGTACTGTATTGCATTGATCAGATGTAAACCTGGGAGATTTGTGGTCTCAAACCAAGACAGATTGTTGCAAGAAGTGAACAATAACCCATGACAGGGCATGTGTTTCTAAAGAATTAATGTATCACCTGGTTAAATTCAACATACCTGGGAAGTACATTAATTCTAAAGAAATGCACACCCTAGAGTAGGTCATTGTGCGTATAATATGAAAAGGTTTTTTTTTCTTTAATGAAAAATGTTTTCTTTTCCATGTAGATAGACTGCCACTAGGTAGACTATGCAAGTATGGTAATGAAGGCCAAGTTCTTTGAATTCACCTGGGAAGTACGTAATTTTGAAAAAAAAAACAACTTATGCCCTGTTAAGGGTTATTGTGTTTAAAAATTTATTTTTTTTAAATGAAGAAAGGTTTTATTTTCATTTAGTTAGGATGTCACTAGGTAGATGTGTTTTAGGTTGGTAGTGAAGTGTGCGTGTCTAGGGATTTAATGTATGACTAGGTGATGCTATTTTTAACCAATGAAATTTCCAAAATTTGTTCTGCCATTGAAAGGCATTTTATAATGATATGGATAGCTCTTCAGCAAATCTGATGTGCTCTTTTGTTGATGTAAAATGAAATCTGATATGTGCTAATGCATTAGTGGGAGTCACTCTTTGCAGGATAAGAGTGGTTCCACGGTTTCACATGTGTTCATGTGAGAGCACAGTGAAGTGAAGCCGTGCAGTTCTGACTCACTACGAAACCAAGTGGAACTACTTACATCCTGCAACAAGTGCCTCCCACAGAGGTATTGAAACAGTATAGATCTTTCAGTACACACTGCATAAAAACATAGAAACAATGATGGCAGAAAAAGACCACTAGTCCATCCAGTATGCCAATAAGCCCTAACAAGCTTGGGACCTATTTTCCATACGAGGTTCTAACCCACACTATCCACCTCCGCTCTCCCCGCCCAACCGCTATCACCCTGAGCAACCACCAAGCCCTTCACTCTGTCCCAGCCATGTTTGAAACCATTGATAGTGTTGGTGCTCACCACATCAGCTGGCAGATTGTTCCATGGCTCCACCACCCTTTCTGTAAAATAAAACTTTCTCACTTCCCTCCTGAATTCCTCCCCCCCATCAGTTTCCACTTGTGCCCCCATGTTCTTGATCCACTACTTATGCTAAATAGTTCCTCACAGTTTATCTTGCTCATTCCTTTCAGGACTCTGAAGGTCTCTATCATATCTCCCCTGTCTCATCTGGCCACCAGCAAGAACATGCTCAGTGCCTTTAGCCGATCCTAGTAGGATCTACCCTTATTTTGGTCACTCTTTGTTACTCGGTCACCAGCGTGTCCTTCTCTTTCCTTAGGTGAGGACTCTAGAACTGGGCACAGTACTCCAGGTGGGGCCTCATCAGTGATCTATAGAGAGGTAGTAATACCTCCTTTGTTCTGCTGTCAAACTCCTTCCTAGACACCCCAGCATCCTGTATTCCTTACTGTAGGTCTTGGTACACTAGTTTGATTGTTTTAGGGAGACACTGATGATGACCCCCTAGGTCTCTTTCCTTGGAGATTGTGCACTGCTTTACCCACCCCCCTATCCAGTACTCTGTCCTCGGGTTCTTGTTCCCTAGTTGCATCACCTTACACCTTTTGGCACTTAATTTCAACTGCCAAACCTCTGACCACCTCTCTAGCTTTTGCAAGTCTCCCTGTTTTTTCTCTAACCCCCTCCTGATTGTCTGTCCTGCCACTGAGACTACCGTTGTCTGCAAAGAGATGCATCTTGCCCTGAACTCTTTCTTCCATGTTGCTGATGAACACATTGAAAAGGACTGGACCCAGGACTGATGCTTGTGGCACCCCACTGATGACCTTGCTGTCTTCTGATTTGACTCTGTTAACTACAACCATCTGCTGTCTCCTTCCAACCAGTTTCTCACCTATCTGTGTCTTTCATTGCGCCCAGATCCTTTCAACAGTTCTGTTTGAAATGTTATTGCCATTTTTTGATCTAACTCACAGTCTGTATTTAAATTACAGTTCAGCTGCGTGTGAATGGATCATCTTCCTAATGTGCAAAAGGAACACACAATAACAAATAAGTTAGTGTGTGAAACACTCTTCACTGTGCAAGAGTGTTTTACGCACTAAATAATCTAAATTTCTGATCGGTGGATACGATAGATATGATTTATTGTGAAGACTGTCTGTTTTACTAGCTGTATGGTTACCATAGCAACCTGAGCACGCAAGCAGCCAACAATGCTACTTACAAAAGTACAATTTTAATGTTTTGAAAAATCAAACACTTCATGGCTCTATAGTATGCAAAGACATGCTATGTAGGCACTCATCAGTGTAAGAGTGGTTTTACACTTGTGATCTTTGTGTATCACAAGAGCTCAGTTTCTCTTTGCTCTTCTCACATGCTCAAAATGCATGTGATGTGAGATCTCCTACTGATAAGAATGTTTCCATGGACTGTATCAACACACATTATTGAAACACTGATAGAAGATGCCTGTATAAGAGACTCTACTGATACAGATGGCTCAGTCAGTGACTGGCCTTATGGTCTTAAGCAAGGTTAGTGATGTGGGCCCCCTTACTGTTTTGGCCTTCTGCTTCTGTTTAGTTGGCATGTACTGTGACTGCTGATGCAGTGGCATTATGCTACCAGCTGGAAGTTTTTGCCCAGATGATTGATACTTCTCATTTGCTGTTTCAGCACTGCCTAGTGAGAGAAAGAAATATATTTTCAGTTTCAAATACTGATGACTTGCACTCACTGAGGCTGGGGTCCCAGATGAATAGGTCTTTGCCTAGTGGTGCCTATTCCAGAAATCCAGCAGCTGTGCTGTTGCTACCTCTGACATTGGCTGTTGATTGTTGTAAAACTGGCTTTTGCTCATTAAGAGACTTGGTGTTAATTTTTCTCCTATGCCCTTTAATTTTACAAACAGCAATACCCTAAAATATGCACTGAGAAAAAATCCATACCTTACTTTTAAAAAATTTGTTTTTATTAATTCTATTTATTCTCCTGGAGAAGGCTGAGGATATACCTTATATCTGCCAGTGTGCACGTTCAGGTTTGCCTCTGTGCAGTGCCAGCTCAGGGGACCCACGGGGGGGAATCCAGGAAACTGTGGTTTGAGGACCGTGATGCTAATCCAGTTCCCCTGGCATCCCCCAGACCTGACTGGAGGTGACACTTGTGAGGGCCTTCACATCACTACATGGTGCTGCAGGGGGCTTCTGCTTAAGTTGTCCCGGAGATACAGACATGCAGTGATGTCAGCACTGGTGTGCAGCTGCTGCATGTGCCCTACAGATGTCCACTGATGTCTCTTCCGAACTGCGTGGTCCTGGGCTGGTGCTGTACTCTTAGCCTCTGCTGGGAGTTGCACTTACACCGGGAACCATAGCTTCTCCTCCGGCTGAGGAGAACAGTCCTGCAGATGCTCATCCTACTGTCCCCCGGCTGGTAAAGTTATAGCAAAGTTGCAACTTCACCAGCGAATTTGTGTAACTTCACTTGAAAAAGTGGCAGTTTGCCTGTCCAAAACTTTGTGAAGTCAGCACATCGCAGACTGCAAATCTGGCAGACTCCATGAATTAATTCACAAAGTGAAGATTGCCAACTTAGCACACCTCTACACATCTGCACATTGGAGGCATTCATGAGTGAGTTAGATAAAAAGAGGATATACAATACCCTGTGTTCAGATATGTTATTTATTTCCATGAGTGAGGGGACAGAACCAAAACTCATGAGTGGCGAAGCACAAGAGAGTTATGAAAGTCCTGCCCCCCCCTAACAAATGGAAATAAGTGACATATTTGAACACAGGGCATTGTATGTTCTGTGTATACAATATCCTTTGCCCACAGGCTGCAACCCCCAACTCCTCTAAAAATATGGTGCCCACACCCAAATGAAAAGTGCTGTGCTCATCGTATGAAATTTAAATGCATATATTTTCAGCACAGCACTTGTGGAAACTGCAGGTTTTCTCTTTTTCTTAGGTTTGGCAGGTTGCAACAACCCCCCCCCCCCGAAAATACTGCGTCTGTTCCCATACGGAAAGCACTTTGATAGTCATAGCAAATAAATATAAGGCATACCTTATTACCACAGGACTCAGGCAAACTGCAGCTTTTTTTTGGGGGGGGGGATGTGGTTGTGAGTGATCGAGTCTGCGGTCCTGTGTGAGCGAAGTTGAAGTGCGGCCAGTGAGCTGCATTAGGAACAAAAACTCTGGACCATTTCCTGGGAGGATTTCCAGAGTTTTGGGAGATGAGTGCAAACTGTAGATTTTGTCCTGAGTGAGCTAGTGTGAACTGTGGACGGTCATCCACATTACAGACGGCTTCAGAACCAAAATAATGTTAATTGCTGATAAGCAGGGAAACAAGATGGCTGTGTGAGCAGGTTTTGAGTTTGAAAGTGCTATTTAGGATTGGCTGTTAACAGGAGGTTGATTTGTCATGAAATTGGCAAGAATGTGATGTCAATCTAGTTGATTGACATCTTAGGTCTTATGATGATGTAGGCAAGTGAAAAATAAATGGTGTTATTTACCCATTGGCTAAATAACAACTTTTATCTTTCATTTGAGTCAGATTGTTGGGAAAATAAGGGAGTTATTTTCATTCTGAGAGCCCCATGTACGTTGTATACATAAAGGATATACAATGGCCTGTGTTCAAATATGCCATTTATTTCCATGAGTGAGGGGGCGGGATCATAACTCACAAGTGGCAAACCCACGAGTGAGTTATGAAAGTCCCGCCCCCTCCACAAATGGAAATGAATGGCATATTCTATGTATACAATGGTCTGCATTCACAAAAACTGTATAAAAAGAGGAACAAGTTGCCCCTTTGAAAATTGGTTGTCAGGCAGGATATGTTCTCCAATAGTACAATTCTCCATCTTTACCATAACACAGATGGGCAGTAGGTTAGAGAACTGGAGAGAGAGAGACAGAGAGACAGAGAGACACTGTCACTGCCTGTTTTGTCTTTTTCTCCCCTCCGCTTTGAAAAGTGTTAGTCTGAAACCCCCATCATCCAAAGTACAGTGCAGGCTGGCCCCCATTCCTCTAAAGGCAGTATGCTGACCCAAATCCCAGAGTTCACCTTTTTTTGCAGCATCAGGTGCCAGATAAAGCACATTTGTGGTGGAAATCTCCAAGCTGCATTTATGCTCGAAAGCAAGCGAGTGGTTGCCAATGAGCGGTCACGAAGCAAGAGAGCGAGTGTGAAGTGCGAGACATTACAAGTTGGCACTGCGGAGTACATTAATAAAAATGAAAGGAGTTCATTGCGCTGCAATGTAGCTTTATGCTACAGAAAGCACTGTACCCACCCAAATCTTTTTTCCAGCATCAGGTCCTAAACCTAGTGTGCGTGTGTGCATGTGTAGTACTTTAACGGAGAGCAGACAGTTGCGAGTGAGCAGCTGTGAAGTGGGGGAGGGAGTGTGAACTGAAGGGCATGACACATGTTGCCGTTCTGACTAATTTTAAAATTCAACCTCTAGAGTCCCGGTGTGACAGGCTGAGGTTAAATACATGATGGCGCTGTTTTTTTTTTGGACTGTACTTTCTTTATTAAAAATTCAATAAAAAATTACATAACATTTGATGCACATTGCATTTGTATAGATAATTTCCAGCAGTTCCAAAATATGACAATGTATAGCATATAACTGATAAGTTTCAAGAATTAGATGAAGTTACACATAGAGGTCTGGATATTCAGAAATCCGCCAGTCCCTGGCGCAAGACTTGTGCACCACAAGTCAATTGTGCCATGGCACACCTGGAGCCATATTCAGAAGATGCGCCACCCAAAAATGCTGTGCGCAAGTTGGCTGAATATGGCAAAGATGCACCATGGTGCAACCAAGGGTGTGCCAGCGCAACCAGAGATGCGTGGAGCAGACCTGAGCACAACACCAGTGAGCAGGGCAGGAGCAACAGGCAGAAGGAACACTGAACCAAGGCAGCACAGGGGCAGGGGCACAGGAGACCCACGCAGAGCACATCCCAGACACACTGACTCCCAGCCCCCTGGCACAATCACACTCATGCTCCCACCCCTCACACCAGTGCCGAACCACCTCCTGCACAATGGCACAGGCTGCCTCCCCATGCAAAACAGCCTTGGAAGGTGGAAACCCAACAACCCCAGGGGAGCCAAGCCACCAAGGGGACCCAGACCCCAACCATGGCACCCCCACCACCATGGCAGTGGAACAGCACCCCAATAGTCCCATGGGCCAGCACACCCTACCCGTGTGCACCCAGGTAAACACACCAAGGCCATCTGACACAGTGGTACACCCAACACAGATCCCACAGCTGCCACGGTGCCACCAGTGACCTGCCCTGCACCCACAGTGACCCCAGGAACAGGGAACAAACAGCTGCAGCATGGCTCCTCATGCCACCTGCAAATCAGACACAGACACAGATATGTACCACAAAAGCATATATACAATACAAAAGAGGAAGTACAAAACCATAAAACGGAGCAGGAAAAGGGGACAGGGAGAGGGGGCCTGTACAGTTGGTGGAGGAAATGCTGGGGAACAGGAATGGGAGGGGAGGGGGCAATTATGGCTGGACCCCTCAATGTTAGGCCAGGGACCTCTCCAGGGCCTGCAGTGCACTCCGGATCCCCACAATCACATGCAAGATCCTCCGCTGTAATGCGATCACTTTCACCAGGCCCAGTGATCGCTGTAGGGCTGCCCTCCTGACAGCAGGCTGATGTGCACCTAGGGGACGGGACAAGAGCGGCAATCAGTGCACTGTACAAATGACACCCACCCACCCATGGTGCACAGTGGACAGTGGGGGAAAGCATCACAGGGTGTTCACAATGTACCTGTGTCATGTCGTCCACCCCAGCAATCCAAATGATACACCTCAATGGTGCAGACAGTGTAGCCCACTGGCACCATGCGCACATGGACATGGGCACATGGAACAGGGTGGCAGCACTGATGCAGCACACAAGGCAGTGGCTGAGCGCACAGCCCCGCAACGGCTGGCCACACGCCGCCAACAGACATGCCACGGTGAAATCACAGATGGACCATGTACCACAGACAGCCAACCTGACACAAGGATGGTTCAACCATGGCCATACCATGCACCCTCTGCCCACTCACAGTGACAGGCACCAGCAATGTGACCACTCTTACCTGCACCTCTTCAACCCCTGTGAGCACCGTCTTGTGGCTTATCCCAGGCCCTGCCACTGTCTACGGACTCCCTGGACCACCTGTGGTCCTCCGGCCCTGTGGACGACATGTGAGTACACATGCATGGAAGGTCCCTCGCCACGCCACAGCTCACATTGCACATGGCTAACACCCAGCAAAGCCCCCAACCAACACACCAGAATACTTGCCACACGTGCCGTGGACATGCATGATGACTGTGGTTGCAGGGATGGTCCCACCCCTGCAGCGAAGCATGCTGCGCAAAACTGAGAAAACCACGTTTGGGCACATGGGCATGCACACCAGCAGCATGCACTTACCTGGTTGTGATTCAGCTCCATGCTGCACCCTTGACTGCAGCCGGCGCAGCACATCAGGACTCCTGTGCCACAAGTCCCCATACCAGTGGCAACACTGCTCGGCTGACCGCCGCTCACCCGTATGCCTCTCGAGGGCCTGCGACACAGTCTGCCACACCTGCCCCCATGCCTGCTGGAGTGGCACCTGACCATAGAGCTGGGCCACAGAAAGCTGGACCACTGCCACCAGGTTCAGCAGCTTGATGTCTGACCAGTTGCATGCCCGATGGTCATGTCTGCTCGCCATTTCCAATCACAATGCAGTTCTGGGCCTCCACGGTGGAAAATGCATGTGGTGGCAGCATGTGTACATTGTGCGATAGGGTACAACAGCATGCAATCATGCATCATGAAGATGCGCGATATGGATGTGCAATGCAGGGCAACAGTGTGTGTCCAGGCATGTGCACCATGGCATGACCCACCCCTGCATGGTGTCACGACCCCAAGCCAGAGGTGACAGGTCCTAACCCTGTGCAATGTCATGCATGTGCATGAGCTGCGCAGTATGCCGCATCATGCAGATGCCGATCCGGCTGTGTTGCAGTGTGCGCGGGCATGCACAATGGCAGAACAGTGGAGCATGTGCAGTAGCATGGTATCATGCAAGGCACACCATGTGTGCGATAGGCTCATGTGGTGGGGTGCGCACATGGACACTGCGGGACCATGCACCACACATGTGCAGGACATGTGCCATGTAGTTGCTCCGGCGCAACACCGTTGAGCACGGTGCAAATCCGTAATATTCAGCTGCCTTATGCAGATGACCTCATCAGCCAATGCACGGTGCAGTAGGGTGCATTAGCATATCATTACCATTGCGCACAATCTAATTTACATGTGATGCGCCTTATAAGCACCACAGAACAGCACAGGCCATGGACCGGTATTGAAACCTTGACAGGTAAGGAGGCTGCCACAGCAACACACAGAGATGTTGCAGCACTGCAAGGTGGGACTGCCCAGGGCCATGCTGGCACTGACACACTGTGCTGTCGTTGTTAATGGGTGGTATCATGTTGGGACAAGAGGAGGGCAAGGAGCGTGGGCCTGCTCATAAGCGCAGGCCCAACTTTACAAAGGGGGAGACCGATGCCCTATTCGAGGTATACCTCAACAGGGAGGCCCTGTTGAGTGGTGTAATGGGCACACTGCGTGACAGGGCCATCGGATGAGATGAGGTAGTGGCCCACGTGAACCAGCATGGCAGCCAACAGTGGTCATCACAGGAGTGCTGCAAGAAGGTCAGGATGGACAGGCAGCACATCAAGGAGAAGGTGGCCATGAGAGTGTCCTCTAGTGCCACTGGCAGAGAGAGCCATCGAATGCTCCCACACTGATGCCAAAGGAGGAGTTAGTGGCGACCACCATCCACTGCACCACGGTGGAGGGTGTGCCCAGAGGGGGCTTCCAGATGGGTGGCAGCCCATCACTGCATGGTATGTATATATGTATGTTATTCACACACATGTACTTGCCTGGAGGGTGTGTACACGGGCATGCTTGTAGGCATGCTGCTGTTCCACATGCCATATGCACGTGTGCGCACCCCTGCACATGGCACACTGCTGGTCACATTCTCCAGCAGCATGCATGAGTGGGGGGCACATGGGGGCTATGCACCACTGACACTGCCTTCTTCTCTTGCAGCACCAGCGTGACTCCGTGCAGAGGATGGGGCACCCGGCAGCTTCCACGGCCCCTGTGGATGGAACCACGGCCCCTGTGGATGGACCATCAATGTCCACTGGCATCCATGGCCCTGACGGGCCACGGCTGAGCACCACAATGCCCATGGATGTCCTTCACCTGGGGTCGGATGAGGCCCTGGATATGTTCCTGCAGGATACCAGCCTTGGTGTGCTGTGCGCAGAGACACAGGTCAGGGCGGGGTCCAACTCTGAGGATATCATCACCCTGATCCTGGACAGCGTGGGTGACATTGTGGGAGAGTCTCCCCTGCCTGCATTACAGACATCATCAGGGCCCAGTGCCATGCCCATGGCTGCATAGCTGCCTGGCAGCACTGCGGGTGCAGTGGTATGTGGCACCACCACTGTTCTCTGCATGGGTGGTGGTGCTGCCATAGCCGTGCAGCTGCAGGGCAACATACAGCAGATGTACGGGTGGCAGCAGCAGGCTGCGGGTGTCACCAGGCAGCTGGACATGGGTTCCACTGCTGGTGCACCTGCCGTACCCCTTCTCCCTGTACAGCATCCACTGGAGAGGAAGGCTGGATGGCGTGGCAGGTCACCCACAGCTGATCGGTGTCCCGGCCAGGAGGCACAGGATGCAGACCAGCTGGCTGAGCACACCTGGCTGCTGCAGGCATCCATTGAGCAACAGGTGCTACTCACCTCTGGGGTGCGTGCAGGGCGGGCAGAGGTGTGCCAGCTAGCCAAGCAGTAGAACAGGGGCACTGCGCAAATCCTGGACGAGCTTCAATGCATGCAGGAGTCCATGACTACGGCCCTGGACCACATTGCCAGTGCGGATGGGTTTGCGTTGCTGGCTACTACTGGGCATGGCTGTGTACAGGAGACTCCCGCAGCGTGCTGTCCACCCCATGGACCTGGCGTTGGGTGATCCTATCAGAGTGGATGCTGGGCTCTGATGTAGGCATCCTTGGCACACCCGGGACTGGCCTGTTTGGCTACCTACATACCCCCACGAGAACACGGTCGTAGTCCTGCACATCTACCCCCGAGGAGGGCGTTTGCTGATCAGCCCCGGTGCAGCTGCCTACGTGGCCATGGCGGCTGTGGAACCACGTGGTTAGCCTGAGGTGTGTGCTGCCATGCCCACAGTCTGCTGCTGCTTCCCTGTGCACACATGGGTGGTCTGGGTTCATCATACATGTGATGGCATGCATGCATGTTGTGCCACATGCTGCCTGTGTGTGCATGCTGGGTTGCTGGGACACGTGGTGTGACCGTGATGAGGGCAGTCTAGTGTCGGTTGTGCCTGTGCACCGGTGACATGCATCTGATCCATGCCACATTCCTCTGCCTGTGTGTGTGTGTGTGTGTGTGTGTGTGTGTGTGTGTGTGTGTGTGTGTGTGTGTGTGTGTGTGTGTGTGTTGGTGTGTGCCACTGCCTCCCCTATCCCTGCTTAGTGCCACATTCTGTGCAAGCCTCCCACCGTGCATGTCCCTGCATATGTGGGGTGTGCTGGTCTGTGTGGCCCATGCATGTGTGCCACACCACCTACTTGCATTTGCCAAAGTGTTCCTGTGTGACCGTGTTGCTGTGGCATCATGTCAGCTGCATGAGTCGGGAGTTCCTCCACCCAGGGGGTGGCTGCCTACCCCCCTCCGGCCCATTGTCACCATTGTCCCCACTACTGTCGCCCTCCTCAGCCTCGACAGCCATCCCATAGTCAATGGCCATGTTGTGCAGTATGCAGCAGGCAATGAATAGACCATAGGCTATCGAGGGGCTGTATTGTAGGGCACCACCTGACCTGTCTATGCAATGGAATTGCACCTTCACCATGCCAAAGATGCACTCGATGATGTTGCATGTGCTGGCATGTGCCTCATTGTACTGTTCCTCTGCTGGGGATGAAGGTTGGGGGTGAGCAGCCAGGGCCTCAGCAGGTACTCACTGTCACCTGTGTGGAGATTGACATGGTTAGCCCTATGCAAGAGTGTAGCTACTGATACTCCAAGTAAGCCATGGCATACTAAGTTAAGTAGCAGGGGCGCAGCAAGCAAGCAAGCTGGCCAGCATTGCTCTGCCATCTCTAGTCCATCACGTTTAAATTCTTTTGTTTGGCTTAGCAGGCTTTTTCTTTTCTCTTTCAGCTTTGTTTTGGGGGGAGGTGGCAGAGTGGACCACGGACTTTGAAACTGAAGGTCTCGGTTAGGTCCACATGGTCCGCCTGCATAGTGATTGGCTGTGCCATCTGGTAGGAGGTCTGGCAAGTCTGAGGTGGTGAGATTACATGCCCCAGCAAAGTTAGAAGCCATACTGTTAGTTCAATTGTACTGGGAGCAAGATAAGCAGTAGAAGAACTGAGGAGCAACAGTCAGAAGAACAGACTCAAGAGCTGGCTAAAAGAATAAAGACTTCATGCAGGGTGGCAAGTGGAGTGAATCTGCCTACCTGTGGGGGAGAGAGAAGAAATGTCTGCCATGGTCCTGGACTCATGGTGCAGTCAGTGGCGTTTACCAGCCGGCAGTGAGCATCACACTAGCAGTGCAAACAGACAACTGGTCTAGTGTGGGAATTATTTGATTGGAGCCAGGAACCTTGGACTTGAGTCGTGGGGGGAAGGCAGGCATAAATAGCAGTAGGGGAATGGGTAGCAGTGTGGCAGGTAGGTGTACAAATCTGAAATGCCTGGCTACACCCCTACCCTATGCTATGCTGTTCTGCACCCCTTGCCCTGTTCCTGGCACCCACACCACCATGCACACCCTGCCGTCCCCATCCCCAGGTCTACCACACCCCTCACCCCTATCCCATTCCATACTCACCAACAAGGTGGCCTGTGGGGATGTCCCTACATTCAAATCTGTGGCACACCACAGAGTTGTGCCAGATGAATGCATCGTGTGCACTCCCAGGGTGTGTGGAGCAGACATGATGTGCCCCATGGCATCTCATACCACCTGGCAGTTGATGCTTGGGCTCTCCTTCCTGTTGATATACAACATGCCCTCAGGGCCAGGTGGCATGCAGATGCCCATGTGGGTGCAGTCAATGGTCCCAATCATGCCAGGCATGCGTGCAACCATGTGGAAGTCCTGCATGTTTACTGTACACTCCGCCTGTGTGCTGGGGAACCGTATGAACTCTGAAGCATGTGGCAGCAGAGCATTGAGGAACTGTGTGAGGAGCTGGGACATGGCCAACTTGGTGATACCCGTGGTGTCCCCTGTTGGATGTTGGAAGGTGCCCGTGGTGAGCAAGCGCATGACAGCGGACACCTTGGTCTCCACGGACATGGCATGCCTACATCTGGTGGCTGCCTGTATCTTCTCAATGCACAGCTTGCAGATCTGCCTCAGAATGGCCCTGTTCAGGTGGTACCAGCCCACGATCTCGGTGTCACTATAGTTCTTTAATGTGATGTATGCACAGTACCACCTGTGTCAGGCACACCGCCGCCGGGCTCTTCATCGGCCACGTAGCTGTTCCTCCTGCCTCCTCACACCCCTCATTACTGCCTTCATTAGGAAGGGCGCACTCTCCATCCCTCCTTCTCTTTTTGTCACCCTGGGCGGATGGGTGCCTGTCTGTCTGCCACTCTGGTACACTGTTTGTGCTTGTGTGTGTGTATGTCTCTCTCTCTCTCCCCCCCCCTCACTCGACCTCGCTGTCTCTCTCCCCCTCTGTTTCTCTCAGCGCAGGGTTACATAGCTGCTGTCTGTGTTTTTGAGCCCTGTTTTTATAGGAACAAGTCTGGACGGTGCATCTTGGGTTTGCTCCAGACTTACGCCATGGCTTCATGGTTAACTATCCCGTTGCGCTGCATATTCATGGGAATGTCCCCTGCACTTGCGCTGCATATATTTTAGTTGCACATTGACACAATGGGATTTGCGCTGTGCCACGGCTCCTTGAATGTCGCTTGGTGACGCATCTTCGTACTTGCACCTACACAACTTAGTTGTGCCATGCACAAGTGCTCTGAATTTCCAGGCCAGAGAGTACTGTCCAAATGTCCAAATTCTATATACCCTACTGACCTCGATTAAAAGTCTAATAATATTCTAAAGTTCTCATAATTGTTAATAGCATCAGCTGGAAATAGCAACAAATGATAAATTATATATCAAACTTAGGCTGAATTTATATAAAAATAAAACCTTTAGTGGCTCTCAATAAACAAAACAAGAACTGGTCACCTGCCAGGGAGAAGAGCTACCCCCATTAAGTATCTAGCACAAAGAGGTATAATGAAGCAAACCTGTAATACAACAATGCAGGTTGTATGTAGATATATACTTGACCCAGCCTTCTCAATCAACCTTTAACTACAACCTTATCTCAGATCTGTGTTTACCTGAGCAATCCCAGTTAATCCTCGCCCATTAATAAAGTCCACCCTGACCAATGCTCCACAAATTTCTCAGACGTATTCTGCAAATGGAAAGTCGGCTCCTCCATCCTGTAGATTTCTAACACAATTTGTTTCCATTACATATACAAGCCGAAGGATCCGTTCTGAGCTTAGGGATGAGTGCCTTGTTCATGGCCACAAAACAGATATCCCATAAATATCTAATGGCACTAAGTTTTTAATAAAAAACAAAACAAAAAAAAAAACATGACGATGTAGTTATTTAACACTTAGGAAACTTAGGAAGTGGAGATGAAGATGGTGGCGGGAGCAGTGTTTTCATTTTAAATGGGGGATTGCTTTTGGCTTGAACTGGGGACAGATCTGGTTTGGGACTGGCCAGAATGGGGTGTCAATCAAGATGATTGACAGCTTTGTGTGACTGTGTGACGTAGGCAAGTGACAAAGAAATGGTGTTATATACCCACTGGGTGAATAACTTTATTTATCTTTGCCTTGGAGCAGATTATTGAAAAAAATAATGCATTTATTTAAGTACTGAGATTGCTACTTACATTGTATACATATATTTATATAATATACATTAGCATTTTATATGCTAAATAAAGATGTATGTACCAGAGAACACCAACTAGCTAGATACATTTGTTATCTCCACAGTAGTGTACATCACAGAATTTATCTAGCTAGTTGGATACATCACAACAAGGATTTCAGTCTACCACCTGTGCACTGTGGTCTCTGAAGCCACACACTCCAGCCAGCAGGGGCTACCAGAAACTATGGCAACAGGAAACTTTTACATCTTAATAAAATGGCACTAATTTAAAATGCTAATGTATAGTGCATAAACCACACATACAGTATGATGTGCACTCATGAGATACAATATTTGTCTTAATTTATGGTCTGTGTCCTCTTTTGACCTCACTCATAGCTTTGCCACTCATGAAGGTCAAGAGGTCACTGACTGATCATGAAGATAAATATATCTCATGAGCGCTTCATCACATATCTCGTATGAATTCACATTATGTAAGTTCAGTAAACCAGTTACAGTAGATGTAGGAGACAGTTTTGATGGTCATCAAAGGAGAACTGCTGTGAGTGAGGCCATTTTCACTGTGACGTAAGTAGTGTAAAATTGTGATCTGTCTGCTGCCAATACATTACCATTTTTTTATGGATTTTAGATTGCCTAGGGGCTCTGGTAACCCTCATTTTGGGGCCAGATTCACAAAACATTGCCCTGGTAGAAACACTGTTTGCACGGCACAAACTGGGTTTTGCACACAAGTGATATTCAAAAAAGCCTGGTTTGTGCACACAAATTGGGTTTGCACCAGGGCAAAGTGTGGAAGAGAGCTGCAATGCAAATGAGGGTGAGGTGACCTAAATATCGGCACTCTCCCATTCACAAAATTTGAGCTCCATGCAAGGGCTTTTTGTGGGGTCCCCTTGTGCCAATCTAATACTGGTTAGGAAAACCTCCTCTTAACTCCACACAACCCTAGTGGTTGGCAGAGGTAGTGCAAGGCATCCCACCCCATCCTACAACACTGTGTCCCTCAGAGTGAACTGTCATTCACTGAGCATGTACTCTATACAGTATGCTCTCATTGAGGGCTTAGTCAGTGGCCAGCTGTGGTGGTGAGAGGAGGGCTGTGCTGGTCACTGACTCAGTTTCAGGATGGGGGAGTGGGGTGGTGGAGCCCTACCTGCCAGGGTGGGAGTTGGGGGGGTCCACTAGACCACCAAGGACAGGGTTCCATTCCATTTACAGGGGATTGGGATTAGGAAGGGGGTCCACTAGACAACCAGGGATGTGTTTTCCTTGCTGTACAGGAGATCAGGATAGGGGGTTACACTGGAAACCAGGGGGCATTCCATTTTACATCAGGTGGGGGAAGGACAGCTAGACCACCATGGACTCTTTTGTTTTTATAATGGGCAGGTGATAGGGAATCTTTTTTTCTTATAATGGGTGAGGGACCGTGTGGGGGAAGGGGACTGCTAGACCACCAGTGACATTGAACTATATAACAGGAAGGGTGTTGGGTGTGGGGGGGAGGAACTGCTAACCTACCAGGGACATTGTGTTGTGGGTTGGGGGGGCCACCTTGCATTACCTCTGCCAACAACTAGGGTTGCACAGAGTTAAGAGGAAGTTTTCCTCAGTGGTATTTGCTCAGCACAAGGCGACCCTGCAAAAGGCCCTTGCATGAAGCAAATACTTTGTGAATGGGAGAGCACTGATATGCAGGTCCTTTCCTCTTCATTTGCATTGCAGCCCTGTCCACACTTTGCCCCAGTGCAAACCTGATTTGTGGGCACAAACTGGGCTTTTGTGAATACTGTCATGAACCCACTCCTGAGGGTCGGGTCCACTGAGGTCACAGTGTCCACCATTAAGTGCAGTCTGTGACAGAGAGGGGGAAATGGGGGATACCCTCTTTGTGTCCTTCTATAGTGCTTATTGTGTTCACAAACGAACACTCACCATGAAGTCCCAGGGTCTCCTCTTTACTCTGGATCAGAGTACAATACTATTCTTGAGTCTTGTAGCCAAATATGAACACTTCTCGGTTGTTACACAAAGGGGAAAGATCCAGGCATTACAACCTCTTCGGGGTAGCGTTGTAACCCTGATTCTGCCTTCTCCCACAAGGCGTGCAGTAACCTGGTTCAAATCCACACAGACCCTTCCTTGAGACTTTGGTATTCCCCCTATCTTTATCAAGACTTTCCCTTTTCAGACCTTTTGTTCAATTTGGAGCTTATGATGGCACCCCTTAACAATAACAGTTTAGTCACAGATTATTACTGAAACATCCCACGATCACACTTTCAATATAGAAATCTAGCTCAGGCAGGTTTCTTAAACAAAACACATGTCTTTACTAAATAATTATCATACATCACAACAAAAAAGTTTGATCAATTTGGTCACAGAATAACACAAATAAAAAGTGGACATGTATATACAAAAAAAAACACCTTAAAACTGTTAGCTAAATTCTACCTTAAGTTCGTAGTGGATTGAAGTCCAGGAAAAGTAAATGAAAGGTTCAGTTTCCTTTGATAGCAGTCTTTCTTCTTGTGTGTCAGGAGAAGAGTGTCCCTTGAAGATGCTCAGCAGAATGAGAGAGCATGACTCTGGTTCAGTTCCTTATATAGCCAGAGGAAGCCTGAAAAAAAAAAACTGTCTGGTCTCAAAAGTGACCTTCTGCTTTAGCCCAGTAGAGGCCACTCTTGTGCTTTCCCAACAACACATGTTCTGGCTATCTTGTGATGTCTTACTTCCCTGACAGTTATGACACCTGTAAAAGAATTCACAATAGCCTGCCAGAATGGATATTTCTGTCCTTTCCTTTCATCTCATCAAAGGCAATATACCATGACAGTGTCCTGGGACCAAAGCATCCTGCCTTTGAGGTGAAAAAGGACTAGCTCCTGAACATTTTATTTACCTCTGTTTCCCTCAGTTAACCAGAGAAATACCCTTTGATCAGCTACCCCCCAAGCCTTTGATAAGAAATTGTCAGCTTTCTGGCAAGCAAGCTGGTTCCTCTCAGGTCAGAGGAAGGTCAAACATTTTAAAAGAAATCCAGTCTCTCTCACTATCCTATGAGACTTTTCCTTAACACTGGCATTCTTGTGGCATGCACACATACACAAGATATAACAGAATAACACCATATTTCTATACATCTGACTGGCAGTGGCATAGCTCACAACAAATACCACTTCCACACAAAACCCAGTTTGCACTGGGGCAAAGTTTTGTGACTCTGGCCCCCAGAGTCTTAAGTTTTGTCCACACATTTGATCTGGACAATGAATCAAATGCTGATGACAGATCAATAAAAATGACATATAATCCCTCTCCACATATTTTAGTATAGTTATGTATTTGGTGATTTAAAACAAAACAATGATCCAAAGTTGAATGACCAGCCCAAAACCCTGCTTGAAAATATGACAAAATATTTTTTGTATCTACCCAAATCTGAAATCTATTAAGACTTACCTTAGCAAAATTCTTTGCCAATATATCAATGAGATTTACTGGTCTAGAACAGGCAGGATTTAACCTAACTCCTTTTTTGATAACTGTAATAACAATATTCCCTCTCCATGAGTTGGAAATGAAACCAGTATGTAAACATGAGTCGAACATTTTTTTAAAGGTATTCACCCAGTAGTCAGTATTAGAAATAGAAAACTGGGCTGGAATTCTGTTATTACCTTGGGCTTTACCCAATTTAAGAGGCTCTATAGGCGCTTTTACACACAGGCGAATACAACAGAATGACCATTACCTGTGTGCCACCATTGTACTCTGTTCTGTTTGTGGTTCCCTTTACACACAGAAGGTATTCTGGCAACCCCCCCATCTCCGTTTTCAATGTTTTGTGTTTCGGCTCCCCATGGAGTGTGGTGCTCTATGGCTGTTTTTGTATTGCTGCTGAATGGCTGTTTTACACAGCCAGATGAAACAGAACACATCGGGATGAACCGAGGAAGGTAGAGATTGCGGTTTGGGCAAACATTCACCAGGGGAACGGAATAGATGCATTTTACACACAGAGGATGTAATGGTATACTGTTTCTGTAACAGTCATTCTGCTACAGAAACCTGTGTATAAAAGCACCTTATGGCAACGTGTACTTCATTTAAAAAATACCATCTGAGAAGGAGGATAATCTAAGCAACCATGAATATGGCTTATACAGACTTTACAGATGTAAAAAAAATATAATAGCTTAGTAGTCTGGAGGAATATATGCCTGAAGCAATTTACTAGTTGTATTTACTCCCTTTGATATTAAATTCTGAAATGTTATTATATCATTATTCTCCAAAACTTGAAACATTCTCTCCTAGTTTTTCCATAATATACTTTCCTCTGTTCTTCTAGAAAAGGTTTATTCTATTTTCTTGCTCTGCTTAAGGTCAATACATTTAGTCTTGAAGGGTCGAGTCTTGCTTGTTTAATAAATCTGTTAACAGTTTTTTCCTGTCTTTACATTTATTATTATACCAAGATTGGGTCATTTTTATTTTAACATTCTTGTAAATATAAGGGGTTGCCTCTGAGAAGAGGTGTAACAACATTTTGCTGTAGACACCAATTCTACGTTATTCTTCTGCTTACAGTTCTAATGTCTTGACACCTGAAAATGGGGAGCTGCTTGCCATAAATCGTTATCTTATGGGGTTCCTTCTTAATCACTTTCAGGTTTATAAATAATTGTCATATCTATATAATGAAAGATACGTAAATAGGAATAATCACTTCTATCACCATTGCCACATTATGAGAGTAATATGTACACTCCGCATTTCTGTTTCCTTCCATTCATTATAGTTAGACGATGTTCCTCCAGCCAGAGAATCAGTAAATTACCATTTTGTTTAACCCTTTATCTTTACTATTTCTGCAGTAAATGTCTAGTGAAAGATCTGGAACAAACATCTTAGAATCTGTCAGATTATTAGAGAAACCTATATTGTCATTGAAATTGCCTGTTTTTGTTTTTAAAAAGTAACTCTTTTTTAATAAACAAATTGAAAAAAAAAGAAATTGTCACAGATTAATAGCATTATACAATAGTCTCTTTCAAAACACCTGTTCTGTGAGTTTGGGTAAGTTGGATCACATTTCTTGAGAATAATAAAATAAATTTGCTGAAGGAATATTTACAATACAGTATGAATCCTGATGAATTACAACATCAATAGTAAGTCTGCTGAGCTGTCTTGCTGGTGCAGCAGTAATGCTACCTCCTGCGGCACTGACAACCTGTGTTTGGAAGTGAGCACGGGGCATCAGAGGGTCGTCTGGGGGTGTAGGATAAGCATCTCATGGACAGCTCTCCTCCTTTTGGGGGGAGGGTAGTGGCTCCCCGGCAGGTCAATGACACCCAGTGGAGGCTAGGTGTGCAACAGCTGGGGCCACTCTACAGTGGGAAGTTGATGGCAGGTGTCTGTGGATTGGGTGTCAGAGTGCCCCAAGCTTCACTGACATCATTGCACATCTGCACCTATGGGGGAATGCACAAATTAAAAAACCTGGGCCAGCACCACAGTGATGCCCCCAGACCTGGACCCAAATGACACCTCAGGCACTAGCCTCAGCTGGGGTCTCTGATAAATCTGTCTCTCACCCCGGGGGGGGGGGACCCACCATAGAAAACAAGCTGTGGGCCTTCTCAGTGTGGGGCAGTTGGAGGGATGCCAGGTGTGAGGTTCAGGTACTGACAAGGAGGTAAATCCTCATCCATAACTTGGACCAAAAATAGGATTAAAATAAAACAGCAGTTAGTATGTTATGTTTTACACATGTTGCAGAGATAACAATATAACCTCACTATTGATTTCTACACCTGCCGGCCCTCTCCTTGAAATGGTATCTACCCTTTAATATCTGGGTGTGACGCTTGACCCATCCCTTACCTTCAGTGAGCACACAAACACCATTGTGAAGAAAATTCACCAAAGATTGGGGGCAGCCTATCACCTCAGTCAGTTCCTGATCACCGAGGCCCACCATGCCATTGCTAGAAGAAACCTGCTGCCTCTACTCGACTACTGCTTGCCCGTCTATGCCTCCGTGTCCTCATCATTATTCACTCATCTAGTCCCCACTTACAATGCCATCTGTTGCTTTGTCCTCCTAGCCCCTTTCTCCACTCACCACTGCTCGCTGTATTAGACCCTAGGCTGACTCCCTCTCCAAGGTTGCTTTGATCTCACCATGGGTAATTTAGTTGATTGCTCACTCAGCAACTCTCAGAAGTCACCCTACTCCACCCTCCTTGCTCATAGAGTGGTTCCCAGATGCCTTAGGGACTTCTCCATCCCCCAACTAGAAATTCCCCATACCTCTGCAGCCATGGGCAGCAAAGCCTTCTATCTCTGCCCCTACTCACTGGAACTGTCTCCCTCCATCAGTCAGGCTATCCCCCTCTCACCTGTCCTTTAAATCCAACCTCCAAGCCTGGCTCCTGTCTGAGGCTACATGCAACTGCAACTGATCCCTAACAATTAGCCAGGGCATTAACCCCTCACCTGGCTCACCTCTTGCCCTCCTTGCACCACACCCACCACATCATCCTCTGGACTAACTCTCTATGGCATTGTATAAGCATCACCAAATGTATATTTGTACACTTGTACATTTGTTCGATTGTACAGAGCATTATACACTTGTATATTGTTGTTTGTAAAGATTGTCATCATCTGTATATTTTTATACACTTATATATACATTTTTCTTTTTCACACACCACCTCATGCTTGGGGTGTGTATGCCATGAATCTGTATGTATAGTCTTGTCTGTTTGTTTGTTTTCCTGTTTGCTGCCACCCTGTGGCCCAGGTCGTGCCTGAAAATGGACCTTTGGATCAGTGCACCTACCTGGTTACCAAAGACATACATACATATATACATACATACATACATACATACATACATACATACATACATAAATACATAAATAAATAAACAAATAAACAAACAAACAAATAGTAATTCTCTCTGAAATTTTGAACAGAGTCAATAGACCCCCAAATGCTCTTTTCTTAAATTTCTCTTTTCTTGCACACATTTGACAGACATTTAAAAAAGATCCTGGTAGACTGTCACACCAGGTTTCTTGAAAACAGATAAAAATATTTTCAAAGGGTGTGATGAAATCTTCATCTGGAATCTTACAGATTAAACCTGATACGTTCCACGAAAGGAGGAAACAATCCGGTTTTAAAGAATCTACCTTATTAATGCTCCTCAGATCATTGATTATTCACCTGATAAAATAGATTGAATCTATTTACAGTAGAAAAAAGTGGATTGATCTCAACTAATGGGCCACAGACATTTTGACTATTACTGTAGTTATGGCCGGGGAGGTCAGTGAAGAGCTTGTCTCTTCCTAACAGGGGTGTAATTCCGAAGAGCATTATAGTCATAAAAATGTATTCCTAAAGAGTCAAGCTTCTCTGCCTCTTTCATTTCCCGGATTCCCCCCTTTTCCCTCACAAAAAGACAGAGACCATTGTTTGTTGTTGTGCTCAGATTGGCAATTAATTTATATATCATAATTCCATGTTCCATTTCATCATCTTTTATTATTATATCTCTCACAATTTCATTTATTTTCATCCATATATCAATCTCTGATTATCCCACTTTCTTCCTCTTTTTCTCCCCCCAGGTGAAAACCTGGGTGCCTCCTTCTTCTTCTCTTCTGTTAGGTAACGGTGAAAACCGAGACCACTTTTCTCCTTCAGCTTCTTCCTCTTTTGGTCTTATTCTTTTCTTTCCCCTCCTCCCCCCACCCCCCTTTTCTGCCATCCACCTTGGCAGTCCAATAACCATATATCTGCCCTCCACCTTTGGCAGTCCAATAACAGTCCTACTGGACACATCTGTCGTCCACCTTGACAGACCTTCCATACAGTCCCTTTTTGACTATCTTCCCTCTTGCTCTGTCTTGTAGGTGGGTGGGAGGATCAAAAACTCCAGCAAAAAGTGGCTGAGCCCTTCTGTGCTATCCATTATGTACCTACCCTTGCCCCTCCCCTTCCTGTTACTTGACCATTGTCTTATCCCCTGGCCCCTCCCCTTCTTTCACCCCTCCCCTTCTGAGCACACCATCTTAATGGAAAGGGAAGGGGTGCACCAGGACAACCTGGTCTGCCCCCTAAAGGGCAAACTCCATTATAGCCATTGCTAGCCATTTATCTCTGATTAACAAGTCAGCTTGAGCTTCCTGTGTAAACTGTCTGAATTCTTTTAGCCGATATTATCTCCTTCTTCCCCAGATGGATCTTCACTAGATGTTTCAGCAGTGAAATTATTTGCCTTAATAAAGAATTCTGTTTTTCATTATTTTGTCTTTTTTTATTACAAAAACTGATAATGTAACAAACTCTTCTGACTCCTTCTATATCTCTGTCTGATAATCTGTCGCTCTTCTCAGATGTATGTCTATCGTAACTCTATTTGCAACCCAAGAGTAGGGATCATAATGTTGGCCATTGTAGTGAATATTATACCCAGATTATACAAAATAGATTATTTTTGCTGCAGATCAGGTAAATAACCATCAGAGGCTAAATAAAGTAATACCAAGCTCTTATTCTTACCTTCCCTAACTTGAAAACAATATTTTTAATTTTTTTATTTATTCAGTCTTGGATTACAATACCTTTGAGCGGGAGACTGCTCTTTTATAAAGGTTCCACGTCGTAAAGGGTGGATATACATTTATTTATTTATTTATTTATTTAAGCGTTTTACCAGGGAGGCATGCTGAGCAGACTACTGCTCGATTCCAGATGCGTCCTGGGGGAGGGGGGAACATAGATAGCAGATGAAGACAGTATAAACAAATGATATTACATAGCAGGGGGATCACTAACATTAGGTCCTGTTTGCTAGAGAATAATGGGTCGAGAAAATCAGTAGGTAGCCACAGTTAATACAGCATGATACAATAAATACATAGTTTAGGCCTCTAACAAATTGGTCCCTGTGAGAGACAAAGTAGGTGAGAGAACAATAGATTGGCACAGATTAATTGCATTACTAGGTGCAGATATACACTGTGGGTTTAGGAGTATCTAGCTAGGTGAGTAAACATAGACACAAAAACATTGTAAATAGGAAACAGAGATGGTTTTAACACTAGGATAATACAGATAACAGTAGCAGCCTAGGTGGCATTGTCAGGTAAAAGACAGTAAGCAGCTATCCAGAAAGGAGAGTAGGGGGCACTGAGTGGTGGGGGCATGATGACTACTTAGGGTGAGGTGGGAGAGGAGAGTGCAGGGCATTGCAGGGCAAAATGGGGACAGTTCAGGGTAGAAGGACAAAGCAGGAGTAGCGAGGAGATGGTAATAACCTGAAAGGTGAATAAGACTGGGGTCTGAAGTGGGTGTGTGTGGAGTAATTAGAAAGTACAGTCACAGGAGCTTTTCTTCAGTAGGTGTTGTCTTAGCTTGGTCTTGAAAAGCCTCAATCTCTGTGTGGCATTATGTTCAGTGCCGAGGTTATTGAGCCAATGTAGTGCCCGGTAGGCATATAGAAAAATCAAAGTCCAAAGGTGGTACCTCTAGTTTCCTCATAAGAGGGATTGTTGAGTCTCATTATCCTTTTGTACCACATTCTTAAATTTAACCACTGCCTTAGGTATATTAGAAAAAGTTGTTTTTACATTTTTGTATTCTTTTTTGGGATCCACTGGCATCTGCAGCCTCAACCAACTGCTAATCAGCAACTTCCATCATACAAGAATTGTCAATTTGTATGTCACTAACGTTTGTCCATTATAATTAAACTGTACACAATGGGTGATTTGCACACTTGCCCAACCATCCCAAAAATGTTCATCTGGGATTTTGACCCCCCCCCCCCCGGAGGCAGGTTCAGACTCCTTTACTACAAGCAGTTTAGCTTGAATAGTTGCATTCACTGCTTGCTTAAAATATATATTTTTTTCACATTTGTCCATTTCTGAGCATTTTCTTTTAAGAGTTCGTGCAAGGCAATGAGACTTGAGCTTGCGACTGAACTGATGAATGTGTCCCTAAATGAAAAGTCTGCCCTCCCATTTATTGGAAGCTGTTTAATGGGAGAATTGTCAGGAGAGTTATTGATATACTGCCCTGAAGAACCTAATGCCATGCAGGATTGAGGTGTGGCCTTGAACAAGACTAAATCCTGCTTTATGCTGGCTAGCTGTTTTCTAAATAAGTCATCCCTGTCTTATACAAACAAGCTGCTCCGTTATCATAATATTTACAGCATGCTGAGTGGAAAGAATATTAACCATTCTGTCACATAATATAGAAGAGGTACATGATGAATTATGCAATGAAGAGTTAGCGAATTGGTTTCTAATATTATTTCACATCTTTTCTGAGAGATTTGTGGAGATTTTCCTGCTGTATCAAAAACATCATTCTCAGAATGACAATCTTCTTTATATATAGGACTACAGTAACTGAAAATAATTAGTGTCAATAGACAAATATGAAATGCTTCCTTTACAAGTTTATATTTGCAGAAAAGAAAATGTGTTTTAGCTGATGTTAAAATTATGGAAAAAAACAATTTTCCCTCCAAATTAATTTTAAAACACAGGAGGTGTAAAAAAAACAAAAGTGCTGAGGCCTGAAACCAGGTTTATTTATTTATTTAGTTTTTGTTGACCGGGTAGGTGCACTAGACAAATTCTGCCTATTTTCGGGCACGACTTTGGGGAAGGGGGATACAGATGAATGCCAACTGACCTTGAACCAGATTAAGCTGTTGGTGGTATTTTTAGTGAATGGGAGGAAATTTGGCCAAGGCACTGGGGAATTTCCCCTGCTGGTTGATAGGGGAGCCCTTGTCAGCCTGCTGTCTAAGATGGCCTATGTCCAAGATGGTGGAGCAGGAGGAAAGCTCTACATCTCCTGAGCAAAATTCTCTAGCTGGAAATTTGGATCCTGACACACCTACAGCTACACCCTTGAAGTCTACAATACTAAATGTTATCTCTGACGAAACCAGAAGGCTGCAATCTGCAGGAAGCAATACTGAAGGTACCACTTTAAATGCATCACCAGACAAATGTCAAAAGGACTTGCCTCAGGTATCACAACTCCGTTTCTGATACTCAGAATACCTCTACTGGTATGGAAAGTTATTTGTGACAGCTGTATTCTGCACACAAGGACTTTCTTATTGGTCTCATGCAGTCTGACTCGCAGTTTTCCTCACAGCCTTTTGCATCTCCTCACTCTGCAGCAGCCACTTCAGATTCAGCTCCCAGCACCTCTAACACCATGAATGTTGAATTAGAAGCTCCTCTCCTTTTGCATCTCAGAGACAGTCATCACACTAAGGAGGACATTGAGCGCATTTGGTCACCCGCGGCAGCACTCTGTGCTGCTGGCTGGCAACAAAACTCAGAAGGAGCGCCCTGGACCTCCCCGAGGGCTATTTCAGCCCATGAAATTATTTCTGAGGCACGAAATGATCTTTGGACATCAGGAGATATATATTTACCATCATAAAATGTTCCAGAGCTGGTACTTTCCCCTGACATTGTTGCAAGTACGCCAACTGTTTCCTGGGCAACGCATGATGTCATGGACACTAATATGGGCCCCAACTCGGCTAGATACAAACCTACCTCATCCTCCTCATGTCTGAGCAAGCTTCAGCAATTGTACCTGAGCCATTCAACCCTCAGCCTGCAGGTGAGAGCAGTAACTCAACCTCATTTAAACTCAGTGACCTATTCATTAACTTAGGTGAACCAGCACAGTGAAGAAATGCTGCACATCTGAAGTTGATGGGGGACATTGCTACCAGCCCTGACAGAAGAAATGTATTGCACAGCATGTTGCATGACTCTTTAGGGATAGGGGAAAATGAACTTTTTGCCTTCATTCATGTGCATGGAGAATCTGTGTATGATTTAAGTTTTAAGAATGTATACACATTAGAAAAGTTTTGGGAAAAATATGAGCATGTCAAACATTTCCCACTCTGGGCACCCTTTATGGTCATTCCCCTCATGAAACCAACTGTGAAAATTATTACTTTGCTGTTTCATAGTGAGGGGGTGAGCATAGCGGACGTCCAGTACTGTCTCAAGCAGTGCTGCGATATACTAGAGGCCCCGCGACCTATTTTGGATGAGGACCTAGTATGGACTGGGGGATGGAAAATAAAGGTGCAACTTAAAAATACAGACAAAGACATAACTCATTTACAGTACTAGGGAGCTTTCATATAGGCAGGGACCGTGGCTTATGTTTTTATCCTGGACAACCTCAGACTTGTCATAAGTGCGGCACCTTGCACCCATCTGAGCAGCACTTGCGACAAGCCCAGATGCACTTTGTGTTTATCCTATGGACATGTGAGTCTGGGTTGCCCAAACCCTATTTACTGCGATCTGTGCGATGAGCTGGGCCACTCCTATCACCAGTGCCCTTGGGCAGATCGTAATAGGCTAGATCGCCCTCCCCAAGACCAGATTGCTGTTATCACATATTTCCAGACTTAGGCTTTATGCCACAGGGAGGCCTCTGCCTCTGCCGTTCCTACAATGACTCAAGAACCTCCTCTCCCACAAGGGCTGGAACCTATGGAAGAACAAGGGACCAGTTCAAAATCCCCTAGTACCCCCACAGCAACAGTATCTACCTCTGAACCAGTTCTCCCTAGTACCCAGGCTACTATGCCCCCAAGGATACAGAACAATTTGTGGTAGTCCTCCTCCTCCTCCTCCTCCAAACAGGGTAAAGGTAAAAGGAAGGCTGAAGTTTCTACCCCCAGGAGAATGATTATCACAAGGAAAAGATTCTAGGCTTTAGCCAAGAGACGGCAATGGGGAGACACGGATTCTTCTCTAGCTTCTTCCTCTCATATGGACTTTTCGTCCGACTCACAGCTTGACTCCCCCTCGGCAGATGCAGGAAGGACCCAGGCTAAAGTCACTTGACATTAAGGTCTCCAGAATGGTACTGTACTTTCTGGAATGCACCATCACCAAGGGCTTCGCTGCTTCACTCTAAACGTATGCAGCATTAAATCCTATAGAAAACAAATCTCAACAATACAGTACCTTTCTGACTTAGGTTATGACATCTATTTTCTCCAGGACACCCGCTTGAAGTCTCCTTGAGAGCTTTCCCTAATTAAAACTCGATGGCACCAGGGCCCCTCTTATTGGTCATATGGAGAGGATAGATGTGATGGCCTGGGTATTTTGTTTACAAACTTTAATTTTCAGATTTCCCAGTTGGTAGACATAATACCAGGATGAGTGCACACATCAACAACACAAGCTCAGGCTCATTAACGTATATGCCCCCCTAGAGTATTGCTGCCCGAATGGATTTATTTAACAAAATGCATCCGTACTTGTATTCAACTTGGCAAATTTACATGGGAGGAGATTTCAACTGTGGTCTTACCCTCTCGGATTGGGGAGGCTCACCCAAAAGCTTTTTACTGACTCAACTGCGCTGAACAAAATCATCCGGACTGCAGCCCTTATAGATGGACATAATGCAGTACATGGTCCAGATGCCAGAACCTACCATAGAGGCCTATACGTGACCAGGATTGATTTTATTTTTGTTTCACAAAATATTTTGGTCAAGCAAGCCATTTTACACTGTGAGACTTCAGACCATCTCAGGATTTCTCTGGTTTGCTCCCCTCAGGGAAATCTCTTCCTGGTAGACCTCAATCTAGGTAGAAATTGAATAGTTCCTTGCTGACAGACCCATTACGATGCCATTTACAGATTTTCTCAGGGCCAGGTTGTCAGTACTGGAGGCATATCTTTCCCCTCTGCAATGGTAGGAAGACACTAAGGGTGATATCAAGTCTTTCTTCCTGTGTACTGGCAGGAAGAGGACACTAAGTGCATATCTTCGATATCTCATTCTCAGACAAAAGTTAAAACAGGTCATATTTCTTTCTTCCCTGTCCCAGATAGACTACTCATACCATAAAGTCCATAAAGGAAGAAATGGAACAATTTCAATATAATCGAGCACATTCTTTATGAATAGCATGGGACGCAAGGTTCTAAACCCTCCTTAGATGTATAAAAGTTGCACTGATAGGGTACATGCAACCCATATAGAGGAACTTTGTGATCCTGTTTCTAGCACCCCCCATAGTTCCTTATCAGATGTAAAGTGTATTGCTGGCTCTTATCTGTCCACCATGTTTGGCAGCACAGCTCCTGTAAACAGTATTAATAATTTTCTCTCAGATATTTCTATTCCTTCTCCTTCCCAAGATACATTACATCTCCTTAATCCATTATCATTGGAAGAAACCCAGCAGGCTATAAAATGCCAAAAGAAACACACTTCCCCTGGATCAGATGGCCTTACTGCAGAATTATATATACAATTTATGATATTTTTGTACCCCCTTCCTAACGTTAATATACAACACCATTATTAGCACTAACTCTACCCCTAAAGGATTTTCTGATGCCATCATGATTTTATTATTCAAGAAAAGGAACAGAGGCGATATACAGAATTGGAGACCATTAAGTCTGCTAAATGTAAACTATAAAATGTTCACTTTTATTTTGCTCAATAGGTTGCTCCCTGTTGCCCAAATTATCTCTGAGGTACAGACTTGTTCCTTCCCTGGTAGATCCATCTTTTTTTAATTTATCCTTCATTCAAGACATTATTTCAAATAGTACCCCCTCTTTTCCTACCCTATTAATCTCATTGAATCAAGAAAAGGATTTTGACTGGGTCAGCCATGTTTATTTATTCCAGGTTCTCGCACTCTACCATGTTCCCCAGCAATTCTTATATAACACTGCCTGGATACAATGCCATATAAATGGTTCCCCACGTCCCCCTTTTCTAGGCCGTAGAGGAGTGTGACAGGGCTGCCCCTTAAGTCCTCTCTTATACATTTTCCAACTGGATCCTTTTATTATGAACAGCACACAAAGAACTCCAGCACCACTCACTGTAGAAATGAATAAATATGACCCAAGCAAACAAATCAACAAGCAACGTGCATGTTGAAAAAATATATTTTAATTTAATGCAGTACTTTCATACATGAAAAACTGTCAAAAACACCGTATACCTTCTAAACAGGGACTCGAGTGGGAACACAAGCCTTGGTTTATGGTGTTTTTGACTGTTTTTCATGTATGAAAATACTGTATTAAATTAAAATATATTTTTTCAACATGCAATTTGCTTGTTGATTTGTTTGCGTGGATGATATTTATTCATTTCTGCAGTGAATTGTGCTGGAGTTTTTTGTGTGCTGTTGGCTTTTACTCTCACTAGCATGCTTGGCCTGGTGGGGTGGCTTTTTTTCCTTTTGGTCCTTTATTATGAAGCCTAGGGTTGCACCCATCCTTACCTAGACTCTCCTCTCACACTGGACAAGCTCTCCCTCCAGTATGTGCATATGCTGATGATCGGTGTGCTTGCACTACCCCCTCTCTTCGGGGGAAGTACTTCCCCCTATCTTTAATGCATTTGAGATGGCATCAGGCTCTAAATAAACATAATGAAAAACAGAGCACTAGTGGTGCCAGCATCAGTCACCACAGATTTACCAATGCATGTTGTAGACATCCCTCTGGCTACAGACCCAATACAAATCCTGGGATTACATTACGGCACTTCAGACAATGCTAGTTATGACTGGAACATAATAATAAATAGAGCAGCACACTCCCTCACCTTTTGGAAAAGACAAAGCATTGCAAAACGGAAAAGGGTGTTTATATTAAAAACTTTAATACTCCCTCTCTCCCTACATGTGGCATCGGTGTTTCCAATCCCCTTTATTTTAGAAGCATGAGTTTACAGTGTTTTTTTTTTTCCCCAAGGTTTCTGGGGCAGTCGATTAAACCCCATAAAAAGATCATATACATACATGAACTATTGTCACGGTGGGGTAAGGATGCTAAATCTGATATGTCAATTATGGCAACAACACCCATACGACATCCCTAGGAATGTCAGAAAATTGGGTATCCCCAGTTTCCTATTTCCTTCTTTTCTGAAGGCCCATTAATGGAAACTCTCCCCTGCACATATATTGATCAGAACCAGGCGACAGCTCTATAACTTTATCCTAGATACTCATTTTTCTGATTCATCACAGATAGCTTCCACACAAGGCTCCATTCTAGAATTAGAAATACTTTTCTCCCAATTAACCGACCCCAGGATCCCTAAACAGTTTTGGGATGTCTCTTGGCTAGCTTGTCATGGAAGATTAGGTGTCAAAAATAACCTAAAACATAAATCAGTAGAGGAGCGCATAAGCCTCCGAGACTCCTGTACAGCGATATTGGAAACCATGCATCATTTTTTGACTGCCCATATAGTCAAGTTGTCTGGACACTCCTTTTACATAAATGGAAAGAAAAAGGCACTTCCAAATATAACATATGATATATTGGTGTATGGGATATACCCCCCTGGATTACATAAATATATGATCAAGGGACCTTGCGTCTCATTTTTACATCTTGCCATTATTACTTATGGCAAGCTAGCTGTGCTTTTCTCCTGCAACAGAAAGTGTTTTCTGCAACACAAATAGTTGCACAGATTGTCTCGATCCTTATGTTAATCCAAAATAAGGAAAAACGGTATCTGATGTCATCTGTATTTAGTTCATATTGGAATAATTGTGCATGGATTGAAACTGCAGTTTCTTGATGATTTTTTTTTGTTTTCCCTCCCTTGTATAAACTAGCATTTGTTTTTAAGTCAGATATATTCTTATTGAATTCCTTCTTTTATTTTTCTTTATTATTTGTTGATTGATTTTCTTTCTTTTTTTCTTACTAACCTTACTTACAACTACTGTACTGTTGAAAGTATTTTGTTTATATTTGTTTATTGAATGTATTGTACCAATTTTTTCTCTTTCAATAAAATATTTCCCTACTCTTTTCGAGAAGTGCCATGGGATCTTTTAACATCCACCTGAACTATCACCAGAACAGGCAGATTAACTACTCTCCTGGAAAAGACATGACAAAGAGCTCACTAAGTAACAGATACACTAAGTAACAGATATCATGAATGGCATCTCATTTAAAAAGCAGATCACCCCACTGGCCTTGTGGCATAGAGGGCTGAGGTGCTGGCACCTTACCTCCAACCACGCCGGTGACCCGGGTTCGGGAACAGACCCGGGAAGCCATGGGTTGGCAGGGGGAGGATAGGATCGAGCATCTGGAGGGACTGCTCTCCTATTCTGGGGTGAGTTTGGGGAACACATCGCTCAGCAGCGGCCCCCAGTGGAGACTGGAGGTACTATGTGAGCGATGCAGTGAAGGGGACCTAGAAAAAGCGGAAATGCCGCCTGGTGGCTGCCAGATGATGGCTCTCCGTCCCTTGATGCCTCCAGTGCCTTGGTGAGCCTCCTTCCTCAGCAGCATCCCCTGGGCCCCATTGAGTAGTGTGCTGGAACTCCCCCCTGGTGCCTTCCCTCTCGGAGGAGAGGGACCCGCCTGGCGAAGGGTTACATCCGGGATATCCCGGGGGATGGCTGTAATGTGAGGATCAGAGAGCTCGGGCAGGGCTAGCGGGGATTGAAGCTGGACTTGTCAGAGCCCGAAGGAGTGGGGGTCACCAGGTGAGAGGAGGGAAAAAAAAAAAGCAGGTCGCCAACAGTTTAAAATCACTCTGCTTAAAAACAGGACTTAACCACTGTTTTAATAAAGGCATTTCAATTGGAAACTACAGCATCAAGTTTCCTGATCAAAATGTGTTATATATACACTGAAGGCACTAAAATATTTGACAGAAGATATACCAGAAGTTCACAAGAGCAGCTCCGCTGATGTTTACCTGAATATGGTTGCATGTGACGCAGGACATCTGTTTAAATATACTCAAATCAGCTAATCATTTTGGCGCCAAAACAAAAAGCACAAAAAAAATTAAAAGTTATAAATATGAGTGCTGAATAAATATGCTGCTCAGATATGCTCAAATGAAAAAAAATCTAATTACCAATTGTTGCAGAAAGCGTTTTCAGTCTAATTGGTCACACAATTGAAAATCTAATCACTTCAAACCTTACTGCATCCAGGGATCAGTAACCACATATAATATGGAATTTAAACTTTTAAACTTTTTAAGACCCTTAGGACAAAGGATTGTCACATCTAATAGGTTATTTGATTAATTCCCCCCCCCCAACCATAGCGATAGTTCTAATGCTGCTTCTTCTCAGCTAATGCTCACTCCTTCTCTTGAGTGGCAGGGATCCAAAGCCACACTGTTCAAGTCCCCTCACTGGGAGCGCCTACCTCCATATACTCTGGTCCATCTAAGTCTGTGGGTCTCCGGGTCTGGCTCCTACCTTCCTCGGCTCCTCAGAATCCTGCCTGGGGGGACAGGTACCATGTCAACTCTTGTCTCCTCTCTGCACTTTGACCTCTCGAGCGCCATCTTGCTCCATCCATTCCAGGCTCTGACTTTCAGGCTCTGGAGCATCAGCTCAGGTCACTAAATAAAGGGATAAAAAAGACACTTCTGGGGAACAGAAATCACCAGCAAACGTTTTAATGATTTAAAAATCGGCATAAATGTAAAGGCAATGATGGCATACCGTTTCAAAGATACAATCAAACCTAAAGTAGTATGCTGTCTTGCTACTCCTCAGCTCCTCAGCATACAGTCACCATCTTCCTTCCTGTGTTCTAAAATTAGATATAAAGCCAATTAAACTTACAGCCAAGCACTAAAAAATCACAGAAGTACGCACAATATCCTGATGCTAGCATCATGGGTAACACATGCAAATTATGTTGCAAACATTAATAGATGGGGTCCAGTCACCAGCAAAAAAATCACATTTGCATCAGCAGAACCCAATTGTTTACTGTACGTGCTATTGCAAATTTGAACGTAAAGCTATTAAATTGTTTGGTACTGAGGATATTTATACGAAATGGAACTAGATGTTTTCCTCCTTACAGTTCATCTGCAGCTGGGGCACATTCTGGAATTTAAATTACCTAATACTTTGTGACATCATAATCATTGCCTCAGCGGCAGACTGTGATGTCACAGACAAGGCCTTGTAACTTCAGCCCCTGCCATAGGTGAACTGTATGGGGTGAAAATCCTGTTTTCATATACAGTAGATGCCCTCAATCATAAAGATGGGAATCAACATAAACAATGATGACAGGAAAAGGCCTATTAGCCCATCCTGTCCAACCCATTTGTTTTATATTTTTCCAGTACATATACACTATTATGCATAATGGAAAATAGTAACCACATATGGGTCTTTGTTCAACTGGGGCTCATTCATGGGGTATCATTGCCCTTTTAGCCAGTAACAGAGGCCAGTCCGAGTCAAAGTTAACATTTTAGGTAGAGATTGGAGAACGGATTCCGATAAGTTTAGAACCTTCCAGAACTTGTCATTTTATGTAAAAGAAATAAGTTTAGAACCTTCCAGAACTTGTCATTTTATGTAAAAGAACCTTATCAGAACATTTTATCATGTTCTGATAAGGTTCTAATAATATCTAAAACATTGATCTGGGAGCTTAAAATACTCCCCCAGCAGGTCTCCTTTTAGAAAAAGCCAGATAATGGTGGTAGAAGGACCCAGAATTGAGACTGTAGTTGGGAAAAGGACCAAGTGATCCAGCCCTGTATTAGATAGTCCTACTCACAGTGCTGTTAACACAACGGGTACTAACTAGTTATATGACACTGAATATATTTCATGTAGTACCAGTCCAAGTTGTTGTTAGATCCCTTTCCTTCACTGACAGTAGCTTATAGTTGGAAAATGATGATTAAACCCATTTTGTACTGTAAAATAAAAGGTTTTAAAAGTTCTGGTAAGTCTTGGATAACTACAGAAACTGTTTATGGCTTAATAGAACCTTTCAGAACCACAGAACCTTTCTTGGTTCTCTCATCTCTTGTTTTAGGTCATGGTGACCCAAGAAGGTGGACAACTTTAACAGAAATAACTCTCAAAGTAAGATAACTTTAACAGAAATAAATTTCAGAGTAAAGCACACAACCTTAACTGTAATCCAGAACTTGTTATCATGGCAGAAGAACAGAACCTGGGCCTGGACAGGAGCACCCTTCCCCCCAGATATTTGGAAAAGCTGTGGGCTCTTTGGGAAGGGTGTTGGCAGATAGGCAGGATGGGAGACTTTCAAAATAACTACTCAGCCCAGTGTCCTTGATGTTTGGGTAACAGCATGCCTTTAATAAAAAACAGATCTGCCAAGAACTAGGAAAAAAAAAAGCAAATTTATTGACCCTCCCTGTGTTTAGTAAGGCTTACCCTGAAACAAAATGCAACCACATATACAATAAATCACCATAGGGTTTAACAAAAGAAGTGGTTTTAGTTGTTTTTTTTTTTTTTTTTAAACTGCTTTGTGGAAGTCATTTGGGATAATAGATTAAAAAAGGTTAGAAATGTGCATCATTGCTTCTTTACCCCCGGAGGGCTTTCAGAAGCTCAAAGATTCCATTGCTTAACCTTGCTAGAAAATGGCCACCTCGGAGCCAATGAGAAATCACGAAAGGAAAGCTCAGTCTGCAGAGCTCTCACATTCCAATTTTCTGATTCATACTAATTGCAATTTAGACTTGTCTTCTTAAAGGTGTTTTCTAAGTGTTAACAAGCATGTGAGCTAATGTGCAAGTCTTCCACTCTATTATTTTAATTTTTTTGCATATAGAAAGTTTAGTTATAACTTTTCACTTGCTGACATTCAAGCCTTCTGCACAGTTCACAGGGGATTGGCAACTCGCCCTTTTAAAGGGGAACAGTCAGCACTAAGACGCCCCCAAGTGTGGAGCTGGTCCCAATTTGCAGTTTGTGTTCAAAACATTTTTTTTTACTTGCTGTACACTGCAGTACACATTAAACTGTATCAGGCTGATCCTGCTGATTCCCGCCCTGACATTTGTTGTAATTAGGAATCCCAGAATCCCCTACAGTTGACATCAGAGCTGGGCTGCAGATGTGGAAAATTCAACAGTCTAAAATACATGTTAGAGTTTTTATGAGCTCTGATCTGGTCCTGCTGTGCTCCTGGGGCTAAATACAGTCACAGTGGACTGTACTTAACACAGGGAGAACAGAGAACAGCAGGACTGGCAAACATCTGATCCGAGCTTCTAATAGCTCTAACATGCACAGCAGACTATTGAATCTCCCACTGCTGCAGCCTAGCTGTGACATGCAGAGGGGGATTCTGGGATTTCTCGCTACAGCAAATGTCAGCTTGGTAGTCAGCCGAATCAGCCAGATATGATCTACTAAACTGCAGTAAACAGTAAGTAAAAAAAAAAAAAAAAAGTTCTTTTTACACAAAAAGTACAAACAGGGATCAGCCCCACACTTGGCTGTGGGGTTCCTAGTGCTGACTGTTCCCCTTTAAGTATAACAAATCCTCCTCCTATTGCTTTGTGATGGCATCTGTGGTGAAGATCTCTGCCATTTCAAATGACTGAGGATTTTTTATTTATTTATTTATTTAGTTTTTGTTGACTGGGTAAGTGCACTAGACAAATCCTGCCTATTTTCAGGCATGACCCGGGGAAGGGGGATACAGATGAATGCCAACTGACCTTGAACCAGATTAAGCTGTTGTTGGTAATTTTTAGTGAATGAGGAAAATTTGGCCAGGACACCGGGGACATTCCCCATCTCTTTTCGATAAGTGCCATGGGATCTTTAACATCCACCTGAACTACCACCAATCCAGGCAGATGGGACCTCGGTTTAACGTCTCATCCGAAAGATGAGCCTGTGGCCTCCATGTCTCTCTGCTGTGTTAAAAATGTTGTTAATATATCGTAAGTAAATCCACACACATTGCTGAAAGTCATTGATCTAAACTGCATAGTCAGGTCAGAACAATGCAATTATCTCTTTCCTTAGAAGTGTTTCATGGTTTCCTTAAGGAAGTGAGCAAAGTCTTTGATGTAAATTGCCAATGTCAATAGTAAAGGCAGAGGGTTGTAGCTATGTATGGTGTGTGTCTCTGCATGATAATTGTTGCTTGCCCTCAGGAATGGGAGAACCACAAACCATTCTGATAAACAACAAAAATTGTAATAGTTAACTGAGCCTGATCAGAACTTTCTGAAACTGTTAGTTTATAGTACAATACTGTTTTAAGCTTTATTTCAAACAAATTATTATCAGAGAAGGAAAAAGAATCTAAAAGCAAGTTGCAGTGGTTAATACACTGCATGGAAATAAATTAGTGTTTCAGAGGTAGTTAGCATTGTCAGAACCAGAAAAAAATTCTAATAAGGTTCTTTTACAGGAAATGGCACAGATTCCAGAGGGTTCTGAACTTATACAAGCTGTTTCTCCCATCCTACCTGACATTGGAGTTGATCCACTGATTGCACAGCTGCATGGTTCATACATTTTACAGGTGGGGTGGGCCAAATTTGCCATAATTCAAAATTATTTTCACAGGTGAATGGAAGGCGCACCCCTCCTCCATCACTTGTGCAACAAAATGGACAAGGCTAAGCCAGCTGAGAGTGCAGGGTGCCAAAATCAGATATGTCATGTGCGGATTTGTAATTTAATATTAGAGTCAGAACATTAATATTTTTAGCTCTAACCATGAAGTGCGGCCTCACAGTGCTGGCTTTTGATAAAGTGCACAGTCTGTGTGAAACATCAGAATTGTAGGAACGACTGCTGCTCTTGTCACCTTTGTTAGTTTCCAGAATTAAAATTTGGCATTTTTAACATTACTACCTGTAGGGAGTTATTTTACCTGATTCCAGCACCATGAGGCTGCCCTTTTCTGTGACTGTGATATGTGATGGTGCTTTTGGTCTCTCCTGAGCCTCCTCATTGGATGAGGTATTATTAGCTCCAGTCAGCTTTGGGAAGTACTGTTGATCACAGTACTAAGAACTAACACTAATGCTGTGGCTTGGCTGGCACCAAAAATTAAGGTAGAAATTTGGCCCCTTAAAATGAAAGGGCCATCACTTTTGGGGTCAGTGATAGAATGGGAAAGTCTGCATAACATTTTATGCCAGCTTAGCGAGGTAGGTAGCACAGCTGCATGGAATGCCAAATTCTGTCCGCAGATTTCAAACGAAATGACAATTCCATTTCAGAAATGCTTTTCATGATGTCGTTCTTGATTCCTTGGAATTCCGAAACAGTTTTATGTAAACTGAGGAATTATTTCCTGTGAATTACTTACACTGTGGAATAATTTTCTGAGGACTGTGGAAAAGGGAAATTACCCAGAAATTGCACTGCATGAGTACCTAGACCATATCTGCTAGTTGCATTAGCTTGCACCCATTACTGATGCCTCCTGCAATTGTAGAAATCTGTTGTTAACTCATTGCTCCTTATAATATAATTCTTGTTATAGCTGTCATTTATTGTATTGGTCTGCTGACGACTAACTTTTTTTGCCGTTGTATGTAACTTGATAGACTTGGACACCATTGAAAAAGGTCTCTTGAGCTCAAAGGTTCTCAAAATACAGTAAATAAAATAAATATAAATAAATACATAAATAAAAGGAAACTGCAGTTTGTGTAAACCTTGGATTACTAATTCATGAAAACATACTGTTTTGAGATTTAGGAATTATGCTAGAGATGGAATTCTGTTCCACTGGAATTTGAAAATTCAGTGCAGCACTAGTAGGATGTGTTCATTTTGCTGCCTTTGTCATTAGTGTCATTTACCATCATTAACAAGTTCATCTATGAATGGGGGAACAGTCTGGATTTCTAATATTCAAACTGCTTCTATGTTGAGCCCCCCAAAAAATTCTAAAAGGATTTTGTTTTTAGCTGGCCTGTTCTCGTAGTGGTAGTGGTACTGGTACTGGGATCCACGATGGGTGCTCGACAACATTTATGTTGAACGCCCCATCAGCGACACCGGCAGGTCGACCGCATTCTGCAATCAGTTGCCATTTCCCACAGGCTGACTGTTTTCTTCGGGGGGCATTGCTCCCGAACCCCCATGCTGGGGCCCGGGGGGGTGCAGAACCCCTGACAGATAGCATCTGGTGCCAGCAGGTTTCCCACAGCAGCATGGCTCTGTAGTCACTGTGGGGGACCTCGCTGGTGAAATGTCACTGTCGGGGGGGGTAACCGGTGGTACTGTTTGTGATGCTGGCAACCGTGGTTGAGGAACAAGCCAGGGCTGCTAGTTGGAGGGGGACTGAGCATCCCACAGCATGCTGTTCTACTTTTGGGGAGTGAAGTTAGTGAGCTCTGCACCATTACCCTCCACCTAGGTGTTTGGTGGTGCAGCTGTAGCTGAAGTCACACGGGGGGAGGGAGAATGCCACATGACATTAGTACACATGCACACACAGGCACAACCATGAACAGGCACCCTCCTCCACTGGATCTCGACTCCAAAGGGGTACTGGCAAAACTCCAATGGCCCCAGCATGGGGGGATGCCTTGGGAGACCGGAGGATAGGGGGTAAGTACATGAAGTAGGTGCATGATGGGGATGTGGAAGTAACTGCATGGTGAGGCTAATACTAAGAGCTTGATAAACAACTGCAGTTGGTGGTGCCATAAAATCAGGATGCAAGAGGCTTCCCATTGTGCTACCACTAAAGTCTGCCATCACCACACTCTGCCATGTAGAGTGGGAAATCAATTGCTGGTGGGAAGAGTCTGTGACTGTTACATTGCAAATGGTGGCTGCCACTTACCAAATGTTTATTGTCAGAGCAAACATGTATACTGCAGCCACCATAGAGTACAATGCATGGCATGGCCCCAGTCACATGGCACTATGTCGTGTGCTGTCCTTAGTGGCACTACCACTGTACTCATCCCTCTATGTCCAACCAATATGGCTCATCCCACTTCTGTGCACTGCTTTTCTTTTTCAGTCTTTCCTGGTATAGTGTCCACCTGACCCTGGCCTTGTTCAATACCATGGCATCTATTGGATTTCTCCTGCTGAGTCTTGGTCCACCGTGCTTTCCCTTGACATTTAGGTGACTTGCCAATCTCATTCTCTCACTAGCTCCTAAGGTCTTGGTCACTCATCTGTGCCACCCTGAAGAGCTGCTTCATGCAGTTCTTTAGCCAGGGTGGCACTTCATCAAGCAACAAGGGTGTGCAGGGGCTGGTAAGTATCTGTGCATAAGCATGCCATCCCCCACACCTTTCTCTGTGCTGTCACAATCACTAGTGTGCCAGCGCAAAGAAAGGCTTCCAACCCTGTTGTGTATATCCGAATGGAGCAGAATTTACAAACAGTGGGAGAAAGTGATCATTCTGGCTACTTTACACTGCAGAACTGCGACTGTGTATAGGGCCCTAAATGTTTCTAGGGCTTGTGAGAAATGTCACTTACTGAATACAAGGGTCATGTCATGCCGTTTGGGTGAGAGGACCACCTACTGAAGCTGAATAGAAGATGATGCCCCTTATTTAAGCAATAAGGCATGACCAGTGGTTACATTAACAGTCTGTTAATCACCTCTTGGGGGAGAGGCAATGTGGTAAGAGGTACAACCGAGTGCCATATTGCCCCTAAGAAGTGATTAAGTAATTGTTATTCTAACTCCTGGGAGTGCCTTATTGCTATTATAATAACTGATTTCAAAACAAAAGTGCTAGAACTTTACCTTTTGAATGTTTTCCTCATTGAGAGGCAGAGTTTTAATAAAATAGTTCATCCACCAAATTCCGCAGCGCTAGAGGATGGAATGCTGATGGGAAAAATTCTTACACCATGGTGATCAGGTTGTGCAATGACAGTGTAACAGAGATTAATGTAAGGCTGTTTGAATGCTGAAAGCTAATTGGAATGGAGCACTTCTCAGACCCTTTTTGTAATCAGTAAAATACATCTCTTGCAGGACCTTTAAAGATACAGTAGATCATAAATCACTTGTTTACTGGTGACCTGATCACTATTTTTCAATGTGATGCTCCTCAGGTGACTGAAGTCACTCCTGAGCACTGCAGATACCTGGGGTTCAGGTTAACATGCTTCATGAAGAAGTGGCCCAATGTTGCATACCTTCATCATCAGCTTTCAGATGTAGCCATCAGACAGGATGGAAGCTACAATGCTTGGCTAATGCTGTCTGGTAGCCAGACACTGCCAGCAGCCTTTCTGTCTTATTGGGCAACAGGCAGCATGAGGCCATGCAGTAATGGATTTTAGTTAAACAATGTCAGCACCCCTACCATGCTGCATAGTTCAGAGCAAAAAGAGAGGTACAGGACACCACAGTGGGGAGCACACAAAAGACACACTCAGCAGCAAAGCTGCAAATACAAGAAAATATTATTTTTTTTATTAAAAAAATTTTCCACATACATACAAAATGGAAGTTTCATTGTTTCTATAGGCAATATAGAGAATGAAATATTTTACATAGGCTTCAATGTCAACATATCTATTATAGAATTAATAGGTATAGTTATCAAGGGACAGTACATTGTATAATGATGACCAGACAGTCTATTCTCACCTTGTATATAACATGCTTAGACAGAATTAGGCTTATGATAGGGGACACAAACATATTATTCTCTGATTTAGCATGGCCTTTAGTAAAATGAATGCTTAACTTTAGTTCTTTACGGACAGAAGTCTAGTTCTTCGGCAGATATATAATGGATCCAGCACCTCCACTTCAGAATGTATGATGTGGCCCTTCCCCACTGCTCAGCATTGAAGCTCTCTGTTTTATAAATTTCTGACATTATTATTCTCCAGTCCTGAACAGTTGGAATCTGAGCCCTCATCCAATGCCTGGTAATAGCCTTCTTGGCTGCAATATAACATATAGGTAATATAGTTAGTCCCCAGAGGGGAGCATGGTCTGGTTAAACTCCCATAAGAAATTGTTCCACTGTGAGTTCTATAGGTTCCATAAACAAGGCAGTTAGCTCATTTTGGAGTGTAAGACAAAAGGGCATAAGGCACGGACATGACCAAAACACATGACCCAATGTGGCAGCAAGGCATCCGCATTCTCTCCAACATTTCCCATACTCCTCCGGAAGGTATTTCATTAGGGTTGAAGGGGCCCTAAAGTATCAGGAGCAGCATTTCCATGCAAATTCTCTCCAGTAGGAGGAAGTGACTGATTTTATCTCAATTACAGAGGTTCTGAATCAGACATCTGTGGGTATGTCGATTTGAAGATCTTTATTCCATGCGCCTAATATGGAAGCTGTGGAGGCAGGGAGCCCATTCCGAAGCTCTCGGTATGTAAGGCCTATTATGTGGGATGCCAGGTTTCCCTTATTTGCTTCTATGAAAAGTTTTAATAATTCTGGCATTGGGGTGGGTAAGGCAGGGGGTATTGTGGTGTTTCGGAGGATGTGGTTTTGGATCTGAAAATATCGAAACCTTTCTGTATTCTTTAGGGGAAATAAGGATTGGAGTCTATCAAACGGTATAATTCCCTCCGAAGAGAGAAACTGGTAAATATGAGATATACCAAATATCTCGCCACAATGAGAAGGTATAATCCATATAGATAGGAGTAAACTTATCATCTTGGGATATTAATTTACAATATTCGTATTTTTTAAGCTAGGCCCTGATTTTCTGATCTGCTTCCAAATCTTATAGGTCTGAGCCATTATTCCTGTTAATACTGAGGGACTAAGGGACCTATCATCTGATGAAAAGAGGATCTTCTTGATGTCATATAGATAATTTATCTGGAATTCTATAGTTTTCCATGGAGAGTTATAGGAGTCGGTCAGCCATAAGATCAAAGTTCTTAAGAACGCTGATTGGGCATATAAATGGAAATCTGGAAGATTCAACCCTCCTTGGGATAAGGAAAGTTTTAGGATAGATAATTTAATTCTGGGATGGTTCTTTCCCCAAATAAAATTCAGTAACATTCTGTTCCAGGATGTGAAGTAGAATTTTGAGGGGAAGAAGGGGATAGTCTGAAGTAAGTATAGAATTCGTGGGAGGACGTTGATGCGGATTATTGAAATTCTCTGATGTAGTGGAGTATGTACTGAGGTCCACCTATCTAAGTCTGGCTGAATCTGTACTATTAGAGGTTCGTAATTAATCACTTCTAGAACTCCTGGATCGATGGGAAGGTGGAGGCCTAAATATTTTATTTTGGAGGCACACCACCTAAATGGGAAGGTCTTTTTTTAGCTGAGAAGATGGAGAGAAGTTAAATGCTAAGATTTCTGTTTTGTTTATATTCAGTTTAAAATCAGATAATTTTTCAAACTGAGATAAGATCTTCCATGTTGGGGGGATGGATTGTGAGGGGGACAGCAGGGTCAACATTACATCATCTGCAAACATTCCTATTTTGTATTCTTGTTGGCCTTCTACTGGGGGGATATTGCGAAGAATGGCTACCAGGGGTTCTAAAAACAGGGCAAAAAGGTAAGGGGACAATGGGCAACTCTGTCTTGTCCCCCTCCCTAGAGAAAAGGGCAGGGATAGTGAGCCATTAACTCAGACATAAGCCTTAGGGGAGCTATATATTTTTATTAAGCATGCTATAAATTGTGGGGGGAAATGAAACATTTTAAGGGTTTCCCATAAGAAAGGCCATGACACACGATCAAAAGCCTTCTCTGCGTCTAAACTTATAAATACCGACGGACTTTGTCTGGTACGTACATATTCCTGTAGTAGAAGGGCTCTACGGATATTATCAGATATGTTCCTATTTTAATAAAGCCGGATTAGTCCAGGTGTATAATATGGGTAACTATCGTTTCAAGTCTGGCTGAGAGAATAGCCATATAGATTTTGTAGTCAACGTTTAGTATCAAAATTGGACAATATGGTCCTGGATCTGAGGGGTCTTTGTTAGGTTTTATTATCAGGGCTATAGTTGCAAAGTCCCAGGACGGGGGAGACAGGCCACCCTGGGAAATCTCATTAAAGAGAGCATGAACTTTTGGGATCAAATCTTTTTTGAATTTCCTATACCACTCTGCAATAAAACCATCTGGTCCTGGGCACTTCCCTATTTTTAGTTTTTTGATGGATTCTTCAATCTCTAATATTGAGATTGGGGACTCTAAGGACTTGATTTGGAGGAAAGAGAGAGTGGGAAGGTTCGCCTGCTGTAAGAACTGTATCGCTTCAGACTGGGGAAAGGAGGAGGGGGGAGTATAAGTTGGAAAAATATTCAATGAAGGCCTTTTGAATATGTTCCTCAGTGTGGTGGGTCTGTCCGGAGGTAACATTTCTAAGTCTAAGAATGGTTGATATAGCCTTTCTAGCTCTTAATTTGCGGGCCAAACATTTGATACTCCTAGGCCCCCCCTCGTGAACCATTTGGCAGAGATAGTGCAGAGATTGTTGAACCTTGTCAATAATTTGCTGGAGTGCTGCTTTTTCGTATTTCTTATTAACAGTTGTAATTCAGCGTCTTCCTCCCGATATAACATCTGATAGTTTTTTAATAGGGTCGATAATCTATGATATTCAGATTCTCTCTTCCTATTTTTTTCTGGATGCGTAGGATATCATTTCTCCCCTAATGGTGGCCTTCATCGCATCCCATTGTATGGCTTGGGGTATTGCTGGGTCCGAATTTTCCGTGAAGAAGCGGGAAGGTTTGGAGGAAAGGTTTTCCATGTATTCCTTATCTGACAGTATAGTGGGATTAAGTCTCCAGAGAGCGTTCTTCTTCTCCCTCCCCAGATCCAAAGAGATGATCAAGGGATGATGGTCTGGTATTAGTTTGGGGCCAATGCCAATGTCTTGTATTAGAGATAGATGTTCACATGTTGTGAGGATATAATCGAGTCTAGAGTGGGTTTTAAATCTTGGGGAGTAGTAAGTAAAACCTGGGCTTGAAGGGAATATCCGACGCCAGACATCCACCAAACCCAGGTGTTCAATGGTGGACCTGAAATTGTCTGGCAGTCTTGTTGTTCCTATAATTTTGAGGATTTGAACAATCTATGTGAGGGGACAGTGTCAGGTTCAAGTCCCCTCCCATGATTAATTGACCCTGGAGGAGATCAAGCAATGTGGATATGAATCCTCTAAACACTGGGAAATTAGATTGGGAAGGAAAATAAACACAGGCTAGCATTACTTGTTTACCACATAGTAACCCTCAAATTATTACATAACGATCTTGGGCGTCTATGTGAGTTTGCTGTATCTCAAAGGGGGTATTCCGGGGAATAAGAATTGCTGATCCCCTTTTCCTCCCTCTGGGGTGGGACGAGGCCACCACCCTGTATCTGCCCCCCCAATTCAGCTTGAGATGCTCTGTTTTGGAAAGGTGGGTCTCTTGTAGGAAAATTAGTCTGTGGGTTGTTTAGATAACTATTGCATGAGCCTTGTGTAACCCCCGGACCCCTGCCTTTTTGCAAAATGACAGTTGGCATGCTGTTGAAGCTGACAGCAGTACCTGGTGGGGACTTGGTTCGGGGAGGACTAGGTTACTCGGCACAGGGGGCCTAGATTTGGCTGCTCTGCACAGGGGCACCCAAGTAAATCTGAACACAGGAAGCAATAACTGTAATGTCCAAAACCAGGAATGGGATTCTACAGTGTGGCTTTTATTCACATCCAAACTGAACAAACAAAGCATAGACAGACCCCCACGGGGCTACATTCCTGGTAATGCAGATTAGAGACAACAGAACACTTCTTCACATTTCAGTCCTCAGGCTCTAAACCCACCAGGCACACAGCCCCGACTTGCACGCAGCTTTGGGTACACAGCCTGACTTGTACACTACTTGGGTTTTCCCCACTGGCATGGCACCCCCGCCAGCCACTTGATCCGTGGTCCATTATGGGAATGAACCAGTTTTCCTGTTGGTGGCTCCCCAAACCACCTTAGAGCCTTCGAGTCCTAGAGAGAATTTTCCTTCCATCCCACGTCTGGGTACTTCCCTCATCACTGGCCAAGTGCATGAGTCAAAGTAGAAATCCACAGAGCAAATCCGTAGAGGTGGACCTGGTTACTAAAGATGGGGGGGTCTTCCACCTCCAGCTCCCACAATCCATACCCGCCATTTCTCTGGAAACTAAACAACTCTTTTCTGAAAGCTTGGCAATGTAGATTACTGGGTAGACGTATGTCACATCTCCTCTACATGTCTTGACTTCCCCTATGTGCTGGACTTAAACATACTTTTACTTTTGGCTAAGCCTATTACTCTAGGCCTCCCATTACTTCAGCAGTCCAATCCCCACTTTAACACAGTTCAGGATGAAACATGGGCCCTTTAGAAAGAGCAGAACTCACCCTCCGGTTGCAGGTGCCCTACAGGCGAATCATGAAATCTTCTTGTACCCCACACACGTGGACAAAATAAGGCAGCTTCTTTCTCCAGCAGTAGCCAGGGGTTGCCCCTGGAATAGCAGCAACCTTCCTGCCCTATCCCTCAGGGATGGGGCACAGAGACCGAATCAGCGGTCTCCACCCACTTAAAAAAACAGCTTACTGTGTCTCTTTGAAGCGGAAACACACACCTTCCCTAAATGTAGCCTTATTTCAGGGCTGAGGCTCCAAGAGCCTGAGCACAGAGCTGCTGTGCTCCTCTCACAACAATCTCCAAACTCCAACTACCACAGACTGACTGTTTAAACCTCCCAACATTCTACTCTAACTCCCTTCTGCAGATTCCATTGTGGCTCATGCAGCTGCGACAGTTCTATGGTGATGTCATCCCTCAATCTCAGCTGAGACTGAGAACAGAGTGAGACAGTGTGAAATCCATTTAACTGGAGTTTCACAAGCTGCCTTCCTTGCCTACCACTAGGTCTTACTGGGATTCTAGTAACCCCGGGTAACAAGGGGGTTACACTTGCACGTTTGATCGGGTCATGTATCCCATTAATGTTATGGGACATTATTTTTATAGGGTTTAACATGCCCATTTTCTGTGGATGTTAAGGATTAATTTTGTGTTTCTTTTTTCCCACCAGAGTGAAGATGAGGAATATCGTATGGACCATGCTACCTCTCCCTCAAAGTAGTTCTGTAGCAGTGAAGCCAACAATATAAGAATGATATACATTAGTTTCAATAAAACATGTTTATAAAGTACTGTTCCATAGTATGTGTGGTTTTTAAACCCCCCCAATTGACATCTTTTTGGATGGCTTAGAACACAATTTATCTCATGACCATAAACTTGGTCTATAAATAGGGTTAAACGTAACCAACTAGTTAACAGAGCAACATATTTGAAATAGAGTGAAATAATAACCTTTGGTGTGTACTTTTTACACACCCTATTATCTAAGTGTAAACCTATATACACTCTGACCTGCAATTGGGAGGAGCTCAAATGGAGCTTCTCCTGGGGTCTCCTGTCCAAGGAACCATTTGGACCCGGAGGGGAGAGGAGAGAGGGGTTCCTAACATGACCTCGAATAATAATACATTCAGGATCAGGAATAGAGCCCCTAAGGGAGTGATATCTTGATCACTCCTAAAATGGTCCGGTGTCATCGTTTTGTCAAACTAAACAGAGCTCCTGGGAGACTCACTACCTTATCCACTCTAGTTAGACTCAGTGGGTCTAAATTAATGGATAGGAAGATAAAAGGAGTCTTGTTTAAGAGAGGACCAAGATTAAATCCTAATGCAGTTTGTTGCTCACCTGTTCAAAAGATTTATGTTGGGAGTCTGGCAATTATGTTCTGCCCCAGATCTGAGAGTCACAATGTCTGGGTACCCAACACAATCTTTCAAAAGATGGGGGTTCCTCATAGTTGTTTCCCTAGTAACCAAATATTTTACTTAGGAGGGTTCATGAGAGAGGAGAGATGGGAGAACCAAGGGGGAGCTCGGAAAAGCCCACCACAGAGGAAGAGGGAAGGATCCAA